>JAPKIE010000002.1:507901-1107901 GCA_026725045.1 Vanrija sp. TS_01
GTGGACAGGTGGACAGGTGGACAGGTGGACAGGTGGACAGGTGGACAGGTGGACAGGTGGACAGGTGGACAGGTGGACAGGTGGATAGGTGGACAGGTGGAGTTGCACCGTCTCTTGCACCGCACACCGGCGAACACAGAACAAGAGTGCATCATGCATGTACCCTGCACTCAGAAGGGGGACGAAACGAGGGGGCTACTCACAATCCAACATGCGAATATATAGCCTCGTGGTGGCGTGTGTGGCAGGAAAGTGGCGAGGAGGGCCAGCGCCACAGACGTGCCGATAGTATGGTATCGGAGGGGACAAGATTACAGATGGGTGAGAATGGCTCCTGCCGCGGTATAGACTTATGCCATACCCATGGCAAACGAGTTGAGATGCCAGCTCTGCTTGGGGGCTGGTTGGGACTCGGTCTCCATGTTGGTCGTGAGGCCGACGACACTCTGGCTGAGCGGTCCGACGTCGACGTCGCAGGTGCGGTTCGAGTCGGTGCCCGACAGCGAGGCGTCGCGAAGCTTGGGCTCCATCTTGATTTCGTGCATCGGCGCGATGGTGTGCGACTCGACGTACGTCTCGGTCTGGACGTGGATGGTGGCCGGGCCGTTGAGACGTGTACGCTGAGACTTGAGCGAGTACTGCTGCTGAGGAGGCGGCTGGAAGGGGTTCGCCTGGCTCTGGTAGTTGGTCTGGGCCGCCCAGGCGCCGTCGTCCATGTCACGGTTGATGTAGAAGCGCGAGTTGAGCACGTAGAGCTGGGTGTGGGGTGAGTGATTGCGGACAAGGAGCGCCACTCTGCTCTGCACTCACCATACCGATAACGTAGATCTTTCCCTGGATCATCTCGAAGAAGACACCGTAGTAAGTGCCACCCTGGATGGCGAAGTCGATGAGGTTGGCAAGAGCACTGTCGTGTGAGCAGGTATTGGGCTGCCTGGCAATCCTTACATGATGGTAGGAGGAAGCTGCGACTCGCATGCAATCCTGAGCAGACGCTTGACAAGCTTGGAGGTCTCCTCGTAGTCGGAGCGCTGGTGCAGAAGACCCCACATCACGACGGTGGTGATAATGACATCGGCAACACAGGTAGAAGTAGTCTGACGTCGGTCAGCAGTCATCGCTGAGTTAGTGGCTGGCACGGAAAGCTTACCCAGATCCAAATGAAGATGTTGTACTCCTGTATCCGTTGTCAGCATGTCCGAAGAAGCTGCGAGTGCCACAACAGGCCCATGAATGTGAGCGAACCCGACGTACAGTGTTAATAACGTTGGACCGGAGACCCTCGACGAGAATACCAAGCGCACCGGCGATGGAACCCAAGCTGGGGTGGACAGTCAGGTGTGTGCGTTCGGAGATGTCTACTTCAGCTTACATGGGCAGGGCGACGATGTAGACGACATATCTGTTACGTCCCGCAATCTTGAAGGCACGTTCGGCATAGAAGATCTAGGGTGACATTAGAGTACTGCATGTGGCTTGTGGGAAAGTTTGCGCCAGACGCCTCACCTGAACAATGGCGGTCATGAAGACGTCGATAATAGGGAAGAATGAGAACCCTTTGGCTGTTTAGCGTGGCAGTGGCACGCTTCGCCTACTCACAGCGATAGTCGAGCATTGGGGTGTAGAGCCCGAAGTTGTAGGTGAACAGGTACATGATCCAGCATGTTGACCTGGAAATGAGTAAGGACTCATGGAGCTTCACCGACATACAACACGAAAATGACGAGACCCATAAAGGATGAGATGATCTGTGTACGGGTCAGTGCCGGCCGAAAGCACAGCCCACTCTGACTCACCACACCGGTCTGGACAAGCCATCGGTCAAGCAAACGGGACTGGTTGTACCAGTGAGTGAACTGGGACAGCAGGACACCGAGAAAGACGCCATCGATAATGATACTTCGGAAGTCAGTGACGCCTCCTCGTGAGCAGAAAGCTTCTCGATGGCGCACCCCATGATCAGCGGGCCGAGGACGATGCCGTTATTGTGCCCTCTAGTGACAAGGGCTTTTGCTGCGTTCTCGTCCATGGTTCGATTCAGGTGGTGGGGTAGCCGGGTGAAAGGGCGCAAATGACGGGTGGGGGAAGAAGGTAGTAGTAACGAGCGTTGTGGAGAGGCGAAGCGGGAAGGTGCGTGTGAGTATGCGTCGCCGATGGAGCGGCTTAGTGGAGCAAAGAGCGTGTTATTGAAACAGACAAGATGGAGCTGCGTTCTCGTCCTGGACGACGGGGAGGCAACGAATGGCACGAGCACCAGTGAGCGCGGCAGCAGGAGCCGTGGGCCAGACGAGGGGAGGCAGACGTTTCCACCCCGCGTGAGCGCGCGAAACTCTGCGCACTCTGCTTCTCAAGGTAGAGCATGGACCGTGCGTCGTGCTTTCGGCGAGATACAAGGCAAGTCGGGTTGCGTCGCTGCCTGTCGCTGTGGTGGTGGCGGCGGTGGTGGTGAGATGGGAGGGCTGGCGTCGTGGTGGTGGTGGTGGTGGTGGTGGCGACGGGGGTTCAGGCGCGTGGCGTCGGCGCCGCTGTTCCCAGCATTGGGCCGACCCGGGGGCGTCGAGCAATCCTGCGTCGTTGTTAATCGCATTTACCTCTGCTGATGGGCGGGGGACGTGGGCTGCGAAAGGATGCCTCCAGCGCGGGGATCCGTGCTGCTCGTGTCGTCGGTCCCTGCCGTGGCTTGGCCAGCGCCCTGCGTATTCGCGGCAACAGCTCGGTGGCTCTTGGGCTCATTGGGCCAGTCCGTCCGACTGGCGCGGACTGCAGATCTGCACATGGAGGTACTGGGCTGTGTTAAGGTGGTCGCGAGCGACTGCACGGCGGGAGGGAAGACTGTTGCTATTGTCGAACACAGACCATCACGCGGCAACGACGACGTTAAAGCGCAACAGGAAAGAGAAGGTCCGAGGTTATGGGTCAGGCCCGGGTTGCCAAAATCAGCAACAAGTCATTAGCCGACCCTATGATGGTTTGGATTCCAGTCGAGCAGGGTTTACGAGATGGGTCGTTCTAGCGCCTCATACGGTGGGCATTGTGCAGCGAGCAGCGTGCAGTGTGCCGAGACGGACTGGCTAGCAAGTGATGGGTTTGACCCGGCTGCCATCAAGGCTCGCTCGGTCAGTTGTCTGTGTCCCTAGATGCAAGAGGCTCGTGTGTCGACGCCACTCACGGCGGCGCGGGGGCGGCGGGGGCGGGGGCGGCGGCAGAAGGTGGCGTTCGTCGACCTTTGCGCCTTTGCCGGCCGGCTGCATGCTGCACAAAGCATTGATGGGCAAGCCAGTGATCCGAGCGTCACTGCCAGGCACTCACCCGTCCCCACGGTCGCAGCTGGCGGCTGGCGAGCAGCGTTGAAGAGGTGCTCAATGCTGTTTCGCCAGGGCCTGCTTGGCTCAGACCTGCCGACTGCGCGCGTCAATCAAGCATGGTCTCCATTGTGGAAAGCTCGTGGGTGGTGGGCCATCTCCGTCTTGAATGAACCAAATGTTGCACTATAGCTCTTTCTGCCACTGTTGTCGTAGGCAGCACTGTAGAGGGAGCAAGGCAGTGATGCACAGCGAGTGGGCAAACGAGACGAGGTCGGTCGTCTGGACGAGACTCTGAAACATCAAACTGGTGTCGTCACGCGTCAGCTGTCACGCTGCTGACTGCGCGCGCACAGGAGCGCGCGCGCGCCGTGTCTGCAAGCGAGGGCAGTCACGACACTCCACTCACCACACTGTCAGGGCAAAACGTAGATGCCCATTTTTCCCACATTCGGCGCGCCTGCGCGCCTGCGCGCCCGCGCCCCCAGAACGCGTGTGGCGCCATGAGCAAAGGGCGCAGGGGAACCATCAGGGAAGAGTAGAAGAAACCAGGAACGGGTGTGTTTTAGGAGGGAATGCCAACCTGCAGCGCGCGGCTGTTCATTGTGCACCGAACGAATGAATGCAGCATATACTGTACGTCGTCGTGTCGCGCTCTCGTACACGCGCGGGGAGAGAGAGACGGAGCAGAGCGGACAGCCCTCGTGCCCGTGCCAGGCTCAACGACGCGACGCGCACAGCAGGCAATGACAACGACGACGCCGGCGACGAGGAGACAATGACTAGGCGGCATGGGATGTTACTCCATCCTGTTGGGCGGGGTTTGGAGACGTGAGTGCGGGGAAGCCGTGTCGGCGAGCGACGCGCAGGCACGCAAGGCTTGTACAAGGAAGGCTACTGGTAGTGGGAGATCTTGGCGAGCGCTGGCAAGAAGAGCTTGGGCACGCGCAATGATGGAAACATCTCGGCCTCTGCCTCTCTCTCTGTGTGCTATCATAGCAAGTACATGACTCTCCACCTATCTTCATCTCTCTCTCCATCCCCGCCGCAGTAGGAACAGCAACATCAGCACCATTGGCCCCACACCCTAGGTGCATGGCATGGCAACCCGCAACTGATTGAAACACGGCCTGGAGCCCAGAGCCTGTTCTAGGTCTAGGAACGCACGCTCGCGGCGACAAACCTTGTAGCACCTCGGTCAGATCGGAACCAACGACGGCGGCCAGCAGACAACCGTCCACATTGCTTCTTCAACATCACTTCTCCCTTGTCCTCTTGCCCAAACAATGACTTGACTGCATACACAGACCCCTTGGTGTCCCCAGTGTCCTGTACGGCCACCCTCATACGCATAACGACCCATACACTCCTCTTGGAAACACGAAACGTTACACACCTCGTCTACGACCACACCCTAGGCTACCCTCCCAACGGCCAACGCGCCTGACGCGATACCCCCCACCACACCGACCCATTGGACAAGAACGTCTCGGCTCCCCTTCACAACACCACCCCCTCACGACCATCACCAGTACGACAGACCATGCGACGACTAGAGAACAGAGAGATTAACGACCTGCATGCCCAGGCAGAGCGAGGCGGTCTGGGACAGGCCACGGCGTGAGTTGCGCGCTCCTCTATTGTTCATGAGCTTTGCACTGACCTCTTGGCGCCACACAGCCTTGTTGACTGCGTTGCCGAAGGCCCAGACCAGCTCATGTTCATGGAAGGCGACACGCTCGTCCTCCTGCGCGACCTCGGAGACGAGCTCCTGGCCTTTTGCGAAGGCGAGGTCGGCTGGGTCAAGCGCGAGAACATTTCGTTCGACAACCTCGCCTCAACGTCGAGCGCCCCCAGCTCGCCAAAGTCGTCCACATGCCTTGCGACCCCGAGCGACCTCTCGATCACGTCCGGCCTCGTGCCCCAGACCTTGCTGCCCGAGGACCACGACTTTACGCATGGGGCCCCCCAACCACTGGTACCCAAGGTCAAGACGTCAGTCGCATCTGACGCGTCCGAGGATGAACCAAAACTAGACTCGCCCATTGAACCCCCTGTTGCGCCTTCTACACCACCTCCGCGAGATCACACGGAAACCACGCTCCCTGCGCAAGATGATTCTAGCCAGGACCGCGAGCAGCCGTCGTCAGACGCACATGCACCGCACTCGTCGGACAACCACCACTCGAGAACGGGTTCTGATGCTTCGAGTGCGACTGGAAGCTCGGCATCTTACATCGGTCCGCTTGTGATCGGCGGCCTGGGACCAAGGCCGCAGCATGACTCCGACAGTCTTAACAACATCGGTGAGTGCATGCGCGAGTCACATGAGCAAGACAGTGATCCTGACGAGAGAAGCAGACGATGACCCGTCGACGCATACCTTCGGACGCTTCACCGGCCTTGGCGCCTTCTCCTCCCAGTCACCCTTCCGCCCTGGAGCCAACGCGCCTGTCCAGACTGTTTCGGGTCGCGTCGGCGTGTCCACCATCTCCCCGGCTCAGCGACAATCAATGACGGCTGAGCAGTCACGCCTCAGCCAACTGCGATTCAGTGACCTGCAAGTCGACGGCAGTGTTCTGCAAGGGGTCATCCAAGAAGGCGACGAGGACGAGGAGCACCTCAGAGACCCTCTGCCTGGCCGTGCTCGTTCCAAGCCCGAGGCATTGAATCTGCGAACTGGGTTTCCTGCCACCATTGCGGAGGACGCGGAGACGCCGCGGGCGTCAGACTCACCCAAGCCGCCCCCGCCTCAGGCTTTGCTGCCCGCCCATGTGCAACCCAAAGATGGTGCAGAGGACGCCACGGTGGCAACCCCGACCTCGGCGACCAGAGACTACTTGAGGCTGCCAGCCTTCCCGGAACCTCCGCAGACCCCAAAGCCTGGGCAGCCAGAGCCAGCCCGACTCCAGAGCGACCCCACCGTCACTGGACTCCCCGTTTCCGACTCTCCGAAGAGCGCCACTGCCTTCTCGTTCCGCTTAGCATATGACGACCCCGACACGGACAGTGAGAGTGCGACGAAGGTTCCTCCTCCACAGAACAAGGCGATCCCGCCGCTTGCCACAGGCCCCCAGCAGTCGCTGCTTGCCCCACTGCAGATCCCTGAGCATGGTGGCATGATCCCGTCGCTGGACAGCACTTCCTCGACACAATCCGAGTCACCTGATTCACGGGTAGACCCGGCCACTCGACAGTTCTATGGTCTTGGTTTTGCCCCGCACGTTGCGAATGGACCAGCTGCATCATCACCAATCAGTGAAGCATCCGACAGATCACTAGACGCCTCGAGGTCTCCCAAACGCAATGGTGAAGCAGGAGCCCGCCGCCGCGGAATGATTGTGGGAGGTCCTAGTGGCCAGGGCCCACTACTTCCTCAGTTATCATTTGGGCCTAGTTTGCAAAGCCACCCCCACGCAGCATTGAATGGCATCTCTCCAGGAGATATGATCCCCACTCAGAACCGGTGGACCCCACCGACCGACGCGCCTCGCCGGGGGACAGTGCCCAACTCGAAGGGCCTGCCACCAAACCACCCGGCTCAGCGTTTTGCAACAACGGCGGGCGAGGTCTTCCCTACCGCGTCTTCCTCTAATGGGCATGGATCGCCAACCTCCAACCCCGGCAAGCCCTATGGCCAGCATTATCTGCCTACACGCCAAGCCTCGTTGACCATGTCGTCCAACTCTCATTCCTCACACCAGTCGCATTCTGGTGTTTCGCACATGTCGGCAGCGCAAATGTACGCAAACTCTCAGTTATCGGCCGCCCAACAGTTTGCCAAGATGACACGCCATGCTTCAAACTCAAAGTCACCCAGTCCCCCACCAGTGCCTTCGAAGAGCCCCTTGGCTGCCGGATCTACCGACAGCCACGAGGCGCCGTCAACGTTCCCGGGGGCTCCCCGGGCCAGGTCGCGCTCATTCTCATCCGCCGTCTCCAAAGCTGTTCAAAGGAATGGCAGCGGCGGAGGTAGCCACGGACAGGCGGTCCGAAAGGCCAGCATGCCTGTGTCTTCGCTGGCGGGACAGGTGGACCCGCGCCAACCCCTCAATCGAGCCAACTACCAAACGAATACACCGCCACAAGCTACGCAGCCGTTTGCCTACCATCAACAGCCAGCGTCCTGGCACAATGATTTGAATCGACACGCCAACAAGTCGCGTCATGCAGCCCAAGAATCCCAGTCAGATCACGGATCAGTTCAAGCAGTGCACCACGCGCCCCTGGGCAAGCATGTTGAGCCGATATTGCCTCCCTTCGCTAGAGGCCACAGCCACAGTAGCAGCACAGCTTCGATCCCTCCTGGTCAGAGGCACCCGCCGGTCTCGTACCGCGACTTTGCGGACCCGACTGTCAGTGCCGATGGTATCGAGTTTGAGATTGTTCAACCACGCAAGCCATCCAATGGACCGCCCGCCATCAGGTTATCGCTCGAATCGGCTGGCCTGGGCATCCTGAGTGGCTCAGAGCGAGCGTCGTTGGAGAGCAGTAACCACGCACACTCGTTGGAAACAGACGAATGGGGCTTCTTGAAGCGGTGCACGCCCACACCTGCTATTTTCCAGTCGCGCGTTCATCCTTCAGAAGTGCGGACAGCTGAACAGAAATGGGTGAGGACGCTTCGTGGCCAGACCGCTGTCTTCATGCTGACACAACAAGCTCGACATCATTGCTAAGCCTTTGCCTCATGGGCATCAAGCACCAAAGAAGGTCCGACGCATGGTTATTGAGCAGGGTATCCCGGCTAGTCTGCGCGGCAAGGTTTGGGGCTGGCTCATGTCAAATGGCCAGTCTGGACGTGTGCCATTCCTATTCCAGCAGCTCCTCACCAACGAGACGACTCCTTTTGACGAGCAGATCGCCAAGGACGTCTCTCAGGTGTACAAGGACCACGCTGCCTTTGTCGGTCCTGACTCGACAGGCCAAAAGGACTTGCGCACCCTCCTCCGAGCCTTTATGAACTTTGCGCCGGACGGATACCGCACGGAAATTGCTCAGATCGGCGGCGCTCTTCTCGTCCACGCTGTCGTCGAGGACGCCTTTTGGCTCATGGCCGGCCTGTTCAACGGCGTCCTGAAGACGTACTATGTCAAGGACCGCGGCGCATTCAGTGTCGATCTGCATGTGTTTGCAGGCATCTTGCAAGGTAGCGAGCCCAAGATTGCCAAGCTGTTCCGTGACCTAGGGATTGCGCGTGAGTGGGGTGTCGTGTGACGTCGAGTTCACGCTGACGACTCAAAAGCGCACCATTACCTCGAGAACTGGTGGTCGGCACTGTTCATTCGATCCCTCCCGTGGCCTACTGTCTTGCGCTTCTTGGACGCGGTCATTTCCGAGGGTACGTATGCTGCGCCAGCGGGTGTTGCTTCCTGCTGACAGCCCCAGGCCCGCGATACATCCTCATTGGATCTTTGTCGGTTCTGACGTTGTCGCGTGAACGACTTTTGGCCTTGCCGAGAACGCCGCAGGCGGTGCTGGGTTACTTGCGCAACCTGCCCCCGGACAGTCTGCTGCTCCCGGATACGTTTATGCGGGCGTGCGACGAAGTCAAGCTGCGTGACGACGACCTGAAGAAGCTCCGAGTCAGTGTGAAGGAGCAGTTGGCGCTCGGCGGTGGGCTTTGAGCGGTTTGTTTACACTTTGCGGTGGAGCCCCGAGTCGGCTTGCCGCCGCACCGTATCTGTAGACGGCGAAGCGCCGCAGTCCGCTTGACCAAGCTCCTGTCAAAGCGGGCACATGCATGGTTGTAGTACTTGATGGCCGGGCGACCGCAGTCGCCCAGCCTGTCATGTGACTGACTGTGAGACTGGGCTGTCACCCATGTGAGCCTGGAAGACGAGCGACGAGGAATGCGACTGTCGGCATTGCCATTTGCTGCGCTCGTTGTGATTTGCTCACGACTGCAAACGTGCCTGCTAAAGTCAAGGTCGGGTCGGAGGCTCGGAGGCTCGCTCCCTTGCTGGTGTCCCGGTGATCCGCTGTTGCGGCTTGTATGCAGCTCTCCTCCGCCGCTCCTCTGCGGCCCAAGTCCCTTGCCGTCATTGCGCCCGCTCGCACTGCTTGTAGTCTACATTTTGGGCTGGAAGCAAGCGAGCGGCGAACAATCTCAGCCTACAAGCCTAGCCTAGCCTAGCCGCCGCCGCCGCCATTCAAACGCTATTTTGAGCAGGCCAACGGCGGCAAGCCATTTTCGAGTTGCTCTGTCGACTTTGGATTCCACCCACCACCCACACCATGCACAAGACGGTTCGCACGGCAACGACAACACCAACGACACCAACGACACTGTAGACATTGTCACTGCTACCACATACCGGCCAGCGCAGCCCATCGCCCTATCCACCCACTTAATGGTCTCTGCTACCACCTGCCGCCCACAGCAGTCGCGGACCCCGACGCCGACGCCGACGCCGATCCCGACCACCCACGCTGCCGTACGCACACCATGAGCAGCACCAACGACGACACGATGCGCACGCCGCGGCCTGCCCGCCGCGGCCAGAGCCCCGGCCCCAGCCACTCGATACTCACCGCACCGCCCGACACGCCGCTCTCGACGACAACGGCGACGACAGCGACAACGACGACGACGCGCTTCGCCCCGCCCCCTGCCGTGGTGCGCACCAGCCCGCGGATGGCAGCGCGGCCGCCCCTCTCACCGCTTCTCGGCGGCAAGAGCCCGCGCTTGGGCCCAAAGCACGGGCGGAGCGCGAGCGGCGCGCGCTCGGCGCCGCCCACCCCCATCCTGTCGCACGCGCACTCGCCCGCGCTGCCGCCCAGCGAGCTCCCCGCGCCCGCCGACCAGCCCGAGTTCGCCGAACTCCTCACCCCCGTGCAGGCGAAGCGCAAGCGCGCACGCGTGCACGGCACGCTCGGGACCGGGCTCGGCACGTTTGCCGGGCTGCCGGTGCTCGAGGGCCCCAGTAGGCTCGGGTTCACGACACACAACGGCGACCTGTACCGCGGCGCCGTGGCGGACCCGAATGCCGGCCAGGGTGGGGAGGAGGACAACGAGGACGCGCTCAGTGTCAGCTCGCGCACATCGACGTCGAGCTCGTGGTCCTGGGGTAGTGGGAATCTCGGCCGCGGTCGCCGTGCGACGATGGCGGTCGTGCACCGTGTCGGAGAGGCGATTGGCGTGCGGCGCGGGAGCCACTCGTCCAACTCGAGCGGGGCGAGCACGAGCTCGACGGACAGCGACAGTGATGACGGCGCGACGTCGCGGCTCAGCAGGTTCGGCCGCAAGCTCACGCGCACCATGTCGCGCGCGACTGACACGTCGGCCGACCGCCCGCGGCGAGTGTACAAGCCGCGCAGGCGAGAGTTTACGCTCGTGCTCCCGCCCGAGCCGAGCGCGCTGCAGGCGGCAGAAAAGCTGCCCGAGTTCATGCCGTTCGACGTGAGCACACCCGGCACCCCTGCAGAGTCGGAGCGTGTCATCACGACGCCGGTGCTGCCGCCGATCCTCGAGGCGATCCGTGCCGCCCGCGCCCAGTCAGGCCACGGCGGCATCGGCAACGAGCCTGTCATGGCGTCGTCGCACAACGTCCCTGTTCGCCGAGGTGGGTCGGGCCCGGGCCGCCTGCGCTCTGCCCCGGCCCACCCGTTCGCGCCGCCGCCGGTACCGCGGCCGTCTGTGCCGCGCACGCACACGCTCAGCCGCGTCGACGCGCTGCGATCGCAGGCGGGCGGCGACGCCGTCGTGCGTCCCAAGTCGGCGTCGGATCTGCTCGGCCTCGCGGCCAAGCCGAGGTCGGCGTCAGATCTGCTGGGGCTCGGCGGCAAGTCGCCAACGAGCTCGACGTTTGGGTTCGACGACGGCGGCATCCCGACGCAGCCGCCCGTGCTTGGCCCTGAGCTGACTACCGTCCCGTCCCCCACGTCAACGGTGCGCGACAGGCCCAAGGCCTTCCGCCCTCCGTGGTGGCTCGACGTGTCGTGCCCGACCTGGAAGGACCTGCGCGACATTGGCGAGCTGCTTGGGCTGCATCCCCTCACGCTCGAGGATGTGCTGCACCAGGATCCCCGCGAAAAGCTTGACACGTACGACAAGCTGGGGTACTACTTTGTCGTCGTGCGCGCGCTCGACGAGCAGTACTTCAAGTACACACCGGGCTCGAACACGGCGCCGCCGGGCCCGCCAGGCTCGGGGCTCGTGCCGGCCAATGATTTGGCTGCGCGGCGCGCGGCGAGCGAGGCGCAGAAGAAGGAGCGGCGCCGCTCAGGCTGGGGTTTTGGCCGCTCGACTGGCCATCTCGCGCGCAAGACGGGCGAAAAGGTCGAGATTGTCGAGGACAACCCGGGCAAGGAGGGTATCGAGGGCGTGGGTGTCGGTGGTGTCAACCTGTACCTCGTCGTCTTCTCCGACGGCATTGTCACATTCCACTACGACGACGTTAGCAAGCACACGAAGAGGGTGCTCAGCCGACTGCTGAGTGACCCCAGGCAGGGGCACTCGTCCGACTGGATCGCCCACGGCCTTCTGGACTCGATCGTGGACGCATTCTTCCCGCTCGCAGGCTATGTCGACGGAGCGGTGGACGACCTCGACGCGCTCACTGTCGACCCGACCCAAGACCCGCGCGATGCGCCGCCGACATCCCACCCTAACATTGAGGTCGCGTCCCCGGCGGATGCGCCTTACGCGCCGCATGTTGAGGACGGCGAGAACGAGTGGATCGAGCTGCAGGAGAGGAAGGCGCAAATCGCCACGGCGGGGCTGCGGAACAGAGCGCACAAGCGAACGCCGACGTCGCGCGTTCTGGCTCGCACTCGTGCCGTTACACAGGCAGCTGTGTCACATGTGCACAAGCCCAAGCTCCGGCGCCGGCCCGAGACGTACACACAGTATGTCATCCTCGGCCTGACGTACCTCAAGCTCTTCTTCTTCCCTACCGCGTCGGCACGTCGACCCCACGCGGCCGCACACCGCGAGGACGTGTTTGACCGATCTGTGATGCTGCGCAGCATGACCGACATGCGCCGTCTCGTTTCTGGCCTCAGTCGCCTGCTGCACGGCAAGCAGTCTGTGGTCGCGAGCATGCTCAAGCGCGCCGGCGAGAGCGGCAACGACGTCGAGGCGTACCTCTCCGACGTCAACGACCATATTCTTCTGCTCCAGACGTCCTTCTACCACTACGACTACATCCTCTCGCACTGCCAGCCGGCGTACATGTCCTACCTCCGCGTAGCGAATGCCCTGTCGCGTGGCAGTACGGATATCCTCATTCTCTCGCTCTCGGTCGTCACCGTCGGCATCCTGCCCATGCAGGTCCTGGTCGGTGAGTGGGGTCGATGGGAGCCGTGGCGCTGTACTGACACCTCACCAGGCATGTTCTCCATGAACGTCCACCTCCCGGCCAACGGTGACCGTCACACCCACCTCCGTGCCGACGGCTCGCAGTCACCGTTCAACATCTTTGGCATCATCGTTGCGGGCACGTTCGTCATCAGCTGCGTCGTGGTCCTTCTCATCCGCTACTGGCGCTACCGAGCACGCCGGAAGTGGTCCCAGATCCGTGGCGTCGATGTGCCCGATGCCTGGAGTGTGTTTTGGGGCTGGGAGTAGGCGAGGTGTCGCGACACCAATTTCTTGGATTTTCTCTCTTCATTGCATCATACAACAACCACAGCATCATCGGGGCTTCAGCATAGACATAGGCATAATTTGAGATGGATCAGGTGGACGTGGATGGGGAAGAGGGGAAGGGGGAATGCAAGGTCGATGTACTTGCCTGGCCTCGGGGCCGGTCGGCGCGCTTGTTGCCGACCGACCTTTTGAATTTTTGTGCTCGGGCGTGTAGCTCAGTTGGTAGAGCGTGTCATTAGCACGAGTACTCCGGTACTACTACCTACTTGACAAGGTCTTTGGTTCGATTCCTAACTCGTCCAGTAATAAATCGTTTTTGGGGTTTCCTAAATAGGCCAGGTTGTGTTTTGGGGATTCTGACCTGATAGAGTTTCCTGTTCCTCGGAAAGATCAGCGGTGTGCATGCATTGCGAGCAGCGCGCATCGCGGCGCGCGGGGACGTCTTTGGCCCCAGAGTGCAGGCGGGCCGAGTAGTGGAGTGCCTGGGTGTGCGCGCCGAACGCCGCGTGCTCCGGCCTCCGGCCTCCGCCGTCCTCCGCTCAGCGCGGCGGCTCCAGCCCCGGGCTGCCGCCGCCGCCTCTTTACCGCTCTGCTGGGTCAACCTCACCTCAGCCACCCACCCGCCCACGCTTCGGGCCCAAGTTTCCGCGCCGCCTCCACCACCCACACCACCCCCTCTCCCATCTCACTCACTGGCCATCATCGCACGCGGCCACGCAACGCACGCAACGCAATGGCGAGGCTAGTCGACTGGGCCGTGGAGGAGCGCAAGCTCCAGGGCGTGTATGGTGCGTTCGGTGCTCCGCGCGCCCGCGCTGACCCAACCCCCAGACGACATCCAACTGGGCCGCCTGGACGCCGCGCACGACGCGACGGAGCGCTGGCTCGCCAAGCACGCGCGCTCGCAGCCCGCCCTCGTGCTCCGCATGGTGCTGGCCGAGAAGCGCCGGCTCGGCTCGCGCGCCGTGCTCGCCGCATACGACGACGTCAAGGCCACCGGCCCGCTCACCGGCCGCTCGGTGTGGTGGATCGCGCTGACGCTGCGGAATATCCGGCGACGTGGGTGGTGGTTCCGCTGGGCTCTGCTGACGTGCAGCCGACCTCGTGCTCGCGCTGTATCAGGGGTTGTGGGACGCGCGGCCGGCCATCGCAGAGCTCGGCCGCGAGGTCTTCTTCGCAGCCGCGGCGATGGGCAACACCGAGGTCATGGCGACGGTAGGTCGGGGTGGCGTGCTGGGCGGCGCCCGCTGACGATTGCAGACATCGCGCAAGCTGTTCAACGCGACCAAGGCGCCGGCGTGGGCGCGCCTCGCGGCGTTCGCGGCGTGGGCGCACCACGCGCCGAGCCCGAGCGACGCGCAGCCGTTCCCGCTCGCGCCGGCGCGCACGCTGCTCCCCGCCGCGCTGCTGCTCCGCACGGCGGGCGACGACGTCGCGACGCCCGACACGCTGTGGCTCCGACTGCAGATTGCGCTGGGCGGCGGGGACGTGGCCGACGCGTGGCGCCTCGTGCGCGACGAGGGCCGCAAGGGCGCGCTCGCGCGCCGCTGGGTCGGCATGGAGGCGGCGAAAGTTGTCGGCGAACGCGGCGGCCTCGACGACGTGTGGGAGGACGAGATTGACGCGACGGTGCAGCTCCTGCGGCACGACACAGAGTCGCAGCACAACTACGCGTACTACCGGCATATTCTGACATGCTTTGAGCGGTTGCCGAGTGCCGAGGCGGCCGGCGTGGTCGTCGCGCTGTTTAGGGATCTCGAGGCGCAGATCGGCGGCAAGGAGCGCGCGCCGCTGCTCGCCACACTCGAGCTAGATGACCTGCTGCGCCGCCTCCAGGTGACTGGGGCGCTGGAGCAGGCGGCATGGGACGACGCCGTGCGCCGGTACCTCGCACGCTGGGGCAGCAAGGGGTCGACGATCACCGAGCTGGCCGGTATCGCGGGCGAGCGGCTGCCGCGTCTCGTCGAGCTCGTCAGGGAGACGACGGCGGCGGCGTACACTACCGAGAGGGAGTACCTCGCGCGCTCGGTTGCCGAGCAGTTCCTTCTCCGTCAGCGCGGCGAGGACGCAGCGGCCTACAGTGTTGCCGACGCAGAGCGCTACTGGGCACTGTACCTCGACGGCCTGCAGCACGGAAAGAACCTGCCCAGGACGGAGCTGCAGCCCGCAGACCCGATGGGGCTGGCCGCGGTGCAGGTCCTGCTCAGCCTGTGGCAGGCGAGCCCGGCCGACGACGCGCCGCTGCTCACCGCCGCCGTGCTGCTCGAGTACATTGTGTCGCGCTCGCCATCGGCGTTCGCGGCGCGCTTCACCCTCGTGCGCGTGTACCGCCTGCTGCGCGCGCCGGCAATGTACATCCCGCACCTGGACAAGCTGGGGCTGTCCGAGATCCAGCTCGACAACCTCGCGCATGTGCTCATAGAGCGCGGCGGTCTCGAGGCGCGCATCGGCGGCAGCCCAAAGCAGTGGCACGACATGGCGACCAAGGCGGCGCTCATGTACCAGCGCAGCGCGACCGACCTGCCAGAGTACATCAAGCAGGCGCTCGACAACGAGTCGTACAGCAAGATCCCGGGTATCCGCACGCTCATCAGCTGTCTCGAGTCGTCGTTCACCGCGCGCGCGCTTGACGTCGAGGAGCTTGGCCTGGCGCTGGTCACGGGCGCCGAGATCCCAGAGGACAACCTCGACTTGCTCACGGCTGCGCTGGCAAAGGACACGCCATTCATCGATAACCGCAACTATGAGTTGCTGGTCGACAGTCTGGTGGACGGGCCTGCGCCGCAGCCCCGGGTTACCGAGGCCTGGGTGCGGGCGTTTGGAACACTGGGACTGCGCGTCGCAAGATACGTCCGGGGCGAGGCCGAGCCGGTGTTGCCTGCGTCCAATCTCGAGACTGTAGGTCGCGTGATGACCCCTTCGCTGACCCACTCAGCTGCCCGATGTCGACCAGGCGTACTACACCGCGATTGATACCGTTTTGAGGAGAGCGACGGCGGCTGAGGATGGCAGCGAGGCCGACTCGCTGGCTGGAGTGTTTGACGGTAAGCTTAGGCTTTGGAATCGCAGCTGACCCCAGCCAATATCAAACTGGTCCACCAGGTCACACCATGGGCACGCTGGAACGCCCTCCTCGTCCTCGGCCAGCTGGTCCGCACCGTCGACGCCATTGCCAAGCGCGTCGGCGAGACGGCCAAGGGCAAGGGCAACAAGAAGAAGCCGACGCCGCTCGCGGCGCTCGCAAACGACCTCAAGACGGCGCGCGACGGCCTCAAAGGCCGGGTGGACGAGGCCGTGCGGCTAGTGGAGCTGGACGTGAAGCCGGACTGGACGCAGATTGGCACAGGATTCATCGAGGACAGGGCGTTTGTCGCCGCCCTCGGTCGCAAGATCACGGCTGCGCGCTCCGAGCAGTTGGCATCGGGTGTGAGGAAGCTGTTCAGTGGCAAGCAGCTGTGAGCATAGAGCAGACGTTAGCATAGCATGGGTCGGGTCTCTGCATGTATAGTGCATGGTTTGGGTGGGTGGGTAATGTGTGTGTGTGTGTGTGTGTTGATGCGAAGGTGAATGATGATAAAGTACAGTGTGTGGTGTGTGTCGAGCTGCTTCGGCTGCTCATCTCCGTGGCACGTCGATTTCAGCGGCGAGTGCGTTTCTGGCTGTCAGCACGATCCCCCCCCCCCCCCGCCCCCGCCCCCAGCCCAACTCACTCTCTCATGCGCTCAAAGTCGTCGTCGTCGAGATCACTCGTCGTCTCCCACATCTGGTCAAACTCCACGTCGAGCGGGGAGACAAACGTCGCCGGCGGCGGGGGCGGGGGCATGAGCTTAGCGGCGGCGGCCGTCGCGCTCGCGCCGGGCGTGCCGCGCGGCGAGGCGGGCGTGAACGGGCTCGCGGGCGACGGCTGGATCGTCGGTGCGCCGCTGCCTCCCCCACCTGCCGCGCGGCCGACCAGCGGAGGAATAGGCAGGATCCACATGCGCTCGCGCAGGCGTTTCTGGCGCTCGCGGTCCTCCTCTATGCGGCGGAGCACGTCACTCCGCCCCATGACCTCGCGCGGACGCTTGCTGCCCGCCGCTGCTGCTGTCGGCTCGGGCTCTGCGCCGCCCGCTGCAGGCGGCTTGCGTGCGCCCAGCTCGGCGAGCGCCGTCTCCACGACGGTGGGGTCGATGACCCGCCGCGTGAGCCACGTGTCGAGGATCGCGCGCGTCGCCTTGAGGTTCAGCACGCCCTCCCTGCTGTCTGGCACGACGGCAGCCACGATGGTTGGCAGCGAGCGCTCTATCAGCGGGAGGTATGGCGCGTCGGGCGGGCCGAGGGCCGCGCTCGTGTCGGCCAAAGAGTCGAGAAAGTACAGGATGTTGATGCGGGCGTTGAGCGAGCCCTGCGTGTGAGCGGGGTGGGCAACACGCACAACGAACCTTCTGCACCTCGTCCTCGACACACTCCCACAGGTCCTCGCCGCAGCGCGCGCCGTACTTGACTGCGAACGAGACGACCTTCTGGATCGACTGCTGCGACGCGTTGAGCGTGCGGAGGAGCTTGAGGAACTGGAGGCGGGCCTCGAACGGGTCGAGCGACATGGCGGGGGAAGTTTACGGGGTGGACTAGCTAGGCTGGGCTGGACTGGGTGCGGGTGGCTCGGCGCCGCGCTGCTGTTACTCGTGCTGATGCTAGCACGAGTTGATGGCCGATGGACGACGACGGTGCGATGGAAATGACGACGATCAACACGAGTGAAACAAAATACATCCTGAGCGGTGGAGTGTGATATGATGCTAGGTAATCCCGTCGTCTACTTCTGCTGCTCCGAGCCCGCCTCTCCCGCCGCATCCTTGTCCCCCCGCGCGGCGTCCAGCGACGACTCGTACACGCCGCCGCGCTTTGCCTCGTCCGTGAGGTGGTTTCCGCGGAAGCGGCGGCGCATGTCGAGCTGTGGTGTAGTGTGAGCGCACGGCGCGAGCCGCAGAAAAGTCGGCGGCGCTCGCGGCCTTGTCCCGAGCCACCGCCGCCGGACCACCACTCACCAGTCCCCTCCGGCAGTCGGTGTACGTCGCCAGCAGCTGCTGGCACTGGATCGGCAGCTCGGTCTTGGCCTGCAGGCACTCTTTTGGCGACTTGTTCTGCTTGAGCACGCTGGGGCGTTAGTGGGGTCGGGACGGGAGCCGGAGGGCAGTGTCGGCGCTCATGACCCGCCATGCGCGCGGCGCAGCTCGCGGAGCAGCAGCACCGTCACCGCCGCCGAGACCTCACTCACCAGTCAGTGCGCAAGATACACTGCACCAGGTCGTCACGCTCGCGCTGGCACGCGGGGCCAGGTTTTGAAGACATTGTGTCGGCGGTTGGCGAAGAGTGGAGGGATGGAAAAGTCGGCAACAGCAAACGTCACCTGTGCCGCCGCTGTCGAAAACACTTGTCGTTTGACTGACACTCATCTCCACCACGCCAGCCATGTCCGCGACCCGCCGGCTCACAACACTGCGACCACCACCACTACGACCGGCCGTGCGCCCCGCTCCGCGGGCCCGGGCCGCCCGGCCAACGCCCCACCACCGCACGCTGCTGCAGTCGTCGTCGGCGCGGCCAGAGTTCCCGCTCGACGTGCCGCCCATCTCGCAGCGGCTCAAGCCGCTCATCCCCTTCTTCATCGCGTGGTCGGCGCTCACGACGTTCGCAGTGCACCTGCTGCGGGCGCGCAAGCGTGCCGAGGAGGAGCAGGCGCGCGTCGCCGCGCAGGAGTCGGTGCTCGAGGGCCTCGCGGACCGCTTCCGCGCCGGCGAGGACGTGAGCGACACGGATATCCGCCGCGAGCTCGAGATGGTCGGGCTCCGCGAGCGCACGGCGCTCACTCTGCCCCTCGAGGACGACGTCAGCGAGCTGCGCGACGTGTCATGGTGGGAGGTGTTCCTCGGCCGCAGGAAGACGGGCAAGGCGGCCGTCGAGGCGAACGCAAAAGCCGCCCCCGTGTCCGAGGAGCAGGCAGAGGCCGAGGCCGTCGTCGAGTGGTCCAAGAGTGCGTCGGGGTGTGGGTACAGTGCTGACGCCCAGTTGTCAACGAGGCGACGAAAGAGCAGCCGCGGCCAGAGCCAGAGGCCCCGGCACGGACGGGCACGGCCAAGCGCGCCGCGTCGGCGAGCGTCTTCATGTAGGCGGCGGGCGCGACTCCCCCAGCGCTACGCGCGTATACTGGCATCTAGTCTACATGCATACAACATATCATCTGTCGTGTCGTCTTCGCTGTCGCCGTCTTCCATCGTCGTCGCTCGCCGCCCCTACTTCTTCTTCCCCTTGCGCCACTTCTTGGCCGGCCGCGGCGACTCGGACACGCGGAGCAGCTCGACAATGTCGGCCGCGCCCTCGCGCTCGACCACGGCGACAGGCCGCAGGCGCACGCACTCGCGCCACCAGTCGTCGGCGCGCAGCGGGCACCACGAGATGTGCTCAGCCTGCAGGTCGAACACCTTGGCTGCCGCGGAGACGTCCTTCGGCTGGAACGCCCACATGCCCACGCGCCGCTGGCACAAGCGGCACGCGACAATGTCGGTCGGCGTGCCCTTGCCGGGAGTGACGTGGTCCGCGTCGGCCGCAAAGCCCGGGTCGTACGGGTACCACCCAAACAACGCGAGCGCGGCGGGCAGGGCATCGAGCGGCGCGAGCACGGCGCCTTCTTCTGTGCGGTTCTCGCCGTACGCCTGCAGCGCGGCCGCGAGCGCGTCGAGCTGCGCCGGCGACGCCGGCGACCTCCACGCCGGCCGCACGGGGCCAGCCAGCGAGCGGCGCAGGAGTGCACGGGCGAGCGGCTCCAGACTGGCAGCAACAAGCGGGTGCGCGAAGCGGCGCAGCTCGGCGACCAGCGGCGGCGGGGACGCGTGCACGCGCCACCCGCAGCCGGGGTTATGTCTGCTCCCCAGGCCGGCAGCAAGCCGGCGCACGACCTCGGCGCGCACGCGCGGGTCCGCGATCGCGTCGAGCCCGCCGACACCCCAGCGCGCGCCGCACGCGCACGCGAGCCCGCCGGCGCCAGCGTTCGTCCACCCTGCCAGCGCGGCGGCCGTGGCGGAGATGCTGGGCGGCAGGAGGGCGGGGTACGTCGCGGGCTTGTACGTCCGCAGGCGGGCGAGCAGCGGCAGTGGCGAGAATGGCGCGTAGGTCGACGGCGCAGGGAGCGGGGGGAGCGCCGACGTCGACGCGATGGTCGTGGGGTGTATCTTTGGGTCCGGGTAGATGCGGCGCTTGCGCGCGGCCGAGGGCGAGGGGAGGATGAGGTCGTCGAGCGCGCGTGCGAACTGCGCCTGCGGGTCAGCGGTGCCGAGTACGCGGGGCTTACCCTCGTAAAGCGGGTTGTCACGACCGTGGGCTCGGCCTCGGGTTCGGCGTTGGCGTCGGGCGCAGGCAGGGCAGTGCCGTCGCCGGCGCCGTCGTCCGACTCGTCGTCCGACGCCCACTCGTCGCCCGCATACAGCGACCTGAATACGTCGTGCAGGTCCGCGTCGGTGTCGGCAGTGCCGGATGCCTTGGCACCGGCGCCCGCGTCGGCAGGTGGCGGCGCTGTGGCCGTTTCTGTGCCCATTGTGCGGGCGGTGAGGGTATTGTCGATGGCAGAAGGAGTCTGAGGCAACATCGGCATTCAGCATCCTCACTTCGCCGCGACGAGCGTCATTCAAGTACGGGAGCTAATACTCGAGAACGCATTTGCTCCCGCGTCAAATCACAGTATATAAACCCCGCACCATCTCGCACCTTTTTTCTTTTCATATCACCGCGCTCTCACTGTAAGTATGCCTGCCTCTACTTGTCGCGCGAACCGCCGCTCACCACGCCAGTTTCTCGCGCAGATCCCCCACGCGGGCCTGTGCTCCCGAGAGCGCGCAGAGCGACCGCTTGGTTTAGCTAGCAGCTGGCCCGTCCTCGGACAACTAATAGCCAGTTTCTTGATAGTAGCCTCGCGACATGTCGTCGGGTGTGTGATGCTGCAGCGGGCGCCTGCAACCCGCCTGCAGCGTCCCCCCGTTGTAGATTGCTTCGTATCGTGTCTCCTATTGACGAGCTGTCCTGCGTATGCACTCCTGCTCTGCTCGAGCAGTGCGAGTCCACAACAGCTCTTTTGGCGCTCCGACTAGCAACTTGCAGCGCCGTACGTCCAAGTGCACTTGCCAGCGGCAACACACCACACCTAACGACCGTCCTCGTAACTCTCTGTGTACATGATACATCAATGAACGTTATGGGTATTGTACAAGCCCATCGAGGGAGATATGACTTGAGTGATGATCGACTCGACTCCTCGTCTTCAAACTTGACACGACAGTGTTCAATATATGTGGGTCTAACGTGCGTGGCCGTAGCCACCCGAATGAGGTTGAGATTGATACTGCTGGCCATAATTGTTGTTGTGTTGTTGTGCGTCGTGCCATACGTCCTGCTGCTGACCCTGGTTGTATGGGTCATACTGTTGGTATCCGCCAGCCGCCTCCTGAGGACCATAGTTGGCCCCGTTGTACATCCTCTCGTCGACCCAGTCGCTCTGCGCATTCCTCTGGTGACTGGTGCTGTCGCGACTGGCCGGGTAGTCGTCAATGTTGCCGTAACCTCCGGGCCCAGTGGCGTACGGGTCGCGGTAGCCACCGCCTGGTACTGCCTCCCCTCTCATGGCAGCAGAGTCATCGCTGTAGTGGCTCGATGTGTGGCGCGCATGGTGGTTGGCGGGGATGCCGCCGGGGACGAGCAGAGGGTCGCCAGCTCTGAACTCGCCGTTCTCGGTCGTGGGCGATGACCTCTGGGGAGGAGGGGGGTAGGCGCCGTTGTGGCGGGTTTGGGTCATGGGCATGTTTTTGTCCGAAACATTGCGGCGGCCGCAGGAGCGAGCGCAGCACCGGAAAAGAGCGTAGAGCAGGGCGAGGGCGAGGAGGCCGACAGCGACCGTGACAGGGATCGAGATCTGAAGGTTCTGCGTGTACCAGCTCTCAAAGACCTTGTTCCACGGACCAGACGAACACGTGCCGTTGTAGCAGTGACCGCCGTAGCCGCATGGCGAACCGTTGAGAAGAGGAGTCTGCAGGACTGTGCACTGGTTCGGATTGCGAGGGTCCCTGCAGGTCACGATGCACGTCGTGTCGCCACGGTTCCCACAGGCCTTTGTGAGGTTCATGCTGGAACCAGCGCTCTTGCATTGCTGGTCGAGCGATGTGCACACACCAGCAGCGCACTGGAGGCCGTCGCCACAGTTTTCGCCGTCGGGCTTGGTGACATCCTTGGGGCAGGTGGCGTTGGTTCCGGTGCAGACCTCTGCGATGTCACATTGGGAGCTGACGGCTGGGCGGCAGACTGTTCCAGCCGACGCAAAGTTGCACTGGTCGGTGCAGCAGGCCGAGTTGGCAGGGTCACACTTTGCGGTGGGCAGGAACTTGCAGGTCGTAACGTCGCAGCAGGCCGAAGTGGCGTTCAGACCAGGGTCACAGTCCTCTCCAGGCTCAACGATACCGTTACCGCACTGCTGGAGCGAGATGACGTGCTGCGAGTTGGGGTCGACGAGACAGGTGGAACTGCGGCTGCCAAGGAAGCTGCAGATATTGCCGACGGTGCAGCCAGAGAAGGACACCTCGTTCGGCTGGCTGTTTGGGTTCATGATGAACTGGCCGTTGGCATTGCAGCTTGTGGTTGAGTAGGGGCAGCATTGGCTGGTGAGCGAGCATCCAGCCGTGCAGTCGTGGATGGCGCCAAAGTTGTGGCCAATTTCGTGGCTGGTGAGGGTCCACTCGTTGGTCGTGGCGGTCGAGACGCCAGTGCCGGACGAATACTGGTTCCCCTGGCTACTCGACTGCGTCGCTTCCGTCTGGCACAGAGTTCCGAGCCAGGCTACTCCAATCTCGGTGTCGGTGGTGCAGGCTGTCATGAGGTGCCAGAGGCCAGAACCGTCCTCGCCACGGTAGCCACGCCACTGGCTGAAGACGCTGAGACGCTGGTCCAGAGTCCACCCTGCCGAGCAGGCAGCGTTCCATGGTTTGTCCTGGGGAGCGCTCGCAGGGCAGTTGGGCTCCTCGACCACAAGAGTGTTGATACCAATCGAGACCTTGAACGTCTGGCGGTAGAGGTTTGAGATCTGGTTCCAGTTGCTGATGACCCTCTTGCGGGCGGCGTCGGTGGTGGCATACTTTTGCACATAGTTGCAGTCGAGTGCCACACCCATGTACAGGGCCCTCTGCGACGTGGGGCATCCCTGGGTCGAGTTGATCGAGTTGATGTAGTTTGTGTCTGGCATGCCGGGGCCACCGCCGATGTCGTCACGGCCGATCAGACGATTGTCTCTGCGGTGGACGGGGTGGGCAGGGTCGACGTTGAAGTCGAGCCTGTCGTGCGAGCACAGCTCTGGAAGCTTGCCACCGGTCAACTCTGCGGCGTCGTGGTAGACATCAGCGTCTGAGAAGACAACCATGTCGCCCATCTCTTCCAGGTCCACATCGACGTCGCGCTCCGACTTTGCAAAGTCGTAGTTTTCGCGTGTGAGGACATTGTAGGTCATGCCGTTGACTGTAAATACACCTTCCCACAGTACCTCATTGTCTCCGACGTCGTGGACCATGACACTAGCTGTGCCCAGGACGCCGTTCTTCTTGTCGCTCGAGTCCCGAGCAATACCCGCGGCCTCCTCATCCCAGAGGCGCTTTACAAACGAGGGGCGGATCACATCGCCCTGGTAGACCTTCCAGTCCTCGGCACGGAGGGCATCGGCACGGGAACCGTCGCCGTCCTGGAAGACAACCTTTGCGTTGGGGTGGAAGAGGTTCTCGGTGGGATGCAATAGCAGATGCACGTCGTGGTTGATGAGGCCGGGGAGCTTGGCCGTCAGGAGCAGCGTGTCATCGTGGCGGAGCGAGTGAGGAGGCGGGGCGAGGAACGAGCGGGTGGCCAGGTTTCCTTGTCCTGTCCTGCGAGGGAGCACACGGAGTGATGATCCTGCTGGGATGTGCACTCGGCGTACTGGTGGCTGGTGTGGTGTATGTGCTGCGGAGTGTCAGTGGGGACGGACGGGCAAGCAAGGCATGCGGTCGCCGAGGTTGGGGTGGGGCGGGGCGGCCGCCGGCGACTAGAAAAGAGGATGAGTGATGGAGCTTACCTGATGCACTGGCGACAAGGAGCCATGCGGCGAGGAGCATCGTCAACGACCAAGTGGCCCACCGCGACGCTGATGGTGGGCTCATTTTGGCGGGGGGGTGGGTGGAGATGGGGGGGGGGGTGGAGAGAATGAGTGTTGAAAGTGAAGAGTTGAAGGATCGGTTGTGTAGTGTGTGCTGTGTGCGCTGTGTGTGCTGTGTGTGCGGGGGGGGGCGGGGAGCTGGCCGATGGACTGGAATGTATGCGAGTGCAGGCAGGCAGTGCGGCGCCAGTGCGTGTGTGCGTGCGTGCGGCGGTGTAACGTGGTGGGTAGCTAGCAGGCAGCGACCAGGGCAATGTCAATTAGGGGTTCGTCGGTGAGTCGTGGGTGTGGGAGGTAAGGGCACAAGGGGGCCGTTGGCCGCAAGGTGCAATGTGGAGATGCCCGTGCAAGTAGTAGTAGCTTTGTGCCGGGTATGTCGGCGAGTGAGTGGTGGCCAGCGTGGGCCTGCGTGTGTGGCGTGTTGACGATCGTCTCGATAGACTAAAAGCAGCTCTGCGTCGTTTGGCCGGGATGTGGGGGAGTAAGCCGGGGGGTGGGGTGGGTGGGTGCCAACGAACGGCAAGCAGCAATGAATAGTCGTGTGGCGTAGGCTGGAAGAGGTAAAAACAGAGCAACAACAAGTCGTCGCTTGTGCATCGCGGCGCTGCATGTATATCTCCCCCGTCCACTCTGCCAAGGCATGCACACACACGCATGCACGCATGCACCTGCCAGCAGCAATGTATCGCAGACGCCACCGATGATGATGATGATCCATCCAGCACTGAAAAGTCTGCGGCGTGCTGTGCATAGCATGCGGCTCCTCGTCGTCCGCAGCAGGCCAAGAGAGCGGCCGTGGCGTGGCGTGTTGGCCCTGAGCTTGCCTGCGCGCTTGCACCCCGCGCCGCCCGCGCGCGCCAGCCCCACTCGTGTCCCCACACTGCCGCCGCCGCCGCCGCCGTCGCACCTACGTCACCTTGCAGTCGCAGCAGCACCTGCACCAGCACCAGCACCAGTGCAGCACCGACACCACCGCCGCCGTCGCACACCGAGATCCATGGCGCCAGCGTCATCGCCAGCGCCGGCACCGTCTCCACCGTCACAGCCGAGCACGCAGGCTCGTTGGCGCCCAGCGGCGTTTGTGCGCTGCTGAGCGACGGCACACGGCGGGGGGCTCACGGCACGCTCCATGGCCATCCTTGCTGGCTGCAGCGAACGCCTCATGTTAATTATCGAACGCAGTACGTCACCTTTGGAATGCAGCACAAGCGAAGCGACCCCAAGTGTGCTGCAAGCGCACATACTGGCCGGGTATAGAACAGCGGTAGTCGGCGGCAGTGGGTACAATTGCGGGACGAACGGCGGAGCGGCTGATCCTCGGCAATGTAGAGGGTGTCAAGCGGCGATCTCTCTTAGCCGACCGGCCGGCAAGGAAAACATGAACAATCACACGGGCGTGTAGCTCAGTTGGTAGAGCGTGTCATTAGCACTCTTATCCCTACTTGACAAGGTCTTTGGTTCGATTCCTAACTCGTCCATTATCTTTTGGCCCCTGCGGCTGCTGATTGGCCGTGCCTGCGACGGTGCAGACTCCGTCTCCATCACGCCCTCGGGTTCTTTTTCGGGACTCGGGTTGGCGTGCAGCATCAGCAAGTGGGTGGCACTGCACCACCCCGCCGCGTAGTCCTTCTCACCCTCACACGCTTGTGTTTCGTCGCCGCCGACCCCGATGTGAACGTGTAAGACGTGTGTGAACGCCTGCTTTTGCAGCAGCTGGTAGTAACCTCCAATTCTCCCCCTCGGTCTCCCTCGGCCTCGGCCCCGGCCTTCCTTGGGGCACTGGGTACTTGGCACAGAGCCAAGACATTACGCTGCTGCGACGCCACGTTAGGAATACTCTCGCCACCCCTCAACCCGGTGCAGAATGATTCTCTTGGCATCCCTCGCTGCTGCGCAAATATCCTCTCTCCTACAGTCCAGGCCAGGCCTTGCCAGCAGCGCCGCCCTGGCGGCAACATGAGGTACCGCACGTACCGCCAGCCGCAGTCTGTGGCGGCAGCAAGGCACCAAGTCGCTTAAAGCAAAAAGTACATCGCATACACCAAGATCCGCAAGGTCCCAATGCCACAAACTTAGACAGTACAATTGACTAAGTCGGCATCCTATGCCGTAGCGGCGCAAATTGCCGTCGGCCCAGACTGAAGCCGAGCTGGTCGAGGAGGTCAAACAGGTTGGTCGGTTTGGGGTGTTGGATGATGAACGGATCCAGATGCGCCGGGATCTTGGAATCCAGCGCATAGTCGGACAGCTTGGGCTTGTACGGGTCAAGCAGGCCGAGGAAGTGAGAGCTCTGCGCGTAGTCGATCGTGATCCGGAAGACGGCCCACAGCAGAACCACCTCGATGACAACGAGGGTAACCCACAAGCCGTACCGGCCGCCCTGGCGGGCCGCGGTCGCCACCGCCGCCACAGGCGTTGGGGATGGCGGCGTAGCCGGCTCTTGTGGCGTTGGCTTCGGGGGTTGAGCATTGTCTTTCGCCGCAGCAAGCGCAGCGAGCCAAGCCTCCTGTGCGGACAATACGCGAGACTTCGTGTCGGCTGACCGCTTGACAGCGGCATCGAGAGCCGACTGCGCATCCAAGAGGCTCCGAGGGCGCTCGTCACGGGGCTTCTTGGGGGTGAGGGCAGCGCGCTTCAGCCGGGCGATCCATGACGTCTCGGGGTCCGCAGGTCCGTCCATCTGATCCAATGACACGTCGAGCGCCGAAGAGTCGCCGCCGTTGAGTGGCGAGATTTCTTTGACGGGAGACATAGGAGCAGACTTCGTAGGTGTCGTGGGCGATGCCTTGACTGGCGACGCGGATGGCCTGATCTCCTCCCGAAGCTTTGACTGTTCCGGAGACGCCTGTTTGGTGACCATAGAGAGCCTGCTGGGCGCCGGTGAGGCCGTATTGCGCGGTTGCCGATTGGCTACCTTTGATCGCCTAGGACTCCGAAGCCGATGGACAGACACGTCGCCAGTCAGGCTAAAATGAAGGTTGCTGATAGACGTCGTCGAGGCAATTGACGAACCAGACAGGCTATCATCCGGGCGTATTTCGTTCCGGAGGGCAGAAGACCGGGCTGGGATCCCTGGTGTGTACCAAGCTCCGGGTGCGCGAGGGGTGGCAACGTCCGCGTATGGCCCCGGTGCTGGCGTCACCGGAGGAAGAGACGGAGCCGGAGCCTTGGAGAAGGGGGTCTGCCACGCACCTGGCGGGCGAGGTGTCTGCAGGTTGGACGGTACAACAGCCACACTCGTCACACCTGGCTGGGGAAGCGGGGTCGAAGGAGGCGGGAGCGGAGCGGTGCGCTTACCCGCTGGTGTAAACTTCCACGAACCCGGTGCTTGAGGCGTAGGCTGGCCAGGCGTGGCAACCGCAGCCTGCAACTTGGGAGCTGGTGTGGCCGGCGCAGGAGGGAGCGTGGAACCGTTGGCATGGACACCTTGCAAGGTATCGTCTGCAGGAATCTCCGCCTCCTGGAGCTGGGCTGGCCGAGGGGTCGCTTGTTGCGGTGTGGCGCTTGTTGAGCGGTGCGGAGGCGTGACTAACGGTGAAGTGGTTAACTGGACCGGGACCGAAGGCGGGGTCGTTGGAGGCGTCGTGGTCTCCTCTACGGCCGGCGACATGCTCTCGACATGCTCAGTCACGTCTAACGACCACCGTACAGAATGAGTCGATCTCGCGACCCCCACTTCAGGTGACCGACGGATAGTCTTTTTGAGCGCGCTGCGGGGCTCTCTGGGGCCTAATGTTGACACGTAGAGCGGCCTTCGAGGTGTCTCCATCTCGGGTAAGACATCCCGAGACGATGAGGCCACGGCCCGAGGCGGCGACACTGGCGGGGCTGGTAATACTTGCGATTCAGGCAGCGCATCGTCGTCGGTAAAGCCGTCTTCGTAGGGAGACTCGGTGGCCTCCTGGTAGCCGTCTTCGTATGCCGGCTCGGTGGCTTCTTGGTCAACAACGTCTGCCTCGTCGTCGTACTCCGCCGTCGCATCTTGCTCCTCGACATCGAGAGCCGTCTCGCGCGAGTAGGAGAGCGATGCCAGCTCAAGCGGAGACACAGTTGCGGACTCTTGTAATGTGGAGGGCCACCATTGCGAATCGGCAAGCGGCGTGCGTTCGCGAGGAGTGTAGAACGAGTCTTCGCGCTGTGGCGAGTGATGCGCGGGCTGTGGTGTCTGTGCCTTGAAAGACCGTGTGGGACCCTCCAGAGATTGGTCGTGCTCAAGAGTCTGCTGAATGCTGGTTTCCCTGTGAGATGCCGACCGGGCAGAAGTCCGCGAGACGTCGACCGTCGCGTTGAAGGAGGTTGTGATGTCCCGCGATTTTGATGGAGACGTGAAAGGTGAGGCATTCCGGTTGAGCGTCTCCTCAGGCAACTCGCTGGCATCCTGCGGCCCGCTGCCATCGCGTGGAGACCGGTTGGTGAGGGCAGCACGCGGAGACTTTGCCTTCACTGGTGAGGCCTGTGGAGACGGAGTGTGGCTGACGCGACGCCGAGACTCTGGTGTCGACTGCGTTGATGAACGAGGAGTCGTCTTGAACATATCTGCACGAGCCTTCACTGCTGGGCTCTCCTGCTCCGAGTCCGAGCTCTCAGGTTCTGGGAGGGGCGGGAGCGACGTGTCGGCAAACGACGAGTTGCGAGCCCGTGCCGTCTTGAAGGACTCGGTCCCGGAGCGCTCTGCCCGCCTTGGAGACTCGCGCCGTGACTCGGTCGCAGAGCGTTCTGTCCGCCGTGGGGACTCGCGCAGCGACTCGGTTCCCGATTTCTCTCGCCGTGGGGAGGCTAAGTCAGACCGTAAGTCCGAACTGGACAGAGATTGTTTTGACCACTCGTGCGACCTCTCGGCAGCGGCATGGAACCGGTTGGCAGAGCGCTTGGTCTCAGCAGCAATCCAGGACCGTGAAGTGTCACTTTTTCGAGGTGTGGCCGCCAACAAGCTCTCGTCATCGGCCGCCCAGGGGACGCCGGTATCGTCTTCCACCAAGTCCAGCTCCGCCTCAGCCTCAGTCTGCAGGCCTGCAGCGAATGCAGCCGACGTGTCCGGTAGGGCATCGATTGAGCTGCGTCGAGGTGTCGGACGCGACCTGCGGCGTAATAGCTCGTCATCGAGGGCGGTCGGGGTGGCATAGAGCTCTCGTCCCTTGCCCTTGCCTGACGGTGAGGCAGCGCGATGTAGGGGCGTCGTCTCCACAGCGCGGTATAATGACGACGGCCCGGCTGCCGGCGTCGGGTGTGATGCGATGAACGTCTCGAGGGCAGATGGCGTGGCGTGCGGCGTGGGTGCTGAGCTCCCCGATGCTACCGGGGCCGGTGACAGGTCAGCAGCAGAGGCGGCAGCAGCGGCAGCTTGCAGAGCGACGACTCGGGAGGGAAGGCGACGTGGTGGTGATGACCTTGATCGCGGCACAGGAGTGCCCTCCTCGGCTGCCTCGGACGCTCGGCGAGAGTACAGATATGGGTTAGGTCTAGGCGGTGGGGTAGGCGGGCTGAAATCTGAGTCCTCGTCGGCGGGGATCCGGGACGTCGATGGGATAGGAACAGACAAGGACGGCAAGTTCCTCGCTGGCAGCGGCGCGGCCTTGACCTGTTCCGTCCGGCCTGACGACAGCAGATGGGGTGCCGGTGGCGCAGCGTGGGGGATGTTAACAACCTGGTCTGGCCTTACGGTGCGCGCATCGAGGTCCATCTGGCGGAGGAGCGCGCGCAGCTTCTCGCCGGGGGTAACTCCAGCGCCTGCGTCGAGGGCGAGGGGCTTCCTGAGCGCGCTGCTCTGCGCTGCTGGTGTCCGGTCGGCATCCTCGAGTTGGATGAGGGGAGGGGACGACTCGCGCGAGACGGTACGATGGCGCTGGTGGCTGTCAAGGACGACCGTGTCGCTCGCAAGGCTGTCTGCCCACGAGCCGCTCGTGAGCATGGACGATGTCGAGGTTGTGCGTGCGGAGGAAGCCGATGATAGACTGGGGGTAGGGAGGCGGGGGGTTATGAGGGATCGCTGTCGGTCCATTAGAAACAATAGGATGTTGTCGGGCCGAGGGTTGGCATGTTAGGGAGTTGGGTGCTGGCGGGCGCGTTTGCGGATTTCTTGAACCGTGCTTGATCTTGGGCTAATAGAGAGTCTCGCGCTGAGCGGTGCGTAGGATACGTAGAGCAAGAGACGGTCGCGTGGAGAGTAGACAGAGCGAGAGAGATGGATGCAGTAGCAAGAGAGTGTCGAGTGATGTTTGGAGGTGGTTTGTGTGCACAGACCGATATTGTGTCAAAGCCTGCAGGGTAAGTACGAGGCGCGTCCAAGGTCGCCGCCGTCGTCGTTGGCCGGTGGGCCGCAGAAGATGAACCAAACACACAACGCGTCTGATCTTGTGAGACACAGTGAGGTAATTTGCTTCCGGGTGAATACCGTGGGAGAGTAGCCCCGGTGCCCCCTCCCCCCCCCCATTGACGTCTCAGGGAAGGCTGTCTGGTGGAGGTCATCCACTAGCTTGTTGACGGTCGGTCAAAACGGCGAGGATGCGAGAGCCGAGCGCGGCAATGATCAGTCAGTCATCCACGCGCCCCATCAACGACTTTGCTCTACTTAACGATAAAGGCAACAACGGGCAAGACAGCACACCACCACCACCCCCCCCCCCCCTTTCCCTCCTCCCTCGAAACTCCCACCTGCTTGCAGCATGACCACCAAGCCCTTCACTCTCCGCTGGGGCATCATCGGCACCGGCGGCATCTCGACCCGCTTCTCCCGTGTGAGTACAGCACCAGATGCTCGCCTTCCTCCTCCTCGCTTTCCTCGCCAGCTTCTTCTCCTATGCCTTCCTCGTCTCCAACACCTTCCTCGTTCCCCCTTCCCCCTTCCCCCTTCCCCCTTCCCCCTTCCCCCTTCCCCCTTCCCCCTTCCCCCCTCTTCCACACCTCCTCATGGTCCTTCACCACTCACACCACTCAGGACCTCCTCGTGGACCCATCCACACGTAATGTCTACGACGTTGCGCACAAGATTGCGGCGGTGGGCTCGCGCAGCGTCGCGTCGGCCCAGTCTTTCCTCGACTCGATCGCAGCGTCCGACATCGCCCCGTTCAACTGGGGTCCCGCGCACGGTGTGCTTGACGGTGCCAAGGCCCACGGGTCGTATGAGGAGGTGTACAACGACCCGGTAGGTACAGCTCGACGAACCTTCCAGCTTACCTGCCCAGAATGTCGATGCCGTCTACATCGGCACACCGCACGTGTACCACCACGCCAACGCCAAGGCTGCACTTCTCGCCGGCAAGAACGTGCTGTGCGAGAAGCCGTTCACGCTCGACGTTGCCGAGCTCGACGAGCTCGTCGCCATTGCCAAGGAGAAGAACCTCTTCCTCATGGAGTGGGTTTAATCTCAGCCGTCGTCTGACCCACCAGAGCCGTATGGACTCGGTTCCACCCCATTGCGTACGCTGTTCAAGACGTCCTCAAGTCGGGCAAGCTTGGCAAGCCGGTGCGCATGAGCGCCGACTTTTCGATGAACTTTGAGCCGGACAGTGAGGTATACCGGCTTTAACCTGTGCTGACGCTGCAGCCCGTCCCGACAGCAACCGCATGATCGACCCCAAGCTCGCCGGCGGATCGCTCCTCGACCAGGGTCCGTACCCCGCCGTCTGGGCAATGCTGGCCTTCCACCATCACCCAGACAACAAAGACCCCGACCCGAAGGTGGTGTCTTCGTACCAGCGCATCTATGAGCGCTCGGGTGTCGACGCAGCGAGCCAGTGGATCGTCGAGTGGAAGGGTCTCGGACAGGCCAGCCTCGTCACGGACATGACAGCGAGCGGGTACAACGACGCGTCGGTGGTCATCACTTGCCTGGAGGGTGACCTCGTCCTCAACTGTGGGTGTGGCTGCCATCCCTCTACTGACACCCCAGTCCCCCCGTGGAAGCCCACCAAGCTGTCGATCGTGCCCCACGGCATCTACGAGCCTGGCACGGTCGAGGAGCGCACCGTTGAGGAGTTCACCGTCCACCCCGGTGACGGGATGCACTACGAGGCCGACGAGGTGGCACGCTGCATCTCCAAGGGGCTCAAGGAGAGCCCACGGATGCCACTCGCTGAGAGCCGCATCACCCAGGGGTGGTTTGATGCGGTCCGGCGCGCAGGCGGCACCGTCCTGAAGGATGCCGTGGGCACCGCGGGCAAGTAGACGGCGTGCAGTGTACCCAGCTAGACCCCCCCACTGTATCAGGAAGGAAAATCGTGCAGTGTCACTCTCGTCGTCATGCTATCTTGTTGCTCTATTCCCGCACGCCGCACGCCTACTGGCTGGCCATGAGGACAGCGCTTGGAGTCAGGCCATTGTCCTTGAGCGACTTGCGCATCTCGTCGCGCGAGTAGCTCTTGCGCGGGAACGTCGTGGCAAAGTTTACCGCGTCGACGTTGTACGCGAGGTTCTGGGACGCGACGTACTCTGCGACGTCGATGAGTGCTGCGGCCGGTCAGCGCACTCATGGGTCAGCGTGCACCCACTGCTCTCGCTCGGGAACGTCTTGACGAGCGGCGCACCGCCGACGTGCAGCCGGATCTGCAGCCGCGTCTCGGGGTTCTCGCTGCTCTTGATGTTGGCGGCGGGGCGTGCAGGCGCGGCGGGCGCCGCGGCAGTCGGCTGCGCCACGCCCTCGCGCGCCGCCTTCTCCGCCGCCGCTTTGGCTGCGCGCTCGCGCTTGTCGGACTGGGCGGGGATGAGCAAGCTGCTCCAATCTATTCTACGACCAACTCACCTCGATCTGCGCCTTGATGGCTGCACGCGCACGCGCGTCCTCGAGCTTCTCTGTGCACGCGGGTCAGCGGATGCTTACTCCCACTCGGGGCCCAGCCACACCCACCCTGCTTCTTCCGCTCGACGTCCCGCTGCGCCTCCTTGATCTTCATCTCCTCCTTGAGGCGGCCGGTGTCCTGGCCCGCCTTGCGCCGAATAGCCTGCCGTCAGCGCCAGGGCCAGCCAGCGTCCGCGCCCACCTCGTTCGCGCGCTGCGCCTTCTCGTCCTCCTTGCTCGCGGCCGCGCGCTTCTCCGCCAGGCGCGCGCGCAGCTCCTCGAGCTTGGCCTTCTTCTCCTCCTCGGTGAGCGGCTTGATCTCCTCGGTGCTCTCTTCAAACTCCTGGTGGCCCGACTTCTCGGCGTGGAACGACGCGGTCGCGCTCGAGCGGAACACCTTGCCACACTCGGAGCACTTGATCGACTTGGCCTCGGCACCCTCGGCAATGTCCTCCTCGGGCGCCTCCTCCTGCTCGGGCACGTCGCGCGCGCTGTTGTCGAGAATGTGGTCCATGGCCTGCTGAAGCCCCGCGTTCTTGGTCGCGCGCAGCGCCCCTGCCCTCCGTCAGCGCCGCGGCGGGGCGGTGGCCACGTACAGTCGATGCGGTCGGGCTCGAAGCCCATGGCAATAAGCTGCTCCTTGTTGGACATTGCTGTGGTGGTGTGAGAGTAAGGAAGGAACAATCGAGAACGGCGTTGTGCACCAGCACCTATGTAAGCGCGTCATCGAACGGGGGCGGAGATGAGCCACTGTCCGCTTGTGGAGGTCCATCCGCAAGTCAGTGTTGACGTCGAGCATGTCGCACCGCGAGGTTGGCCTCGCTCACCTCGCTGCACACAGTGCATATGCTCCGCGCCGCCCGTCCGCTCGCCCACGCCGCCCATACCCGCCTCCTTGTCCGCGCCATGAGCTCCGAAGCGCCTGCAGCGGGAAGTACGCCCGCCGCCGCGACCTCGGCACCCAAGCCCACCGGACTCGTCATGCAGATCATCCTGCGGCGCGACCTCGTCACGGTGTGTGCAGCGCGCATCGCCTGAGCCTGAGCTGACGACCACCCAGGAGCTCGGGTGGCCGCTGGGCCCGATGATGGCGCAGGCGGCGCACGCGGCCTCGGCGGTGCAGCACCGGTACGCGACCCACGAGAGCATGCAGCGCTACCTCGCCGGCGACGACGGGCGCGGGTGGGAGGGCATGCGCAAGGCCGTGTTAGAGGTGGGTTGGTTGGTCTGCGGGAGGGAGGGTACGGTGCGCTGACACACACACACACAGGTGCCCGACGGACCGGCGCTCCAGGCGCTCGCGGACCGGCTCGAGGCCGCCGGTATCCCGGCCCACCTGTGGATCGAGGAGCCGTGCGTGGTTGCGTCTGGGAGGGTGGGCGGGCTGACGCCCACGCAGAGAACACACGCCGACGGCGCTCGCGCTCGTGCCGAACAAGCGGCCCAAGGCGCTCAAGAAGATCCTCGACGAGGCGGGCGCGACGTTGTGGAAGTAGTTGTCGGGTCGGGAAGGCCACACGCAGATGCGCGTCTGCGCAGCCGTGCAGCTCGGCAGCTGGGATATACACACACACGCACAAAACACATACACATCCGGGATCTGCAGATCTCCGCCATATGTACACATTACATCTGCGACTCCCGGGCGTCCCACCTTTTCTTCGCAGCCTCGAGCCAACCAGCCTCCCCCGACACACCACCCCGACACAAAAACGTTGGACGAACAGGGATTTGAACCCTGGGCCTCTGATAGAACGACTTTTGACAGTGCAAAATCAGCGCGCTACCAACTGCGCCATTCGCCCGACGATTTTTTCAGGGGCTGGTCTATTATGACCTCCCGGGAGGGGAGGACAGGGGGCGTGGCGTGGCGTCAGGGGTCGGTTCCCTGATGCGAGCGGAGTAGGTTGGGTGTGCGCGGCCTTGTGCAGAGGGATGTACATATGGGCGGGGTGACGGCGAGGACGGTTTGGATGAGGCGGATGGAGCATGCTGCTGTTGGCGAACTGATAGTCTACCTGCCTCACGCCACACCCCGCCACTGCCGTCACCACAGCCAACGCTCTGCATGGTACAGCTGCCGAGGGTGTCTACTGCGTCTCTACTTCTCGTGTCTGCCTGTCTGCCTATCTGCCTATCTGCGTGTCTGCGTGCTCCTCAGCCTCGGCGAATTAATGGTAGTATGGTGGATCTACAACTGCTTCTTCGTGTTTCTCCTACGCGGCCACCGCCACAGCCCGGGTAAGCTGCACCTCCTGCGCCTCCAGAAGAGCCTCGAGCGCCAGCTCCCCGCTCAGCCGCTCCTCTTCCTCCTCCTCCATGCACACGTCGGACGCCTCCGCCTCCGAGTGGCTGTCGATGAGCGTCAGCCTCTCGACGCTGGGAAGCGAGTGCAGGCTCGGCTGGCCGAACGTGTGCACGCTCCCATTTGCCCGGGCGTACGTGTACACCCCCTTGGATGCCTCTGTCTCCTGCTTGTCATCGGTGGGTGGCTCACAGTCGAGCGTTGCGTCGCTGTCGCACCGCGGAAGAGACGTGTACGACTTTGTCGTGCGCGCCAGATGTGGCGGGAGGAACACTGCCGGCGAGGTGCAGCGCCCGCTGTCGGGCGACCCTGGTGGGGACACCCGTGCCGTCGGCGTCGACGAGCGGCTCTGGAACGGGTCGATCGGCACACCGATACCGAGGTCGTCTGCGTTGTTTTGTGGTGTCGCCGAGCGGCTGCAGTCAGAGCCTCTTTCGCTCGCGGCCGGCGACCGGACCCACGTCGAACGTGGCGAGCCCGACGACGACGTGTCGATGACGGACGCGGGGTCGAGCGATGTCTTGGTCCTGTGCAGAAGGCTTAACAGACGTGACTTGCGTGACTCGGTGTGGTGGTGCGCCCTGTGCGGAATAGGGGCCGGCGTCACCTGCGGGGTGTCGGGCGATGCTCCAAAGGACTTGTCCGGGCTGTGTGTTCGCCAACCAGCTGGGGTGCTGAGCCTGCGCGCCCGGTCACCAATAACATTGGAGAGGGCCGTGTGCGGTGTTTCGACCAACCGGCGAGGTGTCATTGCTGCGACGTCGTCGAGAGAGCGCGGCGGCAGGTTGTTGGCGAGGAATGGGGGGACAGCGGTCACAGGACTGTCCTTGTACTCTTCGTCGTCAAAGGACTCGAATGACCCGGTGCTCGAGCTGGTATCGGCGATGGACGACTTGGAGGGAGCGGACAGGCTTGACGATGACAGTGTCGAGGCCTTGTGGCTAGCCGTGTCGTGTTGGACCGAGAAGGAGCCAAACTCGACCGCGTCCTTATCTTCCTCCTTGGTGATGATGTCGACAAGCGAGACAGAGTCACGTCCAGGGCTGGTGTCTCCCCCAACGGACGATGGACGGGAAACGGAAGCACCCCATTCAACAATGGACAAAACCCCATCCATGGTAAGAGCCTCGTCATCGTCCGAAAGGGTACCCCGGAACGAGGCGTCTGACCGAACAGGAGCCGGCCGAGCTGGCGGTGCGAAAGGAGACGGCACCATAACCACGCTGGCGCTCGATGGGGCGCTGCTCGCAGGGTTCGACATGGGGGTGGCGGGGCGGGAAAGAACCTGGGGGAGAGGAGGGATGTCGGGAACAGGATGTTCGTGGGTGTGGGAATGCAAGAAGGGCGCCGAGAAGGACAGCTTCGACGCGCGGCTCTTGACCTTGCGAAGCGTCTTGTTGGTCGGGACCCGGTGGAGAAGACTGAAGCCCGATGGAGAACGGTCGCGAGAACGTGATCGTTCGCTCTCTGGCGAGAGCGAGCGGTGCGCAGGGGACATTGGCGGGGTCGATCCTGAAGGCTTGGAGTGTGCTGGCCACAACATATCGGCAGTGGGAAGTGCAGAGTGGCGATGAGATAGGTCGCGTCCTCTTTTTGGGAGCGGATGGTGGTGGGGGTGGGGTACACAACCTTCGTACCCATGCATATCGGTGGGCATGATGAGACTGGGATGAGACGGGACCTGGGGACGTTTTGTCAACATGCTGAAGCCTGAAGCGCTGGGCGTGTTTGGTCGCGAAGGGCCGTTTGAAGTCGCGCTGCGGTCCAGTGGCGGCGCCGTGCCTGCGTCGCGGCTGGCGTCGTGGAAAGGAGTCATGGGAGTTGGTGGCAACGAGGCGTCGTGGCCGAGAGGTGCCAGAGAGCAAGACAGCCCCAAGGCGACGGACAAAGGGCGGCTGCCAGAGGGAGAGCTGAAACTGGGGCGGGGAGAACCAAGGCTAGAAGTTGGCGAGGCGTCCATGTTGTTTTCATGATCATCGCGATCGATTCGAATTGGGGCTGGACGTGTCATCTTGGCCAGGGACATCTCGCCGCCTGTCAAGGACGAGTGACGGCGCAGGCTGAATGTCGAGGAGGGGCGCGGCATTGATGAGCGTACGGGGCTCGATAGGTGGGCGGCTGGGAAACCGGAGAGCAGCGAACAGGTAGATATCTCGAAGGTTTTCTCGAGACCAGAAACGCGAGTGGAGGTAGAGCGATCCTTTGAGTCTGCGGCGCTGGCGCCAAGGATTGTGGCAAAGCTTCTCTCGCCGCCATCGGAGGGTCCGCCATTGTTCGTGTCGGCGCGAACCGGGTGAGGAGGTGTGCAACACACGGGGTCGAGGGGGCCACACGTCCCAGACCGGAAGCTCTCGGTGTCGTCAAAGTCTGGCGACCCCGAGATAACCGCCCTGCCAGGCGTCAGATCTGATACCGGTGGGTTGTTGTTTGTCTCGGCAGGGATGAACCAAGCGCTGAAGCAATGTTAGCGCCAGCACGGTTGCCAGGGGAGGTGTGGTGGGGCGGGTGCGAGCGGACGGAGCGGAGCCTCGTGGGGGAAGCTACGCGAAGCAGGAACGGATAAAACCAAGGAAGCCATGGAAAAGGGGGCGGGGAAATGCAGAGATCAAAGGAACACAACACAGGGTGCTGCATGTGGGTGGCAGGGTAGGAAGATCCACGACGCGCCAGTGGGGAACCGCACGCCCTAGGACTCACCGACGGTGCTTCTTGCGCGGCGTGAGGCGGCGGAGGAGACCCTCGACGATGCTAACCACGGTGGGCGACGTGGCTGCCGCTCCGGGCGTTGCGGGCGGAACTGCAGGGGCGCGAGTGTCGCGAGTGTCTGTGGCATCGTGGTGCGTTCGTGGGCCGCCGACCGGGCGGCAGGGCAGAGGCGGGGCGGTGGGTGTTTTTTGTTCGTGATGGACTTTTGTGGCGCCACATCCCGGCCTGTGCGCCGCCACAGGTACTTGCACCACCTCCGACTCGGACGGGCTCTGGCTCATGCGGAAAGGAGCGCGCAGCGACTTTAACGACCGCGCGACGGATTTAAACGACCTGATGCTCCTTGTGGTAGACTTGCTGCTTTTGATGCTCAGGCTCAGGCTCTTTACGCTGGCCGCAAAGGATGCCGCCGCCGCGGGTGGTGGAATGTCGGTCGACGATGCGTTGCTGGCAAGTCGCCGTCCGGCGGCACCCGCCGCTGAGGAGTAGAACAGCGCAGCGCCGCCGCCTCCGCCGCCGTCATCGTCGTCACTTTCGTCATCTGACGACGAGTTGTCGTCTGCGGTCGAGACGCTCCACCGGCTCATCATCTGCAGCGACGGCTCGCGGTGGCGGCGGGCGGCGCCCGCCTTGGGGGGCAGGTACGGCAGTGGAGGTGGTGGCGGTGTGCCGGTGATGGCCGCGAGCGCGCGCTTGCGGGCGAGCACCGCGGGGTCACTGATGCCACCACCGGCGTGACGGTGCCCTTTGAGCGAGGTGCGCAGGCCCCCAAGAGCCACCTCGACGCCTCCCTCGCCCGCCTTGTACTTGAAACACTGCGGCGAGCAGCCCGAAGTGCTCGTGAAACTCGACGACGATCGCTTGCGCGTTGGTGTCTGCGGCGTGTGCGGCGGCACGTGACGGCTTGATGTTGGCGTCCGCTGCGTGAGCTGCGGCTTGGATGGGCTGTGGTGGAGGTTGAATGATGCGCCGATGTGCAGGCCATCGCCGGCGTCCATCTCGAGCGGCTCGGCAGTAAGCGGCCCGGGGGTAATCTGGCGTCAGCCCCGCTCTGCAGTCTGTCCTCCCTACCTGACCACAGGTCGAGCGTGTAGACGAGCAAGCTTTCCGTGGGGTCGTCGGGTGCGGTGGCGCCGGGGTGACTGGCCGGTGAGGTGTCGGCGCTGGTGCGGGTTTTGGCGTGGGCGCCGCGGCGGGGCGTCTAGCCTCGGCCTGGTCGGGCAGAATGAGCGTTGACGCCGAGGTGAGCAGCGGCGGGGAGATGACGAGGCCGTGGGCCCCGCGCGTGCGCTTCTTCCTCTGGAGGAAGAGCTTGACCATTGTGCTGGGAGGGGGGGGGAGGCTGTGGCAGGGCTGCTGTGAAAAACAACAAGTTGGGTGATGAAGAGATGACAAACAGAGCTGGGGGGGCGAGTCTATCAGTGGATCGTGTTTGAGTGTATAATGAGTGCATGAGCGGCGTTGTTGTGTGCGTCCGTCGCGTGTGTGTCGTCGTCGTGGGCGTGTGTGTTGTCGTCGTCGTCGTCGTCGAGCAGACCGCCGGCGCCAGGGATAAATGACCTTTGATCGTCGCGACCGCCTGCGCCGTGGCACTGGGGCGGCACTCGGCATGCTTCTCGCACCGCGCACCCCATCGGCCGGTCACACGCAGCCCACGCCAGTGCCCCATCCGCCCGCGCGACGCTGCAGCCAGCCTTGATCAGCGCGATTGCCCCCACTGCCTCCACGAGACAAAGCGCCCAGCGCTAATGACGCTCGCTCTTCTGCAACGCGACGCACGCTCGCCCTGATCCCCGTCGCTTTGTCTCGCGTCACGCCGCCGTAATGGATGGCATCGGATTGGATTGTTGTGCGAGCGAGTGTGATCACGAGCGCCGCCTGCCTGCGCCACTGTCATGCCGCTGTCTTCGATCTTCTCCCCATGGATGTGTGCGGGATCGGCCAATAATCTCGACTTGATTGTGTCGAGGGCGCCGCTGGGGGCGATTTGGCTTGGTACCCCATACCCCTGCTCACAGTCCGCATGCCCCTTGTCCCAGGCGTCTCCTGCTCCTGCGCAGTGTTACACACGTTATCAGTGAGTGTTAGCCCCTCTCATGTCAGAACGAGCTCCGACACCCCCGACACCGCAGTGCAACATGAAACAACGGAGGCTCGGCTCGGGGCTCGGTGCGAAGCAGTGTCCAGTGAGTCCCTCACACCTCACACCACGCACCACCACACCCCCACCTCCCCGCTGCTATCACTACTGCTGCATGCTGCTTGGTCTTGGACCGTTCTGTCTCTCTCACTCTCTCGTCAATGCAAGTGCGCAAGAGGTTTACTCGTGCTTCCAGGTGGGCTTGCGCTTCTCGGCGAAAGCGGACATGCCTGTGGGGCGTGCGTCAGTGGCGCTCCCTGTCGCAACCCCAGATCAGTTACTCACCCTCCTTCTGGTCGGCAGTGGCGAAGAGAGCCTGGAAGAGGCGGCGCTCGAAGCGGAGACCCTCCGAGAGGGGGAGCTCGTTGGCGGCGTTGACGGCCTCCTTGCCGGCCTGGGCGGCAAGGGCGCCGTAGGAAGCGATGCCCTCGGCGACCTTGATGGCCTCCTCAGTGACCGACTGGTCGGCGGGGACGAGGCGGGCGGCAAGACCCCAGTCGTAGGCCTCCTTGCCGGTGATCTTGCGGTTGGTGAGGGTAAGGTCCATGGCGCGGGCCTTGCCAATGGTCTTGACAAGACGCTGGGTGCCACCACCACCGGGGATGATGCCGAGGGTGATCTCGGGCTGGCCGAAGGTGGCCTTCTCCGAGGCGACGACAATGTCGGTCATGAGGGCAAGCTCGCAGCCACCGCCAAGCTGAGGCATTAGCCACGGTCTGGGAAGTCTGGGCCAACCGCCTCGCAACACTCACAGCGTAGCCGGCAACAGCGCCAATGATGGGCTTCTTGATGGTAGCAAGCTTGGCCCACGAGCCGAGGAAGTTGGTCTTGTAGGCCTCGGAGACTTCGAGTTTGTTAGTGCCCATACCACATTTCCCACGTCATCGCATCGTGGCTCGGCTCAGTGACGACGTTGGCGAGGTGCGATCCGTGCGCCGATGCATCCCGATGCTTGCTGCCGGCGACACTGCCAGCACCAAGCAGTAGCAGCTGTTGCTGCTCCTCCAACCCCAACACTCACAGGTCTTGTCCTTCATCTCCTTGATGTCGGCACCGGCGGCGAAGACCTTGTCACCACCAGTGAGGACAATGGCGCGGACGGCCGGGTCGGCGTCGGCCTTCTCGAGCTCGACGTTGAGGACATCGAAGAGGGGGGTGGAGAGGGCGTTGAGGGCCTTGGGGCGGTTGAGGGTGAGGATCTGGACGGTGCCCGAGTCGGAGCGGCGCGAGAGGACGAGGGGCTCAGCCTGGGTCGACATGGCGCGGACGTAGGACTTGATAGCGGTGCGGGCAGCAACGGAGGGGCGGAGAGTGACAAGCATGATGGTGTGCGTCGTGTTGCTTTTGCTTTTCGGGTGAGAGTGGTGGTGGAGTGGACAGAGTCGAGACGTGGGGCGGCTGGCTGGCTGGGCGGAAGGGGGAGGAGGCTTATGTTCGGTTGCGCTGAATCAGATATACGCGGAGCGCGGAGCAGTGCCGGTGGCCTCGACACGGACGCGGATGAAGCGGCCGTCGTCGGTCGGCCTGCTAGTGTGCTACTTACTACCTATGCATGCATGCCTGCCCTCCCTGCCTCCCCCACACCCGTCGCCAGTCGCGGCCTAGTACCGTGCGATTAGACTGGGTGCGAGCTGCGGCCTGCTCGGCAAGGCAGGCCATCTCGGCTCGGACCATAGGCAGGGATAACCGGGCGGGGTTGGCGGATGAGGAGCGGCGTGTCATGCCATTATCACCCTGGGGTGTGGGGTGGGCAGCATTCCAGCACGTCAGCGGTCTAGGCAGCAGCCAGTCAGCCAGCCTGCCAGTAGCCAGCATCCGACGAGTATCTCCTCCGCAGCATTGCATGGGCCAGCATGCAAGCACTACTCTGTAAGTGCGTCCCAGCATACCGGCATGCCCAGCATACCATCACCCCGGCAGTCTTGTCTTGCCGAACCGCCTGGCGAGCCGAGATGACGAAACGAGGCTGGTTGTCAGAGGCAGCTCACGTGGGATAGCGCGCCTATGGGAGTCCTAAGGCATGAAAACACCAACACAGTCCTATTTAACCCCAGCAAGCCTAACTTTTCTTAACGCCGCGGGCTTTGCCATGCGGCAGCCCAGTTGGATTTCGACGAGTCAGTCCTGGCGGCCGCTGGCAGCACTGACGATCCACTTTCTTTGACGGCGGCGGCGGTCAGCGAGCACAAAGCAGCTTGCATCTCCAAACCCAACAACCAGCACTCGCCCAGAGCTATCTCGACAGCTCACACTCGACCACAGACCTAGACTCGACCCACCAGTCTAGCTCGATACCCCCCTTCCCCTCCGAAAAGGCGACCCTGCTGCCGAGCCCCCCACCACCTCTGCTTGTTCGTCGCGTCCGCTCGTGCTCGACTCGACACTTGCCACCTAACAACCTTTAACCCGCCCCCCACCCCCCACCCACACCGCCCACCATGCCCCGCTTCTACGAGAGCAAATACCCCGAGGTCAGCCGCCGCCGCCGCTGCCGCCACGGCCGCTTGCTCGAGGCCCGTGCTAACGTGCCCAGGTCGACCAGCTCGTCATGGTCCAGGTCCAGTCCATCGAGGACATGGGTGCCTATGTCAAGCTCGTGCGTGCAGGCGCCGCGTGCGCAGGACACACCCTTCGGCATACTGACTTTCCCAGCTCGAGTACGACGGTATCGAGGGAATGATCCTGCTTTCCGAGCTGTCGCGACGACGTATCCGTTCGGTCCAGAAGATCATCCGTGTTGGACGTAACGAGGTTGTCGTTGTCATGCGTGTCGACCCCGAAAAGGGTAAGCTGGTGCCGGCGCTACGCGGGTGTGCGGATAGGTCTGACGACGCGCCCAGGCTACATCGACTTGTCGAAGCGTCGTGTGTCGGCCGAGGACGTTGTCAAGTGCGAGGAGCGGTATGAGAAGGGCCGTGCCGTCGACTCGATCCTCACCCAGGTCGCCAAGAGGCGCGGCGTCACCCCCGAGTCATTGTACGAGCAGATTGCCTGGCCCCTTCACCGCAAGTACGGCCACTCGTACGAGGCGTTCAAGCTCTCGATCAGGTGAGGGCAGCTGTTGGATGGAGGTGATCAAGCTGCTCACATCACACTAGCGAGCCCGAGGCCGTGTTCGGAGATCTTGGCATTGACGAGGAGACGCTCATCGAGCTCAAGCACACCATCGCCCGCCGTCTGACGCCCAAGCCTGTCAAGGTCCGCGCCGACATCGAGGTCAAGTGCTTTGCCTACTCTGGTATCGAGGCTATCCGCAAGGCCCTCAAGGCCGGTGAGGCGTGCTCGACCGAGGAGGTTCCTATCAAGGTCCGCCTGGTCGCCCCTCCCCTCTACGTCATGACCACGACGTCAACCGACAAGACGGCGGCCATCGAGACGATGGAGAAGGCCGTCGAGGCCATTGGCACCGTCATCGCCGAGGAGAAGGGCGACATCAACGTCAAGATGGCGCCCAAGGTCGTCTCGGAGACGGACGACGCCGAGCTCAAGGCGCTCATGGAGCAGTTTGCCCAGGCCAACATGGACGTCGCCGGCGACGACGACTCGGACGAGGAGGACTAAGCGGTGGCGCGAGCCACCGCGTAGAGAGAGACGACAGAGACGAGGCGGCGCCGGGAGCACGCAGCTGCCGGTTGCACTGTGATGGGACCATTGTCACCAGATGCATCGATATCCAGCAGTGGGGTGGGGTAGGGTGGGATGAGGTGTCAGCATTCAGAGTGATGATGATGCTGCATGCTGATTGATGATGCGTAGTGTAATCTACTTGTTCTCCTTGGTCTTGTTCGCCTTGGCCTTCTTGACCTTCTTCTCCTTGACCTCCTTCTTTGTTGCCTCCTCGACCAGAGCACGGGGGAACAGCGTCGTGCCCTTGAACTTCTCGGCGCCGCTCTGGATGCGCCTGACGATCTCGGCCGCGTCGACGGGCGCGCCGGCCTGCCACGTCGCGTGGGCCCAGCCGCGCTCGTCCTCCGGCACGCCCAGGCGGTCGAGCAGCTCGACGGCCTTGGCGGGCATGATGGGCTGGGCGAGGATGCCGACGAGGCGGAGCGCGGCGTACGCGTACACCACCGCCGCGGTCGAGTCGTCCGCCGCCCACGGCGCGGCGTCCGTGAAGAACTTGTTGGCGTCCACCACGGCGTCCATGAGCAGCGCTGCGGCGCGCGTGACGTCGTATGCCTCGAAGCGCGCGTCGTACCCGTCCCTCAAGCCCGCAAGCGACTCGTCAAGCGCGGGCACGGCGAGCGCCGCATCCCACTCGTGCACGCGCGAGAGGATCGCGGCCGAGCCGATACGCTGCACGAGGTTGCCGATCTGGTCGCGCAGGCGGTCGTACGCGGCTGCCAGCTCGCCAGGCGCGTAGTCAGCGTCGGTGGGCAGCGAGCCACCCGCACGCATGAGGTACCAGCGCACGCCGTCGACGCCGTACTGGTCCATCGCGGCGAGCGGGTCCGCGACGTTGCCGCGCGACTTGGACATCTTGGTGCGGTGCATCGTCCAGTGCGCGTGCGCGAGCACGCGCTGCGGCGGCGCCTCGCCCGCCGCCATCAGCAGCGCGGGCCAGTGCATCGCGTGGAACTTGATGATGTCCTTGCCGACGACGTGCATGTTCGGCGGCCAGCCGACCGTCGGGCCCGGGTAGCCCGTGTTGGTGAGGTAGTTGATGAGCGCGTCGACCCACACGTATATTGTCTGCGTGGGGTCCCCGGGTACGGGCACGCCCCACGACACGCGCGACGACGGCCGCGAGACGGACAAGTCGTTGAGCGACGCCGCCTGCTTGAGCAGGTCCTGCCTGTACGACTCGGGGTAGACGGCTGCGGGCGTGAGTGGGTCGACATGATTGGGGCACTCACACTCGGGGAGCGACAGCCACTCGGTCAGCTTGTCGCCGTAGGCGCCCAGCCTGAACTTCCAGTTCTGCTCCTCCTGCCAGGTGACCTCGGATCCCGTCTCGACCGACACCATGACCCCGTCGACCTTCTCGACCTGGATGTCCGAATAGAAGCACTCGTCCGAGACAGAGTACCAGCCGCTGTGGGAGCCCTTGTACACGTCGCCGCGCGCCACGAGCTTGTCCCAGAACGCCTGGACGGCCGTGTAGTGCCGCTCCTCGGTGGTGCGGAAGAAGGTCGTGTACGAGACGTTTGCGCGGTCGGCGAGGTCGCGGAACCGCAGCGACACCTCGTCGCAGAACTCCTGCTCGCTCCGTCCGGCCTTGGCCGCCGCCTGCTGGATCTTGAGCCCGTGCTCGTCGGTGCCGGTGAGGAACATGACCTCGCGCCCGGGCTCGCGGAGCCGCGCAAAGCGCGCAAACGTGTCGGCGAGGACGACCGAGTGGAGGTGGCCGATGTGCGGCGCTGGGGCGTGAGCGCGGGTGCAGGCGACGCATCAGCACTGGAGACCAAACCTACACGCGTTGACGTAGAAGATCGGCGTGGTGATGTACCACGGGCGCGGGGCCTCGCCTTCCGGCGCGGTGAAGAACGGCTTGCGGGTCGCCGCCGTCGAGTTGTGGCGCCGCGCGGCGCCGAGGAGCGAGACGGCCGTGTGCTGTGCTGAAAGGGGGGCGCGCGCGAAGCCCGCGAGGCCTCTGCCGCCCAGGAGCCTCATGCTTGCGTCGTCGTGTCGGGTGTCGTGAGCTGAGCAATACAGCGAGTCGTGTGGTTCGTTGTTCGTGACTGACCGGCGCCGCAGACCGGATCGGTCGGCATTGTTGAAATCGCGCGTCGTCCGAGTTGATCACGTGCTGCCCGATGTGATTGAGTCTGAAATAAGTCACAGTCAACGCATTGGCCGCTTCATGACGCGCTATCGCCATCAAAATCGCCCTCGTAGCGGCCATCTCGCCCTTCTCTCATGATACATAGTCTGATCAGAATGGCCGCCCAGCGCTCAAAGACTTACTCGGTGCGCAGTGGGCTCGTGCACTGCTGACCACGACCCAGGAAGCCATCAAGCTCCTCAACACTTGCCAGTCGAATGCCGCGACGTGGGTGCTGCGTGAGATGGCCCGTCTGACACCCGCAGTATCGAGGCCATCCGCAAGTCGGGCGGCAGGCTCAACGACTGGGCCGTGCCCGAGATGCTCGACTACCTGCGCCGCATCGGCTACAAGGTGGGTGCTGGGTCTTCCAGGACTTCACCCGCTGACATGACAGCCTGACGACCTGAACCGCCTCAACGTCGTCCACATCACCGGAACAAAGGGCAAGGGCAGCACGTCGGCGTTTACCGAGAAGCTGCTGCGTAGCCACATCCCAGGAGGCAAGATCGGTAGGTCATGTCGGCGGCAGCGGGTGGGACCCACTGCTCTTGCACTTACACCCTCAGGCCTGTACACCTCGCCCCACCTCTGTGCGGTCCGCGAGCGTATTCGTGTCAACGGCGAGCCTCTCTCCGAAGAGCTGTTCGCTCGGTACTTCTTCGACGTCTGGGAGCGCCTCGAGGCCGACCCCAAGGGCCTCACCGCCCACACTCCCCAGTTCCCCATCTACTTCCGCCTCCTCACCCTCCTTGCTTTCCACGCCTTCCTCCAGGAGGGCGTCGACGCGACCGTCCTCGAGGTCGGTATCGGTGGCACGTATGACAGCACCAACATTGTGCCCAAGCCCATTGTGACGGGCGTGACGTCCCTCGGTCTCGACCACACCGCGGTGCTCGGCACCACTATCGAGGACATTGCGCGCAACAAGGGCGGCATCTACAAGAAGGGTGTGCCGGCGCTCTCCGTCCCGCAGGAGTACCCTGCCGGCCTCAAGGTCCTCGAAGCATGCGCCATCGCCCACGGCGCGCAGCCTCTCGAGGTCGTGCCCATCATCCCCAAGCTGCCACTTGGCCTCCGTGGCGAGCACCAGCGCATCAACGCTTCGCTTGCCGTTGCCCTGTCCAAGAAGTTCCTCGAGGCGCAGGGCAAGCCAGTCGCCGACGCCGACGCTGTCGTCCCCGAGTCGTTTGTCACGCCGCTCGCCGACACCAAGTGGCCTGGCCGATGCCAGACGGTCCCGCAGGGCGAGACCACCTGGCTGCTGGACGGCGCGCACACGACCGAGTCGCTTCGCTCGTGCGGCGAGTGGGCGTGGGCACCAGAGTCGGACGGATCCGGTGCCGGTGGCGGACCCAACGTGTTGGTGTTCAACTGCTCGGGTGGACGACAGGGCGAGACGCTTCTCGGTGCGCTGCTCGACGCGGGCGCTGCCACCCGCGCCGTCTCGCGCGAGGAGCTGGGCAAGACGTTTGACACGGTCGTCTTCTGCACCAACGTGACGTACACGGACGGCGGGTTCAAGGGCGACCTGACGTCGGCGGCCATCGACCCCGATGACCTCGCCGCGCTCGCCACCCAGCGCCAGCTGCGCGACGCCTGGCTCGCGCTCAACCCCACGGCCGACGAGAGCAAGGTGCACGCCGTCGCGAGCATCGAGCACGCCGTCAACATCGTCCGCGGGCTGGGCGAGCGCCGCGTCCTCGTCGCCGGCAGCTTGCACCTCGTAGGCGGCGTCATGGAGGTTGCGGGGCTGCAGTTCGCCCTCGGCATGGAGTAGGCATCGCGATACCGCACACAACGATACCCACGTACACATTCAACATCTCATTGTACAACGAGCGACACGGACGACGGCATGGCGCGTAATTCATCTTGCGCTGGGTAGAAAATAGGGCCGATGGTCATCGGTTGTTAGAAACACATAGGTCATATGGAGCATTGTACTGTAACATGTCGGGGTCCAGTATGTGTGTGTGGGGGGGGGGGCGATTTCTCTCACCGCCGGGGGATCGAACCCCGCTCGTCTGCGTGGGGACTCATCCCGTGCATTAGACAGCACCCCAGCTAGAGATGCTCGAGGTCCCGCTTCGAAGCCCCCCAGCTCGAGCGCGGTCTAACACATGGGATCTCCAACGCAGACGCACTAACCACGGTGCTAGTGGCGATAGTTATTGTAGGAAGAACGTTTTCTAGCCCTCATTGGGAACTCCCCGGGGCTGTGGCGTGCTGGGAGGATGACTTGGCCAGGAGGGACGGGGTCGGGGTATGTCACTAGAGGTCCATGAACCTCCTCCCCTACGACGGTCCTGTTGTCCTCGGTGGCGAAAAATAACGAGGACATCGGCGAAAACAGCGACCGGCAAAGCGCGGGGGATGGGGGCGAGGACATGGACGAGGATGCAGTTTAGATCCTGAAGAAGAACCGCTCCGTAGAGAGACTTTCATGCCAACCACAGTTCATTGATTGTGGCGGTGCCTTTACAACCGCAGGGGCATGTACCCTCAGAGGCGTCCACTTCAATCCACAGGCCAAATTATTACTTGTCAAGTCATCCGTCAACTTGCCGACAAGAGGTGGCTCTCCTTCGGCTTGCCTCGAAGCTAGGTTTGTCTGCGGCCACCCGATGCTGGCAATGACAGCTGACGCCTCGTGAGCCCGAATCCGGTGGCCCCCGTGAGAGCACTACCAGCCTTCTGTACACAGGCTTACCGATGGCCTCCCGTTGTTGTGTGCCGCGTGAATCGGCTCCTCTCGCTGCAGCTCTCAAGCCAGTGAACACTGCCACAATCCTTACCAATCCCCTGATGCTGCTTATAGTAAACCAAGTTTTGGGATGTCCGTACAATCCGTACCTGGGGCGTGTAGCTCAGTTGGTAGAGCGTTTCATTCGCATTACTTGCGAGGCTTGAAAAGGTCTTTGGTTCGATTCCTAACTCGTCCAGTTACATAACATTTTTGGATTTCTTTTGTAATCACCGCACCCACGAGCTACTGATTCGGTGGATGGGTGTTGCACTACGTCATAGCTGATCGTCGACATGTCGACACCCTTCTTTTATGGATCCCACTCCACCCACACGTTGTTGCATCTACCCATCACACCATGGCGCCAAAGCTGCGAGTCCTGATATCGACCAACGGCGCAGCGTACCCCCCGACCGCGGTGTGCGCCGTCAACGGTGCGCCGGCGGCCGTGCGCACGGCCAACTTCGAGGGAGAGATCAGCGTCTTCGTCAAGGGCTTCGTCGGGGAGGGCGGCGCGGGCGACGGTGCGGCGTACTTTGACGAGCGGCCCGACATGACATATGGAATCGTAGTGCGCGGTAAGCATCATCTGATGCAAACAGGAAAGAGATGGGGGCTGACTTGCTGCAGGACGATACCTCGACAACCCGTCCGGCGACGACGTCCTCTTCGGCAACGTGTTCGAGCACCCTGTGCGCGACTCACTGCCATGGGGCACGTCGATAGCAACCAAGTTCATGTAGTGGGTACTCTTCGGGTGTTTCGACATGCCCACCAACCACCCGAGACGACCGCCAGTATCCTTGAGCTCACACGCCAGCTTCGTCGACCCCACGCTCGAGCTCGACCTGTACGCCGACAAGCCGTGGGCGCTGTCCCCGGCGCTGAGCACGATGAACCACTTGAGTCTGACGCAGACCGGTCCCTCGCCGATGCCAGAGCCCGGGGGATCACCGGTGCCGGTGGACGAGGACGCGCTCGGCGTCGTCCCGGGGCAGGAGGAGCGCGCGGCCGAGATCGCTACCCGGCGCAAGCACTTTGCCGGGGCGGAGAACCGCGCGGCCGTGCCTCTAGGGGACAAGCACGTTGCCATGGAGTTCGGGAACGGGATCCTAGGTGGGTCTGACGGGCGCGGGATGGAGCTCACGCTGCTGCAGACTTCAACACGCTGTCCGTTACTCTCCCGCGGCCGTTCGCGCTGTCGATCAACCTGCTCAAGTACTGGGACGGGCAGCCCGTGACGTATGTGTGCCGCCGGCGCTCGGGCCCGGGCGAGGACCCCGTGTCTCCGGACGGCGTGTACTGGGCCGTCGCGTTCGAGATTGTCGACGAGGAGGCGCGCGCCGAGCTCGCCAAGCGCGGCGGTAAGGTCCAAGCGCTGGGCGAGGGCGGGGAGGAGCAGCCGGCCACGAAGAAGGTGGAGCCACAGGCGGAGGAGGAGTTTGACGTCGAAAAGTTCTACGAGCAGCGCGACCTCAGCGGCGACTAGGGCGTGCGCCGTTGGCGATCGTACAGATGGTGTGTCCGTCCCGCGTCCAAGTAGATTAGAGCTATGTATAGCGTTTTATTCTGCACGGCCGTCCAGGCCATCAGTGTATGCATGCCATGCCAGCAGCTTGATTGCACCCGCGAACCCCATGCATGGCCGAGCTACACATCACACCGCACCGCACCCTACCGAGGCTCCGCCACCCAACAGTACGACGGGAGCAAATCGCACCCAACCTCATCTCGACCTTTCATCTCGGCGATCACAAACTCTTGCCGCATCTCTTGTCTCCATCCACCACCACTTAATCAACCCCACACCGCACGACCAAAAGCCCACGATGGGGAAGTACTACTGCGAATAAGTATTGCGTGGGGCTGCACGGCAGAATGCTGACTTGGGTCCGGCCGCGCTCTCTGCTGTCCTCTTGCTCTCGCTCTCGTCTATCCCAACCTCCTCTTCGGCCTGCGGCGCTTCGCGGTTTACTTACTGCGACATGTGAGCTAGCGCCTTCGGTAACCAGCTGACGACCCAGTTACTTGTGGGTTTCCTCCCGGGACGCCACCCCATGTCTCTACTGCGGCCGCAACCCCGCGCGCGACGCTCCCAACAGGGCTGACACCCACCCGCAGGACGCACGACTCGATGAACGCGCGCAAGGCGCACAACACGGGCCGCAACCACGTCGTCAACGTCCGTGACTACTTTGCCAACCTCGGCACGGACCGCGCGCAGAACATGATCGACCAAATCGTCTACTCGCACGAGGGCAGCGCGACAGGCGGCAACGGCCGCGCAATGTTCGCCGCGCCCAGCATGCGCCTCGGCGCGGGCTTCATGAACCCCATGGCAGCGGGCACGGCGCGTGAGTACACCAAGTGGGTCATGGCCGTTTGCTGATGTCCCAGCCTCGCAGTTCCCGCCCAACGGCCCCCCCTTCCCCCCTCCCGGCGCGCGCCCACCGTTCCCCCCGCCCGGCGGCGCCGCGCCCCCCTTCCCTCCCCCCGGCCAGATGCCGCCCTTCGCGCCGCAGGGCGGCGCCGTTCCCCCCTTCCCCCCGCCCGGCGGCGTGCGGCCCCCGTTCCCTCCCCAGCAGCACGGCGGACCCGGCGGACCAGGAGGCCCAGGACGTGGCCCGCCCCCGCACTTCACCCCCGCCGCCGGCCCACCCCCGGGCGGCAACCCCGGCATCCACCCAGACCGCATGCGCATGGTGGGCAACTAGCGCGGCGCGAGAATGTGTGATATGTGCATGTAATACTAGCATTATGAGATATCTACTTGTCGCTGACGCTGACCGCCGCGACGCCGGCGGCAGCGTCGTCAACGGTAGCCTCCGCTGCGGCGCGCTCGGCCGCCCGCTTTTCCTCCTTGCGCTTGCCCGTCGTCTCGCGCCACTTGCGGTTGACAACCTCGGGCGTCTCGCCCAGCGGGCGCTCGGCCACGGGCCGGTACGCCTTGGTCATGACCGAGTCGCCGCCGCCCGTGGGGTACAGCGTCGCGTTGTGCTCGGGAATGAGGTCGTTGCCGTAGATGTCGTGCACGCGACGCAGAGCACCACCCACCTGCCATGCACGGAGATAGGCCTGCTGCCTTGCCCTCTCGAGCTGGCGCTCGAGCTGGTCGAGGTTGGATTCGGCAAGCGGCCGGACCTTGGCCTTGTCCTCGGCGCTCAGGCTCTTGTACGGTCCATCGTATGGGCCGAAACGCCAGTCGAGCGCCTCCTCCTTAAACGCACACTCGTGCAGCGTGAGAGGGAGCGGGTCGCCCATGACGTATCCCGGCTTGGCGGGGAACTTTTCGACGTCGACAAGGTCGGTCACGATCGACGGCGGCTCGAGACCAGCGCCGACAAGGAAGAGCATGGCGATGATGTGGCGCACCTGGTGCCACAAGAAGGCCGAGCCGATCAGGTTGAAGATGATCTGGTCGGGGTACTCGCCCTCGGTGAAGTATGCCTTGTGCACGATGCGCTTGTGGTTCTCGATCTGCTTGCTGCCATCGAGCTTGCAGAAGTTGCGGAAGTCGTGCTCGCCCAGCAGCCGCTTCGCGCCCTGCTCCATGAGGTCGAGGTCGAGCGGCTTCTCGCCGGGGATCGCATGGCGGTGGAACGCGTACTTGTAGTGCCTGTACTGGCACGAGAAGCGCGAGTCAAAGTCGGGCGACACTGGCGACCAGGCGAGGACACGGATCGCAGGAGGGAGGACGCCGTTGATGAGCTTGGCGTAGGCAATCTCCGTCGGCGGCTTGGGCTCGCTGCTCTTGACCACCTTCTTCTTGGGCTTGGGCTTGTCGTCCTCGCTGTTGTAGGGCTCCGGCTCGGCGTCGCTCGTCTCCTCAGGGTATCGTGTCTTGACGCGTGGCCGCTTGGCCTCCTTGGGCTCACGCCAGCTGTCGCCCAGATCCGCGCCGCCGTCGCCGGGTTTCCTGTTGGTCCGCACCCAGAGGTTGAGCACCTGGCCCTCACCGCTCACACCGCGGTCGGTACGCCCACACCGGCCGAACTCGCACCCCTCCCAGCCGCTACCCTCGGCGATCAGGCGCGTCTTCTCGAGCGCCTTGAGAAGCTCGCCCTCGACCGTCGGCAGCTCGATCGTCGGCTGGATCGCGAGGCCGGAGTACGGCCAGCCCTGGTATGCGACGAGGATGGCGATGTGGCGCGTCGGGTGCGCCTCAAAGTGGAAGGGAGCCTGGTTCTCCTGCTTTCCGCGCTTCTTCTTCGGCGCGGCCGGCTTGGGTGGAGGGGGTGTCGAGGGTCCGGCCCCGTCGAGCTTTTCCAGCCTCGCAATGAGGTCCTCACGCGTCAGGTCGGCGTATCTCGACATTGTGGCTGTAACGGGTCGGCCTATCTGTGTTAGGCGGGCGAGGGTGCTGCGCATAAGCGTGCGTCGAGGCTGGCGTTGACACAAGTTGGGTTGTAGATGGGGAGAGTGTGCTGAAATTTCAGTCGACTCGTCTGAAGTCGTATGACGAGTGGATATGTGTTAGCGGGATCAGATTGAAACGTAAAGAGTTGATGGGCTTTGGCTAATTGGGTTTCATTAGTGTAGCTTGTGGTCACGTGCCGCTTGTTAATCAAATGCATCAAAAGGGTTGTCCGGGCCGTCCGGAATGTGTTTGGCCCGGTGGATGTGGGTGGGATCTGCAGGGGGGAGCTTGACTTTGTCTGCCCAGTCTTGGGCGCATGGGCAGTCTTGGGCCGCATGCGGCTTGCCTTGGCTTGCACGTACCGCCAGTACATGCAGGACACCTGATGCTCTCTTCCCTAGATACTCGACTTGACTGGGAAGCAGCGCGTCCTGTCCATTGAAACAGCCAGACTACCTCCACCGCGATTAACTTCGGGGCAACGACATCCCGCGCCGCTACATCGGCGCCAGCCCGCGCCGCGTCGTCCGAGCTCGACTGGGCAGGTCTCATTCCCTAGCTTGGCCCATCACGACGTGTCAAACGACTTGGGCGCGTGGCCGACTACTCAAACAGCGGTTGAAGATCGGCGAGAGACAGCCGCTGGCAGGCAGGCAGGTCAGGATATCGAACGAAACGCGGAGGCCGGTTCACTCCCGCGCACCTTGATCAACCCACCCGGCAACCCAACCTCCACGTCGAGCAATTCCGGTTCCATTCACACTTTCCCGCCGTCACACACACGCGCACACAAAACGCCCATCAAAGCGACTGCCAGTCTGTTTGTTTGCACCACCACGCATCTCGACAGCAGCTCGCAGCGCGCAGAGCAGGTAGCCGGACACCTGCAGCATCTCGACTCGGGCTCCACCAACCTCCCACTTGGTCGTCGTCCTCCGCACCAGGCACCTCGTCAGCCGGTAGAATCTCGCGATGCCGCCCAAGACTAGCGGCGGTGGTCATGCCAAAGGTAATGACCAAGGCCACAAGGTTCACCACCACAAGGAGCACAAGGAGAAGACACCGTGGCTCTGGCTCCTCCCAGTCGTCACCATCCTCCCATGGATCTTGACCCAACTGCACTACAAGTTGCCGGCTCCGCAGCCCCCAGTGTGAGTTGCACCTCGGCGGTCAAGGTGGCGCGGCGAGTATGGACGCCGGTGGCGGCGACTGTGTCTCACACCCACATCTTCGTGACCAGGGTGCTCGGCCGACCTAAGGACAAACGCTGACGAAACTAGCGATGACGCGGGCCTTGTCCAGCCGTCCGAAGAGATAGTGCTCAAACACATTGCTGGTCTCGAAAACTGCGGCTACCGTACCGTCGGTACTCACGAGGCGGTTTGCGGCGAGCAGTATGTCATCGGCGAAGCCCGCAAGATCGCCGACCGCTGCGCCGCGAATGGCGTCCTCGACTGCGAGCTTGATGTGCAGAAGGGCAACGGCTACCACATGTGAGCGGACTTTGCGCTCACAGTGCAGGCTCTAACGTTTCAGGTTCTCAATCATGGACCACGATGTGCTCAAGGTTTACGCTGGTATCACAAACGTGGTGCTCAAGATCAAGGCCAAGAACCCCCCATCTGGCAAGTCGGACGGCCCAGACGCTGTCCTCCTGGGCGCCCACATCGACTCGACCCTGCCATCGCCTGGCGCTTCAGAGTGAGTTCTTGTGTGGAAGCGGACTGCAAGGGATCCGATCCAGGTTGAGTGGGACGAGTGGAGACAACGATCCCCTTAGTAAACATCGGGATCGCCCCCTCTGTGCCTGGCAGATCTGTGGTGACTCACTTTATGACCTTACGCTGACCTCGACCAGCGACGGCATGGGCGTTGGCGTCATGCTGGATCTTGCCCGTGTGCTGGTAGACCGCAACCAGCCCTTCGACAACTCAATCATCTTCAGTGGGTTCTGGCGTGGTGACAACGAGCAGATTGCTGATTGGCTCCAGTGTGGAATGGTGGTGAGGAGACGCTGCAGGACGGTTCGCACCTGTACTCTACCCAGCACTACACTGGCAAGGAGTGAGTAGGGTTGACCGTAGTGTGATGCTGACCGGCCAGTGTTCGTGCCATGATCAATCTCGAGTCGGCTGGTTCTATGGGCGGAGCGCTGCTCTTCCAGGCCACCAGCCGTGAAATGCTGGAGGCGTTTTCGCATGCCCCTCTGTGAGCTTTTCACACCTACACATCGTGCCAGAGCTGACACGCCAGTCCCCGTGGCACTGTTATCGCCGCCGATGTCTTCTCGTCTGGAATCATCATGTCAGAGTACGTGCCTTGGTCAGTTGTCCCTTCTGCAGATCTCCTGACGTCATTCAGCACCGACTTCGGTCAATTCGAGCAGTATCTCAACGTTTCTGGCTTGGACGTGAGTAACCAGCTGGTACGCTCGCTGACATGAAGATGGCTGTCACTGGCCACTCCTACTTCTACCACACCCGCAAGTGAGCAGCTGACTACTCTTTGTGGGCCCAGCTGATCATCCAGGGACACGCTCGCAAACATTGAGACGGGCTCTGCTCAACATTTCACTACCAACATGATTGCGATCATCGACTACCTTCTGGGCCCCGGCTCGCCCTTGCACAGCAGCGAGCCGTTCCACCCCCCTGATGTTGTCTACATGTCGCTTTACGACCGTGTGTTCGTTCAGTGGAGCATGGCTACCGCCGACGTCGCTTACGTCGCGCTCGCTGCTATCGGTGGCACCGTGTGCATCGCCAACCTGCGTGGCGACCGGCTCAAGGTATTCGGCCTTGGCCTAATCGGCGGTCCCCTCAGCATGATCGTTGGTGTGGTGACTGCTGTTGGCCTCGCCTTCCTCATGATCTTCATCGACGCCAAGTTGAGGTGGTTCTCGCACGAGGGCCTGTGTGTCATCCTGTATCTCCCTGCAGCTGTTTTCGGCCAGCTGGGCTTCCAGTACCTCCTCAGTGGACTTCTTTCTACGGCTGAGCGGGCGTACATGGAGACGGCCTCGTACTTCGCGCAGGTGGCGACTCTGCTGGCGTACATGCTCCTTCTCCAGGCGGCCCGCATTCGCTCTGCGTACGCGTTCGGTATCGTGGCCGGCATTCTCCTCATTGGAGCTGTTGGCAGCCAGATTAGCTACCTTCTTGGCCGTAAGAGCACTAGTCTCCCCTTCTTCATCGCCTATGTTGTGCCGATGTCTCTGCTGGTCGTCTTGGGCCTCGAGGCTTACAGCACGGTAAGTACTCTACCTGCCACGCCTCAATCATGGCTAACATTTCAGACCCTGGACATCTTTGTGCCCCTGGCAGGACGTATGGGTCGCGACGCTCCCTCCGAGATCATCATCTCCATCATCTCGTCGGCTGTGGGCCTTGCTCTCTTCCCTCTCAACGCGCCTTTGTTCGCGCGTCTCTCTCGCCGTGGCCAGAAGGGCGTTCTGCTCCGTCTCTTCCTCGGCGTGGTCATGGTGACTATCTTGTACGCCGGACCGTGGTGGTCGCCGTACGACAGCAGGCACCCGAAGCGTGTCGGCATTCAGTACCTGTACAACCACACTTCGGGTGACCACGTCGCCCACGTCGCCTTTATGGACGCTGCCAACCCCACCCACATCATCAACGACTTCCACGAGCGCTACGGCAACGGCGCTGAGCTTGAGCACACTGTGCTCACGGACTATGACTCGGACTGGGACACTCTTTACCCCGTTAGCACTTTCCTCGACACATACCGCTGGAAGCTTCCCCATGTCGAGTTTGACTGGCCAAAGTTGGGCGCAGAGACTTCTCGTGTTCAGCACGACAACGGCACTGCTACCATTCACCTTAAGATGAACCACGTGAGCAACTTCCAGTACAAGACAATGCTGACCAAATAGACTGACCTTGTCTGGCCCGCGTTTGCCTTTGAGGCCGACCTTGCGGACTGGTCGTTTGACTTTGACCCCCCTCACGGTCTCAAGCGCCACCACATCAAGGCTGCCACCTCTGTTGACGTTCACTTCACCGAGCTTGAGCTTGTGGTCAACCTCAAGCCCGAGGAGAAGCTCAACGTGCACTGGTCGGCCATTGGTGAGTCTGATGCTTGCGTACGTAGCTGACTCTTCAGACCTGAATCAGATGGTCCCCGGTACTGCATACGCCCGTGGCCCTGACATGCCTGCGTCAAAGTGGCTGATTGACATGGACCACTGGGCGAGGGAGAAGTACAATGACAGCCTTGAGCTGCTCATGAGCGGAGTGGTTGTTGGCAACATTGAGGTCTGATTTTACCATTAGCATTATATGTGTGCGAGGGGGCGAGTAGGAGTGAAAATAATGCGAGATCAAACATTGTCTTGTGAATGGGGCACGCCGGCCTGGGGGGTTAGCTGGATGGCGGTCGGCACCCAGTGTGACGATCAGTGTGTGACGATCTTCGTGTGTGACGAGTGACGATCAGTTTGGTGGGTGCATGTCCCTCCCTCGAGTGAGCATATAGCGGATCAAAAACACCGTTAACATCCACGGCCATAGGACTCAGAAAATACCGCATCCCGTCCGATCTGCGAAGTCAAGCTGAGTACCGCCTAGTTAGTACCATGGTGGGGGACCACATGGGAATCCTGGGTGTCGTGGTTTTTGTTTTGCTGCCGGAGGCGAGGACGCGACTGGAGGCGCCTGTTAGTGTTGGCTGACCTGACCTTCTCGCGACATTTCGTCCTTGTTTTGATTGTGCGCGGGCTCACGAGGGCCCTAGTTGCTGTCGCTCACACGACGGCATGCACGGCGGCCGACACGCGCCGCGCTGCCGCCGCGCCTTTTTACGCGGAGCGCTGAGATGGACTGGACCGTAGCGGCCGGAACAGTCTGCTCCGTCCTCGCATCTGCTGGTCACGTTCCGCCGCCGATCTCGGGGCGATGCAGAGCGAGATTGAATGCCGACTCCTTCGTCGGACAACATGGGCGGAGATTAGCTGCGGCCAACGCAGCCGCTTGTGCTCGTGCCGAGGCCAATGCTAGGTCGGCGGGAAGGTCTGCGGCCACGCTTTGCCAAAGCGTACATTACGACAGTGTACAACAGCTGCGCTGCACTGCGCTGCGTGTGCCAGTCTGGCTGGCGTGCAGCGCGCAGCATCATGCGATGCGATGAACGGGCAGCAGGCGGGTGGCGTGCCACGCCACATGCCCGCTGACCCCGCGTGCGATGGAAGGAATCTAAGCGGCGACGAGGCAAGGCGAATGATTCTATAGCGGGACAGGTCAGGTCTAGCATGCACAGCCTCCGAGGTAGCCGCCGCTGTCGTCGTTGAGGTTGACTGCCTGCGGCGAACGGACGGGCTGCGGTCCACGGGTCCACAGCGTCGGTGTCGCGAGGATCTGGCGCAGCGTCAGCTTCCTTCTGCCACAGTTTCCCCGGCTCATCACCACGCACTCTGCGGACGAGCTCCTGAAAGGCCTCGGTCACGCCAAAGTTTGTCTTGGCCGAGCACTCGACGAAGAGCGTGCCCATGCGGTCGGCAAACGCCTGGCCCTCTTCCGTCGACACCTGGCGCGAAAACTCCTTGTCGACCTTGTTGCCGACGATGATCTTAACCACGTCCTCGGCGCAGTACGTCTCGATCTCGCGGAACCACTTGATCAACTCGTCAAACGTCTGGCGCGACGACACGTCGTAGACTGTGGCGTGTCAGCGATGGCCGTGTTGCAGCAGCTAAGCGACACGGCGGCGGCTACTCGGCGCCCGGAGGCGGTGAGCGCGAGGTGCGACGTGGAGTCTTGTCGGGCAAAAGGCTGTCTGAGCGCTACGCCACGCCCGAACAATGGCAGCGGTCCAAAGGACACACCGCACGACCCGCTCAACTCTTCTCGAGCACACCTGGCTTCCCCGACGCCGACGGAGTATCCGAATGGGCGCCGAGACACCGCTCTCTCTCGGCCTCCCCATATCGCGCTACGCAGCCCTCGACTCTCAGACCTACCCAAGATGACGCCCTGTGCGCCGCGATAGTAGCTCGACGTGAGGGTACGGAAACGCTCCTGCCCTGCCGTGTCCTGCGAGTGTCAGCCACACGCCACGCACAGGGTGGAAGGCTTATCAGGAGCACCAGAGGGGGCCCGAGCAACGACAACGTAGCTCCAACTCACCCAGATGGACAGCTTGTACCTCCGGCCATCGAGCTCAACGCTCTTGACCTTGAAGTCTACACCGATCGTCGCGGCCGTCTCTTCCTCTGAGAGGAAGTCGTCGTCCGTGAATCGCAGCAACAGCGACGACTTGCCTGGGGGGATCTCCGGTCAGCTCGGATGGCCGGCGCGTCGGGGGTGGCAACACTACTCACCGACGCTCGAGTTGCCGATGAGGAGCAGCTTGAGATTGGTCGGCAGCGGCTGTGCCTGTGCGTCTGATGATGCCATTCTAGCAGGTCGTGTTCGTGCGCGTGTGTGTGCGTCTGTCTATGCTGCACGTGTCACCGTGCACGAGATGGGGGCAAGGCAAGGTGTGATCTCGCTTGTGTATCAATGTCCGCCGGTCTCGACGAAAGTGTGTGGCGTGGTGGGCGCGGCGTTTGGAAATGATAAGAGGAGCTAGGTGTGGAACCGGGGTGACCGACGGCTGTCAACTGCGGAGTCGTCGGCTTCGGCGTGTGTGTCGTGGATTCCTTGCTGCTGCAGGTGACCACTTGCAAGGGTCAGGTGCGGAGAGCGAGGAGAGGGCTGAGCGCACGATGACGCGCCGGTGTGTGCAGGGTATCGAGGTGCAGCAGATGCGGCCGAGTGGGTGGGTGGTGACGAGGTACAACGCGACAAGCACCACCGCGCCACCCACAGGACGCGCTTTGACGGGCGAGTGGGGAATGCTCCCGCGCCCTCCGTGGTGGCGATCGTACAACCCAGCCTCAGCATCAAGCGGATGCCAGGCTTCCGGTTTCCCTGCTGGGCGCCGGTGCATGCATCCTGCCGGGTGGCGAGGAAGGCGACTGGTCATGATGCAGCAGTCGAGGCATTTTGCATGCCTCGATGACGCGTTGGCGCTGCAGAGGTGTACTTACCAGGTGGGCTTTTTGCAGCGCGGCTTGCTGCACCCCCCACCGCACGTCGATCAAACGTCACAACAAGGTAGATAGGCGGGCCACGGTTTCAAAAGTAGGCGCGCCAGATGCTCCACTGTTGTTATCGTTGGCCGTTGTGTGTGCCGTTGTAGGCGAGTGGGCCTCGGCTGCGGCTGAAACGCCTTCTGGTTCCGATTTTTCAGGGCAGAGGCACTTGATTCCCAAAGGTGGCACTCGCCGCTGCTGTCAAGTGCCCAAGTGCAGAGCAGAGCACCGTTCAATCGGCGTATGGGCGAGCTCGTCGTACGTACGGCGTCGAATTAAGCGCAGGACGATCAGATGGGTGGGGGGAGGAAGTAAACGAACCTAGCGAGACTAAGGGTCGACAGCGGTACCGTGGTCCATGCTCCCACTCCATCCTTCGGCGCCATCCCGTGTGCACAGAGCACGTCAGGGTGGCGAGCGGTCGCCGGCGGGCTTGATGCTGCCAAATGCCAACACAAAGGCGAAAACCAAAAAAAACACCTTGGCCCATCTTGGCCTAGCTGCCAGGCACTTGTCCACAATGTGAGATGCAGTCAACCGGTACCAATTCAGCACCAAAGTCTCGGCGACCGGAGGCACACCGCCGAAGGCCATATCAGTGTCGGTGAGCGTCGGCGAGCGCGTGCTGCACGGTGGCGTGGGACTGTGTCGAGTCCGCGATTGGGGTAGTACAAGCATGCAAACAGCAGCAACAGCTGCATCGAGCTGCAGCAGCAGACACGCACGGAAGCCCCGGCGGACCCGTAGCAGATCCGCGCCTCGGCAGCCGAGGTCGCAATCTGGCTTGTGCCGGAAGGTTGTCGGAATATCCGCTCCGGTTCCACGCGCGCGCTGTCAACACCGTCTTGCCGCCGCCGCCCCCAACGCCCCCCACCCAGCCCCGCCCGCCCCGCCTCGCCCCGGCCCACTCGTCTCGAGATGGCACGCACCACACACACAGCTAGGCCGCCGCTGCCGCCGCCGCCGACCCAACGCGTAACCGATTCGATTGCGGCAGCGAATGTCTTGGCCGTCGGCAGACTGGATGACCAACCCCCATGCCGCCCGCATGCCGCGCCTCCGCAGAGCACGTAGGCTCGAGTTGACTGGGTGAGATACCTCGGCACAGGGCAGCCTCGGTCCCGAATCTCCACGGGCAACGCAACAATACATATTTCTCATAGCCCTCCCCCCCTTCCCCGTCAACGCCGCATCATCCGCCGCACTGTATCCTCTACTCACCTGTACTCCCACCACTTGACCACATCGTCCCTTTCACTCCCTCACACTTCCATCTTCGCCCCCGATGTCCTCCTCCATCTTGGAGAAAGAGAAGGACTCACACGCCAACATGGCTACCCCTAGCGGCGACGCCGTCACTCTGACCGACCAAGCATCCAAGCGCGGGTCGCTCGACCTCCCCACCTACGGCGAGGTAGTCAAGAGTGATGGGTCCGAGGTGCCAGCGGGCGATGCCACCGTCGACCAGGCCACCCGTGATGCCCAGACCGGTGTCCTCCGCGGCGTGCGTCTCCTCCTCGTCTTCTTCGCCATGATGCTTGCCGTGTTTGTGAGTCAAACGCGGGCGCTCGTTTGTTTTTGGCACTGACAACCTGTCCTTAGATGTTTGCCCTCGGTATGTCTCCGCCATTCGATCCCCCTCGGAGACATTTTGTCCTGACACGCTCGCCACAGACCAGTCGATTGTCGCTACCGCCATCCCCGTGATTGTGTCCGACTTCAACGCGTGAGTCAGGGCTGGCTGCATGCGTTGCAGAACCAGTGGCTAACGGACTCAGATTTACCATGGTCGCTTGGATTATCACGGCCTACTTCGTGAGTTCTCATTTCGTGACACCATTGGCCGGGCGCATTCTACGATGTGCTACCCAAATGCGCAAGATCCTCAGGAGCCGTGCGGACGGTTTGGCTCGGGGACCGAGGCGTCCGGCGGCCGCATGCCGCGTTCTCGCGGTGGTGGGTGGCGTAGCAGTGTGTGCTGCCACTCACTGCCGCCCCCGGGCTCCTCGTTTCACGTCGACTTCACGTCACTATGCAAGAACTGACCGTTGCAGCTCACTCAATGCGGTTTCATTCTGCTTGTCGGTCAGCTACTCACCGTCGTCAAACCCAAATATGTCCTGCTTGGCGCCATCTTCTTCTTTGAGCTCGGATCCCTCCTCTGTGCTCTCGCCAACGGCATGATTATGCTCATTGTGGCTCGTGCTATCCAGGGCATTGGTGCCTCGGGCATGTTTGTGTCGATCATTGCTATCATTGCTGTTGTCACTGCTGTGGAGCAGCGCGCCATGGTGAGTGGGCTGTTGGTGCCGCGAACGTGATCACATCATTAACTGCCCTTATAGTTCATGTCGGGCTTTGGCTTCATCTTCGTGATCAGCTCCGTTGTCGGCCCCTTGCTGGGTGGTGTGTTCACGGAGCGTCTCTCCTGGCGATGGTGAGTCGTTTGGGGGAGTGGCAGACGTGGGAGGTTGATGTGGCACTTTTCCGAATGTGGCACCTCCTTCCTTCCTCGCCTTCCCTCCGGTCCTCGATATCCATGCCACCGTTAACCGACCCTCTCAGGTGCTTCTGGATTAACCTGCCCGTCGGTGGTGTCGCCGCTCTCGCCGTCATCTTCCTTCTCCCCGCCCGCGCTCCCGAGCAGCGTGAGAACGCCCCCAAGACCTGGGGCGAGACTCTTCGCCGTATGGACTGGCTCGGCTCGGCTCTCGTCATTCTCTTCATCACTTGCCTCCTCTTAGCCTTACAGTGGGGAGGGACGCAGTCAGTCCCTGCGTTCTCGTCGCTCGCCGTGAGCCGCTGAGTGGCCCGAGAAGGCTTGATAGCCGATCGAAAAAGGCAGCTCGGCGAGGTCGCCGCGATGCGATGATCATCTTCATTGTCGCTGACACACCCGCAGGTACAAGTGGTACAACTGGCGTATCCCCGTGCTCTTCACGATCGGTGGCCTCCTCGTCATCGCCTTCTTCCTCTGGGAGTGGTACCTCAACGAAGACGCCCTGATCCCGATGTCCATTCTCACCAACCGCACTATCCTTGCTTGCTCGGGCGCCATCTTCATGTTCATGATGGCCATGCTTGGTGGTACCTACCAATTGCCATTGTACTACCAAGCGGGACAAGGTCACTCGCCTCAGAAGTCTGGCATTGACATCATCCCATTCATGATCATGTGAGTTGAAGGAACGAGGGTGGCACGGAAGGTGCTAACGCCTCAGTGTCTGTGTCGGTATCTTCGTCTCTGGAGGCGCCGTCACCATGTGGGGCCACTACTACCCGTTCCTCATCGCAGGCCCGCCCATCGCTGCCGTCGGCTTCGGTCTGCTCTACACCATTCGCGAGGACACTTCGAACGCCAAGGTCATTGGCTACCAGATCCTCGCCGGATTCGGCATCGGCCTCACCTTCCAGAACATCATCCTGGCAGCTCAAGCAGAGTTCCAGAAGCGCCCTGCCCTTATCCCGCAGGCCACCGGTGTTGTCTCCTTCTTCCAGCTCACCGGTGCTGCTATCGGTGAATTGAATCCTCCAGACTGCCGTATCTCGAGCTGACACCCCAGGCATTGGAATTGTCAACACCGTTCAGTCGATCTACCTCAACAAGTACCTCCGCGAGTACGCCCCTGACGCGCCGTTTGACGTAGTCCGTCAGTCGACCGAGGCCATCCGCGAGATCCCCGAGGCACTGCAGCCCGGTGTCATTCACGCGTACATTCTTGCCATCTCGAAGAGCTACATGCCGATCTTCATCGCGTGAGTAGTGGCGGTAGACGGAACCAGGACGATGGCTGACGATCTCCAGCATCGGTCTTGCTCTGATCATCGGCGCGTTTATCCGCCCGCACAACATGAACAAGATTGGCGGTGCTGGCATGCACGCTGTCGCGTAAATAGCGCTGGACCTCGAGCGTTACCCTCGAGGCCTGGCTGCGTCGTAGAGATAAGATAGAGTGTCGCGAGAAACTTACAGCACTGGACTCTACTTTGCCACTCGTTCGTAGATGTGTCCTTAATGTATACAGTATTCTGTGGTGTAGGCGGTGAATCGTAATCGTACAGTATTCTGTGATGTAGGCGTTGAATCGTAATCGTACGGTATTCTGTGGTGCATCGGAGTGAGCAGGGAATTGTAATCGAGACGGCGCTATCGTCATGCCGGCGCCGAGTGGTGAGCACGATTGATTAGATAGCGACGGCTCCGACCTTTCGACAATCTAAGCATCTCGGTCCCTGCATACCCTCGTATGCCGGCGTATCATATCTCGTGCGGACGATACGGGCTATCCTTGGCGATGCAGGAGAGGAAAGGCTGCGCAGGCAGACGAGTGCTTATGCAAGTGGGTTTACATGTTGATGGCGGGTTGGCAGGGGGGATACGTTGTCCGACCCCTGGATTTTCGTCCGCCGAGGGCTTGGCTGATAACCGACAAGAACGATCAGGACACCGCTATTCGCCGCACCCTGGATCGCTGCGAAGGGCGTGCATGCATGCGTGCGAAGGGAGGGGCGGCGAGAGGTGGGAGGCACGTAAGGACGTGAGGGAGGGGAGGGATGCATCGTCTGCCGACATGACAACGTGGCGCGACGGCGTCGATGGGTGCCAGCCAGCGTGCCACTTCGGTGCAGGCACTGCTGGGCAGGGCAGCCCCTTGCCGACCGCTGGCAAACACCCCGCGCACTCACCGGATCCTGCAATACATAGTGCCGTGCTGGCTGCAACACGGCCGGTGTGGACGACGGAAGGGCCAATCGCCAATTAAGCGCGGTGAATTGAGCGCCGGGCCACACAACTTACCTTCGTCACCTCGGTGGACTAGGTCCACCACGGCTCCGGTCCGCGAAGTCTTGGGCCGTTCTTACGGTGCCCAGCTGAGCAACCTGCAACCGTACCCCGCCAGTCACGGGGGGTGGTGGCATCTGGGCCGGTCCCTCGCGCATGCCCACAACAGCCATCACATCCATCAGAGGCGGGCTCGGTGATGGTTGAGACGACGACCCAGGCAGCCTTGTGTCCTGGCTGACAGCTCACGTGTGGCCGGCGCGGCTGCGCCTCCGCATACGCCGACGGGGCCGAGGACGCCGCGGACCAGCGCCCCCACGCTCACGCTCACGGCCGCCGACGCCCCCGCATCGGAAGTCGGTGCTCGGCCTCGGCGACGACGGCCTCCTGCTTTTCCGGACCTCTGCTACATCTGCCACCTTGATGCCGGTGACGTCAGACCGGCGGGGTGACAAAGGTTGGAAAAGACGCTGGATGGAAATCATCGCCAGCACGCTCGCATACATTGCATGTCGTGCGGGAGATATCCTACGGCGTCGAGATACGAGGTGACTGGACTTGACGTGTGCGCACTGACTGCCGACGGAGTCCGCGGGGTACCGCTCGGTGGGGTCGGCCCCGACCCGGCGACATGCGAACTAATCTTGATTGTCGACGCGTATAAATTGCAGCAGCGCAGCAGGTAGCTCCAACACCAACCCATCAGCTCCACTTCACCTCTGCCCAGTCCCCTCCCCCAGCCGACACCCACCATGATCGACCACGTCTACATCTCCGTGAGCAACCTCACGCGCTCCGCCGCCTTCTACAAGCAGTTCCTCTCGTCGCTCGGCTGGCGCGAGTACGGCCTGCACAAGTCGACCGCCGCCGGCGTGCCCGACCTGCACGGCTTCCTCGAGAGCACGTACGGCACGGGCCAGGTGGGGTGCTCGATCTGGCTGCGCCAGCGGCAGGAGGGCGAGACGGGTCTGTACGTCGGCCTGGTTGCCGACTCGCCCGAGGAGGTGAACGCCGCTGCAGACGCGGCTGTCGCGGCTGGCGCGACGCTCGAGTCACCCACTGGCAACCGCGACCACTTTGGCCCCGGATACTATGCTGCCAACGTCGTCGACTTTGACGGCAACCGCATCGAGATTGTCAACAAGAGCTTCAACCCGAAGCGCAGGGGATAGATCGCGAGGAGGTCATGAACAACAACAACGTGAGTGCGCGCGCTTTCCTACGAGCGTGCATCGACCTGACGCCACGCCGAGACACGCACAGTCACACGAATATTAGCTATGCATGCACATATGATGTAGTTATGATGATGCTGATAGGATATACCAATGCTGATGCTCTCGCCCCCGCCTACACAAACTTGGTGCCGACCTGCTTGACGCGTATTCTTCGGCTGACGTTGAATAGCGTGAACGCGAGGACGAGCACCGCGCCGCCAAACATGGACGCGGCGAGATATCCCTTCTTGGAGTCGATGAGCGCCGCAGATATGGGTGTGCCGCTGGGTGGTGGGTCAGCTACGCTACTCATGCCTTGTCCCTCAGCCACTCACATGAGCCAGAAGAACGACGTCACGAAGAAACACATGCCGAGGTACAGCCCGGCCTGGTTGGTGTGCGGCGCGAAGCTCGCAGCTCCCGGATTAAGACTCGCGCCGTAGCCGCCCGACGCAATGCCGTAGAACGCGTCGTAAACAAGAATGCCGGTCGTCGAGGACGCGAGCGTCCACAGGAACTGGGACACAGACGACAGACCGGAAAACGTCGTGAGGACGTTGATGGGGCCCAGGCGCTGTGCGATGATGAGCGGGACGATGCGGCCGATGATGGACACGCCGTTGGAGATGGCCGGCGCGTAGTTTGCCTTTTCGAGCGGCACGCCGCGGCTGGTCGCGTACGTGACACTAAAGTTGAGCGGGGCGTAGATGGCCATCGAGGCCGAGCACGCCGCCATGACGTAGATACTGTAGGCGGGGTTGCGGAAGACTGCGGGGCTGAGGACCGCGATCTTCTTGCGTGGCGGCACCGTCGTCGACAGGGTGAAGAAGATGATGATCATCATTCCCGCCACGATGAACCCAACTGGGCGTCAGTGTCACGCACGACGCTGCACGACTCACGGATTCGCATGGTCCACGGGAACCCGACGCGGGGGAGCAGCGCGTTGAGAATACTGGGGAAGACGATGCCCGCGACGGCGCTGCCGCTCGCCTGGCACCCGTACGCGAAAGTGCGGTAGCGGCTCTTGGCAAAATGGTGGCTGAGCGTCCCGACCGAGGGCGAGAAGAACGAGCCCATGGCGATGCCGACGCCGATCCCGTGGCTCAGCAGCAGCTGGTAGTACTGCGTCGAGATGGACGCCATCATCAGGCACAGCACGTACAGCACGCCGCCGAAGAGGATCAGGTGCTTGAGGTAGCCCGCGTCGAAGAGCGGGCCCGAGATGCACCCCAGCAGCGGGCACAGACAGAACTGGATCGCGCCGATCCACGAGATGGTCGAGGTCGAGTACTGCGACAGCAGGTGCTGTGCGTAGTACTGCTGGAAAACTGCGAATGATTGTGTCATGCCATCTAGGCGGGTCAGCAGGTGTGGGTGGGGTAGCGTGGGGGCGGGATTGCCGCCCAACTCACAGCACAACATGTTGGCCATGACGGTCTGGCGCGTCAGCATGCCCAAGCTCCACGGCCACTACCCACCCCGAGGAGGTCGAGCCAGCCCTTGATGCCGGGCGGCACTTCTTCGTCGTCCTTGGCCTCGTCTTCGACGACCGTGTCCGCCGAGCCGTCGCGGTCGTCGCCGCCGCCAGCGGCCGACGCAGCTTTTTCGTCCTGCGCTCCGGCCTCGAGCCCGCGCGTCGACGACCGGCGCGACGCCGAGCGCTCGAGGTCGCCCCGCCAGCGGTCGAGGCCGTACGCTGCCAGCTCGGCGACCGCCTGCGCCTCGACACCCGCGCTTGTCTTGCTGTCGACAATAGGCCCGCTCGCGCCTGACAGGATGCGCACCAGCGACGGGCCGTCGGCGGTGTGGAAGGTCTCTGCGCCCGACTCGGCGGTCTGCAACGAGCTCTTGTCGTCGTCTATGGGCGGCATGGTGGCGGTCTCGTCCAGTCAGGCCATGCTCGCTGTGTGGGAGATATACATGCAAGCACAGCGCCAACGCACGCGCCGCGACATCGTTCACAGTGGGTCAGGTCGTCGCGAAGCTCGCTTTCCCCCACCCGCCCACTCGGTTGCGACTCAGCTCTCCAGCGGGTTACTGCCGTGCAAATCCCTCGGTCCGGCGGCCGCCTCGTGGCTCCGCCAGCCCCGCTCCCCCCGCCCCGGTCGGCCCGTGGGCCGAGTCACCTGCCGCCTGCCGGGTCGGGCGACGCCGACGCTGCTGCTGCGCGCTACTGCGCTGCTACATCCCGGTTTCCATTGGGCTGTGTCATGGCCCACATTGTCGCATGCGTGGGTGGGCAGGGAGCTGCGTAGAGGCGGGCTGCGCGGGGTGGAGTCGGGGTGACGCGCGTGCGACAAACAATCGCCCCTCGGCATGCCGCTAATGCAATAAACGAGTGGAGCTTAACCTCGCTTCGGCGAATTTGTGAGCAACTGGGAAAAATACTTTAACTGGCCGACTCGGCTGATATCGACTCGGGATAGCACTGTTACGTGCACTGACGGCGTCGGCGAGGCGACTCGATCGGATTTCCTACAGGTGGAGGCCTTGTCTACGGAGCTAAGAGCAGTTCGGCGGCTCACATGTCCGGTCACAGCACGCAGCCTCCTGATCCTGATCCAAACGGGGACGAACGCGAGGACGCTCAGACCACGCACTGGACAATGGCGACCAGTGAGGACTGCGAGGAGAGCCCGCCAACAGCCTTTGTCCATTGGTGACCCACGCCTCCACGCTGCTGTGCATGGACTCACCTCCTCATCTAGACCAGCGACAAGCGAGGTAAACACGTCGTCCCCACGAGCCGGAGCGGACCATGGCAGCGCCGCGCTCGCCAAGACGGGCACAGAGCTCATGGACATCCACACGCATTCGAACTACGCTTGCAAGAGACACGAAGTGAGGTGTAAACGAAGCCACTCGGAACACACCCGCATCGCCTCGTTGGGTGGAGGGGACAGACAGATATGAAGCGAGACGCTCCTGCTGGCGGTGCCACAGAAACATCCGGGACGATGGGTGAACCACGGGCCAGTTCGGCGTCCCCTACGAAGGCGAATCTCCCATGAGCTTGCTTCGGCATTGCATTGACCTATGGCCTTCTTCGCAGGTCACCGTGTAAGCTCATACTTGGCAAAAATCGGCACCGTGGCGCCGTTGAAAGGTGCTCCAGGCCGGTGTACCAGTGACCAGTGGTACACAGCATGCAGCCCAGTACACTCTATTTGAACTCACGCGTCTGCGAATACTGGCGGGGAAGAACGGTGTACTTATCGCTAGCTACCCACTACCACGTTCACCGTTGTGCAGCTGTAATGTTGCTTCGTCATGGCTGGAGATCGAGCTATCTCGCTGACTGAGGATCTGTCTGGTGGCGAGCTCCGCCTTGCTCCCTTGGAGGTCACCAACATGTGCCTCGACACATCGGTTCTCGCCGTCCTGCTATTTACCACGGCTACGGCGGCCGTCGGCATCCCGCCTGCGCGATAACGAGCCACGCTAGGCTGAAGGATGTGAGTGACGCGCGTGATACCGCGTGATAAGCACGTTTGGCGCGACGTCCTCGGGCTTAGTAATGCTTGGTAAGGTATTGAGTTTCATTCCTAGATGGCGAACATCAGCGAGCGAGCAGCTATGGATGATGCGGAGGGCCGTGGAGGCATTCCTCGCAGTTGCTCGTTCCGATAACCATTTCCTCGACGAATCTTAGGCATGCCCGAAAGTGCTTTAGGCGTAAAGGGCCTTCTGGCGCCTACGAGAGATTACCTTCACGTGGCCATCACGTGGGAGTCCCTGAAATCGACTTTTCCACGGTGGTCTCGAACGAGCTGGCGTCACCTGGTCGAGCGTGTTCCTGGGTGGAGGAAGAAGTTGGAAGCTGGTAGAAATCGGCAGGGTTTCGTTGAGTGTGCTAGGCTGGGTGTGCGGCCGTGTTCGCTGGCAGTCGTCCTCTCGACGACGCGGTCATCCTCTTGACATTTAAACAAAGCTCTGCGCATCAGCTCCTTTTGCTTTTGGCTTCAGCAAAACACACACTTAGACCACCAGTTCCATCTGGATACACCACCCAACTGGTGAGTAGCAGTGACAGCAACGACGGCACAACGGCGACCGACGAGGGATCGACTTTTCCCTCCCGGCTCGACCTTGCTGGCGCCTCGTCACCACGATCCCTCCCAGGCAGTGTACTAACACCTTCCTCCAGTATTTTATTCTATAACTTTTAAACATCATGACCGGTGCTACCGAGACCTTCGGCTTCCAGGCCGAGATCAGCCAGCTTCTGGACCTCATCATCAACACCTTCTACTCCGTGAGTCATGGCACCGATAGCACTGCCTTTGGACAGTCTGCTGACACCCCTCTCAGAACAAGGAGATCTTCCTTCGTGAGCTCATCTCCAACTCGTCGGACGCTCTCGACAAGATCCGCTATGCGGCTCTCACCGACCCTTCTCAGCTCGACACTGAGAAGGAGCTCTTCATCCGCATCACCCCCAACAAGGAGGAGGGCACCCTCACCATCCGCGACACTGGTATCGGTATGACTAAGGCCGACCTTGTCAACAACCTCGGTACCATTGCCAAGTCGGGCACCAAGGCGTTCATGGAGGCTCTCTCGTCGGGTGCCGACATTTCCATGATCGGTCAGTTCGGTGTCGGTTTCTACTCGTCCTACCTCGTCGCCGAGAAGGTCCAGGTCACCACCAAGCACAACGACGACGAGCAGTACATCTGGGAGTCGGCTGCCGGTGGCACCTTCACCATCACCGAGGACACTGACGGCCCCCGTCTCGGCCGCGGTACCTCGATGAAGCTTTTCATCAAGGAGGACCTCAAGGAGTACCTCGAGGAGAAGCGCATCCGTGAGATCGTCAAGAAGCACTCCGAGTTCATCTCGTACCCCATCCAGCTCGTTGTCACCAAGGAGGTCGAGAAGGAGGTCCCCGAGGAGGAGGAGACCAAGGAGGGCGACGCCAAGATCGAGGAGGTCGAGGACGAGGACGCCGCCGGCAAGAAGAAGAAGACCAAGACCGTCAAGGAGGAGGTCACCGAGAACGAGGAGCTCAACAAGCAGAAGCCCATCTGGACTCGCAACCCCTCGGACGTCACCCCCGAGGAGTACTCGTCGTTCTACAAGGCCATCTCCAACGACTGGGAGGACCAGCTTGCCACCAAGCACTTCTCGGTTGAGGGTCAGCTCGAGTTCAAGTCGATCCTCTTCATCCCCAAGCGTGCTCCCTTCGACCTCTTCGAGACCAAGAAGAAGCGCCACAACATCAAGCTCTACGTTCGTCGTGTCTTCATCTCGGACGACAACGAGGACCTGATGCCCGAGTACCTCAACTTCGTCGTTGGTGTCGTCGACTCGGAGGATCTTCCCCTCAACATCTCGCGTGAGACCCTCCAGCAGAACAAGATCCTCAAGGTCATCAAGAAGAACCTCGTCAAGAAGACCCTTGAGGCCATCTCGGAGATTGCCGAGGACAAGGAGAACTTCGACAAGTTCTACCAGGCCTTCTCCAAGAACATCAAGCTCGGTATCCACGAGGACGCTGCCAACCGCAACAAGCTCGCCGAGTTCCTCCGCTTCAACTCGACCAAGTCGGTTGACGAGATGACTTCGCTCAAGGACTACATCACCCGCATGCCCGAGATCCAGAAGTCGATCTACTTCCTCACCGGCGAGTCGCTCGAGGCTATCCGTGACTCTCCCTTCCTTGAGGTCCTCAAGAAGAAGGGCTTCGAGGTCCTTCTCCTTGTCGACCCCATCGACGAGTACGCCGTTACTCAGCTCAAGGAGTTCGAGGGCAAGAAGCTCGTCTCGGTCTCCAAGGAGGGCCTCGAGCTCGAGGAGACCCCCGAGGAGAAGGAGACCCGCGAGAAGGAGGCCAAGGAGTACGAGGGCCTCTGCGCTTCCATCAAGGAGACCCTTGGTGACAAGGTTGAGAAGGTCGTCGTCTCCAACCGTATCTCCGACTCGCCATGCGTCCTCGTCACTGGTCAGTTCGGCTGGTCGTCCAACATGGAGCGTATCATGAAGGCTCAGGCCCTCCGTGACTCGTCCATGTCGTCGTACATGGCCTCGAAGAAGACCCTTGAGCTCAACCCCGACCACCCCATCATCAAGGAGCTCAGGACCAAGGTCGCCGAGGACAAGTCGGACAAGACTGTCCGCGACCTCACCGTCCTCCTTTACGAGACTGCCCTCCTCACCTCGGGCTTCTCCATCCCCAACCCCCAGGACTTCGCGCAGCGCATTAACCGCATGATCTCGCTCGGTCTCTCCATCGACGACTCGACGGAGGCCCACGCCCCCGCCACCGAGGACGCTCCTGCCCTCGAGGAGGCCGGTGGCTCGATGGAGGAGGTCGACTAAGCAGCTCCCACTGTCTGAAAGTCGACAGACGTAGTCTGAAGAACCAATGGCGCGTACCAGTGCGGTAGTGCCAGATCATTTGCATGATATGATGTTTGAGAGTAAATGCATTGTTTCATAGTCGTGATGTGTGTGGCTGTGGCGCAGTACTAACGAAGCAAGTGTACATGGTGTGAACTGACTCGTATAAGGTGGTGTTCAAAGTTGATGCGAGGTTGAGTTCACTGGAGCACCAAGTAGCTTTACATTAAGTCTGCATGTTGCATAGCCTACTCTCCTGGCTCCTCGCGCCCCAACACAGCACTCTCTTCACCCTCGCCCCGCTCCTCCCAGCCACCGACACTTCGGATCACATTCTCCTCGATCTCCGACGCGCGTACCAGCCGCTCGCCGATAGCGAGCATAGTCTCGGGCATGTCGTCGGGGTTCTCCTCGTCGTCGTCGTAGTCTTCGCGCTCCATGACGGACGGGAGGCGTAGCCGTCCCTCGCGCAGCGCGGCAGCGTACGCCTCGTGCTCGTCCTCGTCCTCCTCGTCCTCGTCGAAAGGCGTGTCGCGCGGGATGAACAGCGGCGCGCGGCTCGCCCCGCTCGCGCCGGGCCCAGGCGTGACGCTGAAGTCGCGCGAGCCGCCGCGGCGCGAGTTGGGCACTGGGGTGGCTGACACGCTCCGGCTCGCATTGCGCATGTTTGGCGCATGCACTTGCGGAGTGGCGCGCTTCGGGCCGCCGAGCGCGAGCGAGGTCGACGAGTACCGCGTGCCCTGGCCGCCTGCCTGTGTCCGCGAGCGCGAACGAGACGCAGCGATGGAGGCGCTGCGTGTTGACAGGCGCGAGAGTGGCGGCGCGTACTGACTTGGTGGGAGGGGCGGATATGGCTCGACAATGAGCACAAGCTGGACCGACGACGTGCCGAAGCCTGGAGGGTCAGCGCAAGACTCGGGCTAGCGACCGTACCTTGGTACGCGAGCTTGACGTCTGGCTTCCAGTCCTTGATGCTGGTCTCTGGTGGCGAGGATGCGGCCTCTGGGACAAATTCCCCGTCTTCTGTCTTGACCTGAATCTCTTCGTCCTCATCGTCGCCTGCTTCGACAAGAACGCTCTCGGAGCGGGTCCTCGCGCGCGAGCTCCGTGGCGGCGCCTTGCGTTTCCTGCTTGACGGCTCGGGCTCTGGTGGTGGTGGTGGGGGTGAAGGCGGTCGCAACGAGAATGTCTTTTTCTGATTTCATTAGCTTGGAGGAGCACCCAAAGCTAACCTTGAGGAGCACGACTTCTGTTCGCGTGGTCTTGCGAAGGAAGTAGCAGTACTGGTACGTGTCTGAAAGTCAGCTGGAGTACTGGCGCGCATCTCAGCTCACCGCCACGCTCTACGTGCACGCGGTGCTTCTTCTCATATCGCTCAACCGTGAGGAGCTCCTCCATCCTGCAAGTGTTAGCGGCTGAAGTCCTGGAGACCCGCCAGCCCCGCCCCCTCACTTGTCCTTGAGATCTTCGATGACGAGATTGAGCACCTTCTCGCTCATCCAGTCCACATGCCGCTCGTCGAGGTAGAGAAAGAGCGGGACGACACGGTAGTTTGAGGCCCTCAGATAGAAGGCGTTGCGTGTGGAGAAGCGCATAGCGCACGGCGGGGATGTGTAGAAAGCAGAAACAAAATCGGAGACGCGAGATGGACAAGCCGCTGCACACCTCAACCATCCTCGAGTTGCCGACTTCCCTTACGTCACTTCTGCACGTGATCATTAGGATGCTTGTTGTAATGAGTGCCTAATGCTCGTCTTCCTTGATAATAGGTTCCATTTGATTCCATTAGAATTCGTCCGCCTCGTCGAGGGTGACGAGTCGCGCCCTCCATTTTGCTCCCGCCGTCGCCATCGTTGACAGTGACGAACACCACCGCGCATCACTCGTCGCTCGTCGACACCAGTCCTTGACTTTCCTTGCCCATTCTATCCACTTCTTACCCACTCTTGAACCGTTGCCAACATGTCCGAGGCAGCACAGGACCCCCCCGTTCCCCCTCCCAACCCCTCGGGCTCGGCCGCCGACACCAAGCCCGAGAGCTCCAACGCTGCGGCCGAGACGCCAGCTGCCGCCGCCGGTGACGACGTCAAGATGGAGGAGGCCAAGCCCGTCGAGGAGACGTGGGAGGACATTCCCGACCATGTTCTTAGCGTGAGTAGAGTGGGGTGCTGTCGACGGCGCGAGGTTGGGCGCTCGCTGCATGCTCTTGGCCAGCTGCACCTGCTGACACCACCAGTCCGACGTCCAGGAGATTCGCATGCAGGCGCGCATGATCGACAACGAGGTCAAGATGATGCGCCAGGAGAACCTCCGTCTTGCCCACGAGCGCGACCAGATGGTCGACAAGATCCAGGACAACATGACCAAGATCAAGCAGAACAAGGTGCTGCCGTACCTCGTGTCCAAGGTCGTCGAGGTGGGTAGCATGTGCACTGCTTGAGTGGTACGCGCCTGACCAAGCAGATTCTTGACGTCGACGCCGAGACCCAGGAGGGTGCTGCGCACAACGAGCACAACGCCAAGAAGTCAAAGTGTGCCGTTATCAAGACTTCGACCCGCCAAGTGCGTCCAGTGATGGTGCTGGGATGATGCTGACATATCCAGACTGTCTTCCTTCCTATCATCGGCCTTGTCCCCCACGAGGAGCTCCGCCCAGGAGACCTCATCGGCGTGAACAAGGACTCATACCTTGTTCTCGACAAGCTGCCAGCTGGTGCGTAGATCAGACCATTGATGGGACATAATCTAATCCACAACAGAGTACGATGCGCGTGTGAAGGCCATGGAGGTCGATGAGCGACCAACCGAGACATACACCGACATCGGTGGTCTCGACAAGCAGATCGAGGAGTTGGTGGAGGCCATGTGAGCTGACACAAGCACTTGTGAAACAGCTCATACTGACATCACAGCGTCCTGCCAATGCAGCAGGCTGACAAGTTCAAGACGCTCGGCATCAAGCCCCCCAAGGGCTGTCTTATGTACGGGCCACCGGGTACCGGCAAGACGCTACTCGCTCGTGCTTGTGCTGCCCAGACCAACGCCTGTTACCTCAAGCTTGCTGGTCCTTCTCTCGTCCAGATGTACATTGGTGACGGTGCCAAGCTTGTCCGTGACGCCTTCGAGCTGGCCAAGCAGAAGGCACCTGCTATCATCTTCATCGATGAGCTCGACGCCGTCGGTACCAAGCGTTTCGACAGCAACAAGGCTGGTGACCGTGAAGTGCAGCGTACCATGCTGGAGTTGCTCAACCAGCTCGACGGTTTCTCGTCCGACGAGCGCATCAAGGTCATTGCCGCTACCAACCGTATCGACATTCTCGACCCTGCTCTTCTCCGATCCGGTCGTCTGGATCGCAAGATCGAGTTCCCTCTGCCCAACGAGGCGGCGCGTGAGAACATTCTCCAGATCCACGCGCGTAAGCTCAACCACACGGGTGTTAAGTGAGTACAAGGTGGTGCGGCGTGGCGCAGCACGGGCTTTTGCTAACAGCCTCAGCTTCGAAGAGCTTGCACGATCTACGGAGGACTTTAACGGAGCGCAGCTCAAGGCTGTCTGTGTTGAGGCCGGCATGGTGAGTTAGCGCCCAGGATGAATGTGCAAACTAACTCGACAGCTCGCATTGAGGCAAGGCGCATCGCAGCTCACACACGAGCACTTCCATGGTGGTATCCTGGAGGTGCAGGCGCGCAAGGCAAAGGAGCACCACGTGAGTGAAAGGGGACATCTGGCCAAAGTGGCATCAGCTGACTCTCTCAGTACTTTGCTTAAGCTCGTCGCGGCGGTGTGGGGGTGCATGCATGGAGAAGTCAGACGTAGAGAGATACCATGTGATGATATGTTACAGATGGCATAACGTGCAGCGTGGCGAGTGCTAGAATAGCCGGGTGAGGGCCGGCCGACGGAGCTGTGCCAAGTCCGTCCTCCACCGCGATATGTTATGCTCGGCGGCGATGATGCAACCTTCTCAACACACACTACACGACCATGCCGCCGACATTCCCACCGATAGCGGCGCTCTTCCTCACGCACTTTGATGACCTCAAGGGGCAGGAGGTGACCTACTACCGCTCGCTGTCCGAGGGTACGTCGGGCGCGCCCATCACCGCCACCGCCGCCGCCGCTGACGTGTCCGCGCCAGCCACCCTGCCGCCCAAGCTGATCGAGCATGCGAGCCTGCCGTCGGGGCTGCATCTGCTGGACGAGGACCTCATCACGTTCGCGCACCACGGCTTCGCGGGTGTCGGGCTTTTCCGCTCGCGGCAAGCCGTGGGCGGGCGCGGCCGGCGCATGGGCACGCTCGGCGTCGTCCTCGGTACGTTGTTTACGCAAGCACACGCTGACAGCCGCAGCACCGCCCGGCGCGCCGGACAACCTTTTCGACCTGGCCTCGCCGCTCGAGGACATCTTCGACCGCCTAGAGGGGCTCGACAACCCGTTCGCCAAGGACGGCGATGACAAGGCGGCCGCGAGCGCGTACCTCGACACGGTGTGGGAGCAGTACGCGGCCACGAGCCTCGACGCGCCCGTCACGCAGTCGGGCACGGCGGTCGCGGAGCGCATGGCGCGCACGAGCGTGAGTGGGCGTGTGTGAGAGGCCGTGCTGACGACCAAAGCCCGCCCACCCGGTCACGTACGTCCCCGCGCTCCTGTCTATCCTCGGGCCATCGATCGTGACGGTGTACAAGGCCAGCCTGTCGGGCCAGCGTGTCGTGGGTAGCTAGGTGATGAACGAGAAGTTAAGCTAACCACCAGCTCTTGTACGGTACCCCGCCGTTCCTCCCCCTCGCGGCGTTCGCGTGGGCTATCTGGGCCATGGGCCTGCCGACCGCCGCGGCGGTGACTGCTGGCGCGCGGTCCTCTGCGTGGCTCGGTAACGTCGGGCTCATGGATCTCGACGAACTGAAGAAGCGCACCGGGGGCTGGGTTGCAAGTGGGTGGTCGTGCTGGCAGCCCATGTTCGCGTCTCAGCTGACACCACCGCAGCCACCTCCGATGCCGTGTTCAAGTCCCACACCGACGCATACGACATCTTTATCGACTTCTCAAAGTCCCTGCCTGTTGACGGCTCCGACGTGCGCGCGCCGCAGCCCAAGGCGCCTGCGACCCCCGTCGTGCTGGGCACAGTACCCAACCCCAAGGGCGGGCGGCCCACCACCTCGGCCCTGTCGTACTCCTTTGCTGATCTAGTCCTCTACCGTTCGCTCGTGTACCTCGACGAGTCGCCGACAAGCGTCGAGGCGCGGACGGTTGGGTTCAGCGCGACTTCGCGCCGCGGCGGGCTGTGGCTCCTCGTCTTTGAGGTCCTCGAGCGCCTGTGGAACCTCTGTGTCGGCGTGTGCGAGTTTGCGATTGGCAGAGGCAGGGTGGGCGCCATCGCGCTCGAAGAAGACGAGGACACGCTGCAGCACCTCCTGAGTGCGGACGGCAGGCCCGAGCTCGACGAGGTGGGCAACGACGACGACGACGACGAGCAGCACGGCGCGGCGCGCGATCTGCCCAACCTCAGCAGCAGCAGCGACGACGCGCCAATCACAGACGACACGGCGCGCCGCGGGCGCCTGATCCTGGGCCAGCTGCGGCACAACACACATCACCTGTACGCGCGGGTGCTGGCCGTGGCCGCGGGCAAGTGGGAGCTGAGCGACGCTGACCTGCGCGAGCTCACTGGCGCGTCTCGCCTGTCGCCTTGGTCTGGCCGCGGGTCTGCTGACTCTCGTTTTTGGCTCGCTCTGGCGCGTACGTGGAATGTGGAGCCTGTAGCTGAGGCGGGCGACGGGGCGGGGGACGACAGGGAGTAGAAAGCTATAGATGGACATGGACGATGGACACATTGGCAGTGTCTACTGTGCCCTTGCACCGACTGCACCGCCGTGTGGCATGCGGTGGGGTGTGGACAGGGGCGCAGGGATGAGAGATCTCGCCGAAGAAGGGGGTCGAACGATGGCCAGCGACGTGCTTCTGGGGTGGGGGTGCCGGGGTGCCACTCTGCCGGCACTACTCCGCGAGCAGGACTGCTACTCCTGCTCCACCGTTTTCCCTTCCCTGCCACAGCCCACCTCTCCACCGGCTGGGAGTTCCCTACCTGGGCGTGCACGAAACTCCTTGTGAGTCGGGAATTCCGAACGTGCTAGCATGTCGTGTGCTGCAAGCGAGCAGCACAATGGCACGACAGTGGGTCGGTGGCATGTATGGTACGACGACGAGGTATGCCGCTGCTGTAGGATGGGACCGACATGACGCCGGCAGTGGAAGTGACGTAGGGTGGGTGGGTGGCCAGGGAGGCACAGCGCCTGCCGCACGCACGCCTATATGCGAGATTTGGTGGACGCACGCGCAACGGCGGTTTAGAGGCGACGGGACTGGCTGGCTGGGAGCTAGGACGCTGGCTGGCTGGCTGACTGGCTGCATGGCTGCTGGGTGCGCCGCGCCACGGCAGCTGCGCACGCGTTCGTTCCTCTTGGGCCGCCTTGCGCCTTGCTGCCTGCCTTGCTGCCTGCCCCGCCGCGTGCCGGTATGCCGCCGCCGTCGTTGACCCTCGCCGCCGCTGCCGCCCCCGCCGCCGCCGCCGGCGCGCGCACCGGGTACAAACTCTATGCACCAGCAGCAACATGAATTCATGCCGGCCATCCACCATCGTCACTTTGCACGTCACTTCACATCTCACTACTTGCTTCAACAGTCTATCCACACGGCAACGTGCTTCAACACCTTGCACTTGCACACACCCACACCACTGCAACACCGACGCGCACCCCGACACCCACTTCCACAACCACCGCACACCGCCCCAATGCCGCGATAAGAGCCACCACCAACCCCATCTCCCACCTATCACCCACCGCCAATACCACACCACCCACCCCATCGCACAGCACCCATGTCCTGGCTTGGTGCGCCTGCGCCAGCCGGGCCGTCACACTCACCACTGCGGCAGCGCCATGTCGCGTCCTCGGCGGCGGCGGGACCAGCCTCGTCGTCCGCTGCCCACTCGCCGGCGTCTAGAACCACCGTCGCCGAGCCTAGCCCCGCCCTAGCGGCTTCGGCTTCTGCCTCGCGCCCCCCACGCGCCCGACGACGAGGCAAGACGCCCGACACGGCGCACAAGCGCACCGGCTCGCTCTCCGTCGCCGGGGGGTCGATCGGCTCGCGCGGCTGGGTCCGCGAGGGCTTCCGCCGCTTCGGCGAACACTGCGCCCGCAACCAGGTAGGTGGTGTCGCCGCGCGCGACGGCGGTGCTGTCAATCAATCTTCGCAGCTCACACGCACAGATCCGCACGCTTCTCATCGACTGCCTCGTCATGACAACGCTCTTCTACCCGTCCTTCGCGGCATTCCTCGAAAAACACCTCGACAGCTCGGCGCTAGGGCGCGCACCGGCGCCCGGCGTGCGGCCGGTGCGCAACGCGCCGTTCGGCCTGTTTTCGACCCCTGTAAGAGAAATATTTCTCTCACCGCCGCCGCCCCTCCTCCCGACAGTCGAATGGGGTCCGTGGTGGGCGGCGGGTGATCCCGGTTCGCACGACGCCGCGTGGGCATCCGTGCGTAAAGGCGGCGCCGCCACCGCCGAGGCCGACGGGGAAGTAGACGTGCTCCGCGTGGTCTGGGCAGATGTCGGCGTTGTTCTCGACGGTGAAACGCTCCCGGACTGGGAGCTACGAGACGAGCACATTGTCGCGGTGGTCCGCTCGCTTGCCGAGGCTTGGCACGACGGTGCCCGGTGCGTGCGCCATCTTATCGCCGTGGACGGCGGCGTCGAGTCGGCAGGACCGTGCTACCTCCTGGTCCCAGGCCTCACGGGCGTACCCGGATCGACCCCTCTATCTGCGCTCTGGGAGACATTTGGGGAGACAGGGGACGACGAGGTGGAAGAGGCGGACAGCCGCAAAGTGTACAACGGCGTCGCTGTCCCCTTCCACGTCTCCTCAGGCAACCGCACGGCGTTCGAAGAGGCCTTCGGCGCCCACTTGGCCGAAGCGGTCAAGCCGTTCGGCGCCGAGCTGTTCACCGAGACGTACTTGCCGAACGCGCCGAGCGCGACGTCGGTGTCATTCTCATCGACACCATACCAGGCCGTCCCTTACGACGACGTCGTGTCGTCGTCGCCCCCGCGGATCGTCTTCGTCGGCTATGCCATTCTCCTCTTTGCGCTGTTGTTCCAGCTCTCAAATGTGTCCAAGGTCCACTCGCGGTTCGGTCTGGCCTTCACCGGCGTCGTCCAGCTGTGCTGCTCGGCCGTCATGTCGTTCAGCGTGCTAGCGCTGCTGGGCTGGAACGGATGGGGCTGGAGCAACCACCAGACAGTGCTGCCGACGTACGTCCTCCCCTTCGTCATTATCATCGTCGGAGTGGAGAACATGTCGGCTCTGGTGAGTAGCATCAAGGCAGCACACGGCTAACATTGCAGACAAAGGCCGTCTTCTCCGTGCCGTTCGACCACTCAGTCCCGGTCCGCATCGGTATCGGCCTCAGCAAGGTCGGGTCGCAAATCGCCCTCACCTCACTTACAGACCTCGCCCTTCTCGGCATCGTCTGGCTCTGTGTCCATCTCCGCCCAGTTCGCGAGTTCTGCGTCTTTGCGTCCGTCGTCATCGTTACAGACTGGTTCATGTTGAACACGTTCTTCCTTACTGTGGGTCGCTTCATACGCTCCTTTGCTCACCCACCAGGTGTTATCGATCGACGCACAGCGCCTGGAACTCGCGGATGTGCTCGCATCCAACGGCGGCTTGTCGTCGACGGAAGCCCAGCGGCGCGAAGAAGAAGCTGCTAAGCGAAGGGCATCACGAAAATCGACCCGGTTCAGCTGGAGAACCGTTCTCCGCGGCCGCACCATCAAGAGCGGTAGCCTCATCCTCATGCTCACCTGTGTTGGTGTGCTGTATTACTACACCGAGCGGGGACGGTCAATCTCGAGTAACGCAGCCAACTTTTACGGTTACACTCCGACCACCACCATGTCGGCAGCTGCCTCCTCCAGGCCTACATCACATCCTGGAACGGCTTTCAACTTGAACAAGCTGTCAGCATCGCAGATGCTTTGGCAGGCTATGAACCCAGCTGGTCTGCCATCAGTCCGCATCAACATGCCGCCCTCGTCTATCGTCGTCTTCCCCCAACCTGGGCACTCAATGCAGCCTGCCGATATTCGCAAGCTCTCGATCCCATTCTGGAACCTTGTGCGCAGCCGTGTCCGTCCGATGCTGCTCTTCGCCAGGGCAGTCATTGTCCCGCAAGCTTCCACAGCCCTAGCGCTTTACATCCTCCTTCTGTTCCTCCTGAAAGATTCGGATCTTCTCGCTACTCAGCGTAGCCGCCTCGGCCGGAATCGCCTTGGTCTTGGGGAGGCCCACGCCAGCGACGAAGAGTCTGATGACGGTGGAACCACCAACAAGACGTGCAAGACGGCACTGGCCGCTAGTGTCAGCGTTCACATGCTGCCTGCGAGCCACGAAATGGACGTCGACGTCATTGCCACAAGCAAGAACGGGCGGCTCGCCGTCTCGGTTGGCGTGGACAACTCGGTCTGCATCTGGCGCTTTGCCGATGACGAGCGGTCATCTGGTACGCGTGAGCTCGTTGCGTCAACAGACTTGAGCGAGGGCGACCCAATCGTCAGCGCGGCAGTCGCGCACGATGGCGACTATGTTGCCATCGCCACGAGGTCTGGCGCTGTAGAGCTCTGGTCGACTGCTGGTGACAACAAGACGGCGTCACTGGGCGTGTGCCAAGTCGGCTGCTCTGGAGGCCGAGTGACAAGCATGGTCTTTGACAACTCGCGCGATGGCATCGACGACCCATTCACTGCCTCTCCGCAGGGCTCCCAGGGCCGCCCATCGGGCCACCCGCAGCTGCTTATCGCACTCTCCAACGGCGCCGTGCGCACATGTGCGGGCAGCAGAGTAGTTGATGTCATCTCGGCACCCGACGTCGGGTCAAACGTTCCCGCCCGCGTCGACCTGTTCGCGGCCAACGCTGGCCCTATGGCCGTCGTGTCTACCGTCGAGGGGGCCACGCTCTGGGAGAAGAAGCACGGCGAGTGGATTTCAGCACCACTGGCTTCATCCTCGGACGCCGCGGACCGTGTCACGGCCGTTGGCCGCGGGCGTGTTGAGTGGCACGAGCACCTCACGGAGATTGTTGTCGTTGGGAGACGGTCTGGCAAAGTCGAGGTGTTCGACTCGAGCGGCGAGTCCGTAGCCGTCCTCACCCAAGCGATCGACACCATCCGCAGCGTGACTGTTGCGACTCCATTCGTGACGCGGTGCACGACGTGCGACTCGCACTCGGCAGACGGCTTCTTCGTCATCGCCTCGACCTCGACTCACACGTTCATCGATCGTGTCCTGTCGCGAAGAGGAGTGCCGTTCTGCCGCTGCCCCCCGCCGCGCCGTCCATCGGTGCTCGAGGACACGCTGAGCAATCTCGGCCTTGGTGCGCACGGCCTCGCTGTGCGCCCGGACGGGGTTGTCGTGCCGCCCCTTGCCTTCTCTCTCCGCAATGTGTCTGGCGGCCTCTCCACGAGCACCAACGCGTCTCCGATGAAGATGTCGAGCCTGCAGCCGCCTTCAAACGGCGACTTCCCTGTCTCATCTCACGGGGCGCGCCGTCTCAGTGGCTTCCGCGACTCTCTGGAGGACAAGAGACCGCCATCCCCGCTCGACAGACAGTCGTCATTCACGGCTCTTGCGTCCTTGTCAATGTCGGCTGTTGTCGATGACGCGTCACCTACGGTGCGCTCGCCGTGGGCCGATGTCGAGGTCGTGCAGCTTGGCGCCATCCTCGCACGCGACGGCGGCTGGCAGGTGCTCGACGACAACTCGCTTGTTGGCGTGCGCCGCGCCGGATTAGGTATCGACGACTCGCAGTGGGAGCTGTGGGCGGTCGATCTCTCGGCGGCCTGGAACGGGATCTCGCTGATCGTCGACTTGGCGTCGCTCGACATTCTCGAGCGCCAGACGCAAATTCCCACTGCCACTGCGCCGCGCCATGCAGGCACGCACCTCGCACCTCCCGGTGCTCCCGCCTCGTCTACAGACGGAGAAATGAGCATGCGTGCGCGCCGCACTGAACGCATGCTCAGCCTGAATGGCCGCGCGTCGTTCCCATCATCCGTCGGCTCGTTTTCAGTGCCCACCCATCAGCCGCTCGGCTATGTGGCAGTCCGCCCTGTCCGCGCTGCCGGCCTGCGCGCCATGCTCGCCGGGTTTGGCAACCGTGTCGGCGTGCTAGCCATGCCTGCGCTCGCGCCTGGGCGTGCAGCGACGTCAGCGACGACGGCCGCGCCTCGCCCTGCTATCCCCGCGCCAACCATCGCAATCTCCACCCCTCGTAGAGCTCAGTTCCAAAACACGCCTCCCCCGCGCCGCGCTGGTGCCGCTGCCCCTGCTCCACCCGGACGGCGCTCCAACCCCGGCGACGGGCCGCCGCCGCTCGCTGTGCCGTTCCCCAACGGCGGAGCAGAGAACGGCAACTTGTAAGCGTCTCCAACCTAGACACCGCGGGACGCGCGTTCAGGATTCGTTTTCGGTGCCTCGGAATAAACGGTATTACACTCCTACCTACTACACCCCTGTTGTTGTATTTCTCTTTCGCGTCGTGGTATAGAGATGAATGTGTGCCAATAGATTAAAACCAGACGTCGCATCACAGATGGTTGTACATGACCCGGGAGGATCGTAAAGTACCCAGAGAAATGTCCTGGGGTGTATGGTGCAGGAGGCCGAGTAGTATCGAGCGGAGTCTGCGGTATAGGGTGCTTGTTGTATGGGCGGGCGGGCTGCGGTAGGCTGCTCGCGTAATGTCGGTGCCGGTGACTACATGGCCAGCTCGGCCTGCAGCTGGCGGAGCTGCTCCTCCTCGTCGTCCTCGTCGACGGCAGCGGCGTGGGTGCGCTCGCGGGACGCGCCGACGGGGGACGCGGGCGTGTGTTGCGGGACGTGGTCAGCGCCCTTGAGGCGATCGTCGAGCTCCTCCTGCTCGAGCGCCTCGAGCTCGGCCTCGAGCTCGTCCTCGTCGATGCCGACGCCCATGCCGACGGGGTTGGAGATGGCGTCCGAGATCTCGTTTGTGAGGTCCATCTGTTCCCTGATCGCGTCCATTGTCTGGTCGACCTTCTCGACCTTGCTGCGGGATGTCAGCGAGTGCGAGACACACGGCCCAAAGCTCCACCCACAGCGTCGAGTGTATCGACTTCAATGCGTCGGCACCCTTCTTCATCGCGAGCATCGTCTCGGCGTTCAGGTTGGCCGACTCGATGGCGTTGACCTGTGGGCGTGTGAGTGGGCGTCTAGTCTAGCGGGGGCCGGGCAAGCGCACCTGGTGCTCGAGCGTGAGCCGTGTGCCCGCGAGCTTGTCGAGCTCGTTCTCAAACGCCTTCTTCTGTCGCAGCGCCGCCGTAGCCACTGGGAAGGGTGGTCAGTCGTGTGTCCCGGATGCCCGTTCCCATCGGGGAAACGGCAAGCGATGACGCCGCTCCACCCGCTGCCGACGCCGACGTCGGCGTGCGTGCGGTGCACGCCACCGCCCGCCCGCCCGCCCGCCAGCCAACACACCCACTCACCCCGCTTGTTGGTCGCGGCGTTCGCCTTGGCCTTCTTGAGCTCGTCCTCAATCTTCTTCTGCAGGTGCTCCTCCTTCTTCTCGATCATGAGCAGCTGCTGGCGCAGCGTCACGATCGAGTCGCGCGCCTGCTCGCGCGTGTCCTTGCGCCCGGTAAAGTAGGACATCCAGCCGGACATGGTGGCGGGGACGGGGGACGGAGAGCGGGGAGGGGATGGGGTGGTGGGTGATGTGGAGATGTGACTGGAAAGGGAGAGGGGAGACGAGTTGTGATGCGAACCAGTGACGCTGACGATGGTGCTTTGCTTGCGCCGTCGTCGTTTGGGTGGCCAAACGCAATGCAATGGCTGCATCATTGCGAGCCGCAAGAGCGATAGCCAGTGTCAGGGTCAATATGTGGCGGTGTGAGCCTGACATGGCACGTGGCGGTGAGTGAGTGACAATGGAGCTCCAGTTTGCTCCCGCTGCTCGGCGGCGTGCGTGCGTGACTTCGTGACTTTGGGCCGCCGGCGGCGAATGCAGCAACAACAAGAGGTGGTTGAGTTCTACACTCTGAACCGTCACTCTTAGCCTCCTCCCACCCCACACCCACCATGGCGACAAAACAGGCCACGCGCCAGAACCAGGCCATCACGCTCAAGGGCTCGACGGCGCTCGTCACCGAGTTCTTCGAGTACGGCGTCAACTCGTGCGTCGCGGCTCGCTTGTTGCCTGTCACCGCTGACCCGCCCACAGCATCCTGTACCAGCGTGGCGTGTATCCGTCCGACGATTTCCGGTAGGCCAGCGATGCAGGCAGCACTCTAACCCGCAGTATGGTCAAGAAGTACGGCCTGCCGATGCTCGTGACCAGCGACGACGGGCTCAAGGAGTACATCCAGACCATCATGGCGCAGGTGTCGGGTGCGTAGCTGGGCTTGGGCTAGGGCTAGCCCCGCCACTAACACCACCGCAGACTGGCTCATGTCGTCGTCGCTTACCCGCCTCGTGCTCGCCATCAAGTCGGTCGAGACCGACGAGACGCTCGAGCGCTGGCAGTTCGACATCTACACCGAGGACGGGCCGGGCACCTCGCTCCCCGGCGCGCCGGCGCAGAAGAAGAAGAAGGACAAGACGGAGAAGGAGGTGCAGGGCGAGATCCGCGAGATCATGAAGCAGATCACAAGTAGCGTGACCTTCCTGCCCATCCTCGACGAGGAGTGTGAGTGGAGTGGGCTGGGATAGGGGCGGCGCTGAACCCGCGCCACAGGCACATTCACCATCCTCGCGTACACCAACGACTCGCCAGACGTCGCCATCCCCCAGACGTGGGGAGACGCAGACCCACACCTCATCGACCGCGGCAAGGTCGAGCAGGTCCGTCTCCGCAGCTTCACGACAAACGTCCACTCGCTCGAGGCCATGGTCGCGTACCGAGTCGGCGAGTAGCTCCACTTCGCACGGTGCCCAGTTTGTTCGTATCACTACCTGTAACTCTAGAGCATGAACACATATCACGAGAAGACAAGGGCAGATGTCAAGTATCTGCACATGCGGCACCAGGACGCCCACGGCGCTGCCGTCGCCACACCATGCATCATGGGTCTCAAGCCTAATGTTGCGTCTAGTCCGTTTTACATCTGCAGGGTCAGCCACGTCCCCGCCCACCTCGCACTCACCATCTTGCCGGACGGCGCACCAAAGCCGTCGTACTCCTTCTTGCCCTCGAGGTGCTTGCGGCCCGAGAAGATAGCCGAGTCGATCAAGCTCGCGACGGTGAGGACACCACCAATGATGGCACATGCGCTGGGGCGTCAGCTGGGGTTTTACGAGGACTGGGCAGCTCACCTCGTGAGGAAATGAGCAAACGACTGGCGCGTCTCCTTGTGAACGACCTTCATTGGCGAAATCTCGTAGCTGCGGGCGTTAGATACAACGTAGCATCCATGATGTTAACCCACTTGATGAACAGACCGGGGATGGCGTGGTTCGAGTGCGAGGTCATGTCTGTTGCCGTCAGTGAGCTACCGCAAGTAACACACCCTCGCCCAACTCACGCCCATGCTCGTCCTTGCCAGGCATGATACCAGCGCGCACATCACGCTCGTACTCAGTGACCGAGTACTGGTTGGTGGGGATCTCCTCGCCGTTAAGGTACTGGAATGACGTGGAGACGACCTTGACAAAGTACTGGTACATGTTGTTTGTGTTTGCTGTGCTGTGTGAGTTGACATACACCTACTACAACTCACGGTCCGAGCCGTAGCGCTGCACGCCGGTCAGCGGGTCCCTGATGCCGAGCTGCGCGCGCGTCTTCTCCTCCTTGGGCTTGAGCATCTCCTGCGCAAACTCGGGGATGTCGGCGCCAAAGTGGAACTTGTTGATAATGTGGTCAAAGTCGTGGTGGTGCTTGTCCTTGAGGTAGGGCACCAGCTCGTGCAGGTTCATGCCGTTGCGCATAAAGGTCGCGCCGTGGCTGAAGCGCACGTTGCCGATAACCTTGTTGACGCGCAGCCTGCCCGTGACGCGGCAGCCTTCGGCGGCGCGCTGCGCCATCTTCTCGGTCCAGTGCTCCTCGACACACTGCTCAATGCCGTCGGGGTTGCTGAACGACCACCCGGCGCGGATGTACGCCTGCCGCACCTCCTCGCACGAGTTGCAGCACCCGTTCTCGGGCGCCGGCGCGCCGTAACAGTTTCCACAGTAGTCGGGCGCGCGCGACTCGGCAAGCCGCTCGGCCTCGCCCTTGAGCTGCCCGCCCTTCATGTGCCCAATCTCCTGCCCTTGCTCGTTGAGCTGCGTCTTCTTGATGTTGTGCGAAATGTCGTTGATGATCTCTCCCGAGATGTCGGCAACGTCGATGGATAGCACTGGCGTTAGCTTCTGGGAGGCCTCTCAGCTCACAGTAACATGGCACACTGGGGAATGTCACGTCGAGATCAATGACAATCTTCTCGCCGCGGGACCGGTCGACGTTGATTGACGTCTCCGAGTGTACTCGTCGGTAGTCGACAAATTCCACAGTGAGCGAGGTGAGGATGATGGAGAGGGAGAGGAAGGTCACTGCGTGGTTAGGTCGGTCCACACTGGTGGAGTAAGCCATGACCTACAGAAGGCACCAGTGCGAGTCTTGATCTTGACATCTTCCATCGTCTAGCGCGGCCAGGTCAACAACAGTGCCACGGCCAGCCAGCCACGGCCGGCTGTGCGCTACTCACCTTGCCAAAGGCATCGAGGCCCTGGAAGGCTCCAAAGAAGCCGTTTCGACCCATGGTGGTGAGGCTGCTACAGAGCGGTGTGATGCAGCTGACGAGATGTGTTGTCTAAACGTGTCCCGAGGTTCTCGATGCTGCCCGCCCGCAGTTTCAGGTCGCCGCGTCCTTGTCATTGCACTCACTGCACGCGCGCGCGCCGCCTCAACGTGGAGGTCCAAGTCGATTATCTTTGGTGAGAGTCATTAGCGGAAGCAAATCCTCCCTTAGCCCACGGGACCAAATTGCCACGTTGTTGTCCTGCGACGCGTGGTGAGAGCGACGACGATGTTCGATGTTCCATGTCGCTGGCTGGCTGGCAGCAGCTCTTTGCAGCAGCGCTCTCTGCAACTTCTTGAATCTTCCAACAAAACGCTCATCACTCGATCTTCATCAAACGAACCCAACGAGTGACAAAATGGCAGCTTCAATGTACCAGAGGGATCCCCGTGCGGTACGTGTCCGCGTCGGCTGCGCGCCAGCGCCCGCCAACAACGCTGCCTGCTGACCCCGCTAGGGCCTCTTCCTCGGCGGCTCGCGTGTGAGCGGCGCCGAGGTGCGCGACCAGAACGGTGGGTCCGGACAGGCGACTCGGCGTGTGCCATGGGCTGACGTTCGCGACAGTGCAGGCCGCTCAGACCGTGTCCAACATCCTCAAGTCGTCTCTCGGACCCGTTGGGTAAGCTGACGCAGGTGTACCGACATGCAGCTGACACGCGCAGTCTTGACAAGATGCTCGTTGACAACGTCGGCGACGTGACCATCACCAACGACGGCGCCACCATCCTCTCCCTTATCGAGGTCTCGCACCCTGCTGTAGGTTGCACCGCGTGCCCGCCTCCCCTTTCCGCCGCTGACAGAACGCGCCAGGCCCGTATCCTCGTGTCCCTCGCGACGCAGCAGGACAAGGAAGTCGGTGATGGAACCACCTCGGTCGTGTTGCTCGCCTCGGAGCTCCTGAGGAGAGCAAACGAGCTTGTCCGCAACAAGATCCACCCCACCACCGTTATCGCCGGCTACCGTCTCGCGTGCAAGGAGGCTTGCCGCTTTATGGCTGACCAGCTCTCCACCAAGGTCGACAAGCTCGGCCGCGATGCGCTCGTCAACGTTGCCAAGACGTCGATGAGCTCCAAGATTCTTGCTGCGTGGGTGTCTCTCCCCGTTATCTACCCGCTGACCTTGCCAGTGACGACGACTTCTTCGCGCCCCTGGCCGTCGATGCCATGCTTGCCGTCAAGACTGTCAACCCCCGTGGCGAGAAGAAGTACCCCGTCAAGGCTGTCAACGTCCTCAAGGCGCACGGAAAGTCTGCCCGCGAGTCGTTCATGGTCAAGGGCTACGCGCTCAACTGCACGGTCGCCAGCCAGGCCATGAAGCTCCGCATTCAGAACGCCAAGATTGCCTGTCTCGACATAAACCTCGCCAAGCAGCGCATGCACCTCGGCGTCCACATCACCATCGACGACCCAGAACAGCTCGAGGCCATCCGCGCCCGCGAGTCTGAGATCACTCTTGAGCGTGTGCGCAAGATCCTTGCCACTGGCGCCAACGTCATTCTCACCACCAAGGGCATTGACGACCTGGTGCTCAAGGAGTTTGTGGAGGCCGGTGCCATGGCCGTCCGCCGCTGCCGCAAGGAGGACTTGCGACGAATTGCCCGTGCCACTGGCGCCACATTGGTGTCGTCGCTCGCCAACCTGGATGGAGAGGAGACATTCGAGGCGTCGAGCTTGGGTTTCGCCGAGGAGGTTGTGCAGGAGCGTATCAGCGACGACGAGCTCATCCTCGTCCGTGGAACCAAGGTTGTCAGCTCGTCGTCCATCATCCTCCGTGGTGCCAACGACTACATGCTCGACGAGATGGAGCGTGCGCTGCACGACGCGCTCAGCATCATCAAGCGCACCCTCGAGTCTGGATCGGTCGTTCCCGGTGGTGGTGCTGTCGAGACGGCGCTGTCAATCTACCTCGAAAACTACGCCACGACGCTCGGCTCGCGCGAGCAGCTGGCCATTGCCGAGTTTGCCGCCGCGCTCCTCGTCATCCCCAAGACGCTCGCCCTCAACGCCGCCAAGGACTCGACCGACCTTGTCGCCAAGCTCCGCGCGTACCACAACGCCGCGCAATCGGTCAGCCCCGAGGACCCCAAGCGCGGCCTCATCTTCTACGGCCTCGACCTGCTCAACGGCGAGGTCATTGACAACCGCGCCGCCGGCGTCCTCGAGCCCACCATGTCCAAGATCAAGTCGCTCAAGGCTGCCCTCGAGGCCGCGACCAGCTTGCTCCGTATCGACGACAGCATCACCGTCACCCCCGAGCAAAAGGGCGAGGAAGACCCCCACGCCCACATGTGAGCGAGCAGTTAGAGCAGAGCACGATTTTACGTCATAGTGAGCAGCAGCCGAGATAGGTACTGCTCGGCAGAGGATATATGTAGATGATCGCATTGCATAGCGTCGGTGGACTACATTTGCCAATGTTCGCGCTCCTTAATAAATAGGTAACCGTGTTCCCTCCTGTTTACGTCGAGGGTTTAAAACACGGTTCCGTCACTAATGATTTCGATGGGGGCTGGTGGGTCAGCGTGCAGTCGGAATAAGATACCCACGGCCTCCAGATTCTGGGCGCTTAAGCTTTGCAATCTCGCGCCCGCCTTTCCAGGTCGAGGCCTCGAGGACCTGCGCCAAGTTGAGCTGATCGGGCGTGAGGCCCAGCTTCTCGCAGATGCCTTGGTGGATCTTGTCCCTGAGAGAAGTCAGTGATAGTAGGCAGACGCGACACACAGTGCAATGACAGTCACGGCTCGCCACTCGACGACAGCAGGGTGGCCGGGGGCGAGGACAGGAAGTCCGTCACGGCCGTTGGGGTAGGCACCGTTAGGAAGCGAGTCGGGACGGATGGTCAGGAGCTCGTGGTCGACCAGGAGACCACCGTTACGGTACTGCCCGTGTCAGATTCAGCCTTTGCGTTCGCTCTTACCTCTGGAAGACCCGTCTGCCCCGGTCCAGGGTCCACACGCCAGCCCGCGACAGACTCGATAGGCTCGAGGAGCGAGTAGCACAGCCACTGGGTGAGTTTGTGGAAGGGGACAAGGGCGTCGCCCTCGAATCGCTGGTCGCCAATGGCGTCATGTGAGCGTCCGAGTGAGGGGCAGTACCACACGTCCCCGAGCACCTCGTCGGGGTATTCTGGCAAGGTGGTGCGCGAGGGCCAGATGGGCGCAAGGAGGGAGAAGAGCGTGTCCCAGAACGTGACGAGGGAGAGGACGGGTTGGGGGCCACCGGTCTTGAGGGTGGGCTGGAGGTAGTCTGCGGAGTTAGTTCTGGCGAACCGGCCCCCCAACTCACAGAGGATGTCACCGGGGCGGCCAGACTTGACGATATCAGGACGTGCCTCGAGCGCACCGCCAAGTTGGATAAGAAGGTTTGCCCTGCCTTCCAGCCCAGACATGGGGTTGGTGGCCGTCACTTGGAACTGCTCGGCAAGGACAGCTGGGGTAAGGGCCTTGAGTGCCTTGGCTGTACGGAGGATTAGATACGCTCTTTGTCGAGGAACCAAGTCGCGCACTCACCATCTACGCGCAGCGGGTCCCCTGGGACAGCCGAGAAGACGCCGTCGATAAACATGTGATAGCTTGCGACGGCGAGAGCCTCGCTGCGCCCTCCCTCCCAAACCACCTTGCCGTTCGCATCGCGCTCAGTGTACTTCCACGTGTTGCCAGCGCCAGCGTCGAGCAGAACCGAGACGATGTACAGGTCGATGAGGGTTGCTGCGCGCTCGACGGGCTTATCAGCAGGCGGGAACTTGGGATTCTCGAGGAGCTGGGCGATACGGTCGATGGGCGTGGGTGTCTGCGTCACAAAGTGGTTCTTGCGGCAGTGTGCTAGTAGTCAGGTCAGACGGTGACGGGAAGAGATTGTCTGTTGACAGACGTACGGGGAATCTTATCATAGTTTGTTCCAAAGTCGCGCTATCGGGGGGTTAGAGCCGCGCGTGCCAGCGCCCACGCCACCCATCACTTACCTCGAGCAGGCCAGCACAGAAGTCTACGACAGTCTGGAGCTTTTCTGGGTGCCAGATCCAGTAATCGCCCTTGTTGCGGACGACGAGGTCGAACACCTGCTTTGAGCGTTCGCGCACTGCGACGAGGGAGCGAAGGTATGCGACCACGGGTGGCGTCGGGTTGGTGGTGGTGGTCATGTTGAGAGATTGCGGGCGAGGAAGACACCTGTAGCGGATGTGGATGGGGCTTATCTATGATCTAGGATGTCGAGACTGGTGCTGTCTGGGATGGGCGAGTGTGATGGGACGGGGAAGGGGGCGGAGGCAGGCGGTGTGAGAATGGGGAGCAGTACTGTCGGCGGTGGATGTAGTCGCGGGAGACGGAAGACAAGGCCGATGTGGGTGTGCGATGTGTGCGAGAGCGACAGATTGCAGCACAGTGTCAGTCGTCAGCAAGCGATGATGCCAGAGGAGGTGATGATGATGATGATTGTGATGACGGTGTGGTCGGTGCCAAGAGCTGTGGTGGTGGTGGTATGCCGCACGCGCCGAGGGTGTCGAGGCTACAAGGCTGCTATTAATCGAGTAGTGGGATGCAACGGCCGGCTGGGTCGGTTCGCGATAATGGGCCGTGTCCAGGGTCGACGAGGCCTGGCCAAGAAGCGGCCTTGAGGGAAGATTGCACGCTCCCAGCACAAGCAGCGGCGGTGAGGGCAGCAGCGTCAGTGGCGCGGCCGAGTGGGTCTGGAGAGGGGGGGGGGGGCGGTTGCGTGCTGGCCGACTGGCTGGCTGGCGGCGGCGACTGGGTGTGGAATGGGAGGGGAGGGTGGTGAGAAAGTGCCTCAGTGCTGCGCGTTTGTTAGCGTCGACGAGTATCAGGTTGCAGCCGCCGCTGCCGCCGCCGCCGCCGCGAGCGCGCGACAATGAGCGCGCCCGGGGGGAGGGGGGTTGCCGCTCGCTGCGGTGCTGGCTGGCATACCGACGTCAGAGCCGGGCGGTTCGGCTTTGGCCGTGCTGCCAGCGCGCGTCACAATTCCTTCCGGGGACCCCGGACGAGCCGACCATTGGCCAATGGCCAAGTCGCGGCCTGGCGGGGGCAAAATCCGCAGCGCAGCGGGTGGTTGCAACAACAAGCTACTGGACGAGTGAGTGGCGTCCTCGTCACCCGGTCGGCGTATTGTCGGTAGGGCTGCAGCAGCGTGAGATCACGTTCCACCGCTCCTGGCTCATGGCGGGAGCGACTGTCGAGACAAGCAGCCCTACTGGAGAGTAATGCGTCATGCCATTGCGTGACGACAACTTAGCAGCAGCAGCACCAGTGTGTGAGTGCGAAGAGTGCGCGTCACGTGCAGTGTTTTTGTATTGTTCTGCTGTTTCAAAGTAATTGTTGACAAGGTTGAGTTTGGGGCCTGTGCGTACCCCATTGCTCAGCTGCTACTGTCCCTGGCTATAAACAACGGCCATCTTGTCAACGACTCAGCGATATGCTGCACCCCGCTTGGTGTTTCGAACATGCAGCTGTCTTCGTTTGCAGGCGGCGCACAAGCGACCAAGCGACCGATGCCGACGACGAGCGTAAGGGGGCGTGCTCCGTCGCTTTTTCCGCCAGGAAGGTGTTTCATATCTGCGTCAATGGCCAGACCAGGCCAAGAACAGCACCAGCCAGCCCCATTACGTGCGTGTCATTCGTGAGCACCACCGCGATAACGGCAAGCGGTTTCACCTGCGCCCGCGACTTCGGAGAGTTGTGTGCGTGCCGTCATGGCCGACCGCATGATGTGGCAGGGGCGGGCTAGCAGCAACGACGACGACGACGACGGCGGCGGCGGCAGCGGTGGCAGTAACGACGGCAGCGCGGCGCGGGTATGCGCTCCTGCTTCACGACCACGTCGTCGCGCGACCATCCCGCCTACTCCTGGCGTCTCACAGAACACCACCACCACCCCGCGCGCGTTTCGAACCAAAGCTTGTCGTCGTTTAGCATTTTGGCATGCGGCGTACTCTGTTTCGATGTGCGACGGCACGACAGGCAGAGTGCGGCGCGCGGGCGGATGTGCGCCGGGCGGGGCGGATCGGTGCAGAGATCTGCATGCTGCGTGCTGGCATGCGCGCGTGCTCGTCCCCCTAGCCGCGACCCATGCGCGCCACATCGAGGCCGGCTGTGTTTGTCTGCCGTAGCCACATTGAGCCGGCGCTACCTGCCGCGGCGCATCACCTGGCCTGGCGCTGTCTGCCGGCGACACCACCACCACCACCACCGCCACATCGACCGCCGTGGCCAACGCCAGGACGCAGACACACACCAACCCAGACCCAGCGTTTGTACCTCGCCGTCCCGCGGTTACTCCCACCGCGACATAGAGTTGGCGTGCCCACCGCTGCTTGTTGTATTAACCCCGTCGGCGCCGGCCAGTGGAATGCGACAGGCCAGCACCGTTCCCTGGCAGGCACGCCGCAAGGTTGCAATGTTGGCCGCCGGCGACCCCGACCCTGCGTGTGTTTTGTTGGTTGCAGTCCCGCCCACCAAGCACAACGTAACAAACCATGCATCCTTCCTATAGGCAGGTGCGGTGATTCCGGCGGCCAGCAGCCCGCGAAACACGGCTCGAGAAAACAGGAGGACGCATGTACACGCCGAGCGCACCATGCACCCATGCGATGATGCCCGGGTTCCTGCGGCCGCTGGGCCAGCCGCAGCGGCAGGCAGCGGCAGCGACGACAACAACGTACGCGGGCACGCCCGTACGCCGGCTTGACACACACGGCGTCGTTGCTCGGGCGGGCAACACATGCTGCGTGCGTCCCGCACAGCCAGCCTCTGCGCTGATCTGGATCGATCTCCCACTTGCACTCGCGTCGGAAGTGAAGTGGGTGGGCGAGTGGGTGAATTGTCTCATCTGTCGAATGAGTGTGCGTTTCCTGGAATTTGTGTGAGTGACCGAGAAGCAAGCGAGGTGCATTGTGGGGGCGGGTGGGCTCAGCCCACCCTCCCACCGCCGGCCACCACCCCCGCCCTGTCGTCGTCGCAGCGATCGGGATCCGACACAAGCGATGTATGTGGTGATGACGCTGCCGCTGCGTTTGTTGACATTGACTGATGGCCGCCGCCATTCATCGGCATGAATTGCTCGAAATGGCCCAAGGGCGCGCTACTGTGCTCTTTCGGGCTTTGCATGATGGGTCCTGGCACCCACCACCTCCGAGCCAAGCCTGCCGCCGCAGCAGCATCGGCTCGCCTCCTCGCCTCCTCGCCTCCTCGCCTGCTCCCCATGACCTCATTATTGTCGACACGGGATGCAGCGTCTCCTCACCGCCTTGTTGTGGCCGAGCGGCGCGGCTGCCCCAAGCGGCAAGCGCCCCGCTTGCGATGTTGACGTTAGTGTCCGAGAGTCTGCAACGGCGTAGCATGCGGATGCTTAACGCTGGGGGTGCTAGCAGCATGCAATATGCCCTGGCAACCTACGCTTAGACATGATGAGGCGGTATGCATTCCGGCAGCGCGCAATGTGTGTGTGTGTGTGTGTGTGTGTTCCATGCAGTGGGTGGGCGAGTGCAACAATCGCCTGGTGCAGCGCTGGTGCCGGAGCCGGCGCCAAGGCCCTGGCGATCACGCAGAGAAGAGTAAGAGGGCAGCGGCGAGCATACTGGCGCGAGGGCAGCCCTGCAGATACTAGCGACGGCGACCGACGACGACGACGTCGTCGTCGCCCTCCAAGCTGTAGTCGTAGCCTTGTCTTGCTTGTCGCAGCATCGCTTGCAGCCTTGATACTCCTGGTCCTCCTCTCCTGCACCCGCTCCAGCAACCAGCCATTGCGCAGCGCCGCCCACATTGCCATGTATACGTATCGCCCCTGCACGTGTTTCCGGCCCTGGACCAAGGGGAAAAAGCAGGCGCGCAAGCGCTTAAGCGCCCGGGGGTCGCCGGAGGGAGGCCGGCAGCAGGGCATGTTGGGGTTTGATTTTGGGACGCTTTCAGCACGGGAACCCAAAAGCAGTCGCGTCAAAGCTCCACGGCCCATCCGACGCGCAAGGCACCCTGGCCCTCCTGTCGTCACCGCGACTTGTGGCCTGTGTGCGTGCTGCCTGCTGCCCTTGCCTGCCTGACTGCCTGAGCGCCCGGCCTGCCTGCCTGCTGCTCCCTCCGCCGGCAGCGGCTCACAGCGGCGACTACTCACAGCCGCTGGTGCTGCCCTGCCGTGCCCACCGGGCCGGTGGAGACGGCGACCGAGCGAGCAGGCGAGCGAGACATCGGAGCTGGTGCAGCCGCTGCCAGCCTGTACAAACTCATTTTGGCACGACGCCACCAAAACCAAACCGTCGTGAAACCCTGGTGCGCATGCTCCTCGTCGTCGGTGCCGGTCGTCATTTGTACCTCGCCGCCTTGCTCGCTGCCTCGCCGCCGCCGCCTCCCTCGCTCTCTCGCTCTCCGCTGCGGCGCCTCAAAACTCACAAAAAGGACGCCAACCTGGTCCTCTCCCTCTGCCCGACGCTAGTGCCAAAGCTATATCCCCCGGCCTGATCGTCGCGGCGTGTGCTGCCTGTCGCCTGTCGCCGTCTGCCGTCTGCCGCTGCCTGCCGCCTCCAAGCCGCTGCGCGCCGCACACCACGCACCGCACCGCACGCACGCACGCACGCTCACACGCACAAACCACACCCTCCGCACAACCCACCGACGCCCATCAACAAGCTCTTAGCCAAGCGCCTCGTTGACCCAGTGTCCTGAATCCCCAATCGGGTCTTGGACACGAAGGGTAATATACTCGCCGCCCACTCTTTAGGCGACTGCTTTCTCTTTGCTCTCACGCACGCACGCGCACATTTCCTGCTGCTGCTGCTGCATCGGGCAGGTGACCTCGACGACCACAGTGGACAAGACCGACCAGCGTCATCATTGCGGGTACCATCACCGACGCCGCTGGTGCCTGCTTGTCTACTGCACTCCACCGGCACCACCGGCACCACCGGCACCACCAAGATTAACACACAACGGCCACCACCGGCACCACCACCACCACCGCGCCACTGCAAGCACCTCCCCTCCCCCCCTTTCTACATCTCAACAATCAACCCCGTGCACCATTGTCCCCTTGTTTCCTCACTTTTGAGCTCGATCCTCCTCGCATCCCACAACAAAGACACTGTGGTCAAAGCAGTGCCTTTTAGGTGACGACACGGACCAAGATCTTGGCTCTCGCCGTTGTCGCGAGGTCGACAGGGTAGCCAGGTCCCTATCACACACACCACCCCTCGCCGCCGCCAGCCAGCCAGCCAGCCAGCCAGCCAGCCGCAACCCCCAACATCCCTGCCCTCCCCCTGCCTTTACGTCCACTCTACGTGCAACTCAACCCCACATAGCAACCACCACCCACACCCGTGCACTCAACGCACGTCTATTGTTCATATACCTTGCACTCGACTCGTACTACTACCCACCCCATCCCACTCCCCTTGGCGCAAGCTCAGCGCGACAGGACAAGTCAGTCCGCACCCCGCCTGACGCAACCACCTCCATCCTCGGTCTTTGGCGCCTGATTTCTCATTTATCACCCACCGCATAACTCGCACCCAGGACTGGCGCCCAGCCTCCTCCCCCCGACCCCACCCCCTTCGCACCACCCTGGCAACTGTCCAACTGAGCAGCCAGCCGCAACTCTTTCGCTCCATCGTCGTCCTAGCTCATCACTGGACTTCGCTGAAGACCTTCACTCCCCCCCTCGCCTGGCTCATGCCTGCAGCCGTCGTCGTCAAAACAGCCCATGTCTCTACTGGTGAGTAGTCGTCTCTGCACCCACCGAGCCTGCCCTTCAAAGGACATTACATGGGCACACACGCCCAGCTCGCCCGCCCACTCAGTCGGGTGACGCCTCTTCCACACCATCGCTGACATCAGTCAACCAGGCCCGTGCAGCAGCATCAAACTAAACATCTCTGCTCCTCTCCATCACTGAGAGGCCCCTCTTCCGCACCTCCTCCTGCTGCTCCTCCTGCTGCTTGTCATTGGTGCACACATATCGCTGCGGTCACGATGGACGCCATGGACGCCTTCTCCTCGTCGCCGTTGGCTGAAACGTTTCCAAGCGGCCGATTCGGCACACCAGACGCATCCCCCACACCAACCGAGTCACCCTCCCCCACAAAGACAGAAGTCGACTTCCCCGCAGACGTAGATCAGTCGTTCAACTCGTCCATGTCCATCTCGACAACCGGCGATTCTCCTCCCCCATCACCGTCCATGTCCAGAGTTCTATCCCCAACACCGACATTCATTCTCAAGCCACCACGGCGACCCGAGCTCGCGGGACAATCATTACAGCTTCTCAGCAGCGCCCGGACAAACGAGCCCCTTGGTACCCGTGCTCGCCCACTAGGGCCAGCAAGGACCTTCGGACGAGAGCTGTCCCTCAACACCCGACCCCTCAACTTTGCCCAGCCTTCGTTTGGAGAAAAGGGCAAGATGCTCCCTCCAGCGGTTCCAGAGAACAAGACTGCAGCTTCTCCTGTCCGCATGCAGTGGACGCTGTCTCACGAGGACATGAGCTCGCCAAGAGTCTCACTACCCCACATGGGCCGCAGAGACGTGAGCAATGGTCCAGTGATCGACCACTGACAACCCCGCAGTCTGCACCAACGTTAGAGTCCCCACGACATGCTTCCACCCTAGCCGACTCCATGGACGTCGACTCTCCGCGACGTGTCAAGCAGTCACCTTCGGTGGACGGCTCGCCCGGCCTCGGCTCGTTCTTCTGCGAATCGCCCGCGCCGCCCTCGGGTGTTGCCCCATCCAAGCGGAGAACATTGGTTGCTTCTTCCCCAGCTTCTCCTTCCAGCTCACCGTCGACGAGGCGCAGCCGCCCTGACAAGGTCGTGTCGTCTGGAGCCCTTCTCTTCGGCGTTGGCTCGCGAGCGAACACGGTCGCCTCCCGACGAAGCGTCCCTTACACAAAACGACCTGCGCTTGCCCCCATTGCCCCAGTCGATGGCTCTAGGGCCGCAGCCACTACGTCTTCAGCATACCCTATTCTCTACGGTCCACCGAAAGGTTTCGGGTTGCCGCGCGGGGGCCCAGCTATGCGCAGGGCGTTCTCTGTCTCTGATCAGCATGCCGCCCCTGAGGGCAGCGAGTCTGAGTCAGAGTTTGAGGCGTCTCCATCAGTTAATCCCACCGCTGCAGAGTATCAGCGCCGGTACGGCCCTTCAAAAGCCGTTCTGCCTCGCATCGACGGATCGCCAGGGCTTAAGACGGCCAAGTCGTGCATCAGTGGACCCACATCCCCGGTGCCACCGCTCAAAAGCCCGTACGGGCCGGGAGGCCTGCCCGGCTTTGGTGACAACGAGGTTGACGGCAAGGTTCTGCCCTGTCACAAGGTCAAGGAGGATGGCCTGGTGCGCATCACTGCGCAGACCATGAGCGACCTACTTGCCGGCAAGTACGACGGCGGAATGAAGCGGTACCACATCCTCGACTGCCGGTTCGACTACGAGTACGAAGGTGGTCACATCGACGGGGCTATCAACGTCAGAAGCATGGAGCAGCTCGACGAGCTCCTGCTGAAGGATGCCACCGGAGTCAATACCGACGGTGCGCTTCCTCGACCCAGCCGGAGCGGACAGGCGGATGCAGCCCAGCAAGTGGTGCTCATCTTCCATTGCGAGTTCAGTGCCAAGCGTGCCCCCACCTTTGCAAAGCACCTTCGGTCTCGCGACCGCATGCTCAACAACTCGATCTACCCCAAGATCTTCTACCCTGAGCTGTACATCCTCGAGGGTGGCTACTGCGACTTCTTCAAGACCTGCCCCACCCGTTGCGAGCCCCAGTCGTACGTCCCGATGGACGACCCCCGTCACTTTGAGCGCCGCAACTCGGACTTGCACGATTTCCGCAAGTTCAGCCGCACCCGCTCCTTCACCTACGGTGAACTCCAGCCCGGGCCACAGCCTTCCCGCGCGCAGCCCTGCCCTCCGTTGGTTTACGCCGCAGCCTCGGCTGCCACCTCGCGCCGTGGCGGCAATGGTGCGACCATTGCCGAGGAGCACGAGCCAGACTCGTCGTCGGGCTGCGAGGCCAGTCCCTGCCCCCGGGCTCTATCGATGAGCCAGGCGCCCATCTTTGGATCATCCAAGGGTCGCGCCGCCGGGCGCGGCCTCCAACGCTTCAACTCATACGCTGGAGCGACGCTCTTCTAATTCAAGCATTATAGTACTTTCCAACTACACTGAAACGATCTGCGGCCAACACCATATGGCCGCTCAACGCATCATCACGCCCACACTCGTTTGTAACATTACCGCACCATACATCATAAACACTGCGTCGACCATTTCTTCGCACGCACTCTTGCCTTCACCCCCGGCCTAGAAACACGAGCACGAACAACAACACGAATTTGTCAAGTAATCTGGATTCGCTTGGACCTTGTCGTCTGGCCATTGTCACGGGGTTTATATTGTCGCTCCCCCTCAACACGCACGCACAAACACACTGCACTGCCCCTTCAAAACATTCACCACCTGCCTATCCACCCAGGTCCGCACCACATCACTCTTGTCGCCTATTAGCAGGGTCCATCTTTGTGAGCTCCCCCATTATTTTACGACTCCCCGGCGAGCGGTGCTTTGGCCACCGCCGACCGAGCTGTGTTGTGTGTGTCGACCGAGTCTTCCGCTATCCGCGCTGCGCGCCCACACCACAGACTGTATCTTTACCTGTGTCTTTGTGCGCTTGCTTGGTTTTTATAGCTCTGCTGGATACATGTGCTCCTGGTATCGAATGAATGTCGTCAACAGGTTACTTTTACAGCTCTGCTGCTTGCCCGCCACGGGAAGAAAGAAGTGGAGGGAGGTGGGACAATTTTTGATTCCGTTAGGAGCCCCACATGCCACTCTTAGATTTTTGGAGACTTCTGGTGGATGTTGGCGCACGGCGGCCATCCAGCAACACAACATTCAACTGCCTTGCTTGCATCACACAACCCCAAAGCAGCGGACATGACCTCAAACGTCCTTCCGCTCTTCTGGCACTTGGCCTCGTCCTCAAAAGACACACGGTTGAGCGCAAGCGCCGACCTGGTGTCCTCGGTCGATGCCTTCCAGCAAGCCTTTGTCGCCGCAAAGGCAGAGGCCGGCGACAGCGAAGACAACAACGACGACGATGACGAAGAAGAAGACGATGACGACGACGAGTCGGGAATGGAGGTCGACGATGACGACGAGGACGGCGACGACGAGGACACGGACGGTGCGCTAGCCGAGGAAGGAGCCCGCCTCGACGCGCTCCTCGCCCGCGACAACGCCCAGGACGTTGTGTACTGCGTCAAGCGCCTGGTGCGCGGTCTCAGCTCGTCACGGGAAAGCAGCCGTCTGGGATTCGCCGTTGCTCTGACTGAGGTGGGTTAGCTTTTTGTTGCTGCCATCTAACCCCGCAGCTCCTCGCCCGCACACCAGCCGTCACGGCGGCGCAGGTCATCTCGCTCGTATTGCGGAATTCACAGTTCAGCAAGGGCGGAAAGGGTGCCGACGAGCGCGACAAGATGTTTGCGCGCCTCTTCGGCCTCATCGCGGTGTCCGACTCGGGCGCGCTCTTCGCATCCACGAGCCGCCTCGAGGACTGGGAGGTCGCCGTCGACTCGCTCCTCGCCCTCGCCGACACCAAGGCGTGGCTCGCCGAGGCGGCCGGCTGGGCCCTCGTCCGCGCGACCGAGGACCTGCTCAAGTCTGACGCTGCATGGAAGGAGGACGGAGTCGAGTACCTCGTCTCGTCGGTGTACGACAACAAGTCGTGGACCCCAGAAAAGGTCGCACTCACGCTTGTGCTCCAGGCGGCGCGCCCCGACCTCGACTGGAAGACGCTGACCGCGCCGACGTTCAAGCACCAGCCCCTGCTCAACAACCACAACCTCGTCGTGCTCGGCCGTATCCTCAAGGAGGGCGGCGCGGGCGACGACGACGACGAGCCCAACCGCACGGGAACTTACAAGCCCCAGCTCCACTTTGTCTGGGACCGCATCATCGACGCCTACTTCAACGGCCAGGCCGAGGGCGGCTCGTTCCAGGACTTTTACCGTACTGTCGTTGACGAGTCGCTGTTCAGCAACACGTCGTCCGCCGAGCGCAAGTACCACGGCTTCCAGGTGTTTGAGCGCGCGCTCCCCAAACTTCCCGCTGCCCAGGTGCCGCTCGTCTTCACGCCCAACTTTATGCGTACGTGGATGAACCACCTCTCGTCGGCCGACCGCAACCTCCACAAGGCAGCGCTGCAGGCCGCCCGTGTCGTCAACGAGCAGGTCAAGGCCAACCCGGCCGCTGGCTTCACCCTCCTCTCGCAGCTCGTCGGCAAGCACGGCCGCCCCGACTTTGACCGCGTCACCAAGACCAAGACGGTCGAGGGCATCATGGCCAGCCTCACTGCCGACGGTGTGCTCGACTACGTCAAGTACCTTGAGGGCCTTGTGCTCGGCAAGGACGAGGGCAGCAGCAGCGACCTCAGCTCGGTTGACGAGCGCCGCGTCTGGGCGCTTGACCAGCTCGCTGCGCTGGTCCGCAACAACACCATCCCCAAGGCCGACGAGTGGCTCGCCCGTGTCCTCGACCTGCTCCTCGTCCACGGCTTCTTCATTCTCCGCAAGGCTGACAAGAAGAGCCCGATCGAGGCGGTGAGTCTAGTGTGAGTGTGGTGTCTGATGCTGACTTCCCGCAGCTCCACACCGTCCCCAAGCCCCCCTTCTCCGAGGTTACTGCCGCCACTGCCCGCGCCCGTTTCACTTCGGCGATCGTTGAGGCTACGAACGCCACCCCGGCCAAGGCCGAGGGCGACGCCCCTGCCCGCCAGCGTGGTGCCGACAGCCAGGGCCGTCTCTGGCTCGCTCGCGCCCTCGACACTCTGACCGCCGTTGAGGCCAACAAGAAGCACGCCGAGCTCGTCGCCGACGCCGACGACGAGATCAAGAAGATCCGTGCCGATGCCCTCGCTGTTGTCGCCACCGTCCGCAAGGCCGCCGCCAAGGCTGACAAGGGTGACAAGGCTGATGTCGCCCGCGGTGTCGAGATTCTGCTGTCGTTCCTCATCCTCCAGACATACGACGAGGTCGAGGACGCCCTTGACCTGCTTGACGAGGCCGTCTCGGCCGCCCAGGGCCTCTTTGGAGGCAAGAAGGAGGCCGAGCTCGTCCCCACCGACGCGCTACTCGATGTCCTCGTCGCCCTGCTGGACAAGAGCTCGGCTGACCTCAGGACGCTTGCCAACCTCGTCTTTGGCATGGTCTCGTCTGCGCTTACCGCCTCGAGCCTGGAGCACCTCATTGTCCAGCTTGAGCAGTCTGCCGCCGTGGCTGAGGAGGAGGACGAAGATGGGGATGAGGACGACGAGGAGGACGATGATGACGAGGAGGATGAGGACGAGGAAGAGGAGGAGGAGGAATCAGATGACGACGAGGACGAGGACGACGCCAACGCCACGGTCGACCCCGAGTTCAGGAGACGAGTGGCCGAGGCTCTCCAGGTGTCAGGCGTCGGCCTCGGCGGTGAGGATGGCGAGGAGGACGGAGACTCGGACGACGAGTCGGTCTGGGACGACGACCAGATGATGAAGGTGGACGAGCAGCTCGCGGCCGTCTTCAAGCAGCGTGCTTCCACAAACAAGCGCTCCGACTTGAAAAGTGAGTTGGCGTGTGACGAACCGACTCTAACTCCTCAGACGCGGCTATCGAATCGTTGCATTTCAAGAACCGTATCCTCGACTTCTTTGACATCTACGCCAGGAGGCAAACTGCCAACCCGTTGGTGCTCGACATCATTCTGCCATTGTTACGACTTGTGCGCGCGGGCTCGGGCGAGCTGGCCAACAAGGCCGCCGGTGTGCTCCGCACGCGTATCGCCAAGGCGGCGCACGCTCCCTCCAACGTCGACGACGCCAAGGCCAAGGAGCTGCTCGCCGAGATCCACCGCCAGGCGCAGCGCGCCGCCAACGCCGAGTTCTCGGCCCTCTGCTCGTCGGCCTCACTGTTCGTCGCGCGTGCCGCCCCCGGCCCCGCGCTCGACGCGTACCGCGCCACCCTGACCGACTTCATGACCCGCAAGGGCTCCGAGGTCCGCCCGTCGTTCGTGGCCGAGTACATCCGCCGCCACCCGGGCAAGGCCTGGAGCCTGGCGCCCGACCTCGTCAAGCTGGTCGCGCCCGGCGGCTCGGGCGTCAACGCGTACCGCCAGACGCAGGGCTACACATTCCTCGGCGCGCTGTTCCAGCAGGTGCCGCAGCTCGTCAAGGCGGGCGACGTGGCGCAGGCCGACGCCGAGAAGGTCATCAGCCAGGCCGCGTCCGACGTGTACGGCACGCTCGAGGCCGCCGCGGCGTCGACCGACGCAAAGGAGTGGAAGGCCGACCGTCTCAAGGAGGTGGTCAAGTTTGCGCTGCAGCTCGCGCGCGCCGCCAAGACGCTCGCGGGCGACAAGGCCGCCACGCTCCTCGACGCGCCGCGCCTCGCGACCGTTACGGAGCAGATCAAGGCCGGCCAGCGCACAAAGGAGATGAAGTCGATCCACCAGCTCCTCCAGCAGCTCGCGGCCGTTCTCGGCACCGGCAAGCCCAGGGAGAAGAAGGCGGGCAAGGCGGTGGCTAAGGAGGCCAACGGTGACGCCGAGGCCGAGGTCGAGGCTGAGGAAGCGCCCAAGCCCACAAAGCGCAAGGCGCCATCCGGCGACAAGGCCAAGACCAAGGGGAAGAAGGTGAAGACGGCGCCATAGAGTTCTGCATAATGCATATCGGGTTTCACATTGCGTTGGGCTGGGTATGGACATGCAGGGTGGGTGGGGTGGGTGTATGAGTGTGTGTAGTAGACAAGAAGCCAAAACTGGGCTATCGCACGAGGGCAAGAGCAGTAGCGAGCATCTCGGCGTGGCGGAGGATGCTGGCTGGGGCAGCGCTCGGGTTTGCAAGGTCGTCGAGCATGGACTTTGTGCGGCGCGCAAGGGCCGCAGCGGAGCGGTTATCCGTCTCGCGCTTGAGGTCGTCGGCGCGCGCCTGGGCGCGGTCGAGGATGGACGCCGGGAGGCCGGCGAGACGCGCACACCACACGCCGAACGACGCCTCGGCGAGGCCGCGCTCGAGACGGTACAGAAACGTGATTTCCGTGTGGCCGTCGGGCGCCTGCCGCTCGTCGAACGCCATGTGCCAGTTGCTCACTTGGTCGGGGAACTGGCGTCAGCGCAGAAGAGGCCCCACGAACGTACTTCTGCGGCCAGTTGCTCCGCCACGAGCGGGTAGTGCGTCACGAAGAGCGAGTTGCAGCCTGCCTGCGCGAGGTATGCAAGGGTCGCGTACGCGATAGCCACGCCGTCGAACGTGCTTGTGCCTCGTCCGAGTCTTTCGTCAGCAACGAGACGATGTGAAACGGCTCACTCGTCAAGGATTACTAGTGTTCGTGGCGTAATGGTTCGTAGAATGTCACTCGTCTCCGAGAGCTCGACCATGAACGTCGACTTTCCGCGGCCAATGTCGTCAGACGCCCCCATGCGACTGTTGTTAGTTGAGTTCTGCACGTCTCAACTCACGTAAGAACCGCATCGTGGATCCCCAGTGTGGCTGCTTCTGCTGGGACAAAGGAGCCGATCTGCGCGAGGCAGACAATGAGCGCTGCGGCACGGACACAGCTGCTCTTGCCAGCCATGTTCGGCCCCGTGATCACCTTTGACTGGCCTTCAGATTCGGAGAACTCGATGTCGAACGGCACATATGCCTGATCGCGAAGCGCCTCGACCATAGGGTGGCGCCCTTGCGTGATGGAGAGACATGGCTCGCTGACAAACGTCGGCTTGGTGTACCCTGGCCCGCTTGCCGTGGACGCAAGTGAGATCAAGCAGTCAATGACGGCGATGAGGCGGGATACGACGACAAGCTGGTGGCACTCGGCTATGTCGGCCTGGAATGACTGGAAGGCTTTCTTCGCCGACGCCGCCAGCGTTTCCTTGTGCTGCTCGCGCTCCTTGGTTCTGGCGTCAGAGGGCTCAACGATACTAGGCTCACATTTGAAGAATCTCTGGGGTGTGGAAGCGCGAGACGGCCTTCGTACTGTGGTGTGTGAGCGGCTTCCTCCCTGCCGGCACATACGAGCTGATCTTTACCCATTTGGGGGGCACAAGTTTGCTGTCGCGTAATGGGACCTCGACGAGGTACTGTTCTTGTCAGCGGGGAGCTACCGCTTTATTAGCTCACCTCAATCCCAGACACAGTCACATAGTTGAGAGCAGGCTTCTTGACCACTTTGCGGACTTCCTTCAGGTGTTGAGCGAGCTCACTCTCGCAGATCGAAATACACTTGCTGTCAGCAACACTGTTCACACCGCCACGCACGTCCTTGGCGTCCTGGATCTCGGGGTACTTGTCTGGGTCGGTCCACAGGTCGGCTTCGTCGTTGGCACGGGCAGCCTTGAGGTCGATCGCAGAGAGAAACGTGCGCGCGGGCTCGGCAATGGTCGGAAGTGTTGTCAAGATGTTGTTGAGCAACTCGGACTGGAATGGTTTGCCTGCCCCGTCGTCCGGCTTGAACTCTGAGGCAACACGCACCAAGCCGACAAGGATGGTGGCAAGCTCGGTCGGCGTCGCCTTGCCATACTGCACGCGGGTGAGACCCCGCACCAGGTCCGGCATGTTGACGAGCAGACCGCGCAGCTTCTCCATGTAGTAGGTGCTGCTGGACACTATTTCCTCCACGGCATCGAGGCGAGCACGGAGTGCGCTGGTAGGTCAGCTCGCTACCTGGATTGACACCCACTTGACATCAAGGAGTGGGCGCCCAATCCACTCGCGCATGAGTCGGCGGCCCATGCTAGTCTTCGTCCTGTGTGTGAGTAGCATCCTGTTATACACGCGTACTGGTCCAAAACTGGGAGGCGTTAGCATAATCTACGCAGAATCGAGTACACTTACGCCACACCAAGCTGCCATACATTCCCCCGTCGGTCTGGTTGCGGTAGATCTCGAGATTTACGAGCGTGTTACTAGAGAGCAGCATGTGTGCGCGGTTAATGAACTGGGGATAAGCCTGTGCCCTCCTCGGTAGCCCACCTTTGTGAAAGAGGAGCGGTGACGGAATGCGCTCTGCAGGCCGAAGGCTAATGGTCAGCCTTATGAGAACACACCAACCCACCCTTCATGTAGCGCACCGCGACCGCCAGCGCCACGACGATCTGTTTCGGGAAGTCGACCAAGGCGAGGACTGCCTCCTCGGCTGGGGTCAGCAATGTCTCAGGCACGCCACTCACCAGGTAGCCCGGACGCAAGGGTGATTGAATCGCTCTGCGTCCCATTCTGCTCCATGTCGACATCGCCAGCGCCCTCTTCGGCGGCAAGGTCGACGACATCACTGGGTCGGCGGTAGAAGGTAGTAAGGAAGTCAAACGCCGCGCTGTACTCCAACACGTCGTGTATCCTCTCCACGCGAATGATGCTCGCGCTGCTCGACGACCCAGCAGCATGCTTCAACACCTTTTCTGTCGCCTTGCTCAGCCCGCTGGCGGGGAGGAGGAGCTCGGCAGGTTGCAGGTGCGTCAAGCGCGTCTCCAGCTCGCTGCGCACCTCCGAGTCGTCGAACTCATCCCATACGACGTCTCCAGTATTTGGCACCACGCTGACGAGAGCCATGTGGACGCGGTCATCGCGTGCGAGGCCTCCGAGCCCCTGCTCGACGATAGCGACGAGGGCATTGGTGGGCGGCGGGGCTCCTCCTGGGCGGACCGGCTCGTCGCGCAGGGTTGACGACTGCTCGGACGACTCTTCGACGTATCTGTGGGCGTCAGCTTGCACTCTATTCGAGATCGAAGCTCACGTCGCAGCCGTGTACAGATGCGTGAGCTCGCGCACGAATGGCGTATTGCGGTTGTCGCCGACCTTCTTCAACGCCGCCGTCTCCATCTGCGAGATAACGCCGACCTTGTACCCGAGTGAGATGAGCTTCTTGACATGAATATGCAGGCGGTGCACGGGGATTGACGCGGTGTAGAAGTTGCGGTTGGGGAAGCTGCACCATTAGCACGGGACATGGGCGTGTAACTCACGCCACAATGCCGAGCTCTTTGGACGCCGTCTGAAGGGTGTCAGCCTCACTCCACAACCCCCACCCACCTTGGCATCGTCGCCATGGAACTTGTACTTGTACCCCACCTCCATGAGAAGGAGGACATCGGGGTTCTTCGCCTTGATCTCCATAAACTGGCGCTCGAGGGGCGTGTACGTCTGCCCACTGGGCCCGACCTCGACCTCCTTCTTCTTGCGCCCGCGCTTGGGCGGCTCCGCAGCGTACTTGGAACGCAGGGAGCTGCCGACATCCTCTGCGGCCGCCTCTTCCGCGTCCACATCGGGCGTGCCCTCGCCACTGACGCCGGCGCGCAGCTCGGCAGCCGCCGCCTCGTCGAGCGCGAGTGACCGTCGCCGGGGAATGACGGCACCGGCGTCCGCGAGCGCACGCCACGCCTCGCTCCGGCGCGTCTGGTCGGGCGTCTGGGCTTCTCGGCGCACCGCAGTCCCCGAGACGCCGAAGCTCCCGAATGCTGCGCCCGCTGGTGCTGCGCCGGCCGCGACAGACCCGGTGGGGAGGCGGAAGCTCTCAAGCGCGGTGTTCGGTGCGCGCGGTGTCGGAGCGGGCTTGGTGGGCGCGGGCTTGGACTTGAAGTATGACGACTGGATAGCCTTCATGCGCGCCTCCTGCGCTGGTGTCGTCGCGACCTTTGCGCGCTTGGGCGGCGGAGAGCCCGTCAGGTCGACTGCGTCGCTCGCTGTCCGCCCCGAGCTGGGGGCCGCCTTGGGCTGGAAGAAGCTGTGCAGCGAAGACCTGGGGTCAGCCGGTGCCGCGGTTGTGACTCACTGAGCCCCGCTGCTCTTGGTCGGCGTTGTCCCCATCCTGGTGTGGGAGTGAATGCGATGGCAGCTGTCGGCGCGAGATTGTTTTCGGCGCGTCCTTTAGTTACGCGTTCCGGTGGAGGTCGGGTGAGGTGGACAAGGGCAAGTGGCATAGAGGCCACGTGGTAGTCCGGGGCCCCAGTGTGTATGAGGAGGTAGTGGTGGCGCGACACCTGACGTGACCGTCCATGTCCACAACGTCGCCACCGATACAGTCCTGCCGTCGTGCTGAGCCCACCTTACAGCCCGGTACTTCGTCGGATTGACCTTCCCCCCCATTTCTATGGGCTTGGATGCCCCATAGTAACCCTTGAGCCGTCCCGCAGTTGTGACTCGTGCTCGAGCTCGAGCTGCCACTGACAGATGACGCAACGCTCCATGTACGCCCACAAGACAGAACAACACACCCACTCTCAGCAGTAACCACTGCTGCATACTCAGTGACTAAAAACCACGCTATCCTTGCGACACCCAAAAGAGCTCGCCCATGGGCCTGAACCGCGAACTGGTGCCTACCCCAGCTCACGATTTCCTCAGGCAGGGCTCCGCTCCCCAGTCGTGGCCGCGCATCCCGTGGCGACCATTCCTCTGTGGGTGCGCTGGTGGGGAATCGAACCCCGGTCATAGGTGTGGATGAGACATTCCATCAACCACAAGAACCATGCCTTCGCAGCGAGCCAGCGGCACCGTGTCGACGGCCCTGGGCGGCTGCTTATGTCCGGGCTGCTCGCACCCTGTGTGTGCCGCCGTCGACGCGCACCTCTGCGCCTCCCCCGCACTCTCCGTCACTCCAGTTTCAGCCGGGATGCTTCGGCCGGTGGGTCTGCTACTTGCTCGCCATTCACCGTCTCGTCGTCGTCGCCGTCTGGTTGCCACTGCCCTCCAACCACCACACACCGCTTGTACGGTGTCTCGTATCACCCACGCTCGCCACCAGCTGTCTCACCGCGCGTCACATCTCGTCTCGCAGCAGCTCTCTGTCACCACGTGTTAGACACTACGCGCCGCGTCTTCCTCGCCATCATCCTCAGGATTCCCTCACCGCCATGCCAGAGCTACCAATGTCTCGTGGCGTCCCACCTCGTCCACAAGTGGCCGAGCACGCACACACCGACCATCCACTCCTCGTCCCTTGTCATTCCCAACGACGCGCCTGCTCTTCCCGCCCCCCTGCTCAGCCCTTACCGCTGCCTCCACCATTTCCCCCATGTCTGACTGGGTTGGGTCATTCGCGCACCGCCCTAGCCACGCCAATCAACTGTGACAAATGGATTCGCGTGTACACGTCGACGCCTGCACAACGCCCCAGCACCCAGCGATACCCGCTCCCCCTGCCCCCCCCCCCCCCACCACCTTGCCCTAATGCGATGCATGATAGAGTATACATTCCTACGATTCCGGTAACACATGTTTCCTTGCTGGCCCTTGAATCACAACACCACACTTGACAACACGGCGCTACGCCGACCCACTGGCACCACCGGAACCTGACGCAGTCGACGGCGGGACGTGCGCCTCGCGAATCTTGCCGCGCTCACTGGCGGTGCGGCGCGCCTCGGCGTGGCGCTCCAACGCCTCGGTCCCCATACCGCCGTTGGAAGCGTGCAGTGCCCACTCCTCGTCGGGGTCCGCCTCGCCCGCCTGCCGTCGTCGAACAGCCGCAGAGCTCAGCTCTTGGAAAGTCGCGCCACACTGGCACTGTTTGCGGGGGTCCAGGTTGTTGTCCGCCTCTGAGGTCTCGTTCGCACACTCATCTAGTGGGAGTTAGTATCGTACTCTGCCTGGGCCCATGTCACTCACAAGTGGGCAGGTTGAGCGCCGCAGTCGAGCAGCAACACGACGGGACGGTGATAGGGAGACGAACTTGGCACATGCGCACCTCGCCTGGCCCGCTAATCTGCTTCCCAGTAACCGTCTCACCCTCCATGGAGTAGAAGATTCGGACAAGGAGCTCATGCGAGACACGGAGGGGCGTAATGGTCCTGGACAAGTTAGCAAGCGGCCATGGTCTCCAACTCACCCTGCACTAGTCGACGGTCTGATTTTGTCGTGGTTCGGCAACCTGGCAACCGCTCGTGTGCGGTACCCGTTCGGAGGGTGGTCTCCCTCCACGCCGCCAGCCTCGGGACCACGCCAAAGAGACGGGACAGGGTGTCCAAGACGGCTCTCGCCGTGCTGGTGTGGCCTGCCGACCTGGTAAATGACATGGTTGCGGGGCCCTTCAGGGCGGATGGGAGGGTCGTTTGGGGTGCGGGGCGACACGACAGTGTAGCTCTGGCTGAGGAGAAGACGGACAAAGAAGATCGTGCACGTTGGGGCAGGCTTGGGTATAGTCAGCTGCACGAGCATGACGCTGGCAATGCTGAAAGCATCGGACGTTGCCGAGAAGCGCCACGGTCCCAGGCCCTCGACGAAGCCCTCTTTCCTAAGGTCGAGCTGGAACACACCAGCGCCGACAGTCGGGTTGGCATGGACCTTGAGCTTGCGCATGGCGCAGATGTCGCCGGAAAGCCAGCCAGACTTCTCGGACCGTGTCTGGTCCGAGTTGGAGTTGACGCTGATGTTGTCCGTGTCTCGGCGCAATGGGGACGGTCGACCGAGACTTGACAATGTTGGGACCTGCGCATCACTGCCACTGGGGCGGCGGTGGTACAATCCGCGAACGGGTGGTGTGACGCTGTCGGAGCCACCAAAGGCGATGGCGTGTTCGTCCGAGAGCGGCGATGTCGGCGAGTCGCCCAGCCCAAGGCTGCCCATTCTCGGCGACAGGGTCGAGGAGCCAGACCTTGGTCTGCCACCATTTCCGGAGGCCTGGTCTGCGGCAATCTTGTCTGATCGTGCGATCACCGATTGGAAATCGGCGAGGAAGGGGATGTCACCCTGTATCGGAAGCTCGCGGCTCTTGAACTTGTTGCCAAACACGCCGCCAGATGCCGGAATACCTTCTACTCGAGCGGTGATGATGTAGGAGACGCGACCAAACTGGTGGTAGTCGTAGGTTGCGAGGGTTGCTGGCAGCAAGATGGAGAATGAGAAGCTTCGATGTCAGCTCATGTCCAGTCCTATGAGAAGAACTCACCTTTGGCTGCCCTTCTCAAGCCAGATGCCTTCCTCATCAACGCCAGAGAGAATCTCCACTCCGCGTTCAAAGATGCCATCTTCCTCCCATCCCCTAGTGCCACACATGTTCAATCTGGCCACCGACTGCACACCAACGCTGATCGCCTGCACGCGGCGGCGCTCCTTCATGACCACTTCGAGGGTGCCGGTCAAGACTGTGTCTTCTGCAGGCGGCTCGCGAGTCGGTTGCCCCGCCTCAAGGGGGTGCAAGTCGTACTGGCGTGGTGGTCTGACAAGTGCGACGCCCCTGTACTTGTCAGCATCACAAAACTGGCATCTGGCATGTCACTAAGTCGCCGCCAGCTGTTCCGATCGCTTCCCATCTCGGGCCTCACGCCACCAAGGAACGCGACAAGAAACAACGCTCGCGAAGCTTTTGATCCGCGGCCAGCCCACGACAGCAGCCGCCCCCCGAGTTACTCACCATCCTGGGACGTGAATCGTCAGCGTCCCGAGCCTCGACTGCGGCTGGATGCTCGACGAGCGCAGATAGATTGGAGGCGGGACACGCGGGCGGTCGTCAAGCACCATGGGGTTGGGGAGCGGGCTGCGGTCGAGCGAATGATGGGCGTACGGTGGCGGGGTCGCCGAGCGGATCATGGGCGGGGCCGAGGACGTCTGGGCGTTGGCGCCTACGCCGGCGCCGAGAGACTGGGTTGCGCGGAGGTCATTGTTGGCGCGCTCCTCGCCGGGGCAGGTTGCTGTCGCTTGCGTCGTGGCGCGCGGACGACCGGTGCGCTCACGCAGCTCGTCAAGGGCCTGCTGCGCGCTTTGGCTTTGGGTCTGGTGCGAGGAAGAGGTGCTGGCGCTTGGTGAGCGGGCACCCCGGGTTGACGGTGGCGGGGGGACTGCCGCGCCGCCGCCGCCGGCGAGCACTGCCACCGATCCGGTGAGGCCCGATGTGTTCGAGTTCGACGAGCCGCGCCGCTCTCTCCGGGGCGATGGCCAGTTGCGGAGCTGCATGGCGGGGTGAGTTGGCGCCGGTAGGAGAGTCGGTGTGGTGACAGCGGAGCCGTGTCAGTGTCGGCGTGAACGAGCGAGTGCGCCGAATCGTTGTGTTGTGGTTGCCGGCTGGCCAAAGGTGCCAGAGACCGCAACAGTCGAAGCGGGCAATGGAATTGCCTGTTGCGATGGACGGATAGCCGACTGCAGCGGGGGGCGGCGACTGAAGTAATCGCCAGTAGCCAGTAGCGCCGGGTCGCCGAAATCGAGCAGCCGAGTGGAGTCGACTGTGCTTGTGGTGCTGCTGACTGGTCTGGAATGTGCGAAGGCGAGTTGATTCAATGCGGAGCACGAGGTGGGAGGTGAGCCAAGCCAGTGGGTCCTCGGTTGGAGATGACCGACTCGCGTGGTGCGCGCGTGTGGCGTCGTCTTTGCCGCGCGGAAGGCGCTGGAGCGATACGCAGCAAGTATGTAGGAGGGGATGGATGGTGTGGCCCGCTGCAGTCTACTGATTGGTCGGGAAGCCGATAGGATGATGCGCGGCGGGTGGTGGACGGCCGTTGTCGTTGTTTGCTGGCCGGAGCTGAGCTGGGCGAGAAAAGCGCACGAGTCGTCGTTGTCGACTGACTCGGTTGCACGGCGGCGACTGTTTCTGCTGCGCTGCAATGTTCCCGGCCCCAGTCGGCCCGGCTAGTCCCAGACAGTTGCCGATAGTCGATCGTCAACCTCCCGAACGGAGTGTCTCTGTTGCCGGCGTCGCTGCTGCTGTGTTGTCGGTCGCCGGGCTGTTGATGCGCAGTAGTATGCAGTTTGCGACCAGCCCAACACCTGCGCTTTGGTCGTCCGTCGCTGTCTGTCGCCTGCTTTTGAGGCGGGGTGCGTGCGTGCGTGCGTGCGTGCGGCAAGAGACAGCCGCGCGCGTCATGTGGTCGGTCGCAGCAAGCGGGGCCTTATATTCAGCCAGGCCCGCACCATCGGATCCGCCCGACAGCTGACACCCAATTCCTAATCAACAGGTTTAGCATCTCGCAATTGCCGTTTCAGGAACACAATGTGGGCCAGTGTAAGTAGCGTGCATCATCAGTCGCGGAGCGTTCTAGCAGCAAGCAGCGCAGCAGCATGATGCTAAAAATGAGATGACTGGATTCCTGAGATGTATTGGGCGCGATCGCAGAAGCCAGGCTGGCTGCGCGAGAGACGCGATTGCGCCACGCCAAGCAGGTGGCTCTGTCAGCAATATCCACTGCCGACCTCCGATACTGCAATCTACGCCGCGCGCGCTGCAGCTGCAGCTGAGGCCATTGCGTGATTCCGCCGTGCTTCCGACCACTGAGCTGCTGACATGCCGACGTCTTTGCCGGAACGCCGCCTCACACACGTGAACACCAAGCAGTCGGCACGGCGCATGCCTAGTGCTCGATCGCCGCTGTCGGCGCCGCCGGTTGCTGACACAGTCACCCAGAAATGTGCGCAATCTGCGGTCGTGTAGGTGGTCAGTGGCGACACCTTGTCAGTGGTGGCAATGCCTCAATCACCGCCTGCACACCTGTACTAATAACGCCTGCATCGGTGTATAACAAATCATCGGTCTACAGCCGACACCACAAAGCTTCCCGATCCCTCGACCACTCCTCTCCCTCCTGCAGGACACAACCAGCTCCCCTCGGTCCCCGAGCTCCAAACTAATGGGTCAGACAAGACTTGGGTATAAGCGTGCGAATGCTCCGGTTTTGCTGTATTGTTGTGCCGGGTTCTGCGAGAAGGGAAAACAAAATGGCGAAAGGGGGTCACGAAACGTTGCGGATGCCAACCACATACGACGAAGGCATCATAACCGAAAACCAAAAGACGAGGCGCTTAGAAGAGACGCTGAGGCTTGCCCATGGTCGACTTGACGTGGAGCGAGCCAATGTTCTGCCACTGCTTCTTGAGGAGCGAGATGAGGAAGTTGATGGCGAGCATGGTGTTCTGCATGATGTGGTCCTCCTCCATGTCGACGTGGCCGATGGCGACACCGAGGCAGAGAACCTTCTTAAGCTGGAACTTGATGGTCGAGCGGACCTCGTTGACCTTGCGGGCAAGGTCCTCCGAGTGCGAGACGGGGGTGGGGAACTTGCCGGCCTTGGAGAGACCGGGGCCGAGCAGACGGGGAATCTGCTTGATGAGAGCCTCGGAAGCAAGGAAGGCGTCGTACTTGGCGGCGAGCTTCTTGACGAGCTTCTTGTTCTTGTTGAGCTTCTTCAGGTCCTCAACGGTCATGAAGGCAAGCTCCTCGTCGAGCTGCTTAGCACGGTCGACGTCCATGGCGTCGGCGAGAATGCAGAGCTGCATGCGGGGACGGGGGACGTGGGGGAGCTTGACAGTGCCCGAGAAACGCTTGTCACGCTGGGGGTCGTAGCTGGGGGGGTCAGACCACAATTATACCACACAGTTCCACTTCATCGCACTCACTTCTTGAGGCCGATCTGGAGCTCGACGGTCTCGACGAAGTTACGCTTCTTGCCGGTGCCCTCCTTGGCAGCCTCGAGCGAGGACTGCTTGAGGACCTCGCGGAGGGAGGCACGCACGCTAGATGCCTGGAGCTTCGACATGTTTTTTGGTGGTTTTGATGGATGAAGAGAAGGTCGAGCTCGCTGTGCATAACTTTGCTCGTGTGGCGCGGCACCGGCAGGCAGACACACCACCCAGCACGCAGCCCAGCGAAATTTACTCCCGCCCAGCAAAAATCCGTTGTGACGGAAGCAAATGTTGAACATAACCCCGGGGTAATCCCGCCACCCACGCGGAGTGGCATTTCGGCTCGCGCCGCCGACGATCGGAACTCATCATGAAAGTTCAAAGTCACGGCCATCTCGACGACAACAACGACCACTAGCTACACAACATGCCGGCCCGACTGCCCCTCAGCACACGGGGACTCGCGCCACGCGTCCCGCTCCTGGACCGCCGGATCAACCCCGCGCTCATCGCCATCCCTGCCCCGCTGACGGGCAACAACGTGCCCTTCTCGCTCAAGAAGACGCGGCGCACATGGAAGGCCAACGTCAAGCGCGTGTCCTTCCCCGTCAACATCCTCGCCGACGCCGACGTGCGCGTGTGGGAGGCGCAGGAGGAGGCGCTCCTGACCGGCCGCCCCAAGTTCAAGCTGCCGATGCTGCAGCGCGTCAAGATCAACGCGCGGGATATCCGGAGCGTCCAGAAGGCCGGTGGTGTCGAGGGCATGCTGGTGAGTGTGGGGGGTGCACTGCGCCCGGGGTGCAGCGTGGGACCCATGCCGTGGTGACCACGAGCAACGCCGTGCGGTCGCTGCAGGACATTGCCGCCACCAAGTGGCCCAGCTAACACCGCCAGCTCTCCCGCCCAAGCAAGCACTTCACCCCGTTCGGCCAGCAGCTCCGCAACGACCTCTTCAACCAGCTGCACCGCCTGCGCGATGAGATGAACGCCGCGCAGGCCGAGCCGGCGGCGCAGCTCGAGGCGTCGAGCGAGGCCGCTCCTGAGGCCGTCGCGGACGGCGCTGAGGCCGAGCTGCCTCTCATCGAGGGCGGACGGCAATGAGGGGGGATAGACGCATTAGCAGCAGCATGGCATGTACAACTCGACATTGTTGGGGGTGCGGGGCGGAGCGGGGCAAGTGGGCTAGGGGGGGATCGGCGGATGGAAGGGATGGGCGAGAAGGAAGAGGGACTAGGGGGGGAGAGGGGAGACAGGGGAGGGCACGAAGCCAACCCGACGCCGTCTTCAGTCAGCGAGCACCATCGAGCACCATCTCGCCTGCATGTGCCCAGCATGCTCAGTTTTGATTGACAAGTGCGTGGTGTGGGCGTCTTGACCGCAACACCTTACTGCAGAAAGCCAGTGCCACTGCCACTGCAGCACACCTCAGCACATCTACCATTATACTCCATATGTGTGCTACTATGCTACAGGTGACAAGCCACTCTTAATGAATCTACAGCGCTCAGAACAGCTGAGCAACAGCAATACCGACCGCCGCGAGCGCAAAGCTTGGCGCAAAGTCGCTAGCGGCGTTCTTTGTCCCGTTGTGGTATCCATGGCCGCCGCCGTAGCCGCCCGCAGCGCCGTAGCCGATCGCGCCACCAGCGATACCACCAGCAACACCACCAGCCACTGCGCCGCCAGAACCCGAGCCGCCCGATGAACCGCCGTTGTTCGACGACGAGCCGCCCGATCCGCCGCCGGAGTACGGGGGAGGCGAGGCGCCCTTGGCTCCGCCGCCGCCACCACCACCGCCGCCGCCGCCCCGGCCTCCTCCACCACCACCGCCGCCCCTGCCTCCGCCACCGCCGCCGCCCTTGCGCACCTCGAGGTAGTGCTTGCCGCGTGGGGGGTGGAGGAGGGCCGCGTTGATGATGTGTGCCGTCGACTCAGTCTCCGTCTCGAGCGGGATGTCGCGCTCGAGGACAGCAGCGAGGTCGGGCGCGAGCGCGACGTACGACGTGCCATCGCCGTGCCAGTAGTGCGCTGTGGCGTCGGACGCAAGGGTGAGGTCGCCGCCCTCGTCGAGTTCCTTTGCAGAATACGAGTCGAGCGAGATCTAGGCGTCAGTGCCCATGCCCAGATGCAGTAAACTCACATGGTTGCCAATGACGGCGGGGTTGCGGCGCACGGCGGCGTCAGCCTCGTCGCCCCAAGCATAGTCGGCGGGCGCGAAGAGCGTCACGCCGCCATGTACGATCTCGAGGACACGGGCGCACCCAACGTCGGACGTCGCAGCGGTGGCGAGCGCCGCGGCAAACTTGCCTGCGCCGTGCGTGGCGAGGGTATCCCGCCATGCGGCGAGTGCGGCCGCAACGGCGTCGGTCGCGCAGTCGGCTGCTGAGGCAGTGGCGGGGGCAGCGGGGGCGTCGTGCGGAGTGTTGTCACTTGCGACGAGATTTGTAATGTCGTCGGACGCGGGCGCGGCGTGCGCGACGGCCGCGACGAGGGCAGCGGCAAAGAGGGCTGAGCGCATGTGTGTTTGTGTGTGTGTGTCTGTGTGATGTGGTAGAGTAGGGTAATGCAAAGTGCTGCGGATTGTGATGAGAGATGCGATGTGCGAGTCGGCGATACTTATGCAGTGGATGGCAAGTGCGCGATGTCAACAGAGCGGTGCACAACGTCGAATGGCGAGCTGGGTTTTAGGCGGGCGAGGGGTCGGTGCACGGTGCACACGCGCGGTGGGCGGCAGCGCCAAGACACCGGCAGCAGAGCAGCAGAGTGGACGCTGGTTGCCGGCCCCGCGCGCCAGCAGCCTGCGTGACGACGGTTTCACCGTGGCGCGGCGGGGCGCGCGCGGGTTCGTGCCTGCCTGGACGACACTCCGCATCGGCACCCTCGGCAGGCGCGGATTGCGGTGCCATCACTGGCCCATGCCAAGGAATCCAAAACAGCACACCTCACCCCACCTCATCGCATGACGCTGATCCGGTGCTGATCCGGTCATCCCGGAGGCATGGCGCGGCGCTGCTGGCTTGGCTGGTCGCCACGACACACATCACACTCTGCACTGCCGATCCTTGGCACCATGGGACCTTTGAATGCGGATGGTGTTCGTGGCGGTGGATGCGTTCCTGGCGTGCCCGCCATTCAGCCCTTGACCCCGAGCAGGAACGTTGCATACGAGGCTGGCTGCATAGTGGTCGCGAAGTGTCCGCGAAGTGTCCGCGAAGTGTCCGCTAGTGTCCTGAGTCTCACAGCTTGCCTCGCCATGTTGCCGAGTCGCTCACTTGCACGTCGAGCAGGGCGGCCATCCGCGCCGGGCAAGGGATGCCGGCTGGCCCCAGGCGTTCTTGAGAATCTCGACGTCAGCGCGCTCACCGCCACACGCTCACCAGCGCCGTGCCCGTCGCTGCGTCAATGTCCGTCTGGAGTACGACCGCCTCGGTCGTCGTCCCCTTGAGCTCCATCCACAGTGACGCCATCCCGCCGACCCAGTATGCGGCCTTGGCCGACGCGACGTGGATAACGTGGTTAGCCGGGCTGAAGAAGTCGGCACGGCGCAGCGCTGTAGTGGTCGAGTACTGTACCGAGTGCCGACCGAGTCAGCTGCCGGGTGGCAGTGCGCCCATCGCTACTCACATAGTTTCCCACCAGGGCGGGGTTGGCCGTTAGCTGCGCCTCGAACTCAGGCGTCACCGCCGAGTCCTGCGGCGCGAGGATTGTCTTGGACGCGGTGACGAGCGGGTAGACTTGCGCGCAGTCTGGGGGTGTGGCCGAGAGGCGTGTGAGGAGGTGTGGGAAGAGACTGGCGCCGTTCGCCCTGAGGGTTGCGCTCAGCGCGTTGAGTGCACGTTGAACCCCGGTGTTGCGCACTTTGACAAATGGTGGTCGATGATGGGCGGGGCTGGGGACACGGCGACGAGGAGGAGGGACATGGTGGTAGCGAGGAGGGCGGGGAGGCGCATTCTGGTTCGGTGGTGAGTACGAGAGAGATGGGATGCTGACGGGGATAGGGAATGACAGGAAATGGCGAGCAGTGTTGCTTTATCTGTTTGGCTCTTCTCTGCCAGTATGTTGTTGCCCGCCCAGTCGATGCGGCCCGTGTGGCTGCGTCGCCTTCCTTCTCTCTCGCACCCCACCGCCCTTCGGCGTCAGTGTCTGCGCTCGACGCCCAAAGGTGGAGTCGACATGGGCGACGAAAATAGCCAGGATGGTGTTGGAATGTGTGTCCCGAAGTTAAACAGCAGATGCGTTGGCGGCCGGGGATCGGTGGCGGTGTGTCGGCCTCACACGAGCGGTGGAATATGTCATCCCGAGGGCATCAAGAGAACCAAGGCGATGTCGCGACGTCCACTGCTCCGACTTGCCCGCGCACGGATGCCTCTGAGACAGCGGCCGAGTGAGCTCTCTTGCGTCGCCTCGCGCCAATCGCATGGTCCCTCCCACCTGCCACTGCTCACACTTCACTCGTATTCATAATGTCCTACGAAAGTGTCCAGGGCCATGCCCAGAGTTCATGACTTGCGGCCAGTGAGTTTATCGGCGCACCGGCGCCGCTGCTCAAACCGTGCCCGCCTAGACCAGCGTGGCCGGCTGGCCCCACGCGTTCTTGAGGATCTGCAGAATGTAAGCTGGGCCCCTCGCTCCACTCGCCCGCGACGTACCACCGCAGTGCCCGTCGCCGTGGCGATGTCGACCGCGAGGACGACAGCCTCGGTCGTCGTGCCTTGGATCTCCATCCACAGCGACGCCATGCCGCCGACCCAGTAGATGGCAGCGATGGATGCCAGCTGGATGACGCGGTTCGTCTGGCTGAAGAAGTCGGTGCGGTGGAGCGTCTTGGTGGTGGAGTACTGGGCGAGTAAGTGTGTGCCAGGGAGGTGAGCTTGGCCTTCCCCCTCCTCCTCTTTCCTAATCCCATCCCTTCTCTCCCCCCACCCCTACCCTCACTCACATACTGCCCAAGCAGAGCAGGGTTAGACGTGAACCCGCCGGCCACCTCCGGGGTCATTGCGCTGTCCTGTGGCGCCAGCACCGTCTTCGCCGCGGTGACGAGGGGGTAGACGGCGTTGCACCCCGCTGCAGAGGAAGACAGCGTGCCGAGCAGCGTACCAAACTTGCCGGCGCCGTGCGAGCCGAGCGTGCACTGGAGCGCCTGGAGCTGGCCCTTGAACTGGGGCGTGCTGCATGTCGTCACAAGGTCGGGCTGCGCCTGGCGACGGGGGGTGTCGCGGCGGTGACTGACGAGGTCGGTGTCCAGATGGCGCGGGGCAGCGGCGGCAGGGAGGGCGAGGAGGAGGACGGCGGCGGCACCGGCGAAGAGCCTGGTGACAAGCATTGTGGTGCGTGGGATGGGGCTTGACGGGGTGGGGCGGAGTGAGTGGGCGAGTTAGTCACTGGGTGAGGTGTGCCGCAGGCAGGGGCTGTTAAGTATGCCTTCCTTCATCGCCTCGGTGTCGACAACCCGACTGTGTAGCGTTGCAGTGGTGTGTGTTGCGCGCGGCCGAGGGCGTCAGCTACACGATTTCTGCTGATCATGTGTCTGGCGCCACACTGCCTCACTGCTTCTGACCATCAGATCTGGCGCGCACTCCAAGGTTGCCCGAGGCCAGGAATAGCACCTGCTAGTGTGCTCACCGCCACAACGATTGCTGGGCGACCCCCACCTCTCGCCACCCACCTCCCTCGTTCGGTCGTCAGAAGCATCAGCATCAGCGTTGAGCAAGGAATGGTGCTACATATCCGCGCGGGCAACACGATCAGCAGATCAAGCGGGGCACCCTGCTCGCTGCTGCCGTGTCATCCCGGCCACCGAGAGCACGAGCAGAATGGCACATGCATTCGGCCGCCGAGCGCCGAATGAAGCCTGTGGTCGACCGAGCTGGCGGCCACGGCGCAGTATCTGGTGCTGCTCGCATGATGCGTGCCGAGTGTCCTTCCTCACCTTCCCCCTCGCCACCTTCCCCCTCCCCACCTCCACCCTCCCCCATGCCTATTCCAGACGCCACCCACCAGCGAGCTTGGTTAGCTCATTGTCACCGGTAGCGAGTTGCCGCTGCACGCTCCGGCGTGCTGTGCTGTGCGCCGAGCTCGGGTCGACAGCGAGGGGTAGAACGAACAGTCGAGGCAGAACCAGGCCCAACGAGAATAGAGCAGTGGGTCGGTGCTTCACCTTCGTCCCCTCTGACAGCAAGCAGTCCGAGCCACCCCGCTTCACGCCTTGGCCCGCGCGCGGTTCCCCGGTCCTCGCCGTCCTCGTTGTTGCCGCCCGCAGCCTGCCCCACACTTGCGGCAGTGGCGGAAATTGATAGACCAAATCAAGGCACATATCTCTACGACACCACGACTCGCATGCGTGCCCGCAAGCCTACCGTCAACAGCTTTATCCCGCAGCCCACTTCCGCCTATCAGATGACAGCGCGCTCGCGTCCCATGACCATGCAGTGAGCGACCTCCCGTGCCGCTGACGACGTTTGTGCGATGTGTGAGACGTAAACGCACGATCAGGAACAGGGGGGATTGAAACACACCAGCCCAGTGCTGCTGCAGGCGGAGGCATCGCCCACACGGCTGTTGGCCCCACTCGCGCGCCTGAGCAGAGTGCCTGAGGCACCCGAGGTCATCCGCCCGCCTAGTTCGCCTGCAGCTCCACCCAGTGACCATGTTGCCGAAACTCACTAGGGAGCCTAGCGGCGCACGCTGACGTTTGGAGCTCATGCTCAGCGGGCGGTGCGGCCCGCATGGCCATCTGGGACACTGGACGTAACCTGCAGGAAAAAGCATAGGCTTGGCACTGAACCCTTCCGGCACATCAGCTCACCTCGTCGTGCGCACTGCGCTCCGCTGCCCGCTGACATCCACGGCCCTCCGGATGGCACCGCCAGCCCAAGTCGCTCCGCAAATGCATGGTACCAGCTGGCCGGCCCTCAGCCGCGCCAGCCGCCTGAGCCGCCCACGCTAGCCGGTCAGCCAGATATGATACGTGCTATCCTACTTCCCCCCCCCAGGCCCGCCTGCCCTCATATACCCGACCGCCTACTGAACCTGGAAACCCCCAACCTCACCCAGCAAACTCGGACACAGCGCACACCATGCCTGGCCTGTTCCGCAATTCAGCAGATGCGGCCGACCCAGACGCGGCCGTCGCGCGCCGCCGCATGCTCGGAAGCACAGCAACGTGAGTACACATTGCCGAGACTTGAGTCTCGCGTCGCCGCCGGGTCCGTCGTGTGACCCGACCCTGCTGACGAGGAGTGCGCTGCAAACATGTAGGCAAGCGCGGCTGTGAACAGGGCTGACGGACCGCAGAATCTTCGCCGCCGTAAGCATCGTGCGCTGCTGGGATCCGCGTCGGCAGCACGCGTCCCCAGCCCAGCCCGGCAGCAGCCCCGCCTGCCCCCACCGAGCCCCAGCTGACACCACTGCAGGGCGCGGCGCTCTTCTCGGACGGCTATGCCAACGCCGTCATTTCCCCCGTCAACACGGTACTCAAGAGGCTATACCCCGACTGGATGGACCCGGCGAAGACGGAGAACCGATCTCTGCTTGGCTCGATGGGTTTTGCCGGCAGTGAGTTGCAGTGCCTGTGCCGGTCGGCCGGCATCTGCCAGATAGATCGCCACTGACACACCGTCACAGTGGTGATCGGCATGATCGCCTTTGGCTACATCTCAGACAAGCTTGGCCGTAAGCCTGGCATGTTCCTCACCACGGTATGTTGCAATCGTGGCTGCTTTTACAGTCCCGGCTAACTCGCCAAGGCCATCATCTTCGTGTTCATGATCCTCATGGCAGCCTCGTCTGGACCCACGCCGCAGGTGCTCATCAACTGCCTCATCGCGTTCCGCTTCCTCGTCGGTATTGGTATCGGCGGAGAGTACCCCTGTGGCTCTACCGCCGCGGCCGAGTCGACAGAGAACCCCGGCGTCAAGAAGACACATCAGCAGCGCTACTTTGTGTGGGCGACGCACTTTATCATTGACATGGGATTCCGTGAGTGAGATATACGGGACGTTGGCTGACAGTGCAGCGGTCGCATGGCTGGTCCCCCTCATCCTCCTCTGGATCTTTGGCGAGGGCCACCTTCGTGTCGTGTGGCGTGGCGCGCTCGCTCTCGGTGCCATCCCCCCGCTCCTCCTCCTCTTTGTGCGTATCTTCATGGAGGAGCCCGAGGCGTACAAGAAGAACTCGATGAAGCACGTCAAGATCCCCTACTGGCTCATCATCAAGCGCTACTGGCCCAAGCTCCTCGCCGTGTCCTTCTGCTGGTTCATCTACGACTGGATCACGTACCCTTTCGGCATGTACGCCGACACCATCACCGAAGGCGCCATTGGCAAAAACCCGCCGCTCTACCAAACCCTCGGCTGGGGCTGCCTCATCAACGCCTTCTACTGCCCCGGCGCGTTCATCGGCGCCTTCCTCTCTGACTGGCTCGGCCCCAAGCGCTGCATGGTCTTCGGTCTCGTCATGCAGGCCATCTTCGGCTTTGCCCTCTCCGGTGCCTACACTTACTTCAAGAAGCGCATCGTCGGTTTTGCCATCTTCTACGGCATCTTCCTCTGCTGGGGCGAGGTTGGCCCGGGCAACAACGTGCCGCTGTTCGCCGCCAAGGCAATCGGACCCACGGCCGCCCGCGCGCAGATCTACTCGATCGCCGCCGCGTCTGGCAAGGTCGGCGCCTTCATCGGAACGTAAGTTTGACTCTCCCGAGGGCTGCCCACTCACACCACAGCTACACGTTCCCCCACATCATGGCTCGCTTCCCGGCCGACTCGATCCTGCAGGAGAACGGTATCTTCTACATCGGCTCCGGCCTCGCCGTCCTCTCAGCCCTTGTGGCCTTCTTCTTCTTCCCTGACATCAAGCCCGACGCCATGGCCGACGAGGATGTTCTCTTCCGCGAGTACCTCATCGAGAATGGTGTCGACGTTTCCGGCATGGGTATCACGCGCCGCCCCGGCTCGCCGACGTCCGAGCACACATTCGACGAAAAGGACGACGCGAAGGCTCCCGAGGTCGCGGTGCAAAAGGTGTGAATATATGTATCGTAGCAAGTCTGTCTTCCTGTCTCGTAGCTATAGTGATTAAAATACACGCAGGGTGATGGATCGTGATTGACTGTGAGGGGGGTGTTAGCAGTTAAGGCGGGGCCGAAGGGGGGGGGCTGTTGACTGTGATGGGTCGTGTTGGCTGTGACGGCTGGTGATTGACTCGGGCGTCTGGCTGCGGGGCTACGGGGGAGCTACCCGCAGTGACGACGTCGAATTCCTCAGTTGCTGTGCTCAAAGATCCGCAGTAGCGTCCCCATGGTGACCGAGATAAGATGATCGTCTTGTGGCGGTGGCGGAAATCAGCTGATGGGGCGTCGCCGGTGGTCGAGGTCACTCGCCCTACTCGCCACTCTCGACGCCACTGCAGTCATGTGTCCAGTTTGCACTGCATTAAATTAATTCATCAAATGTTCTAGTGCAACAGTGAATGAATGTGGGGGACGGTCCCAGAGTCCATGAAATAGTTCTTTTGGACGATCACCCGCGGTGTTTGTGCGAACGGCGGCGTATGTAGTGCACTCAAGCCGCAGTCACCTCCTGGCCCCAGGCGTTCTTGAGGATCTGCGGGTCAGCCACCGTCACTAGCCGCCACTCACGATCGCGGTGCCGGTCGCGGTCGCGATGTCGGCCTTGAACACAGCAGCCTGGATGCCCGTGCCGAGGATCTGGAGCCAGAGTGCGCCCGCCTCGTCGCGCCAGTACTCCACCAGTTCGGCCGACGCGAAGGGGATGGCAGAGGCGGGGGTAGACGCGCTCGCGGCAAAGTCGGTGCTGTGGAGCTGCTTGGCGGGAGAGAACTGAGGCATCAATGCTGGTAGCGTGTGTGGTAGGCGTGCACTCACGTAAAGAAGTAGCAGCTCGGGGTGGGCAGCAAACTCCGCCACGAGGTCGGGACCGCACGCGCTGTCCTGCGGAGCGAGGAGCGCGCGCGCCTCGTGCACGAGCGGGAAGATGAACGCGCAGCCCTCCGCCGTAGCAGCCAGCGCGGTGAGGACCAGCGTGCCGAAGTTGCCTGCGCCGTTCGCGTTGAGAGTTGTGGTCAGGGCGGCGAGCTGCGCCGTGAATTCGGGCGTGTCGCACTTGGGGGCTTCGATAGTGAGGTCGAGGTCGATGTTGACGAGCTGACGGCGGTGGGCGGGAGGGGGCGGGGGTGGGGGAGGCGCGAGACCGAGGCCAAGGCCAAGCTTGGCGCCGATGTCGAGACCTGGCATCTGGCGGGCGGCGTGACGACCATGGGCGGGGAGGGGTGGCGTGGCCTGCTTTCCAGCGATGGCGGCCTGGAGGTCAGCGACGATGCCGTTGAACGTGGCGAGGACGTCAGCCCTTAATGCCCGGGTTGGGTGGAGGTGGAGGCGGAGGGTCACGACGCTCGTTCGCCAGCTGGGGCGAGGCGAGGCGGCGGAGCAGGCCGGGGATCTGACCGAGAACGGGGATGCTGCCGAGGCCGGGGAGGTTGGCCGGGAGGCGTGGAATACCAACGGGGAGCTTTCCGGGGAGCGAGGGAACAGCAGCAGAGGGCTTGCCGATGGGGAGCTTGTCAATGGGGAGGCCGCCGATGGGAAGGTTGCGGAGGCCGTCGATGGGGAGGGCACCCAGCTGGCGCTTCTTCAGATTCAAATCCAGGGCAACGTCGACATCGATGCCGAGGTCAGCGGGATCGCTCTGGCGGCGATGGGGGGTCGAGGGAGGGGCATGCACATCGGGGTGCCCAAGATTGAGACCCAGGCAGACGTGGAGGAGGTCGAGCACGTGAGCTTCGGTCCCGATCTCGAGAAGCTGGCGGCGTCCAACACCAGCCGAGAGGCAGGTGTGCAGGACACCGAGGATGTCGAGGTCGGTGTGTGTGGCGCCCAGCTGTTGGCGGCGGAGAGGGCTGGCGCCGCCGCCTGTGAGAGGGGAAGCGCCACCAGCGAGAGGGGCGGCCTCCTGGCCGGTGAGGAGGTCGTGCAGGGCCTGCGCGAGGATGCCGTTATCTGCTCCGACGGGGTCGGTGCCGAGCTGGCGCCTGAGAGGGGTGGCGGTGCCTCCGGCTGCGCTGTTAGCCTCACCGAGCAGGTGGTCAAGCAGCTGCTGGATGTCGTGGAGGAGGTCGCCCAGTGTCTTGTCGAGCTGGCGGCGGCGGGAAGCGCTTCCGGGCCCACCAGCTAGGTCGTCAGGCTGGGCAGCAAGCAGGTCGTCAAGCAGCTGCTGGAGGATGTGGAGAAGGTTCTCGACCGCCGTGTCGAGCTGGCGCTTGTGAGGAAGGTTGGGAACGCCAGTGTCGGCAAGCGAGTGGAGGAGGTCGTTGAGAAGCTGCTGGATGCCGCGCAGGAGCTCATCCGTTGCCTTGTCAAGCTGGCGGCGGGATGGCGGGGTGGCAGTGTCACCGGCCCCCGTGTCGTCCTGGTGTCTAAGTAGGTTGTCAAGCAGCTTCTGGAGGCCATCGAGGAGATCGTCAACCGTTGTGTCCAGCTGGCGGTGGGCTGGCTGGGTGGCAGTGCCGTCGGCCTCAGTGTTGTCCTGGTGCGCAACAAGGTTGTCGCACAGATGCTGAAGGGCATGGAGGAGGTCGTTGACCGCGGTATCGAGCTGGCGGCGGTGGGGAAAGCTGACGGTGCCACCGGCAGCGCCGTCAGCACCCAGCAGGTTGTCGATGAGCTCCTGGAGGCCGCCGATTAGGTGGCCGACCGCACTGTCCAGCTGGCGGCGGCCAGGCGTGGCGGCGCCACCAGCCCCAGTGTCATCCTGGTGGCCGATAGCGTTGTCGAGCAGGTGCTGCAGGCCATGGAGGATGTCGTCAAGTGTCGCGTCGACGTCGAGCTGGCGGGGGCGGGGGCGGGGCGGAGGACGAGGGATACCCGGTGCGCCGAGGAGGGGCCCGAGAACGCCACCGAGGAGCGGCAGGCGGCCGGCGGCAGCGACATTGGCGCCGATCGCGACGTCGCCTGAAGACGGGAGCGGGGGGTGCGGCGCGGCTTGGGCGGGGAGCGCGATGAGCATGACGAGGGGGAGGAGCTTGGCGATGTGCATTGTGGGTTTGTGGAGAGGGGAGGGGAGGGAGAAGAGGGGGGAGAGCGCTGGAGATGGGGGTTGATGATGGCGGCGGCGCGGGGTTATGTACCCCTGCCTGCTGGTGGTGCGAGGTGCGCTGTTGCTGTCTGGAGGTCACTGTACCGCCTAGAAGCCTGGCGGCGAAGTTAGTCGCGCCCTGGTGCTGGTGGTGATGAGATCTCTGCCGATCATGGGACGATAGCGGCGCAACGGACTCCGCAGCGGCCCACCAGCGCGCTCGTGTCGTCGCCACGGCGGTGGGATGGCGGCCTAACGCCACGCCACACTCGCTCGCGCGTGCAGTCGTCAACGCCAGACGCAATTACCTGCACAAGTGGCTGCACAAGTGGCAGTGCCTGCCATCGGATCTCATCAGTCGAGCCCACACCACCTGCCCGCTCGCTCACAATGCATGGTGCCATGTACAACGGTGCCATGGTCTAGATCTACAACGTTAGCTTGGCGTTGGCGCTGGTATCAGAAGTGCGTGCTGGCTTGTGGCCCAGTGCGAACGAGTGGCAGTGTGCCAACGCTGCGCTTGCCGGCCAGATGGTACACCCTACCCCCCGTCGCTGTCCTCCTCGTCCGACTCGCCGTTGTTCGCCCGCCGCCGCCCGGCGTACCCGGCTGCCGCCGAGCCTCCGCTCTGCCGGCGCGCGATCGCCGCCGCCGCGGCCAACGCGCCGCCGTCAAAGCTGCTCCGCCCGCCGCCGCGTCCCTGGCCACTCCCGCGGCGCTGCATCGGGTAGCCAAGCGACCCGGCGTCAAAGCTCGACCGCCCGCCCCCGCCGGCTCTGCCCCTGTCGACGATCGGCGCCGCGCCGCCCTCCATGTCCTTGAGGTCGACGCCAAAGCGCACGAGCCACGTCGCCCAGTTACGCATCATGCCGCTGTCGCCCGACTCGGCGGCCCAGCGCCCAAGCGCAGGCGGCACCCACGTGAAGCCGTCTATTGCGATCGTGCGGATGCGCGACGGGCGCGACATTAGCGTCGAGAGGAACGCGTTGCCGCCCGGGCTGGGGAGCGAGCGGAGCGTCGCGGCGGACGCGTTGGGCTGGAGCTGCGCTGGCGCCGAGCCATGCGCGCCAGGGCCTGGCGAGACGGAAGTCTGCGGCACGCGCGGCCATCGGGGCAGTGTAACGTGCATTAGCGGGTGGTCGGCGCGCGCAAGTGCAAGCGCAAACTGTGAGTTCTCGGCCAGAAGCGCATGCGGGAGCGCGAGGTTGAGATGGCGGAGCTGGGGGTGCAGCGACAGCGTGTCCGCCGGCGGCATGAGGTCGTTGCGCGGCCAGTCCATTGTCGCAACATACGTCAGGCTGACAATCTTGTCACCATGGGCGACCTGCAGCGCGCGGCGTCCGCCACGCACTGGGTCGTCGTCCCACGCACTCAGGCGCGACTCGTACGGCGACAACACGAGCCTCGACAGCCGCGGGAGCTCGGACCGCGTCAGCGTCGACAGCAGCGTGCCCGGCGCGCCGCCAACCAGCGTGAGCGTGTGCAGGCGAGCAAGATTGAGCGGGGCCGGCGGGGGCGGGGCGTCGGGGTCGGCGGCAAGGTCGAGGTTGTCGAGCGCATCCTCGTCGTCGGGGGGAAGCGCGCCGCCGATCCACACGAGGCCGAGCACCTCGAGCTCCTTGGCGGCGCGCAGCAGGCGCACGGCCTCAAGCTCGCTCTCGTCGCTGCCGAGGTGCACGCCCTCGAGCGCCTTGAGCTTGCGCATGCACGGCGCGACGCGCAGGTCGTCGAGCGACACGCCGGTGACCGGCAGGCGGAGGTGCGTGACGCGCGGCGCGAGCTCGAGCAGCGCCGAGCACGCGCGCCGCACCGTCACCGGGTCGGCGCCGAGATACGACCCGCCCGGCCCGAGCCCGCTCAGGTCGAGCACGGTGATCCAGCGCCCGGGCACCGAGTGCGGGTGGATGTTGATGTCGGACCACTTGCGGTCGCCGAGGACGAGCGCCTGCGCGAGGCCCGCGACGTTATCCCCGTGGATGTGGGGTTCCGCATACAGGTACTTGAGGACGAGGGGCTGGGGTAGGTGTGAGCGGGGCGTGCGCGTGCGTCGGGCTTGCCTGCTCCCGAGCGCCAAAGGGAGCCGACATAAGCAAGCACCCATGGGTGGCAACGCGACCGGGGTGGCTGACAACGGGCCACCACTCCGCAGGACTCACCTTCCAAGCGCGGCAGACACACAGGAGAGCGCGCGCGGTACGCGCCACGCCCTCGCGCTGCGCCATGCGCGCAGCGAGCGCCTTGCGCGCCGCGCGGCCGCCGTGCGCGTCCCAGCTCGCGTCGGGCGGGCGGCGCGACACATCGGCGGCAAAGCTCGGCGGCAGGGCAAGCGCGTGCGCGATGATGCGGCGCAGCACCTCGGGCGGCAGGAGCGGCGGGTTGGACGGCGGCGGCGGCCCGGCAGACAGCGACCAGGAGCGGTGCGCCGGCCGCTCGGTCTCGAGCGAGATGCTCCAGCTGCGGTCGAACAGCGGCGAGCGGGATAGCGGGGACGTCGGGCCGACGCGCGGCGTGCCCGGGAAACTGGAGGGGAACTGCGGCGAGCTCGAGAAGCTCCACGCCGCGGTCATTGTGGCGTGGGTGTGTGCGGGGTGGTGGCGAGCTCGGCGGGTTGTTATAGTTATAGTGTCGTGACGTCGCAGCAGGCAGCACGCCTCAATGTTGGTGCCGGCCCGGGTATCGGGTGCGTTGGGCCCCGACGTCGGATTCTGCCACCCGATGGCGCGTGGGCCACGACTCGCCCAACGGCGTCACTCATGCAATGTTCTGCTGCATGCGGCGTGCTGGCGTGCTGCAGCAGAGCACAATGCAGCGTGATACACGGCTGCTGCGTGTGCGTCGCAGACGCTACATGTGCCGGCCGTCCGCCATCTCACCACCATACCTCCTCCCCCCGCCCATCAGCTTTCCGACCATCCCTCGTCCCTCCGACGTCCTCACGCTCCGATCCTCCCCCAGGACCAAACACCCCACCGCCGTCCCTCACACCGCCCCCTCCTAGGCAAACAGATGCATTGATTCCAATAGTGTACACTTGGCAGGTTACATGATGGTCGGTATCCGCGATCTCCGCGCTTGATCCGACTTTGGTCTAGCTGTACGGCGTCTCTTTCATCTAAAACTTGATGTTGAAGCTCTCGCCGCAGCCGCAAGTGTCCACAATGTTGGGGCTGGGGCGGTTAGCGAGCTGCAGAGAACGAAAAAGCCTGGGTGGGGCGGCGCGGCGTCGGCCCACTAGGGTCCCACGGCGGCACGAGTCACCAGCGACGGCCTCTGCCGCCGCCGCCATCCCACCCACACCCCTACTCACTTGTCAAAGACGAATCCCGCACTCAAGCGGTTATCCCGCCAGTCCATGCGCGACCCGATGATGGAGAAGAGCGCCTTCGAGTCGATGAGAACCTTGACGCCGTCCTGCTCGACCACCTCGTCAAACTTGCCGCCCGGGGGGTTGACGTATTCGAGGTGGTAGGCCATGCCGGCGCATCCACGCGTCTTGACGCCGATGCGGAGCAGCTTGGGCTCAGTGGGGGACGAGGACAGGGCACGGAGGCGACCGACGGCCTCGGGTGTCTGTGGGGGCACAACAGCGGCAGCGAGCAGAGGCGAGATGAAAGGTAACGGAGATAATAGTAGCCATCCACAGCAATCGCAAGAAGACATTGTCAGCGGCAGCCCTCACGACCAACCCACGGCACTCACGATTGTCAATGCTGCCTTCTTGGACTTGATCTCGCGCCGCCTAGGCTTGGGCTTGGCGGCGTCCGACGTGGGGGGCGAGGCGAGCGACGAGCCGGCGACCGTGGCGCCGGGCTTGCCGCCGTCTGCGAGCGGCGCGAGGTGCGGGTGGGCGGCGGGCGAGTCGGTGCGCAGGATTGTTCGTGCCGGCTGGGCGAGGGTGGGTGCGGATGAGGAGGCGAAGCGGCGCGCGGCGAGGCGCGACGTCGAGGCGAGAGGCTGGCGCATGGCGAGGAGGGACATGGTGGGTGGGGGTGGGGGAGGGAGTTGTAAGATTGGGAGAGAGGTAGAAAGTATGCAGTAGTAGTAGACTACTTGTTTGAAGAGTGTCTAGTCGGATGTGATGGAACCCCGAGTCGGACGGATGAGTAACTGCAACGGCAGCGGCGGCGGCGGCGGCAAACGCAGGCGTGGGGCGTGACGAATTGGATGTGTGTGATTGGCTGGTGGGCTTGGTCTTCGCTGTAGTAGCGTGTGACGGTGTGTGCAGTGTTGTTGTGTGCCGGGTTGTGTGATGGAGAAGAAGAGTGCAACGGCGAGGTACTTTGCGTGGCCGTGTCGTCGTCGTCTGCTGGCTGTGGTGGTGGTGGTGCTGCTTGCCGCCGTTGTTGCACTGATGACTACGCACGAGCTGTGATTGAACAGCGACTTGTCCGGCCACGGGTGACACACCAAAGCCGATAGTCCCGCCACCGCCGCCACCGCCACCAGTCGTTTTGATCCCGCGCCAAGGTCGTCCCATTTCCATTAGTGCCGAGTGGAATGGAAATGACGCGCGGGTGGCATTTTGAAGAGATCATGTCCGTGGCGGCTGCATCCGCCATCCATGCATCAACATCGCTCTAGTCCTTCTGCACCTTGGCTAGCAGCGGCAGAAGCAGCGCCCCTCCCCCAATCCCCTCCTCCACGCCGCCCGGCACACTCGCCGCCCACCGGCCGAGATCCACATCCCCCTCGTCCTCGCCGGCCGCCACGAGCGCGCTCCGGCCTTCCACCACGGCCGCGCGCTTGCCCTCGTCGCTGAAGTACTCGCCATTGAAGTCGGCCTGGAGCGCCACCTCGCGGCCGTACCCGCACAGCGCGGCACGTGTAAAGCTGCGTGAGAGCAGCTGCGGTGCGTGGGCAGCATACGCGTCCGCTAGCGCTGCCCCGAACGCGAGCGCGCGGTCGCGCACCACGGCAGCCACTTTTGCCTCAGGCACCCGCCCCGAGGCAGGATACACAGCCTCGTATGCGTGTCCAGCGACGTGGGCGAGGATCATGCCGACCTCGGCGCCGGGGTGTGCGACGTACGGAAACTCCCAGTCGACGAGCGCCATCTCTGCTGACGGCGGGCGGGCGAGCAGCACACTGCCGGGCCACAGGTCGCCCATGCCCCACACCTTGAGACCGTCGAGCGGCTCGGGGCTAAAGTCGAGTCCCATGCGCCGTGCAAGCTTGTCCGCGTCTGCTGGCGTGTCGAGCTTGTACTTTGTGAACAGGCCCTCGAGGTATGCTTTGAGCTGGTCGGCAACGTCCGTCTCGCGGTAGGTGAGTCTCGAAGCGTCCTCGGGGCTGGGGTTGACCCCCGCCGCGTGGATACCGGCGAGCGCAGTTCCCAGCTTGGCGCCAATGCCGGCCGGCGACGGCGAGGGCTCGCCGTCCCACAGGGCGGTAACCTTGCCATCGGGTGATACTTGGGCCCGGAGATAGTCCGACAGCGTCGTCAGCTCGCCGAGGTCGCTGATCCACAGCACTCTGTGCCTATGGTCATGCCAGACGAGCCGTGGTACGGAGACGTCCGCCGCGCCCAGGGCGCCCACAAGGGGCGGGTCCGTGGCGAGGTGGCGGAGGGCGCGGGCTTCTACCTCCTGGCGGGTCGTGCTGAGCGGGACTGACGGCTCGTTGGGCATGTGGGCCGGGGCGAATTTGAGGACGAACGAGGTGGCGCTGGGGCTGGGGTGTCAGCTCACGTTGTAGCAGCGACGTAGCTGCACGATGCGCGTCCGCCTTGCCTTCCCTCGCGAAGGAAGGTGGGTGGGTGGTCACCTGCCTTTCCGTCCCGGAGGAACGTCTGGAGGAACGTCGTTTGCCCGCCCTCCCTCGAGCAGAGCTGGCTACTTATATCGTCCACCCGGCTGCATGCGCAAGGGAGCCCATCCGCCCCGATGATCGCTGCGCGATCAAGAAGTATGCCACCACCCACCCCTGCACCGTGCTCCGCCTTCCCCCGACTTACACTTCAAACCGCTCTGCTGGCCTGTCTAACCTCAGCCTTACTGTTGAGTTGATTACACCGCCCGTCAACCTCTCTATCTTGAACGCCATGGCCGGGATGTTCAGTGTATCTGTAATGTACTTGTTCCATTCTTCGTCGAGCATTGTCGGTGGCTTGTGGGTGGACCGAGTTCGTCTAGCTGGCGGATATGCGGGCGGTGGTGAGGGGAACAGCAGGGGAGAAGAAGTGTTGCGAGTATGTTCAGTTATGTCGCGCAGTGTCAGTGTCGAGTCGAGTGCTGCTGCATCGAGGGTATCTTGGCATGTCCGTCGGAGCCGATGGTTTATGGTTCGGCGTCATCATTGTAGAATCGGCGCGGTTGCCGTTTTGTTGACGCGTCCTGCTGAAACGGCACTTTGCTGGCGGCGGCTCGTGCGGAGACCCCGCATTGATCCCTCCTTGGGCGGCGTGGCCACTTGCTGCGTCCTTGGGCCGTTTCGTCGTTTGGTCGTTGGCCACCAACCAGCAAGACGACGACCTCGAGCGGCGTCCATCTCACCTCACCCCTTCGGTAGCCTACCTCGACCCCCCACGCCTCACGCCTCTCCTCCGCCCGCCCGCCCTAGCCACAACCCCACAGCGACAACAAGACAACAACTACATCACCATCACTGTCACCACCATCATCACAACGACCATCTCCCTCGTCGTCCTCCCCGCGGGTCAGCGCACCCGCCCAAACCCCACGCTGCAATGTCTCTGTCGCAGCGTCGCGAGCAGGATGCCCTCCTCGCGCTCTTCAACAGTTTCAGGCCGTCAAGGCGTGTCGTCGCCTTTGAACAGCTCGCAGATGGAAAAGTCCTCATGGAGGTGAGTTGGGGCATGGCACTGGCCGCCCACCGGTACTTCCCGAACCAGCCAGACACGACGACTGACACTCGCCACCAGGTAATGCACCAAATGTAGGTTATCGTCGACGCCGTCCGTAGTGGTCACCCCCGCCGCCGCCGCCGCCACTGCGGCTGCAGCAACACACCACGGCGGCAACTACCACTACCGCTATCGCCGCCCGCCTCCCGCCGCCTGCTGACATCCACAGCGACGGCGCACACTTCAAAGGCCATGGTCCCAAAGTCCACCATCGGAGTTCTGGCTCTGGCGCGCAGTCCGATAACTGGGTCCTGCGTATGAATCTCCTGTGCGTAGCCTTCCTCGGAATGCATCGCACCACGACGTCGTCGTCGACGCCGTCACGCATGCTTCCTCAAGCCACCAAGCTAGTGCTCACGTTACAGCAAACGCCTGTACCGCCTTCTCCTGTCGTACCCCATCAACTCGCCCACGGCGCTGACCCTCGCCGTCACGTCACTCCCCGAGCCGCCGTTCAACACCATTGCCCGCAGCCCGAAGAGCCCCGAGGGCTCAGCTGGTCTCCTGCAGATATGCCGCGTCTGTGTCGCAGTCGGATCCATGGGCCCCGCCAACGAGCGCGTCATTGCAAAGATTCAGGCGCTCGACGAGAGCTCGATGGTCGAGATCATGAAGACGATTGAAGGCGTGAGTTGCTGCCGGGCGGCGCCTACGGCCGTGGCTGATTCGATCCCAGGTCATGGCCACATTACCCAAGAGCCCCGAGGACGAAACCAGCGACGACAGGTCCGAGATTGCGTGAGTGACCACACGTGGGTGCTGTGGTACTAACTCGTCAGACCCATTTCGTCTGCACTGCGCTCTGAGCGGGACCGCCTGATCCAGGAGAACGAGGACCTGCGTGCCAAGTTTGAAGACATGACCGACCAGGTCAACCGGCTGACGACTAACCTGGTGCGTACGGCCTTCGTTGCCGAGCTGACGACGCAGCACAAGTCTCAGGATGAGCACACACGGGAGACGAGGAAGCGGTCACTGGAAGACTCTATGCGTAACACGGTCAATCCCCTCGAGCTTGAGAATCTGCGCGCTGACTTGTGAGCTAGGCAATCACTTGCGGCGAGCTGACATTCAGGGCAAGAGCAGAAGACGGCCTCGCCGAGACGGAGGCTGCGCTGGAGAAGCAGACCGCCCTGGTTGCTGAGCTCACCAGCACTGTGAGTCCGCATCAGAGGGCATCTCTAACAACCAGGTCGAGGAGCTCCGGAGTGCTACGGTTGAGGTGGCCAAGCTGCGCGACCAGATTGACGAGTACCGCCATGTCGAGGACAGGCTTCACAAGAGCGAGAATGTAATCGAAAAGTTCAAGAAGAAGCTTGAAGACTCTGCTGGCCTCAGACGCGAACTAAGAGCGCTGGAGGCGGAGAATGCTGAGCTCATCGACAAGAACTCGACGCTTGAGGGTGAAATCCGCAAACTCGGTGCATCCAAGGCCCTGGTCGACAACTACAAGGCGCAGGTGGACATTCTGGAGAAGAAGGCCAACGAGCAGTCGTCGGAGGTAAGGGACAGCACGTGCGACACAGCGCTGACCTGCAGTATGCCCAGCTCGCCGTCCAGCTGGAGGACGCGCACACTGCTCTCGCCACCATGGAGCACGAGCGCGATCGCCTCATCGATGAGATTCAAGTTCACCAGGAACGCATTAAGGAGCTGGAGCATGTCCCTCGTCGCGCTGCATCCATGATGATCGACGCTGGTAACACGTCGCTGGACGTGGAACTGGACGTGGAGGATGATGAGCAGGCCGGCCTGAGTAAAACTGAGTGGGTTGCACTTTCATGTTGTCTTGTATACCCAAACGCTTATCTGACCACCAGGCTGCGCCTGAGGATCCGAGCCCTCGAGCGTGAGATCGCGGGGATCAAGGTGCCTCCTGACAACACGGACAAGATCACGGCTCTCGAGACTCTGCTGGCTGATTCCAACAAGGCCCGTGAGCGGTACCAGAACGACTACCTAGAGGCCACTCGGCAGACCCTTCTGGCCCAGGCCAAGCTCGACCACATCCTGACCGGCCGTGCAGGGAATGACCAGCAGACGACCCTGGCGCTCCGGCAACAGCTCGAAGAGGTGCTCGAGGACCGCAACAACCTTGTCAAGGACAAGCAAGCAGCCGAGGTGGCTCATGAGGAGCTTGTCAAGCAGCTGACCGCCGCTAAGGCTGATCGTAGGTCTGCAGCCCGGCGGAACTGCTGACACCTGCACAGTGGGCCTTGTGGACAAGGACAAGCGCAACATCATTGCCTCAGCCCGCGACGAAGCCAACACGGACAGCGCCAAGTTTAGCGAGCAGGTTACCGCGCTCAAGGACGAGCTCTCCACTCTGAAGGAGCGCGATCGCCTCCACCTTGAGGAGATTAGACGGTGAGAGTTGCAAGTTGCATCAAACTATGCTAATTTCAGCCTCATGATGGACAAGATCGAGCTGCAGTCTGCTGGCAACGAGCGCACCCAGGAGGCTCTGGAGCGCGAACAGCGCCTCAACGACCTCCGCGCGTCGCTCGAAGCCGGTGGAGTCTCGCCCATGGTGCAGCACGAGGTCCTCGAGCTCCGCCAGCGGAATGACACCCTCACCACTGAGGTCGCCAAGCTCACCGATCGGCTCAAGCAGGCGCGCGCGTTCATCAAAAACCAGGACGCACTATTCCGCGCCGAGCACGAGAAGCGTATCTCGTCCGACTTCAACGAGGTGCAGAAGAGCTACGAGTCGCAGATCTCGACGCTGAAGAACGAGCTATCGGTTGTCAAGGTGGGTTGGGCTGTGGAGTCGTCGTCTGACAACCCTCAGCACAATGCCCTCTCGATCGAGTCGCTGTATCGTCTTGAGCAACAGCTTATGCTTTCGGCCTGGCATGACCTCGGCACGCGTGTGGTGCGAGACCACGTAGGAGCTGCCGGACTTCGGCGACCGGTTATGCCTCGTCCAGTGATGTCGTCGTGGCTCGCGCGCCAGCGCAAGCACCAAGACGACGCGCTGTTTACTAGGTGACGGCAAGGGCTGACCGCAGGGGCGCGCGTCGCGACCTACCTGTTTCGACGCTGCGGAAAGTGAGACTCTGTGGAGACCCTCGCGCCTGTGAATATATGGGCTGCCCTAGGCCCTACCGCGACGACCTTCTTTTTCGACTGTACATAGAGACCTAGACTGGGTGTGTATCCCGACCCTTGCGACGACGATAGACCTGTCCACCACGCTCATTTGGCCTGTGCACGAGTGCACTCGACCGCTGTTTAATCCTTGCGCACGGAGCGATGCCTGGCGCGTGGGGCTTAGCTACGCACCGCGGCCCGCCTCGCACGTCCGCACGATTCTTGACCCGACCGACAACCACTAGCCACACTCGTTGACCACTGCCCAGCGGGGCTTAATTCTTGTACCATTTTAATGCATTTTATCCAAAAGTCGCGTGGTGGACGCGTGGCGGCGGCGTGCCTGGCGAGCTCTCACCTTGGCCATTTCGACGTTTTCCGGCGACCCGAGTTCAAAAGTCGCCTGATACACACCCCCACACCAGCAACCATGCCGCTGTACGAGCTCTTCTGCATCGCAAGCCACAACCCAGTGTCTCCGGTGAGTATGGTACGGGGGGCGTAGTCCGCCGCGGCAGGAAGTGTGGGTGTGGGCCGCTGTCGGCGCGGCAAGCTCGCGCGCGAGGTCGTCGAGCAGAGCAGTTGGCCGTCTCGTCTCGTCTCGTCTCGCCGCGCTGCGCCGCGCCGGTGCACCCGGTCCACCGCGCCGCGCCGTCTCGCACGCTCGACAGCCAGCGCTGACTCTCCCAGGCCAACGTCCGCCAGCTGATCCAGGGCATCGCGACAACAGTGCACTCGTCGGGCGGCGTCGTGCGCAACCTCCAGGCGCTGGGCGCGGGGCTCACGCTCCCGGTGCGCATGCGGCGGCACCAGCAGTACCATGACCGGGGGGAGTGAGTATCGTCGGGGCGGGGGCGAGGGAGGGGAGGGGTCGCGGGCGGGCGCATGCGCGACGCGTGCCCCGCCTTGCATCGCGCTTGTCGTCGCAGCCTGGCCTGCGCCGACCCCCTCTCTCCCGCCTCCGGCCTCAGTCTGCACACCGGCTGCACACACACTCACACCCCCGCCAGCCACTTCACGCTCACGTTTGACGCCTCGCCGCTCGTCGTCAACCGCCTCAACGACTCGCTGCGCCGTGACCCGCTCGTCGTGCGCTGGATGCTGACGCGCAAGGGCGACAAGATGTGCGTGGCGTGGCGTAGCGCGATGCCGGCCAGCTGACAACCCCCAGCTCGACCCTCAACCCCCCCGCTGTCTCCACCATCCTCACCGAGCAGAGGTAGCCCACCCGCACTGTACCATGTCATGAGATCATTATTATTGCTACTACTACGTCTTGCGGCCGAGCCAGCGGCCCAGGCGCTCCCAGAAGCCCGGGCGCGCGCCGAGCGCCACCTCATCCGCGTCGCCGCTGCCGGCCTTGACGCGCTTTTTGTAGTCTTTGGGCAGCTCGACCGATTTCGCGGCCCACAGCCCGCGCCGGTGCCGCCTGGGTGTGAGTGAGCTCGAGCTGCGCAGCGCGCCACACCCACCTCGCGTCGTCCTCGGCCTTCTGCAGCCCCTCGAGCCCCCACGGCCCGTACTCTGCCCCGCCGGACGTGTAGACCACCGCCGTTCCTTCCTTCAGCATCATGAGCGGCAGCGGCTTGTTGGGCAGGATCGGGCGCGCGATGTACGGCACCGCGACCTGGCGTCAGCTGAGCGAGCACACAACGCCACCCACGATGCGGTTGTACTGGTCCTTGCGCAGCAGCTGGCACTTCATGCGCTTGCCCAGCACCGTCTTGGTGAGCCACTCGAGCGCCTCCTTGGCGTACGGCTGGGCGGGGTTACCGAAGTGGGCGTTCTCTGGCGCGTCGACGCCGGCGATACGAATGGAGAGCGTGTTGTCTTTGAGCTCTGCGGGGTGTCAGTCACTCGCAAGGCGCCCGCGACCCGCCCTTCGGAGACGTCGGCACGCGCCGCAGCTTGAGGGGGTAGCGCCAGAACGGCCCGGGCGTGTGGTACAGGCGGAAGTTGTCTGCGGGCGTCAGCGAGGCCACCGACACCGCACCCACCGCCGTCGCCGACTCTTGTCACGACGCCCCGGATGAACGGCTTCTTGTCCAGCACGGCGGTGCTCAGGCTGTCGGCGTTGCGGATGCGCTTGAAGAAGCGGCGGTACACGCGCACGCCGCCCAGCGTGCCGAGGACCGCGAGCGTCGCTGACACGGCGGCGACCGTCGCCGGGTCGGTCGCCCACGGCGGCAGCTCGGTGCCGCTGGACGGCAGGTACGTCTTGAGCGTCTCGAGGGGCGAGGGCACGGGGTATGCTTCTGCGCGGCGCGCACGGCGCACGCGCTGTGCGTCTTCTGTTGCTTTTGTCGACTCCGTGTCCGTTGCCCCGCTCGACATGGTGCCGATGTTGACGTGAAAGCCGACGCGGTCGACACGGAAAACAAAACTCCTACAGCCCACGGCCCCACGCGTCATCTTTCCACGTCCTCCACTCGGCCTCCTCCACTTTCTCTCCACCATTGCATTGCATCGCTGCGTTCACCATGCCGCCGCAACCACACGACCCAGCACAAGCGCTGGCGACGCTCGCGCGCACGCTGTCCGACGTGCGCGGGTACCAGCTCCCGCGGCTGCGCAGCGCCAAGGCCGCGCCGCTCGCGCGCGACCTCGCCGCCGAGGCGCGCGCCGACCTGGCCGCGGTGCACGCCGGTCTCGAGGACGCGCGCGAGGCGGCCGAGGGCCTTCCCCCTGCGCGCCGGGACGCCGGGCTGCTGGCGTACAACGAGCTCGAGCGCGAGTATGACCAGTGCGTCGGCGGCACCGGCGAGCCAGCCAGCTGACATCCACCGCAGGACGACGGCCGAGTTCCGCGCCGCGCTCGTCGAGTCCAAGCGCGCCGTCGCGGCCTTTTCGCGGCGGTACGAGCTCCTCGAGCCCGACGAGGCGCCGCGCGGCGAGCCGACCGCGAGCGTTGGGTGGGTGCTGGGGGGGCAACGTCGCACGCTGACACCGACAGAGGCGACGACGCGCTCCAGACCAAGACGAACGAGGTGACGGACGCGCTGCGCCGCACGACGCAGCTGCTGCAGGCCGAGCTGGAGCGCAGCGTGCTGAGCACGCAGATGCTTGGTGGGTCTGGCTGCTGGCGCAGCCGTACCGCCAGCTGACACCTGCAGACGAGTCGACGCGCACGATCAAGTCGACGCACGGCCTGTACGACAACTACGCGGCGCTGCTCACGACGTCGACGCAGCTCGTGCGCGCGCTCGAGCGCGCAGACTGGTGGGACCGCGCGCTCATCTTCGGCGCGCTGGCTTTCTTCCTGTTGTGTGTCGGCTACGTCCTCAAGTCGCGCGTGCTTGACCGGGTGGGCGGCGCGGCCGTGTGGTGGGTCGGCGGCAGCTTCCGTCTCATACGCGCAGGGCTCGGCGGGGGCAGCGCAAAGCGCGTCAAGGAGGTCGCAGAGGTCGGGAGCGCAGCGGTGGTTGCGGGCGGGGCGGCGGCGGGAGCAGCAGCTGCAGTGGCTGCCTCAGCTGCTGCCGCCGCCTCGGAATCACAGGCCGACGGCGGCAGAGAAAAGGACCATGCTGTCGTTGGAGACACTGCGGCCCATGCCAACGCCAACGCCGACGCCGACGCCAGCACGGCACACGACCCAGTGGCGGACATCATCGATAGCGTCGGCTCTGGCAACCACGAGACGAGCTCTGAGCCCAGTCGACGCCAGTACACTCTGTAGAAACCCGGCGCTTTCTCTGTATTATCTCTACCCAACCCCATCTCGTACTGACCCACCACGCACGGCTGCCTCGGCACCTCACCCCCCCCCCCCCCTCTCTCGCTGCAATCATGCATACTACATCAATTATGGCTTCCGCAGAGTGGCGAGGGCAACCCCACACCGCCCTCACACACCCCGTCGTCTATTGTACGCCGCTCGTCGCCGCCGTGCGTGGAACTGGTCTCGTCTCCCCCCCTCATGTATCTCACACTCGACGCGGCGCCGCGTCGCGGCCACCCGGTCGTTCCCCAGGGCCAAATCATGTCTCTATTGCGCGGTTGTCGCGCCACTCTCATGCCTTGCGGGGCGACTTGCCGTCCAGGGAGTTGCGAGACCCAAACGACGACGCAGCGGTACCGTAAGACGACGGCGTGGACGGTGGGCTCTTCCTCGCGGGAGGGCCATTGCCAGGGCCGCGCGGTCCGGCCGGGAAGTTGGCCGACGATGGTGTTCCAGAGCCGTTCGTCGATGGTCCTGGCGCTCCCTTGGGGAAAATAAACTTGCTGATAACATCCTCGAGAGCGTTGATGTCCTTTGGCAGGCTGCATCGTCAGCTAAGCCCACTCACTCGCCACTCACTTGTCAATATCCAGCTTCGGCATGAACTTGTCTCCCACAGGCTTGAAGAACCGTGACGGGGGAGCAGGCTCGCCCGCTTCCTCGCGGAGGGCGCGCAGACCACGCTGGTGCTCCTCAACCTCTGTCTTGGCCTCCTGGGCAGCAGTCATGTCTTGGAGCTTGATGGCCTCGGTGAGCTTGGACCACAGCCGCCTCGACTCGTTCTCGTCCTGCTGCTCCTCTGGCAGAACCGACTTGGCGGCAGTCTTCGCGCCGTCGGCGTCGAACAGGGTCCTCTTGCCTGACTTGTCTGAGAACTCGATAGCGCCGCTCCAGTTGCCAGACAGCTCTCCCTGATCGCTCTTGCTTGGGCCCTTAACCTTGCCGCCGATCTGGTTGTAGCCGCCGGAGATCCAGCCCTGGTGGGTCAGTACATCTACGTGTTCCGGCGACCCACCTTGGTCTTGAAGTCAACGTCGCAGCGGTAGTCCGTCTTGTCGTTGCGGATCACCGAAATGTCACCAAGCTCCAGAACCATCTTGCCGAACAGGATGCCGCGGGCGTACGTGTTGGGCATCTGGCTGTCAGAAAAGCAGTTATCGCCCTTAGCTCACGGTGATCGAGTACTCTCCATCCTCTGGACGCTGGAGCAGCCGGATACGGTCCTCGCCCTCCATGATGGTCGCCGCTGAGTTGCCGAGGAACTTCGACTAGGTCGTCAGATACGCGCACTGCTGAGCATTACGCACCTTTGGCTTGAGCTCTCCAGTCACCAAAACGCCCATCTTGGGGGCGACGTAGAAGAAGGCCGAGATGGGCTGCGTGTGAGCGACACGGCCTACGCCGCTGACCTACTGGATGGTGCGAGACCTGCTCAGCGACATAGTACGCGGTCGTGCCATCGGGGTAGTAGTACATGCAGCGGAAGAACTCGTTGAGGACGGGGTTGTAAGGCTTCTTGACGCTGCCAAGCGTCAGCTTTCCGTCGGCGGCGGCAAGGCATCCAGAGGCACAGCAACGTGTGTGGAGCCACTTTACTCACCCTCGCGGCTTGATGTGCCAGCCCGAGAGGTAGAATGTGAGGACATGCATGAAACGCTTCTTGGGGTCGTTTTCACTGCCAGCGCTGAGGAATGTCAGCCAAGAGCCTCGTGGACGGATATCGCGGCATCAGCACCGCAGGCTGATCTAGGTGATGGGAGCGGTGAGATGGTGCTTGGCAGCCTACAGCCCCGTCCCCGGCCGAGCACCAGCACTGCGAGCGACGAACGCGCAAGCGAGGGCGTCCTTGGACACGACATGGATCAGTGGGCATGCTGTAGCAGCGGTGTGGTGGCAGCTGGGAAAGCGCGCTAGCGTGCACGACAAGGCTCGGCAACGAAACGGGGTGGGTGGCCGGTGCCCGCGTATCACTCCAACACTGTTGGGCGAAGCACGAACCGTCTCCCCCCTGTGCGCACCCCCACTGCGCCTCCTCGATCTCCCCCACCCCCACCCTCTGGGCAGCAGCAGAAGCAGTTGACAGAACACTGTGCCGCTCTCCCCCGTGCCCATGTCACAGCAACGCCCTGCCGCGGACAAGTACTCACGAAGCAATGAGGTCCGGGTGCGAGAAGAAGTCGGTGATGCGCTCGAGCAGCGAGCGGGGCTCGAGGACGAATGTCGGAAGTGCAATCTTGCTCAAGTCCATGCCCGGGCGCACTGTGGGGGTCAGCTCTCCACAACGGATGGTTGTCGCGCCGTTTCGGGGGCGACGCGTGACCCCGGCCGCGTCGGCGGCCATGGGAGGGCGCCTGGGCTAGCTTCAGCCAACTCACACTGGGCGACGAGCGCGAGCAGGAGGTTGCCCTCGTCCTTGTCGAGGGTCGACGTGTCGGCGTCGCGGCCGTCCGTGTCCTCGGGGCCGGGCTGGGCGGTGGTGCTCGAGCGCCGGCTCTTGGAGCCGATGGACAGCGCGTCCATGGAGTGCGAGAGGAGGCCCATGGCGGGGGTAGTGGTAGTGGCGAGAGTGGAGCGGGCGAGGGTGGAGCGCAAGTGTGCTTGCTGCGTGCAGCGGGCGAGGGTTGAACGCGTAACAGCTGCGTGAGATGCAAGCTTAGCGATAGCAAGCGAGGTAGTCGAAAGGACGACGCGGCGACGCGGGGTGCGGTCGGTGGGTTGGTTGAGTGGGGTTGAGTGAAATCCGAGCGAGAGCAGGTTGAAATCGAGGGGGGGGGGACAAGTTCAAGTAGCGCAACGGTTCCACTGTCGGTTCAATCTTCGACAAGCCGCAGGCAGGGGGGGCTTGACACCACTGCTGTTGTCAGACAACCCAGTCGATAAGAAGCAAGGCAGCTAAAAGGTATCGAACGATACGCCAATGGGAGCGTGGACGAGGTGATTGATGTGCAGTGTGCAATGCGTGCATGCGTGGACAGAAGCATGATTGTCAGCGGCGGGGCGGTAACGGCGGCGTCGGCGGCGGCGCCGGCGGCGGCTGCACCAGCGACAGCTGGCTGCATCATAGCTGGTGGCTCTGTGCCGCATCTCAGGCGACGATCGGGTCAGTTGGTTCTCTGGATCGCTCTCCGTCCCGTTCCTATGAGCCTATGCATTCATTGCGCCTCGTGCCGCCAGGCGGCCGTCGTAGGCCCATAGCCATCCATACCATACCACCACCGCAGCAGCAGCGTGCTTGACTGTGCCGCCTTACGTCGTCGTCGCCGTATACGCGCGCCAAACTGCCGCCCAGCCAAAGCGTCTGCGGCCATCGGCCCCCGCATACTCGGGCTCGGCCTGCGTTTTTGCGTCGTCGTCGTCGTCACCGGCGGCGCCGCCGGCGCCGGGGGGGGGGCGAGATGCTGCCCTGCTGCCCTGCTGCCCCTGGCTGCTGGCCGCCGGCGGGCGCTATGTCAATGACGTAGAGCCGCCACTCGAACCCTGCTCCATCCGGCCTCGTTACCCTTGGTTTGGGACAAGCAAAGAGACTGCATGACTGCTGCATATGATAAACCACGCGTAAAGATGCATAGACCCATAGACCTGATTCTAGGTACTACCATCATCATATGAATGTCGTGCTGCTAACAACACCACTACCACCCAGCGTCGCTCGCAGCACTACGGTACGAGCTAGCAGAGCTCAATCCTCGAGGCGTGTCCTCGCCGGCACGCGTAAGCGACAGCGGGAGAACAGACTCGTCTTGGATGGCCTTTTTCAGGTACACCTCGTCGCCCTGTAACATCCATCAGACACACGTTTCTGACAGCCAAAAGGTTGGCGCCACTTACCTCGAGCGGCGTGGTGGAGAAGGTCAGACCCTTGTCAAAGTGCTTGGACAGGCACTTTTCAGCAATTGCCCAGTCGACGTGCGAGGTCATCTTTCTGCGCGGCTGCACAGTTAAACTGTGGCGCTGGGAGCAGTGTCAGCAAGGTGTTGAAAGCGCGTCCTGAAGGAGACCGGCGCCACGCCGCCGGCACGCGTTAATACTCACCGCGTCCACGTTGCTGTCCAGTACCGCAGGGCTGTGGGCACCCTCCGAGATCGAGACACGGATCGAAAAGTCCTTCTGCCCTCGGCTCGACGACTTCTCCCAAAGCTCAATGTTGACATTCGAGCAGTAGTCGAGCTCGGGGATCCGCACATTCGTGAACGGCAGACCAGACGCCAAAAGCAGGTGCACAAAGGTCGTGATGTGTGACTCCTTGGTGAAGTAGAAGCTCGCCAGACTCTTGCCCGTCGTCTTGGCCTCCTCGAGATCGGCCCACACCTTGCGGAGCAGGGGCAGGCTGGTGAGCACACCAATCTCCTCCTTGGCCTCCTGGTCGAAACCATACTCCTGAGGACCGACAAGGTCGAACAGGGCCTTGGCACGCGCGTACAGCTCATGCAAGCGACGGTCCTGGCGCTCACTTCCTGGCTTGCTCGACTGGCCCTTACCCTCAGGGTCGAAGACGGCGAACAGGAAGTTGCGGTTGTGCAGCGCATCGTATTTAAGCTGACATCAGCACTACCGCCACGCAAGCGCCCACTCACGCTGTCGTACAGCTCGGAAACACGCGAGGGGTCAAACTTTTCCTGCTTGACGCCGACCCAGTCCTCGAAGATCTTCTCCCAGCGCTCACGGAAGAGCCAGGGCGAGTCGCCCGAGCACCAACGCTGCTGGGGGATGCGCTCAACATTGCCATTCTCGTAGTTGGCACGCATGATCTTACGAAGCTCAGTGAGCTGCTCAATCACCTCGGCGACGACCTCGACCGGCTCCTTCTTGAAGTTCTTGGGCCAAGCAAGATCCGAACGCTTCTCGGTCTCACCGGAGCGGAGCAGAATCTTGAGCTTCTTCTTGGCTTCCTGCATCTTCTCCTTGCCTGCGTTGTTGTCGTCGAGAAGGTCACGACGCTGGATGAGGTGGCTGATAAGCGGACCGCTCAGATCACCGTTATTCCCGCTGCCCGTACGGGATGAGGGAGTAGCTGGCTGGGAGCCCTCCTGGCCTAGCAGCGCATGGGCAAAGATCTGGGCCGTGTTCTGGATGTCAGGGGGTGTACAGTAGCCAAGACGTACGATGACACGGCGTTCCGACGACGTGTAGATCTTGACATTGGACAGGACGTCCTTGTCTGGGCGGGGTCAGCTGATCGTTTATATTCAGAACAGCGGACGAACTCATGATCTGGAGGTCCTGGGATTGTCAGCACTGCCCAATACTCATCGGCTCACCTTCTTGACCTGGTCTCCGAGGTCGCGCGCCTGGTAGCGGGCTGCGTGAGTACTCTCACCGCCCCACTTGACCACGAGCTGCATCTTCTCAAGGCCCTCAGGGACGCCATAGTTCTCAGTGTTGCCCGAGAGAACGGCGCGCATGTCGGGCGTGTGGGGCACGGGAGCGTCGGTGGCCTGAGGGCCACCGCCGACAGTTCCACGCTTCAGCCAGTCGTCGACACGCTGACGGGCCTCAGTCTCGGTGAGCTCGCCCTCGTCATCGGAGCCGCCCTTGTCCTTCTTGTCCTTCTTCTTCTTGTCCTTCTCGTCACCGTCCTTCTTCTTGGCGAACGAGGGCTTGAGCTGGGCCTTGGTGCCAGTGAGCGACATCTTGTTGGTGAGCACCTCGCGCAGCTGCTCGAGCTTGTGAAGGATTTCGGGGGTGATACCGGGAGTCTTCTCCGACTCCTCGGCCGCAAGGAGGATGTAGTTGAGCTGACGGGGGTCGCGGAGGATAATCTCCTCACGGTGTCCTCGGAGAAGGGCGAGGAAAGGTTGCGACCATGGCTCATGAGCGGGGAAGGTAAACTGGGTTGTTAGCTGGAAGCCGTTCTGTGCACAGCTAACCTTGAGCTTCATCTTCGGGGTTCGGTCAGCGTGGCGCAAGACGGTGACCGTGGCACGGAGGGTGCTCGAGGTGGTAGGGACGGCCGAGGGAGGAGGCATAAGAGCGGCCTTGGGGAGACAAGCAATCTTGCGCTCACGAGCGATCTGGCAGACATCCGACAGAATCTCAGCCGCCTTGTCGTAGTAACCCTCGTTGCCCTTGACAAAGCTCCATCCGTTGACGTCGATCACCATGGAGCGGACGCCGCCCTCACAGCGGAGGAGGTCGAAACCACACACGCGCTGGCCAAACGCCTCGACAATGTCACGGGCATACGCGCTCTCGTCGGTAGACAGCTTTGTAATGAAACGGGTCTCCTTGCCATCGGCGTTGCGTTGCACGAGGCCGTCGACCACGGGCGACTTGCGAGTCTCGGCGTGCGCGAACTTTGGCCCGATAGTGTAGACCTTGACGTCCTCGGCTGCGAGTGTTAGCGGGTACTGGGCCGTAGCGTGCTTCTTGTACCCACCATTGTCAACGTTAATGAACTCCTCATAGATGTAGGAGCCAACTGTGCGCGGGTGATAGAGGTTGGGGTCGTACTCGCTCGACTTGTTTCCAACCTGCAGGATTAGAGCTCGCCCGGACCCTCGTAGCTCACCTTGCGGAAGAGGCGACGACCGCCACCACCACGGTAGTAGATGTACACGTTGTGGTCCTCACCGTCGACGGGCTTCTCGACGAACGGCTTCTCAATGACCTGGCCGTTGATGATGATGGCGTCACCGTCCTCGCGCAGGATGACATCACGTCCGCGGGGAACGGGATCCTTCTTCGACTTGCCCTTCCAGCGGTCGGGCACGACGAGGGGGTCCCACGACTCCTCGTCCTTGGCGAGGTGGCCAGGCAGGATGAGGCCGAGGTCGTTGCGGACACGGAGGCGGAGCTGGCGGGGCACCCGGGGTCCGCCGTCGCGGTTCACCTCGGCGCGCTTGGGAGTCGCGACGCCAATGTGGTCGAGGATGGCGAGCACCAGCCGCCTGTCCCACAGCAGCGACTGCATGGCCAGCGAGTTGATGGAGATCGGGGGCGTGCGGTTCGGAATCTGCGTGTAGGCGAGCGCCTTGGGGAGCGGGAAGTCGGTCGAGAAAAACGAGATGAGCACGTCGACCTGCGGCCAGTGGTTGATGTCTGCGTGCATGCGTTAGCCATGTATGTGTGTAGCTGTGCACCTCGCGACCATGAGCCGCGTCGGCGCCACCACGCCGCGGGCCGAAGCCGACGCCCAAGCCGTAGTGGCCATCAGTGGTGGCTTTGCGCACGTGCGGGCTGCCGATCGCCGCGGCTACGAGCCCGAAATCGAAAACTCACCCTCTTCGAGGATCACGACGTCGCCAAAGATCTTGACGTTGACGCCGCCGCGCTCGATCTCGACGAGGCGGGTGAGGATCTCGCGCATGGCCTTGGAGCGCGCCTTGGCGTCCATGGCACACACGCCGAGCGTGACCACCGGCTGCTTGTTGGCGGGGACGGGCGACGAGCTTACGGGCGTGTTGACTGCGCTTGGAGGAGTCGACGGCGCTGGCGAGGCCGGGCTGGCCGTCGCGAGCACCCGGGGGGGTACGGGCGAGTGTGGGGGTGGGCCCGACATTGCTCTGTTGACAAAGTAGGGTGGGAGTTGCCTGATATGCACAGGTTGGAGAAGTCGGTGTTGATGTTGCTGCTGCGGGTTGACTGGCCGCCCATCACGCCGCGGCATATTCAGGTTGAAAGCCATGGAGCCCCACGAAATGTAGCTACTCATCTCGCCGCCGACGGTGGGTAAAATCAAGTCATAAAGTCGAGACGGCGGCCAGTGCTCGACAACACTTTGCTGTTATATACTCTTTCACTCTTGCCATGGACGCATCAGCCCTCGCCAACGCCCTAGCGCAAGAGGGCACAGTCACGCACGACGACGCCTGCCTCGCATCGGCGGGCCAGCTCGAGCGGGCCGCGCGGTTCGTCGCGGTCCATCTGGGCGACAGGTCAGTGGGCTCCGTTCCGAGGCGGCAGGCGCGGGCGCGCGCGCGCACAGACGGCGTTTCCTCCTGAGCCTTCCGCGCCCTTCGGAATCGTCGGCGACGACGCGCAAACTCACACGTGCAGGCCTGAAATCCTCGACGAGCTGGCGCAGACGACGGCGCAGGCGGGCGCGGGCGCCGACGTGTGGACGCTGCTCGGTAGTCTGTGGACACGCCTCGCCGATAGCTTTGATCCCAGCCCCGGCAGCGCGGCAGCTAGAGCCCAGCTCGCGAGCGAAGACTCTCGGATCGCACTCGCGCTCGCTGCCGCCAAGCTGGAGCGTAACCTTGTCGCCGGCGTGTACGAGTACCAGAAGGCAGCGCTGTAGGTCGTGGTGGCGAGTGGAGAAAGGAGCAATGCTGAAGAACAATAGCCCGCACGAGCCTGCTGTCCGGCGCGTGATTTTCAACGTGACCACGTTTACAAGGATTGAAGACCCAAAGTGTAAGTGGCGCAACATATCGGCTCCACTGACAACAGTCTTCACCCTCCATGCCGTGCTCGCCCAGCTTCTCTCCAACCTCGTGTCGCCGACGACCGACCCAAGGTCGGAGGACCTCGCGGATGCCACGCTCGAGACGTACCTCTCGGGCGGGCGCGACGACGACGTGGTGATGTAAGCTGAGGACCCCCGGCACAGCTGACACCCAGCCGCTTGCTCGACTCACGCGACGTCAAGACCAACACGGCGACGCTTCACCTCATCAACAACCTCACTCGGGACGAGCGCAGAATGTGGGTTTCCGCTTGTCGTTTTAGCTAACCCGCCAGACCCCTGCTCCTCCGTCCTGCAGGTGTCAAGTGGCTCGCCCAGCTCCTGGGGCGGATGGACGAGTGGCTGGAAGCCAACGACGGTCTGTTCGAGCTCGCCGCAGCCATCTTCTCGCGGGTCATCGACGCCGGGCTGCAAGGACCACTGTACGCGGCCCTCGCGGTCGCAGACGAGGCAGTCACGCCGTCGCAGACGACGCTGCTCAAGCTCGTTGACTCGTCGCTGGCCCGCGCCGCGCCGTCAGCGCCCAACCCTGTGCCGTCGGCAAACGCGTTCATCCTCGACGCGTGGCACGACCTCGCGCGCTACGCCACGCTGTCGATGAAGAGCGGGCAGGACGACGCGCGCCTGCCCAAGATCCTGGCGGCGCTCATCCTCGCCACCGAGGCGCTCTCGGCGATCGTGCTGCGTGCACAGGCGCGCAGAGACGAGGCGGAGCGCAAGCGGCGGGCCGTCGCCCAAGGCGGGGACGAGGCGATGGTCACGGCCATGAAATCGGGCGACAAATCCGTCGTCAAGCCCCTCGTCGAGCTGCTGGCAGCCACCAACGCCTTCCTCCCCCGCGTCAAGCCCACACGGCCAGAAGACGCGCCAGAGGCGACGCAGACGCAGCTCCCGTTCGCCAACATCAAGCGCGACCTCGTGCGCCTGCTCGCGGCCCTCGCGTTCGGCGACACGGCGTTCGGCGACGCCGTCCGCGACGCTGGCGGCGTCGAGCTCGTCCTGTCGCTCTGCGAGACGGACGAGCGAAACCCTTGTACGTGTCCATCCGTGGCCAACGCTCACTCCAGACCTCCGCGAGCACGCCCTCCTCGCGGTGCGCAACCTCATGACCGGCAACCCCGCCAACCAGGCCATCATCGCCCAGATGGACCCGCTCGGCGTCGTCGGCGACAACGGCGAGCTCCTCCCCCTCCCAGAGAAGATGAAGAAGGGGTACCAGAGCACCGTGGCCCCCGGCCCGGATGGCGCAGAGAGCACCGAGGCCCCTGGCCCACATGACGCAGCCTAACTGCGCCCCACGCACCCCCTACTCGCTATCGTACATGCATGCATACTCGTGTACACTCTAGACTGCAGATTCGCTAATACCGCAGCCTCAGAGCTGCTCGACAGTCGTGTCCTCCTTCTCGGGCGGAGGCACCTCGGCCTTGACCTCCTCGACCTGCTCGGCCGTCGTTGGCGCAATGCTTTGGCGCACGGCGGCCACGTCGGCGGGCGACACGGCGCCTGGCGTTGCGGCCGGTATGGAGCCGGGCGTCGTGGCGGCGGCCGCAGCCGGGGTAGCGCCCGAGGCAACAGCGGGGGCAGAGGGCGACGCGCCGGGTGCCGCAGGTGCGCCCTCGGCAGCAGCGGGGGCAGCGGCCGGAGCAGCAGCAGGGGTAGCGGCAGCAGGGGTAGCAGCAGCAGGGGTAGCAGCAGCAGGGGTAGCAGCAGCTGGCGCAGCGGCTGCCTGGTCGCGGGCGCGGCGCAGCAGGTCGTCGACCTGCGCCAGCTGCTTCTGCACGGCCAGTCGCTCCTTGAACAACCGCTGACGGTCGAGCTCGAGCTTGCGCTTCTCGTCCTCGAGCACCTCCTCGAGCTTTTCGAACAGGCCAAGCTTGAGCTCGACCTTGCGCGCCTGCGCAGCGACAAGCCGGGACACGAGTCCTGCCAAGCGCGTCTCCTCGTGGCCGGCCAGGCTGGACGCCTTGGCCGCAGCCGCGCCAATCGCAATAGAAGCGGCGCGCTCCAGTGACGTCTTTGTCGGTCCCTCGTCGCCCTCCTCAGCGTTCGTCACCGCTACGACGCCCTCGGTCTCGACCTCGATCGCCTCGGGCTTGACGCTCTCGCCCGTCTTCTGGCGCTTCTCGGCTGCGCCCTCCTCGGTGTCCGCCTCGCCGTTGGCGCCCTCTTTGTCGCCCGCCTCCTTGTCTTCGGGGGACTTGGCCTTGTCCTTGTCGGCCTCCTTGGCAGCGGCGGCATCGCGCTTGCGCTTGAGGCCCTGAGCAAGCTCGCCCAGCGCACTCTGGGCAGCGGCGGCGGCGACAGCCGGGCCGACGGCACTGGCGAGGAACGTAACCACGCTCATGACTGGGTTCTCGGCCGACTCGAAGGGGAGGCCGTTGAGCCCAGCCTGGTAGCGCAGTGGGCCAATGTTGGCACCGGGGTCCGAGGTGAGGTACTGGTCCTCGATGGGCAGCTGCAGGAACTTTGCGATACACTGCTCCTTGCTGCGCGTGGCGACGTGGTTGGCGACCGCCTGCCACTCGTCGTCGTACATCTCAACACCCTCGAGCAAGAGGAGAGTCTCCTGGTCGGTCCAGTCGTCGGCCTGGGTGCCGGAGGCGTGCTTGAAGACCTCGTCGTCAAGACGCACAAAGTCGCCCGAGAACATGGTCGACGGGAAGCGGCCAGACACGTAGCAGGTCGGGCAGACGGTGTACTTGCCGTCCTTGACCGAGTGGTAGCGGGTGCGCGTGCAGTCGGTGCCGCAAGTAGCACAGTTGTGGGAAGGACGCGCGTTAGGGGTGCCGTTCGCAGCGGCCTCGGCCGTCTGCGCAGCCTCGTCCTCGGTGGAGGTGGTGGTGCGGCCCGGGCCGGACAAGCCGGTCGATGTCGACTTGTAGATGACCTTGCGGAGGTCGAGGTTGGAGCCGGTGAGGGCGCCAGCCGCGGCACCGTTAGCACCGACGGCGCCGGCACCAGGCTTGGTGCCGGGGTGGAGGTTGCTGAGGCCCTTGGGCGTGTCGAGGGTCACACGGAAATGGCCGGTAAAAGGAGGGCCGAGGGGCGCGGGCTTGGTGTCGGGGTCGACCTGGTAGTTGATGAGGCCCCACTGCTCGAGGAAGCCGTGCACGCGCATGATGGCGCCGACGTCGCCAGCGAGGTTGCGGCGGCACGCCGTCACAGTGAGGTACTCTCCTGGGTTGAGGCGGTACGTGTTGATCATGAAGTCGCGGTAGTCCTTGTAGACGGCGGGCGTCTTGGAGCGGTTGCGCTTGGAGAAGAACTCTGGGAGCGACTTGCGCTCGATGGGGTGGATGGTCGACATGGAGAACCACGACGAGTACGAGGGCACGATGAGCGGGTGCGTCTGGCTCGCGAGGTAGGTCGTCGCGAGTGCGTGCAGGTCGTTGGGGGAGAGACGCGCCGCGTCGGCCGCGGCGGGGGTCGCGGCCTCTGAGATGCGTGTCAACATGGCTTCTCTCTATTGTTGTCTGGATGGATGTTGGATGCTTGGTGCGCGGGCGGGGCTGCATCGGACCCCGCATCCACGCGCTGCGCGCATCCACACTGCCAGATCAATGACTCACCGCCGCCGTTGGCCTCGTCGACGTCCATCGCACCGTCGCCCTGGCCCTCGGTGCTGATGTTTGCGATCTCACCGCCGAAGACGGGCTCGCGCTCACGCTCCTTGCCTGGGGCGTTTGAGAGGTCGTGGGCGGTCACGTCGCCTTCGAGCTCGGTTTCGGCCGGCGTCGACTCTTGTGGGACTTTGAAGGAGATTTTTGGCGTCGACATTGTCGTTTCCGGTGATGGATGGAGGACGCGACGGATATTGTCGATACAGCGAGGAAGGGTTCGAGTTGGAGGTTGTCGCGGGTGGCAGCAGGTGGTGGCAGCGTGTTGCAAGCTGGTCGTTCCAGGAAACCGAGCTGGACCCAACAACGGGAGTAAAACAGCGCGCCTATGCGAACGCACGCCTATTAACTACCACACCTATTTGCATGCCTATTGTCGCCCCACCAACACACGACCTGGCCACAACATGCCCACCTTCACCCCGCTACAACTACAATATGCATGGATGGTATAGCAGCACATTTGCCAAGGTCATAAAGCATTGCGCAGACGTGCTCGGGCACATGGCTCACGGTGCCCCGTGCTCCCCGCCAACTGATCACTCTCCACCCTCCACTGCCACTCGCCTCACCCAGGTAGCCGATAACAATGAGATGATCCTACTGCACCCCTCTCCGCGTCTATGAGAAGGGTGCAGGCGTGGGGTTGTACACGCGCAGAAGTCGGCCTGGCCACAAGTTAGCGAAAATCCCGGCACACACCCAGCCGACGTACCATGCCCAACCTTGTTCTTGTACAGGAAGTTGACAATCGTCTCGCCTTCGCGGTTCTGGCCGCCGCCGAGACCCTTGACCCAGTGCGCGTTGGCCTTCTCGGCGAGTATGGCGCGCGCGGCATGCACGTCGCTCAGCGTCATAACGCCGCGCTTTACGCGGGGCGGCTGGGGGGATGTCTCTGGCGTCGACGCCTTGCGCAGCGGTGCCGTCTTGGAGCGCGTCGTTGGCGGCGCGTTCGTCTCCTCGTCCTGTGCGGCCTCTGCGGCTGCCTCGTCTTCCACATCTGGCTCCTGCTTAGCCGCGTCTGCGTCGCCCTCGGGTGCTGCGGCGCGTCCCTCGGGCGCCTCTGCCACCGGTGCCGGTGCCGGCACAGGCTCGGGTGCCGGCGGCGCCGGGTCGACATCCATCCCATCGGTCTTCTTTGGTGATGCGGGGTGGATAGGAACGACAGGCGGCGGCGGTGGAATCGTGTACAGCGCTGTGGCTGCGAACAATGAGCGTCATCCTGCCTTGCAGCACCGCGCCACTTACGAGGAGTACATGGTTCTTCCGACCAGGGGGACACGTCCCAGCGGGGCAGCAGGTCGTGCACCTCGAGATAGCGGTACAGCGCTTCTGTTGGCAGGTCCAGGAAGTTGATCTAGGGCGTGTCAGGCGCGTCGCGTCACAACCCAACAACCCACCTTGGTCTTGACGTCGGCCGGCTCGCTCCATTCGCCCTCGCGGCCCTTGACCATGCCAACGCCGAAGCTCACGGGGCGGCGATCGCGCGTGTCGCTCGTGCCGCTGTCGGGGCCGACCGAGCCCTCGGGCTTTTTCCGCTTCGTGCGCGCCGCGTTCGACCCGGCGCCGCTGGCTCCAGCGGCAGGGAGGGACGGCGTGCCGGCGTTGCGCGGCCGCTTGGCGTTCGGGGGCGGCATGTTGCTCGGTGTGGGCGACGGCGCGTCGACGGGTGGGGGTGCCATGGTGTGTGAGTGGTGTTTGGGGCCAAGCAAAGAGGCAGTGTCGTGGATGTGTGAGGATGGAGGGATGGGCAGGCCTGGAGGATGTGCTCCGGATGCGTGATCGCCCTGTGTGGCCAGTGTCGCCAGTGGTGACCAGTGGTGACCAGTGGTGAATCTCGAAAGTGGAGGGGGAACGGCACACAACATTGGCCACAAAGGAAATTTGGCCCCGTCCGCGCGGGGCCAGAACGCGAGGGGCGGGAGCAAAACCACGCCCTCTACTACAACCCGCACCTCCACTCGCTCGCCACCAGAAAGTTGAAATCTGCACTGGGTGACATCAACGCGATATCGACAGCGAGGACCACATCGACCTCGACACAACAACACAATGGTACGTGGCCCAGCGTGCCCACAGCCTCAGCTCACGCGCCCAGGGAAAAGCAAAGACCACGCGCAAGTTTGCGGCCGTCAAGCGCATGCTCAAGCCGAGCGACCCGCGGCTGTACGTGCGTTCGTGTCATGTCTGCTCACGCGCTCAGGAAGGAGAACATCGAGAAGGCGGCCAAGGTCGAGGCGAAGAAGAAGCAGCTCGAGGAGAAGAAGCAGGTCGCGCAGGTGTCCAGCTCGTGAGTTGGCCTCTCCCCAAGGCGCGCATCTCACCCCACCCAGCCTCTTCCTCTCGCACAACACGGACCTCGGGCCGCCGTACCGCGTGCTCGTCGACACCAACTTTATCAACTTTTCGATCCAGAACAAGATCGAGCTGGTGCAGGGCATGATGGACTGTCTCATGGCCAAGTGTGAGTGCCGCGGGGCCAGCAACGTTCTCACGCTAACCCCGCAGGCATCCCCACCATCTCGGACTGCGTGCTTGCTGAGCTCGAGAAGCTCGGGCCAAAGTACCGCCTCGCGCTCAAGTGGGTGTTGGCGCTCCCTCTTGACGGACGTAGCTCACCCACATAGGATCGCAAAGGACCCGCGCTTCGACCGCGTCCACTGTGACCGTTAGTTCACCACCCTGAACCACTGAACTGACGCCCCAGACAAGGGCACATACGCAGACGACTGCCTCGTCGAGCGCGTGTCGGCGCACAAGTGCTACATTGTCGCTACTGTGAGTGTGCTGTTATAACGAGGTCATGGCTCAGCTCACACACCCAGTGCGACCGCGACCTCCGCCGCAGGATACGCAAGGTGCCCGGCGTGCCCCTTATGTACGTCGTCAAGCACCGGTACCAGATCGAGCGCCTGCCCGACGGCGGCGCGTCCTTCACCTAGACGGTTTAGAGCAGCACAGCGTGTACAGGTACAGTTTCATCATGCATTGTATTACTATACAGTGTGGTGCGCCAAGAGGCAAGATTGCGTGGCAATGTGCCGACCAAGGTGTCAAGTGTGTGCAGGTCAAGTCATGTCCTGGGTGCGTCAGCATAAGAACAGTAACGCCACCTACAGCCAGGATGTCCTTGACAAATGGCTTCGTGTTGAGCAGGCGCTCGCCGACGACGGCGCCTTTCTTCTCCCTCTTCTCCTTCTTCTCGTCCGTCACCTCTGGCACCGTTGCTGCCCCGTGAAGCTCGTGCGCACCTGGAGGGAGGCGCACGACCCAGCCCTTCTCGTCCATGAGATCAAAAAAGCCGCTCAGCAGCCGATCAGACTGGAGCGTGGAGCGCGATCCAAAGATGACGAGCTTCTTGCGCGCACGCGTGAAGCTCACGTTGATGCGGCGCCAGTCGCGCAGCAGGTCACCAATGTTGCCCGCCTCGTTGGAGCGCACCAGCGAGATGAGGATACAGTCCTTGTCGCGTCCCTGCGACTTGTCCGCCGTCAGGATCTCCACGTTGGGCATGTCGGTGAACAGCCCGGACAGCAGCTTGATCTGCTGTCGGTACGGCGTGATGACCGCCACGTCGTGCTCGCGGACACCCGAGGCAACGACCGCTCGCGCAAGCTGCCACACTAGCGACGCTTCGACTGGGTTCTGGATCAGGTCGCCGGCGCGCACGTCACGCGCCGGCACAAGGTCTGTGTCGACGAAGACAGCCTTGACGCTGTAGAGTTAGCTAACCCTTGCCGCCACACTCACCTCTCGTCAAGCAGCCCCTGGAGCCAGCAGTCATCACCACATGTAGCTGCGCCATTGTGCGCACACTGTGTGCGATCGCGCAGGGCCAACGCTTGCTTCGCCACCGCCTCGGACCCACAGCGCAGCCGCCCCTCGTAGATAAGCCGGTTGGACAAGAGCATTATGTCCTCGTTCATGCGGTACTGCGACGCCAGCGGCGCCACTGCCGCAGTGTGCGCATCACTCAAGCGGCGGAAGAGCGAGACGTCGAGTCCACCGGCACGCGCCTCAGCCTTGCGGACAATCGGAGGCAGCTGGAAGTGGTCGCCAACGAGCACGAACGTATCAGCACAGCGTAGCGGACCTAAGCATGTAGGCAGAGTGATCTGCGAAGCCTCATCCACAATGCAGTAGTCAAACTTGCGCCGGGCAAAGATGGGGCTGGGGTCAGTTGATGCACATGTTCCGTTAACTCACTGCTCAATGGACAAGCAAGTGGCCGCAACCACAGGCGGCGTCATGAGACGCGCTTCCATCTGCTCCGCACTCGTGCTCGGCCCCAGTGATTCCAGAGTCAGATGCTGCACGTCGCGGTGCACCTTGTCCATGTTCCCGATGCGGAGCACCTGGAACTCGGCGTTGACGAGCTTTGAGACAATCGTGTCGACGGCCGAGTGGGTATAGCTGGTCAACAAGACGCTTTTCCCCCGCGCCACGAGCGCTTTGATGATCTCGGCAATCGTCGTCGTCTTGCCCGTACCAGGCATACCGAGGACCAGAGCGTAGTCTTTTGCCGTGAGCACCTTATGCATAGCATTGCGCTGGTCGGTGTTCAATGACGAGGGGATCTCCTCCTCTGAAGGGGAGAGGCTGTCGTCAAACGTTGGCGTATCGAGGTCGACAATCAGGCGTCGTCGCTTCTCGTCGCCGCCAGCAACGAACAGCTGGGCTAGGTTGCCCCGCAACCTCGTCATGCCGGAGCTCATTTCGTCCTTGTCGATCCTGAAGCGCACGCCTTCGGTTGATGCCGGCCGGCGCGTCCGCGCCAAGAGTGCCTCAAGGTCAATCTTGTAGCTCACTGCCACAGTCACGCTGTCCTTGTCCAACGCGGTCACCCATCCGCGCTCAAGACATAAGAGGTGCGGGTCGATCGAGAGGGACACAGGGTCACCCTTAGTGATGTGGCCAGCGAGAAGCGACGCGCGCGGCGCCGACCCGTCCTCCTCAGGAGCTCGCACAAAGGTGTACGAGTATCGATGAATCTTGGACAGTGACTGGCCCACGTCGTTCGACTCGGACGCAATGACCATATCAGCGAAGCAACGGCCAGACCGCTGGCGAGCCTTGGCCGTCATGGTCCAGAGCTGGGCACGCAGGCGGACGGTATCCTGCTCTTCGAGCGTGAGCAACCGCTCCCAGTGCTGGAAGAACGCCGCCTGAGCACCGGTCAAGTGTCCGGTCTTGGTTTGGTACAGTGGTGCGATTGGGTCCGACTCATCAACAGGAACGCGGTCGACAGCCTGGCGGCAGTCAGCGCAGTCTTAACGCCTCCCCTTACCTTGCGGTACAGCATACACGCATCAGCTGAGTAGCATCTGTCACAGTCGGATGGATTGTCAATGGTCGGTGGTAAGAATGGTACGGCGAGCGCGTCAGGCTCGTCCTTTTGCGGTGGTACACGCTCCCGTGCCATCCATTCGGCCAGCTCGTTGCGGGTCTGGATGAGCGCGCGCACCTCGTTCGCCTTGGCCTCCACGAGGATGATGGTGTCCTTCTGGGAGTAGTACAGCAGGCCGGCGTTGACCGGGGTGTCTGGCGTCAGCAGCGTACCCTCAACGGAACTCACTATACCGGTCCTCCATGATGAGCGTATAGAGCATGGTCTGCGCGCGGTGGCTGACCCCGCCAATCCACTTGCCTGTCTTGATCTCGAGCGGAGCGACAATCTCCTCCTCTGCCTGGCCATCACGACACAGTCGCGCCTGGACACTGGCGTCGACTTTGCCCTTGAGGCCCCACTTGGTCGACCAGATGTCCTCTTCGATCTCGTGCAGGCCTGAAATTGCTAGGGTCCCGATCGGCTCGTCGCGCGCAGTCTTGACCTCGCCGTCGGAGGCGGGTTCGGCGTGCACCCACTTCCGACCAAAAGTCTCGAAGCCCTCTTCTGCACGACTGCCAATGTCCCTTGCCACCATGCCCGAGTCTAGCCCAGCCCCCCAGACCTGTAGCCGCGTGTCCTCTTTTGCAAGCTCACCGCGGATCATCTTTCCAATCTCCTCGCGGTCAAACTTCTGCTGCGACAGTGATCCCTGCAGGAGAGAGTGAAGCACATTGCCGTAGAGCATGGACTTCGATGGCGGCTCCGGGAGCTTGACGAGCGCCTGAACCAGCGGTCGGCGGGGGCACGGGATGGCGTTGGCGATCGCCGTCATGGTGACAAGGATGTCGGGGTGGTGAATGAGATACGAAGACGCTTCGGAGAATGTGATAACGATGGGTTGGTCGGGAGGCTGTTCGAGAGCCTTTGACACGACGTTTACGACGTCGCCAGGTCGGACCTTTAGGTCGGCCCAGCGCTCCTTCAGGTGAATCAGGCGGCGCGTTCCCTCGGCACAAGCCACAACGAGTGTCTGGCATCAGCTCGTCTCCTGTCTACTTGAGCTTACCTTTCCCTGGCTCCGAAGCCCCGTCTGCATGTCCATGACGCTCATGAAAAGGGCCATCTCGTCGTCGGGAATGGTGTCTAGCAGATCGTCGTACACGCCCTCGACGGTACACCGCAGCCACCGCGTGGACTTGTATCCGCCCGGCAATGAAGGAAGGGGAGGATGGAGAACAGGATACTTGATCTGGACGTCAGCCAACACGCGGGAACCACTCACCGTCTCCTTGACAAGGGACGACTCGTCCATCATGGCGAGCGCATCCAGGTCCCAGTCCACGTCGTACTGCGACTCCTGCGACGCAGAGGGGAATGGGATGTTGTCTTCGGCGTCCAGTGGCTCGGCATCGACAAGGAGCACAGGCTTGGCCTTCGGCTCAGGCTTGACCTCCGCTGGCTCGCCCACAGCAACCGGCGGCGGCACCAGCTCGACCTTGATCTCGGCAGCGGCGGGGGTTGCGACCGTCGTCTCGGCCCACGGCTCGACCTTGGCCTTCTGCACAGGCCTAAAGGCGTTCGGCACTAGCTCAACCTTGGCCTTCTGCACCGGCCTGAAGGCGTTCGGCGCCGGCTTGCCCTTCGCCACCGGCGCCCGGCGCACCGGGCTGCGCGCTAACGGCGCGAGCGGCCTCCGCGGCGGTGCCGGCATCTTGGGCTGCGACAGGAAGTCGATGAGGTCGGCCTCGTGGACGGAGCTCGGCCGTGCTGGTGCTTTCTTGGCCGGACTCGGGCTCGGGAGCGACGAGCTGGGCGGCGCGTCGAACTCGCTGCCCTCGAGCCCGGCGAGCAGGTCGGCCATGAACGCGTCCTCGTTCTCCTTGTCTGTGCGTGCGCGTTTCGGCGCGCGCTTGTCCCCCGCCGACGGGCGCTTGGAGGACGACGACGCGTGCGGCCGCATTCTGTCCGGGACGTCAAGAGACAAGAAGATGGTTGATAAGCAAGATGGTAATGCGAAGTTGTTGATGGTGGAGCAGCGGATTAATGTTTCGCTGGTTGACGCGCGCCGTGAAATCAAACACGTCCGTGGATTCATGTGCCTGGCTCGATCCTGAAGTTCGCGTCCAGTGGCGCCCAATGCCACCACCAGCTTTGTGATTGAGTGTGTGCTTGCGCATTCACAGTCCATGCACTTGACAGTATGCAGTATAGCAGCCTACCAACAACTAGATTTGGATGCATAGAAGGCACGCCAAGGCCAGGAAGAACAGGACGGACAGGACGCATGGCAACACTCGGACATACTTCTCTGCCTCCCAGCAACCATCCACACCCACTCTCCCACTCCACAGCCCACGCATGCATGCGGTCCTAGGGATCCCGTTTTATCTATATACTCCTCTACATCCACAATGCCCTCGCCGTCGCGGAAGACACTAGATGGCCGACCGCAGGCTGGGGAAACGAGTTGCTTCAAACCTAGTCTCGCTCAGCTGCTAAACTCGGTCTTGGCGTACTTTAGGCGTCCGGCAGCGGCGTCGTCGACAAACCAGTAGACGGCACCAGGGCTGGGCTTGTTAGAACTGACGGGCAGAGGTGGGCCATTGGTACACTCACGCAACGGGGCGCACACGCGAGCACGGGAGGCCGAGCTCGGGCTCGTCGAGGATCTTGGCGAGCATCTCCTGCTTGCCCTCGCCGGTGGCGACAAAGGCGACGCGGGCGGCGTGGTTGAGCACGGGGTAGCTGGTTGCGTCAGCACAATGGGTGGAAACGTGGAGGACTTCTACACGCACGTGAAGGTGATGCGCCTGGGAGGAGGCTTGGGGCTGTCAACGATGGGCGCAATCCAGACGCTCTGCTCAGAGAGAAGCGGGTGGCCGGGGAAGAGCGAGCAGGTGTGGCCGTCGGGTCCCATGCCGAGGAGGATGAGGTCGAACGAGGGGTAGCGTGCGGTGGTGGTCGACGCAAAGGTTGCGACGAGCTGCTTCTCGTAGTCGGCCGCGACGGCCTGGGCCTCCTTCTTCACATCCTCAATGTCCCAGTTCTCAGCCGTGGGCTGGGTGCGAGTGTTCTCGGAGAAGAGGGACGAGTTGAGCGTGTGGATCTGCTCGCGCTTGATGGGGACGTGGTCGAGGAACGCCTTGGCGCACGCGGCGTAGTTGGACTCGGGGTGGTCGAGGGGGACGATGCGCTCGTCGGCGAAGAAGACCTGCCACTTGTCCCAGTGGATACCGGGGATGTCGGCCAGCGGCTTGAGGTTGTTGGGCAGCGAGCCGCCCGAGAGGGCGATGGTGAACTGACCGCGGGCAGCGACGGCCTCGGCCTGCGCCTTGACGATGAACTCGGCCAGCGACTTCTGCAGCGTCGGCACGGCGTCAAAGGAGTAGAGGACGGGGGTGGTGGCGGTGTTGGACATGGTTGTGCTCTTGTGTAGAGAGTGAACGAGGAAAAGATGGAGAGAATGATGGAATGGCAGAGTCGTCGAATGTCTGGAAAGTGGGGGGAAAGGGACAGTCGTGACGTCAGGAACGTGGCGCGCCTAGATGTGGCTCTGGGGCTGGAGGCACAGGGCGAGCCTACCGTGCTGCCTTTGTCTCTCCCAGCCCAACCCTTGTATGCACCATTGATGTGTCTGACAAGAGCAGATGCTCACAAGTATTTCCCAATGAGTAGTTGTATTTGATGAGTAGGGCATAAGCAACTCGGATGGTGTGTAAGAGGGCACGCCGGGGCGGAGTTGCCCTTCCTCCTATCTTCCCTCGAGGAAGGTCTTTCGGCCACCCGCCCTCGAGCAGAGCTCGCTGTCCATCTCGCCCACCCTCCCTGCTGGCGCGAGCCATACATTTGCACGCCCACCAGCCCGTATGATCGCTTCGCGATCAAGAAGTGTGCCACCACCCATCCGCCTCCCCCACCACCTCCCCTTCGCCTTCCCCCCTTTCCCCCTGTCACCGTGCCTTCGGGCCGGGTGTTATCCGGGTTACAGCTGAGACCCGCTTTGCCCGTGGCCCCGTGTGGCTTGTGCGCTTGTGCACGCATGGGCATGTTTGTGTCGTCGCCGTGACTAACACCCAGTCGTTCACGGTGACGACTGCGGGACTGAGCGATGTGTGCTTAATCGTGCTCGGACAAAAGACGCATTGTTGGTTGCAATGCAACAGCTGGCTGTGTTCACCAACAAAACGGCTACATGTCTGGCTGCTAGATGCCGTCTTCTTTATGCACGCCTGCATGACGCTAGCGACGTTTCTCATAGCTTGTGTGACATCATGCGTCTACTCCAGTAAACACTGACGATGCTAGGATTGGGTTTGCCCCTCGTGCTGCCGCCCCCCTTGCTCGCCTTGCCTGGCGCCGTCTGGCCCGTACCGACAACAGCCCCTGTAATGCATGGGGGGTTGCTCGAATTACAAACACTGCTAGTCGTGTCATTTGACGTTTTGGCGGCCCACACCGGACTAACAACTGGCCCCGGGCCAGACCCCACCGTAGCCTGCCTGCCTACCCGGCGACGCGTCGTGTGATTCATGAAACTCAACGATGCAACCTTGCTTTGCCTCCCACCGACCCCCAACAACAATACCCTAGAGCAGCACAACACAGCATACATCTGCTGACACCGGCATCCTCTCTCTCTGCCTTGCTCTACCCTCCTTGCCTCCCCCCGTGGCCATAGCCAAACGCGCCGCGCATGGACATACAGTCTTCTGCGCCGCCGCATCCTGGAGCGCCTGCGCCGGCAGCACCACCAGCGGCCAAAGCTCCAACAGAATCACCACCGGCAGCGGCACCCGCACCGCCGCCGCCGCCGATGCCGCCGCACCAGCAACCGGCTGGCATGAGCTCGGGCTCGGGCTCATCTCGCGCTCCCAGGCCGCCTTCCCTCATCTCCACAAACCGCACGAGCACCGCAAGCAACACCACGAGCAACAATATGGGCAACCACTCACGCGGCCAGTCGAGTGATGGTCCAAGGTGAGTCCACCATCACTCTGGCGCCCTGGACGGACCTTCCCCCTTCCCCGCGCGCCCCTGCTCACAGAACCACAGCCAGCCTCCTTCGCCCATGACCTACTTCCCCAACCCGTCGACCTTCACATCGTCGCCAAACCCTCAGTACCTGCCCAGTATCCAGACGTCCCCGTCGCTTGCGTCGGCGCGACTTGGCGCCTCGTCCATGTCGCACTCGTCGTTGTCGACCGACGACGAGAGCTACGCCGGGGTCTCGACACGTACCCCACGAGTCGTGGCAGGTCACGAGCTCCAGTCCCAGCAACAGCAGTTCTACTACCCCGCACCGACACCAGGCCAGAGCTGGCGCGCAGAGTCAGTCCCCCCGGTCAACATGGCCGTGTCGCCGCGCATTGGAGCGAGCCGCCGCAGTGCGAGCGTCGCGACAAACCGCACGGTCAACCCCCCGTCGACCAGCCGGAGCAGTATCAACCCACCGTCAAGCTATGGTGCAACGGGGCTGCACAATGGCCCCCCGCTTGGGAGTGCCGGGCTGCCGGCGACGGGGGGACTCGACGCGCTCGGTCTTGGCCCCGCATCGGCGATCAAGGCCGCCGCTGCCGTGGACCCGCGCCGCATCGCCAGCACATCAGGCATTGGCGTCCCTGGTCCGAGTCGCACGAGTAGGCGGCGCGGCGGCGCCGACTCACCAGCGACGGCCGGCTTCCCGCTGCCAAACAGCTTGCCACACACCACACAATCACACCCCGGAACCGCCAACGCTACTCCGCGCCACCGCGGCCGCGACAGAGAGATCGACGGTTATGTACCGACATCGGCCCACACATACACGGGATCAGCAGACCACATTTCGTCTGATGCGCCCTCGTATGGGAGATCAGGCCGGGCGGGGCGGGGCGCCGGCGCCCCTCCATCAACTTCGCGCCCAGCACACAAGAGGCATGCGAGCGTGACCTCGAGCTTGACGCCCGTCGCCCAGAGCTCGGCTGAACCACGATCGCCCGCTGGCTCAATGTTCCGCCGCAGGCTGCATACTGTCGGCAGCTCGATTGGGTTCGGCCGACCGGCACAGTACGATGCTGGTGACTCAGACTATGGCGACTACGACGGCGAGGACGAAGGCAAGCGCGCGAACGGAACACGCGTATGGTACTCGTCGTACATCACCATCGACTGGCTTCACGACGCTATCAAGGAGTCATCGCGTGTTCGCCACCTTCGACACCGCGCACGACGTTCGTGGCGTGGCTCGATAAGGAATGCGTGGGACCGCTTCCAGGGCTGGTTAATCGTCAGCCTGGTTGGCGTAATCACTGCGTGCGTCGCGTTCCTGATCATTCGCTCCGAAATGGCCCTCTTTGATCTAAAGGACGGCTACTGCACGAATAATTGGGGCACAGCCAAGCGCCTATGCTGCGCACCGCGTGGCGGAAGAGGTCACCCAGATCCGTCGAGTGGCGAAGAGGAGGAGTGTGGCGACTGGGTCCAATGGGGCACGCTCTTCGGCACTGTCGAGGAGGCAAACCCAGAAGCTGCATTCTGGAGCGAGCCAGAGTTTATTGTCTACTTTATCATCGCCATCGGACTGGCGTGTACGGCGTCAGCGCTCACGTACTACCTCACATCGTCGGCAACTCACTTTACGTCGAAGGACTCGGCTTTCCTCGGCCCCGACTTGCCGCCCTCGCCAGCGTCCGCATCACAGCTCAAGAGCCCGAATGAGCGCCAGCCTCTACTTCTCGAGGGCGTGCCCGAAGTTGAGGAGCCAAAGCCCGAGCCGCAGCGCCCTGTGCTGTACATGGCTGCTGGAAGTGGTATTCCCGAGATCAAGACCATATTATCCGGCTTTGTCATTCATGGGTACCTCGGCTTGTCGACACTGATCGTCAAGAGCGCAGGCCTCGCCATGTCGGTCGGCTCGGGTCTGTCCCTCGGCAAGGAAGGTCCGTTTGTTCACATTGCGTCATGTGTCGCCAACATTGTGTGTCGCCTGTTCGTCAAGTACGAGCAGAACGAGGGCAAGAGGAGGGAAATCATCTCTGCCGCCTGCGCAGCAGGTGTCGCCGTGTCCTTTGGCGCGCCCATTGGTGGTGTCTTGTTCGCCCTCGAGGAAGTATCAACGTACTTCCCTCCAAAGGTCATGTGGCGAAGCTTCTGGTGCGCAGCGGTGGCAGCCATCACTCTCAAGGCACTCAACCCGTACGGCAATGGCTCGATTGTCCTCTTCGCCGTCACATACACCAAGGAGTACCACTACTGGGAGTTTGCCGTTTTCATTATCCTCGGCCTCTTTGGCGGCTTATACGGCGCCTTCTTCTCGCGCTGCAACATCTGGTGGAGCAAACACATCCGCAAAGGGACGTGGCTCAGCCGGCATCCAATCATCGAGGTTGCCCTGGTCACCGGCCTCACGACTGTCGTGTCTTTCTTGAACCCGTACACGAGGTTAGGCGGCACCGAGCTTGTGGCCAAGCTATTTGCCGAGTGCACGGTCGACAAATCGAGCTCGCTATGCGTCGGCAAGTCGTTCAACATTGGCCCGATCATGTACAATGTCGGTGTGGCCCTCATCATCAAGGCGCTGCTCACAATTGTCACCTTTGGCATCGTGCTTCCCGCCGGCATCTTCGTTCCATCGCTGGTCATTGGCGCGTGCTTTGGCCGCATGGTTGGCATTTGGATGGAGTGGGTCGAGTTCCACCACCCTTACCTGCCAATCTTTGAAGTGTGCAAGAGCACGGGCTGTGTTGTTCCCGGCATCTACGCCATGGTCGGCGCGGCCGCGACACTGGCCGGTGTGACACGTACGACTGTATCGCTCGCGGTCATTGTCTTTGAGCTTACTGGCACTCTTAACTATGTTGTGCCAGTCATGCTGGCGATCCTGGTTGCCAAGACGACTGCGGACGCGATCGAGAAGCGCGGTATCTACGAGCTCGTCATCGAATTAAAGAAGCTACCGTACTTGAGTGACAAGGAGGAGTATCTCTGGGGCAGTGCCTTGGTCTCTGAGGTGGTGAGTTAAACAGGCGAGGCGTCGCTGACGGGCAGATGGACCGCGACGCGCCGATTCTGCGCGCGGACAAGCCGCACACTGTGCGCGAGCTCACTGGCAAGTTACTCGAGCTCGTCCGCCTTGGATACGCGGACGCAGGGTTCCCCGTGCTGGTCAAGGAGCCGGCGGTTGACCGGGAGGGCCGACCGTCATCAGTCTTACGCGTGCTCGGGTTCCTCGGTATCAACGAGGTCGAGCACGCTCTCACTGCGCTGGCCGACGAGCCGGATGCGAGCATCAACATCATGCCGGACGATACGGTGCAGATGCCGCGCAGCAGCATGATGAGCATCTTCAGTTTCCGCGAGAGCTCGGACGGGCGCGGAAACCCGTACGACCTGAGCCAGTACTTGGATAGGGTGAGTGTTGCGGTGGATGATTGACCTTGTGCTGACGTCCCAGGCCCCAATTACTGTTCAGGTGCACTCGCCGTTGGAGCTGGTGCAGGAGCTGTTTATCAAGCTCGGTGCGCGGCAGATTCTTGTGACGGACGCGCGTGGGCAGTACCGCGGCGCGCTGTACAAGAAGCAGTGGATTGCGTTCCTGGACGAGCTCGAGCACGGCGAGAGGTAGGGGGGCACGAGTCTTGTACAGTCTTGACGCGCTCTCAATGATAGTGCCACCATTCTTTACGATTAGATTGTGCATAGGGGTTGTTGCCTGCAGTATGAATGCATGTTGGGGATGCAGAGTGATAGCATTGTGTGCCACTTGGTTGAGGACAGTTCCTAAACACTGGAGCGAGCAGCGCAGGCACCGGTTGTGTGTGGTCTGCTGACTGGTGGCGACGTGGTGCAGGTGTTCACGTGTTGAGCCACTCAGTGGCATGGGGTCACTCACAGGCACAGCGCGCACAGCCGTCAGAACGCGGTAAACAGAGTGGGATCGGGTGGGGTTCGCACGTTGGCGACGTGTGTCGAGTGTCGTCGTGTGCCATGGTTGTGGGCCCCGGGATCCCAAACGCACACTCTCTCACGGTGCCGACGGGAGCTGCCGACCGGGTGGCCCGGTTATGGGTTGGTGGCGGGTGCGCAGCAGCGACACAAGGAGCAAGATTGCACTACAATGGCACGGGGGAGCAATAGCCCAGCGCTATCGAAAACGAGGTGCTTGCTACCGCGGGCATGCTCGGTACCGCCTGTAACGACGATGCGATGAATGCCGCACGACGGGTGTATGGTGCCGCCAAGCGCGCGCGCGATCGCGTCGTCAAGGCCACTAAGCCGTCACGCCTGGCGCCGCTGGCGCTGGCGACCTACCCCTGCTGCTGCGCCCACAGCGTTTCGAGATCCAGGCATCATCAGGCATGTGCTGTCTTGGAACGGAGTGCGTTGCCGTGCCGTTGCGAGTTTGGCATTTCATTCCGGCCGGCGAGTCAGCCCGCCGGCCCGCCACCAGGCCACAAACAGCAGGCAGCGGTGGAGCTCGTATGCTGGAGCTTTGCGCCGCCACGTGAGGCACCATGCAGCCTGCAGCCTGCACCTGCGCGACCAAATGCATACATGCGCACATACATGCATGCATTGTCTGCGATAGGCCCCACGGGCAGGCTTGTGCACCGTGCGTCGATTGGACGCCATATGCAGGGGTGTGGAGCAGGCGCAGGGGCGGGGCGCGGGCAGGGGCAGGTGATCGTCAGCGCGTCATTCATTGGGCAGTGTGGAGTGAGCGTGTGCGTGTGGGAGCGAGGGCGAGGTGCTTCGGGTCGGGCGGGTAGTAGATGGCTGCTGGTGCTGGCTGGCTGCGCTGCGCCCGGTGACCCCGACCCCCCCTACAGCCCCGGGAAGCGGCAAGCGGCTTTACGACAATAGACGAGGTGTACGGTGGCTGCTGGCGCTGGCACTGGCGCTGGCTGGCTTCCGCAGGAGCGCGCGCCGCGCGCACGACGTGAGAAGTGAGAATAAGGCCATAGTAGCTTAGGGTATGCAGCGCACAAGCTCTGCTGGGCGCCGCAGCCTAACCATTACTCCCCTAGCTAATCGTCCAAACAAATCGACGGCCCCGTGGATTTGCGTCGCCACAGAATCAGGGCCGCGGGGTGCGTCGGTGCGTCCCTTGATGGAGCCATGCACAAACCCACACACCCAGGCAGGCAGGTGCAGGTGCTGATGCTGATGCGCTCTTGCTGCATCTCTCACTCACTGCATCTCACTCATCGCGACCACTGGTGCGCTGCTCATCACTCACGGCCGCGACGACGACAGTAGCGACGACATCGCCGACATCTCAGCACCCCACTAGCACACGCACACCCACCCGCAGCATACCACGAGCCCGACCCACTGCCGGCCCATTCATCCGTTGTTTACGAGATTTAATATTTGCCCAACACACCAACCACCACTGCACACGGCCCCCGGTGCCCGCCCTCGCCTGCGTCTCGTTTCATCTCATCTCGACGCCTGTTAACACGCACGCTTTAACCACCATCTCACTACTCGACACGCCGTGACCCACGACCCCGACGCCGCCGCTCTCGCCACCAGCTTGCGCGACGACAGCAACAACGACCACAACGACGACGCCTGCTTCGCGCGCGAACCACCAAAAGGAACCAACCCACGGCAGAACCCAACCGAGGCACTGGACCCAACAAGTTAAACACACCACTCACCAAATCCACGCGCCGGCACTCGCCCGAATAGTGTCACAAACAACCCACTCGACGCGCTCAACGCGCTCCCCACCACCTGGCAATGACGACGGTCGTGTCAACACGGCCGGCGACGGCGCCCGATGATGAACAGCAAGCAACAGCAGAAGCAAGCAACCTCCAGGTGTCCCTGCGCCCCGCCGCTGGCTCGCTCGTGCTCGCCGCCGCCGCAGACACCGTCTTCCCGGCCCCAATTGCCAACCTTGTCACGGCGCTCGCCACCTCGGCACGGCTCAGCCTCCGCGTGACGGCCTTTTTCATCGAGGCCATCCTCGAGACGTCACAGTACGGCACGCGCGTGTCCCTAGGCTACACGCGCAGGCTACTCATCTCGGCCATCTCGTCGGCCCGCAGAGTCTACCTCGCATCCAATGCCGCCCTCGACAACGACCTCATGGGTTACATGGGCTTCTCGTCCGACAAGTCGGCCGGAAGCACAGACGCCTTCCTCAACGTTCTCGATCGCTGGACAAACCTCGGCATCTACGTCATTCACCACACGTTTACGCTCGCAGAGCTGTTCGCCATGAGCGGCTTCTACCTCACCGCAAACACGGTGCAGGGCGCGAGCTTTGCCGCGCACGAGAGTGTCACGCTGTTCGACTCGCTGTTCGGCAGCAACGAGTCGTCGCGCGCGCTGTCCAGCATTATTACTCTTGTGCGCAAGGAGCTGCTCGAGGACGACAGATTCAAAGCCGCCGACCGAGGCAAAGTTGCCAGTCTGACGGCACTGACAAAGGCCCTAACCGCGTTTGCCTGCCTTCAGAGCGCGACTTGGGGGCGCTCATCGCAGCGTTTGCGCTTCAGAGTGTGAGTATTGAGCCGTGAGTATAACGCCACCGCCACTGACCCTGCAGACTGTACGATTGCACTATCACAATCAGTGATGACGAGTCGTTCTCGGCCAATGCCGACGATCCGACCACCATTACAGAAGAAATGACCATCGAGGACGCCCCAGGTCCAAGCACGATCTCTGGCAGGCGTAGGAGGGAGGAGCTCCCGGCCATTGAGGTCAGCGTCGAGGAGGACGAGGACGCAGAGATGGCGTCGGCGTCGCGTGAGGCTACACCATCACGCACGTTGGGCCCAACCCCGGAATCCAACACCAACGCCGATCTCGAGCTTCTCAGACAGCTCGAGCATCTCGTGGGTGAATCGCCCGACGATACGGTTTTCGACGATAACGCCAGCCGACGCACAAGTCGAGTCAAGCGCCTCCGTGAGGACATGTTTGAGATTACCGACGAGGTGTCCGAGTCGACCGTCGTGACGCAGACGTTTGAGCGCCTCAGTACGATGACTGCGCCGTCAAGTCCGCGCTCGTCGCGCTTCTCGGGCACCGGCACGCTCCGCGGTCGTACCACCAGCATCGCGCCCGACGACGACGTGCTCATCGAGACGCTCGAGTTAGATGACAGCGCCATGGCTGTGGACGAGGACGACAAGCCAGCAGATGCGTCGGCGTCGACCACGCCACGGACGCCTACTTCGGCTCTTCCAAGGAGCAACTCGATCCTGCCCCTGTCCGATATTGTGCCCACCGTCGTCGAGGCAGATGAGACGGAGTGGATCGAGGTTGACCACCTGCTCGATGACGATGCTCACGACGAAACCCTCCCCAGCGCGCCAAACGGTGTGCCACCCAGCTCGCCAGTTGCAAGCATTCACCAGCCCGACCAAAGCACGGAGAAGATCCAGCTTGTCCTCCGCACAATGACCAACAAGCTGCTCCAGCGCAAACGCGTCGTGCGCAGAGTTCAGCAGTCGCGCATGTCGGCTTCTCCCTCCCCTCCCCCAAGTCGTGGACAACGCAGCAGCGGCGGTCCATCTCGTGATGAGGCCAGCCGCCCTGACCGTCCCGACGTGCGCGCCATTCAGTGGGAAGTACCCACTCGACCCGCTCCACCTCCCCCCAGGCAGGCCACCCCACCCAAGGAGAGGCGAGGAAGCAGTTCAGCCGGTGTCAGCGGCTCGGGACGATCATCCCCCAAACCAACGGCCGCAGCGTCCTCGCCAAAGGGTAAGGGACGGCTCTTCCCCCGCCGATCGATGCTTGGCCTTCGAGATGAGCGCTCCGAATCATCGTCCAACGAGGCTGGGCCCTCTCGGCCCCGTCGTGAGGGCGCGTCGCGCTCGCGTCGCGAGGGCAGCAGCTCGTCCTCGTCGGCGTTCGGAGCTGTTCGGTCCGCGTTCTCCCCTTCCAAACACTCTGTACCCTTCCCCGGGGCATCAGATGTTAAGAAGGAGCCGCCGGCGCGTGTCGCTCCAAACTCGCCACCCAGTGCACGGGTACCCCGAGTACCACCGCCAACGCCGTACGCTCCACCTGCACGCTTGCCTCGTTCCACGAGCACGACTACTATCCAGGAGTCACTACGCACGCGTGCCAACCGCGTCCGTACCGAAAGCGCACAGATGTTCACCCCGTCCGCCCCAACGGTTGACACGGCCACAAACCTATTCCCACACGAACCGCTCATCAAGAATATTCACAGGTTTATGCGCTACTCTTCGGCCGCCTATGGTCAAAACTTCTTGCGCATCTTTGGGCTTGGTAACGCCGACTTCAACTTCCCTACGACGGGTCGCCACCACGCCAACAGCTGGGCGTTTGCGCAGCACACCAACATTCCCATCGACTCACTCCTCCTGTCGTCGTATTCGGAATCGTCGCCCGCGTTCAGTGCGGCCAAGGCTCCGCCACTTGTCCACTATATTGCCGTCGAGCACAAGCTCAAGGCCATCGTGCTGACATGTCGCGGCACCCTTGGCCTCTCAGACGTGCTCGTCGACCTCACGTGCGACTACCGCGAGATCCCGGTCGATGGTGGCGACCCGGACGCGTCGTACCTTGTCCACTCGGGCATGTACGAGTCAGCGCTGCAGCTCACTGAGAAGCGATCCACGGTGCACCAGACGCTTGTCGACGCGCTGAACAAGTACCCCAACTATGGCCTTGTTCTCTGCGGCCACTCGCTGGGTGGTGGCGTAGCCGCGCTCCTCGCCATCTCGTGCAGCGTCAAGCGCGAACGCTTCATTGAGCAGAATGCTGCGCGCGCGGCACCCGTCAAGCACCCACGCATCACGACGCCGTTTGTCACATCGTTTGGGTCTGGCCTCCCGCCTGGCCGGCCGATCCACTGCTACGCATACGGTATACCGGCCGTTGCGAGCTCGGACCTGGCGCGTCACAGTGCGGGTCTTATCACGTCGGTGGTGCAGAACTCGGACGTTGTGCCGACGCTCTCGCTCGGCGTCTTACGCGACCTCAAAAACATTGCCGTCACGCTGTTCGAGGAGGGCAACGTTGCCGAGGAGATTGTGAGCCGCGTGATCGGCATCAACCGGAGCAAGTTTGCCTTCCAGGCTGGCGAGCCGTCGACGTCGACTGATCTCATTGAGAATGTCAGTGACGAGCAGATGCTGAGCGACTGGATGGTGTCGCTCATCAAGACGATGCGTGCGGATATGGACAACGACAAGCTGTACCCGCCGGGCATGGTCTACGTCATGGAGTACTTTGACGTGTTTGTTACCGTCGACGCCGAGGACCGGCTCTCGGGCGACAAGGCGACGTCGAGCAAGCGGGCACAGAGAGTGGTAAGTGGAGTGGGGCAAGCACAAGAAAGCGATTGCTGACAGACGCCAGATCCTCCGCCAGTGTGACTCTGTCGAGGAGAGGTTCCGCGAGCCGCTCTTCTCGAAAACGATGCTTAACGACCACCTGCCGTCGCACTATGAGCGCTCGACGCAGCTGTTGTATGACGGCCTGGGACAGGGCCTTTTGTAGGAGCCGTTGCGTCTTGGTTGTAGTGTCGAGTTGTAATGCTACGTTGCGTTGAATGTGAGGTGGGTTAGAGGGGAGCGACGTCGAGCATTGTGGAGTCGACCAGTGTGGAGTGGCCCAGTGTGTAGTGCACATGCGCTTGATCTTGCGCGTCTATGGTTATGTCTTCCTCGCCGGTTCTTCCTTAGAGTCTTCCTTCGAGTTTTCCTTCGAGTTTTCCTTCCTTCCCCCAACCCCCCCCCCCCCCCCCTCGGTCCCCACCCATCTGCATCGTCGCCCACCAACCCACCCTGCTGCGCGAGCGAGACTTTGCAGGCCCACCCACCCTAATGATCGCTTGGTGACCTACGCCGCCACCTCGCCCGCGTCGACGGCCTCAAACCACGCGTCGAGCGTCATGTCCGGCCTGCGGTCGGGGAACCAGCCGTACCGGCGGAGATCGACGCGCTCGCCCCCGGCGCCGGGGAGCGTCTCGACCTCGACGCCCTCGGCCTCGAGCCGGTCCTTCTGGCGCGCGACGCCTAGCCCTTCGTCGCCGCGCGGCGAGATGAGGCCCTTGGCGTTGATTACGCGCTGTGGTGAGTGAGCGACTGGCTGTTCCCGACGCCGACACGACGCGACGCGACGCGCAGCTCGGCCCACCACCCCACACCCACCTGCCATGGGATGTCCGACCCGCTGGGGAGCACGCGCAGCGCCTGTCCCACGTGCCGCGAGTAGTTGGGATAGCCGGCCAGCTTGGCGATGTGGCCTGGGGTTGGTGAGCTGGCGCTGGCTGCCAACGAGGGCGGGGACTCAGCTCACCATAGCTCGTCACGCGCCCCGGCGGGATGACGCGGATAATGTCGTACGCCTTGGCCATGAGGTCTGCGACGTTGTCCGCCATGGTGGGCAACGAGGTGATCCGGTGTGGATACAGCGATTAGATGCTGCGACGCGCAGAATAGGACGCGCAGAATAGAACGCAACCCAGTCGACTCACCCACCGGGCCGTGCCTGGCGCGGCGCAGAGATCGTCCCGCGGGAGTATTTCGCGGCGGCTGCGCCAAGTGCCAGGCGCGCCAGGCCGAGTCCAGGCTCTTTGGGCCGAGTGGAGATGGCGGCCCACAATGCCCACTGCCCCTCACAACCAGCCGCAACCAGCCATAACCACAAGCTGTGTCACTCATCACCATCTCTCTCATCAGTCCAGTGGGTACTCGATACTCGACACTCTCCCCTCTCTCTACAACCCGCACGCCTTCATACACACCCCGTCCCACACCCCAGCGCAACACTCCACAACAAGGCCGCACCCCACATCGCCGCCGCCGACGACGCCTCGCGTCCCGACGCCGCCGTCAGCCCTCTCCCCTCCGACCCCAGCCCCCTCCGACCCCAACAAACCCCCCCCCCTCTCCATTCCTCTCATGACGCACGTCGCATCGCGCCAGCACGACCATGTCTCGGCGCTGTCAGTCCCCCAGCCGCCATGGCCGCCCGCCCAGCCGCCGAGCAACATGCTATTAAAGGAGTGGAAGTGAGTCGTGCTCCCGCTGCGCTCGCTGCGCCGACAAAGCTGACCACCCACCGCAGGTATGAGATGCGCCGCGAGGCCCAAGAGATCCTGCCCGGCCTGTACCTCGGCCCGTTCCAGGCGTCGACCAACATGGCCAAGCTGCGCGCCATGGGCATCACGCATATGTAGGTTGACTGACGCTGTCGCCGAGGCAACAAGCAACAGGCGACGACGCCCCAGCCTGTGCGCTTGGCTCAGCTAACACCACACAGCATCTGTCTCCGCGACTCGGTCGAGGCGCGCCTCATCTTCCCTCGCTTCCCTACAGAGTTCCAGTACCTCACTCTTGACGTTGCCGACTCGGGTGTGAGTCAGCTGGACCGGGTGGTGGTCGCAAGCTGACGGTGCAGACGCAAAACATCATCTCGATCTTCCCTCGGTGCCGCGCCTTCCTCGATGAGGCGTTGAACATCGGTGGAGGAGTACTCGTCCACGACAACAGTGAGTGGGCTGCCATGCTGAACCCAAGCCGCAGCCAGCCCACCGTCGCTCACACCCCAGGCGGCATTGCCACGGCCCCAGCCATCGTCATCGGCTACCTCATGTACCTCTTCGGCTGGGAGTTTGAGACGGCCCTCCAGTTTGTCCAGAGCAAGCGCTACTGCGTCAGCACGGCGAGCGTGAGTGACGAAGCCTGAGCCCGGCGTCGCTGACGCCCAAGTTTGAGAACCAGCTCCGCGAGTACGCCCCCATTGCGGCCGCCCAGCGCGGGTACCAGCAGCAACAGCAGCAGCAGCAGCACAACGGCGCCCATTCCCCCAATGGACACCAGGCCAACGGAGCGCCTCTCCGCAAGCGCTCGTGGGACGGCGAAGGGTGTGTACAGTTGGCGGGGTCTGTTACGTCCAGCTGACACAGCAGTGACACTGTTGTCGGCCAGCGCCTCCGCCTAGGGGACGGCGACGAGGCCGACGTTGACATGGAGTAGAACCCGATGTTTTACTCCAGCATTCCGACTTTCTCCCCTGTCTCGAGGTTTCCGACGGCAGCACCGCTCGGTGGTGATTCCCCCATTTGTGGCACTTCGATGCCTTCACCCCCACCACTAATACCTGTTCCTGTGACCATCCCTCGCAAGCACCAAGCCCAAAGCAAGCATCATCCCACTGTTGTACCGTCGCTGCGCAGTCCGTATACATTATTGTCATGTAACAACCAAAATCAAGACAACCCCGTGGTGCTTGCGCGATCCTGCCGCACATCACGGCCACTACTAGTTAACTGCTGATACTAATATACTCCTCGCATAGCCTAGATCCACCCGCCCTGCCCGACAGGCTGCTGCACCCGCTGCGTCTTGTGCACGGGGACGTAGTGTCCCTGCACCTGCGGGAGGTAAGGCAGCGCCGAGGGGCGCTGCATCTGTGGTGTTGTGGGCCGGTGGTGCATCTGCGGTGTCGTGGGCCGGTGGTGCATCTGCGGCGTCGTCGGCCGCTGATGGAACTGGGGCGTGACGGACCGGGGGAGCTGATGGTGGCCCATCATCTGCGGCGTCGTCGGCCGGCCCACCATCTGCGGGTGCATCTGCGGCGTCGACGGGCGCGGTGGTGCGAGCTGCGGCAGCCGTGTGGGCGGCTTGAACAGCGGCTCGGTCTGGATCGGCGCCGGCGGCTCAAACTCGTTGATGCCCCCGTACACAGAGTACGTGTTGGGCGCCTCCCACGCGCCGGCGTGTGCGAACGGGTCGGCCGCGACGTGCGGCTCGACCGTGTCGTTGGCCGCCCAGTGGTCCGGCCCGCCGGGCGCCTGCTTGCGCAGCGCAGCCTCGATGCGGTCAGCGCGCGAGGCGCGCGGACGGATGCTGCCGAAGGACGGCACGCGGCGCGCGCCCCGCGCGCCGCCAGCGTCGGCGGTCTGCGCAGCGTTCATGGCCTTCTCGGCGTCCTCGCGCCCCTCCTTGCCCTTGCTCTTTTGGCGCCAGACGTTGACCGCGTGCGCGATCGCCTGCGGCGTGTGCGGGACTGCGTTGGCGTGCGGGTCGCGGTCCGAGTGGCCGGCCGACGAGGTCGAGCGCGAGGGCGGGCCGCCGGTCCTGAAGGAGCGGTAGCTGCTCGCCGAGCCCGTGCGCGTCGGCAGGCGGGTCCCGGCCTCGATCGGCACGGCCGTGGGGAACATCTGCGCGTGCTGGGGCGAGGGGACCATGTTGGCCGGCATGGCCGAGGGCGGCAGGGAGCCATGCCCGTGCGACGATGAGGCGTAGCCGTGCCCGTGGGTCGAGGACGGAGCAAGCATGCTGCCGTGTCCGTGAGATGAGGGGCCAGAGAAGCGCGAACGCGTCGTGCGGATTGACGCTGCCGGTCGCGAAAAGTCAATGACATCGCCGTCAGGCTCGGCCTCGCCCTCGCCCTCGGCGTCCGTCTCGCTGTCATTGTCCTCGACCTGTGCCTCGACCGCCTGCTGCACGACAGGAACCGGGACGACGGTGGGAACCGACGTCGTGACGGACGACGCCCTGCCACGCGTTGGCAGACTTGTACGCGGGGCGAACGCGGTCGGCACAGCGTGCTGCACATGGCCATCCTCGCTGTGCGCGTGCACAGGCGGCCTGGGGAGCGCGCGGGCCGGCGCGCGAGATGGTCTGGATGGCGTCGATGGCGTGGGGCGGATGCCCTCCACCTCGTGCTCCGACCCGTAGCTGGAATTGCTGTCGACGCGCTCAAGCACGGCTCCGGCGTGGTCCTCGATCAGCGGTGAGGCATGGATGGGAGGCGACAGCCGCTCGGCGGCGCTGTGCACCAGCGACGGTGTCGGCGCTGCCGACGGAGGTGTAACAAGGAGGCTCGAGTTTGCCGACGCGCCTTCCGTCGGAGTGGAGAACTCAAACGCGGGCGAGTTGAACGCTGCCATCGAGTCGACGCTGCGTGACCTCCGGCGCATAGCCCGAGGGGTGAACGGCGACGAGCCGGCCTTTGATGGCGTAGGGGGGAGTGGTGAGGGGGCGAACTCGAGAGCACCGCGTTTGGATGGCGACGGCGCGAGCGACGGCACCGAGGGGGACGATCTGAGCCGCCTCGACGGTGTGCCAGGAACCGGAGTCCGCCTCCCGTCGCTGTTCTCCGAGTTGCGCACAATCGTGTTGTCGAGCTCTGCCGCTGTTCCAAAGAAGCCACCACCGGGGGTACCGCGGCTCCGCCAGCCCGGCATGTCGCCTCCTGGCCCAAACGGAACCGGCAAAGTGGGTACCGCGGCGGCGGCGCCAATGGGTGTCTGGTGCAACGCAAGCCAGGCCTCGCGGCTGCGCCATGGCTGGGCTCCGGGATCTGGTGCTGCTGAAAACGACCCCCGTCGGCCGAGCCGTGAGCCAGCGGCGAGACGGGCCTCGTCGCTGCCCGACCAGAGTGATCTGCTCCGCCTACGCTGCTGCTGGCTGGGTCCGCCGGCGGCGGCGTCCTTTGCGTCCTGCTCCTGCCTGATGATGTGCCCGGGGAGGGGGGGCAGCTGTGGCGGCGGAGTCGGTGGTCTGTTTGCGTCCTCCTTTGCCGCCTTGAGGGAGAACTTGGACACCTTCTTGCGGAGGAGTCCCATCGTGTCGTCGTGGGCGGTGTGTGTTGCGTGAGTGTGCTCGTAGATGTCCTACGTTGTCCAACTGGTGTGGGCTTAGGAGTTGGTGAAGAGAGAGAGGAAGAGACTGCTGGCCCAAGAGACTGGAAGAGTGCCTTTTTGCGGTTGGCCGATGAAGAAGGAGTCGAGCTTCTTGTGGTCAATGTTTGGTACAGGTTGAGCGGATCGAAAGGGGTAGCCAAGGATGTCAAGTTTGCTCCATCTAGGAGCGGCAGGTTGTGCGTACTCCTCTAGAGTCGGTCGTCGGTGGTCGTCGTTTGCAGAGTTGGCGGTGGAGAGGGGGGAGACAGGAGGGCAGGAGGCAGGAGGGGGGCAAGAGGCGAGGAGGCGACGACGACGACGACGACGAGCAGCAGCAGCACGCAGCAGCGGCGCCGGTAACGATCCTGCGGCGCGCACCAAACTTGGGTTTGGCAGACGAAAGGCACAGACGGGCGCTCAGGGAATGGGGCCAACCCCACCCCCTGGCGTTTCATTCCCACTGCTTCGGCTCTGGAGGGGCGCGCATGCTTTTCCCTTTCGGGCCCTGGCGAGAGAGTGACACACTGACCCCTTGCTGTCGTCTTCGCGCCGCCGACGCACACTGTACACCCCTTGACATAAACATTGACCTGGGCCTGGGCCGCGGTCTGGTACACTGCGCGCTCAAGGGGAAGAGCAGCAGCAGCAGCACTGCAGCAGCAGCATGCGCAGTACTCGCACCGTGTCGTGATGTTTGTCATACGATCGCGACAATCCTAACCTAGCTGCGAGCAATGACCGCATACACGCCCACACGCACGCACTCGGCACGAACTGACGGCACTACAATGCACGCTCGCAACGCCACACATGATGCATTCAAGGCGCTGGGCTCTAGCGCCACAATCCGCGCGCCGCGGCCCCGCCATCATGGCACCAGAGGAATGTAGCGGGCGCGCCGCAGCATGGTGCCGAGGTAGATCGGCTTCCAGTGACACAAGCTGTTCCGGCTCTGCCCCCTCTCCGCCGCGCTGCGCCCATCGCCCCATGCGGCCCACCACAGGCACGCGCCAGTTCCGGGTCGGTCGAGCGCTGTACCTCGCGCCAAAGTCCTGCCGCGTTGCGATGGTTCCGCCGGCACGCTGCTCCTCGGCGGCGGCGGCGGCTGCTCCTGCTCGGCGTGCGCACGTCCCGCGTGTGTTTGTTTGTGTGTTTGTTTGTTTGGTTGTTTGTGTGTTTGAACTTTACGGGAAGCGCAGAGTAAACATCGGGAGGCGCTCGCGAAGACCGACCCACTCGTCGACGCCACTCGCCGAGCAGTCGGCCTCAACCATGACGCGCCGCACCTGCTCCTGCAATATCACGTCTGGAGATCCTCACCGACATTGCCAGCGCCATCGGACAGGCGGCACCGTCATGGACGCTGCATGCAGCGAGCGCGCTGCCATCAACGGCATGGACGCGTCGTAGTGCGCCAGCGATCACGTACAGACAGGTGCATGTCCGACAGGCTGGCCGGCCGGCCGGCCGGCCCAGACCTCTGAGTGGGGCAGCGAGCCCTGGGCCGGAGGCATTTCGCACGCCAGAGTAAACAAACACACGCTCCTGATTTGTTTCCTGGCGACAAACGACAGCGCGCGACAGCCGGCGTCGACGCCCGTCCCAACCGACGGGCAGGGGCATCGCTCGGGGTCTGGACCTGAGACTGGGGCCGTGGCGTGGCGCCACTTGCTTGCTCCGCCATTGCCGGGACACGCCCGTGGAGTGGAGCTGTGGCGGATGTCACGGAGCGGAAAGGCAATGTTCATGTTGTCGTCGTCGCGGGTAGGGGAGTCGCAGGAGAGTCGATCGCTGGAACAGACGCGGCGGACGTGGATGATGACGTCGGCAGGGGGGACGCCGGGCCGCTGGAATGGCCGCAGTCGTCTCATATGATACCAGAAGGTTAAACCAAGGCGTTGGAGCGACATCTGGCAAGGCGGAGAGGGCCGAGGACACCGTGATGCTCGCGGCGGCCACATTGCTGCAGCCATGTTCCGCTTGACCTGTTTGCGGAGTCATGAGATACATGGTTATGGTTCGCGGGCCGGCATGGCCGACACGGCCCGCATGTTACAGACGCAATCGTGGAGTGGCGGAGGACACAGCACAGGCCGAAACACAGGCGGTGACGGCCAGCACATAATACAACCTCTCTCGCGCGCTCCGGGGGAGGATGATCACCCCGTGAGTCATGCGTCAGAGATTACAGGGGTAGTCTACAACATGGACTGCATCATCTGCATCATGGGCTGCATCAGCCGCGTCACCGCGTGTAAGCGCAGCAATGTGACAGCCAAGACGGCACCCACTCGTACGAGCGCCTCGGCACTCCACCTCGCCGCAATCTCCGCCCCGCGGCGACAGTACCGGATCTAAAACTGGCGCGTTAGACGATGCTGTTCACGTGCACCCAAGGACTGGCTCTGGGGACAGAGGAGACTGATACAGTCCAGGCACTACAGTCCAGTCTACACACATGCTGCAGATTCTCGGGCACTTGCCTGTAGGGTCGCTGACGCACCGCCCCGGGCTCTCGTCGCTGCAGCGCTCTGAGGCCCATCCTTACATGCTCTTTTGGCCGACGCTGACGACGTCGGGCACACTCAGCAGTCGCTTGTCGCCAGAGACGCCAGGCGGGGTGCGGGCCTTGAGTTTGAAGGGCGTATGTGGCGCCGCTCCGAGCAGTAACAGCAGTCCGACAGACACCTTCGACGAGCCTCCGCCTCTGTCAGCTTGGCCGGATGACTGGTCCAGCTGCTGTTGTGGCTCCAGGTGTAGGACACCATGTAACGTGTCCAGGACTGCCCGGAGCACTAGTGAGACTGCGGAAGCGCGGTTCCGGGACTGAGCCTGCTGTGTACCCCGTTCAGCTCTGCTCAGCGTCGTGTCGCACGGCGTGGCGTCCGCTCCGTCGCCGCTCTGACCGCTGAGATTCAGCCGGCCGTTGTAAACAATATGGCTGCCTCATGGAAGCTCGGGTACAGCATGCTACACGCGCACGCCAGTTGCTCGCGGCGGCCGCAACGCCGGAAACTGCAACAAGGCCAGGCATTCTCCCGGCCCCTCCATCCGTCCACAGTCATTCCTCCTCTCGGCTTACTGCGCACCGTTTCAGCGCTCACACCCCCATCCTGGTACTTCCAATATGGGGCATAGTCTGACCTTCATTTGTACGCCTCATGGCGGCCCCTCGCTCCGCAGGCCCGCCACTTTCACCTTTGGCGGCCGTGGCGACGTGTGGCCTATGGGCCGATCCGCCGAGACGCGTGAAGGGCGCTGCTTCCCTGCTAACCGGGCAACCTGGCCAGCACACTGAAAGCGGTTCACCTTGTAGGCGGGATGCGAGTGCCAGAAATGACGAAGCCCAGTGATGAAGAGGCGGCGAGGCCAGGAAGTTCGTTTGGTCGCCAACATCCATGCGACTGCGGGGCCAGTAAAGGTGCGGGCACTCCGCCACGGTCCGGGTATCATGGGGTGTGTTCCGTTGCTCCAGGGCTGGTGTGGGGGGGAGGACGACGATGACTTGTGCCCTGTATCACTGACAGTCGTCCAGTTCGCACGTCGGAGTGGTGCTTGAAACCACTACAACGACATACCTCCCAAGTGCCACATTACGACCATCCCGCTGTAACTACTGTACAACTGCATTTCACCCGTCTCGCGATTGGGCGGCTGTCGTGGCAAAGGCTGTTGGGGTCAAAGTGTACATCACCCGACGGAAATGCATCTGGGAGCAAGGCTGGGGGCACCATCGGGTGGTCTCGAGTACTGTGCCGCCGTCGGTCACCGTACCGCCGTCAGTCGCGTCGGACTCCCCAGAAGCTTGTGTTGATGGCGCTATGGCACTGTCTACTGGGGTCACCCTTGGGGGAGGCACGGTATCGCTGGCTGACGGCGTGGTACGTCGCCGAGGCCAGTTGCCCGAGCCTACCTACACGCTGCCCGGTCCTTGCCCAGGCTGACCTGGGACTGTGTACCCAGTGGCTTCACTTAACGACGTGAAGCAGACCACAACGTCTTCTGCGGTTCTGTGGAGGCAAGGCTGGCACAGACCTGTCATCATAAAACGCTGTGGTCGCCCTGTTCGAGGTGAAAATGGGCGCTGGGCTTGGCGTACCGCGGCATAACTGGTCTGCAGTACCTGTGCTGGTGCCATGGGCGGTCGGTGTCAGATGGGCGCCTCGGCATCCGTCGTGAAAGGCAACACGGACGTCAAGGCCGGCGGTAAAGATGTACCAGCAGCCCACTGTAGCGTGGGGAAGCGGCCTGGCGCGAGGACGGCGGTACGGCCAGCGTCTTTGATGGAGAGGAGGTCGCAGTCTCGGACGATGAAAGCGCGGTATTCCTGGTACAGTAGCATGGTAGGCCACTGCCAGATCTGGGCTTAAGGCGTCACATGTCCAAGGCAGTGCTTGTGGCACAGTTCGTGGGGGAGCGAGAAGCACGAGCAGGCCGTGCCCTTCGACAAAGGGGCAGGCGTGCAGACGGTCACATCAGACGCCAGCCGCGCGACCGCACAATCCTGGCCCTCGCCTCTCGCCATCCATTTCAATGGCAACCGTGAGAGGCCATCACGCGGATCAAGAGCCCCGAAGGGGCGCCAGAAGCGTCCAGTGGCCGACGTGGCGGTATGGAATCTTCCCGGCCGACATCGTCCCAACTTGGTGCGGCACTACGGCCCTCAGACGACTCCGACTCACTGACTCACTGGCAGCGACGCCCAACCAGACGCGCATGTGGGTATCACCCCGCTCGCGCGATATGAGATCCCGAAGATGCTGCGAACTGCCCGTTGCGCCGAGTAGCACGGCGCAGTCGGAACGCCACAGCATGATCGACCACCCACACGGGGCGTAGACAGTGCTGTCCTGCGGCCCCAAGCGCCCACAGCTGCCGCGCACGCACACCACGCCCTCCACACCGCTCCACCACGATCCAGCGCCAGACGCAGTGATCACACGGTAACTGCACCCGCAGCCCGCAGACGACAGCGTGCAGTGCAAACCACGCGTGTGTAACTGGTCGTTGGTCGCGCGAGTCCTGCGCCGTGCCTGGCAAAGTGCCACGCCCAGATGCCACCTCGCGCCCACGCCACGGCGCCCGAGCGCGCGTCTGTCATCCTGCACCGGCTGCACCGCTGCGGCCGCCGATCCCATCCACAGTCTGTCGTTGCTGCCTGCCTTTGACCCTTGGCGCACGCTGCCATCACCGTAGCATCTCGGTGCCATCACTGCACCATCACTGTGCCAACACTGTGCCATCACTCCATCGCCGTGCCAAGGCCGCAGCGCAGCCAAAAACACGGCGCGTGATGACGCGAACCCGCGACCGTGGCCTGGCCAGACTGGGCGGTCAGGTCCCTGCATAATGAATTGTGCTGGCGCACACTGTGCACGCAGGGCGATGCCAAGTCCCCCAAACCCAGGGGTAGCAGCTCCCAGACGTTCGCTGCAAGCAGCAACAAGTCTCACGCCGCCTCGCCCACCTCACCGACGGCCTTTTCTGGTTCAATCGCCCCTTCTGTGCACGGCTTGGCTGCAGGGGACGGCGTCAGAGAATTCCAAACGTGCGTTACCCGACCGCACACTACAAGCATCGACGGCGACACGACAGCAACAACGAAATTGTGACATGGCACAGTGACATTGCACAAGGCTCGTAAAGAGTGAATACATGAGGTCCGGCGGTTCCGCCTATGTATGGATCCACGAAGGGGATAGAACGTGGTCTAGGGTTAATGCGAGGGGGTTGTTATGGGGGAGAGCGTTCTTAGAAGAGGAGGGCAACGGCGCCGAGGAGGGCAACAAGGCCAGTCGAGGCGATGAGCTTGTTGGCCGACGAGGGCTTGGCAGAGGCCGAAGCGGAAGCGGAAGCGCCGGCGGCGTGGGCCGAGCCCGACGCCGAGGAAGCAGCACCGGCCGAGCCAGAGGGGGCAGGGGCGGAGGGCTTGGCCGACGAAGCACCGCCAGCCGAGGGGGCAGCGCCGCCAGCCGAGGGAGCAGCACCGCCAGCCGAGGCCGAGGGGGCAGCCGAGGTAGCACCGCCAGTAGCGGCACCGCCAGCCGAGCCCGAGGCCGAGGGGGCGGCGTCACCAGCACCGGCCGAGGGGCTATGGGATGTCAGCGACCGGACGAGGAAGACAATAACGAGAAACAACTCACGTCGAAGCGCCCGAGGCAGCACCGTTCTCGACGGGCTTACCAACGCACGAGGTGTCGGAGCCCTTCTGGATGCTCACGGCCTGAGCGTAGTTGGTGTTGCCGGTCTGGTCAACAATCTTGAGCGAGATCTGGGTGCCAGCGGCGAGGTTAACCCTCCAGGTGAGCTGGTTGCCGGTCTGCTCTCCGAAGTCGACGCTAGAGATGGTGTGAGCGCCAGGAGACAAAGGGAAGGGAGTCTGTGCGGTGCGCGAGGGGCGCGTGCCGTCGAGGTGGGGGGTACTTACAGAGCAGCGGCACCGGGCTGGCCACCAGGGATGACCGAGACGAAGTAGGGGCCCTGGCCACCGTTCCAGGTGAGGAGGACGGGCTGGCACTGTAGAGAGGGTCAGAGACGCGTCCGTGGTCGAGTGGGAAGACTACTTACCTCGGTGAGGGCACCGGGGGTGTTGATCTGGGGGCCACCCGACTGAGCGAGGACGGCGGTGGCGGCGAAGAGGGAAGCGGCGACGGCGGACTTGAGCATCATTGTGAATAAAGGTGAATGAGTGTGTAGGGAGAGTGTGATGTGGTGCTTGTAAAGCGAAGTGGTGAGATGAGGAGGGGGAGAAAAGTGGTGGTGAGGTGAGTGATGGAGAAAGAGTAACGATGGGTTGGAAAAGCGCTATGTATAGGGGGGAAGGCAGAGGAAGGGGAGGGGGGAAGGTGGGCGCGCGGGCGCAGCGAGTGCAGTGCGCGCGTCGTCGTCTGGCGTGGGTGAGGGCCGTGAGGGGCGTCCGTCTGTAGTCGCTCGTTCGCTCACTGCTCGTTGGTTCCAAATACGCCCTTAGCAACGTGACGCGACGACACCACCAGCCGTAACGAGAGGCGCCAAAGCAAAAGCCCCCAGGGACCAGGCCGACGCCTACTGTAGCTGCTGGCAGGTTGCTTTGACGCTGCTGATGGTGCTGGTGCTGGTGCTGCTGCACGCTCTGGCGCGCGCCGCACACGAGCCGCACAGGGCGTTGACGGCCGGGCGGACAGACGAGCACGACAGCCCACAGGGGGACGGTATGGGCGCGGCCCCCCCTCCCATGCCACAGAACAGGCAGAGCAGTCTCCCTTGACACAATCAATCAGCCCTGAGAGTCGCCGACCGTGGCATCCAGCTAGCAACTGCAGAGAGAGAGAAAAAAATGGGCTTTTCGTGAGGCGGTGTATCACGAAAATAAGGGTTGTGACCCATGGACGCGTAACGACCGCGTCGACGTGATACGCCGCCGCTTTGCCCGTTCCTGTTTGTGACTTTTGACTGCCCGCCCTGTGGCTCCCCCCACTATCCCTTATCCCTGCCGCCTAGAGCCCGACACGAAACGCACCTTGCCCTGCAGCAAGAGCTGCTGCTTTCCTGGCCCACCTCCGGCCCCAAGCTGCTGCTGCTTCATTCACTTCATCAACCCACCCAACCAACCGTCGAGCGCACGCGTCGCCCCTAAGGGCACCAGGATCGACGCTTAGCTCACTCGCTACTTCTGCTGCAGCGATCGGTTACACAAACTCCATCCAACCCCGAAGGCTCGATCCTGGCTCATACCAAAACGAGCACTCTTCGACTAGTACGCGACAGGGCATTCGCGGTACTCGTCACGCAAAAACATGCACAAACGAGCTCGCTCACTCACAAACATGCACAACAAAAAAGGACACACGCGTGCCGCCAGGTCCTCTATTGGACGGCATCGCGGCGCCTCCCTCGTGCGCCCGTGCGTTTCCGTCCCGGATGCCGGGTGCCGGGTCGATGCCAGGCGCGCCAGGCGCGTGCTCGTGCTCTAGTCCAACCCGCCTGCAGTCACAATGTTATTGTAATGGCCCGCGGTCGTCATCGAGCCCGGCCGGTTCCCGGATCGCCTCCCTCCCCCGTAGCTGCGCCCGCGCCGTAGCGGTGCACTGCTTGGGCCTCGGTTTGGGTTTCATTCACCCGATTTCATTTGGCGTGGGTTTGGTGCGGGCATGAGGATCTCGGGGCTGCTGCATACTGCACATTACATACTCTACATGGGCAGAGGGAGGGCTCAACATCTAAGGGCGGGGGATGGGGCCGTGTGACGGTTCAAGGTCTAATGCCGCGGTCAAGGTGATCCGACCGAAGGAGATGGCTCCCAGGCCCGCTGCTGCTGCCGAGTTGTAATAGCTCCGGCCAGACTGACGTATACTTCCATCACCCAATTAACCCTGACATAAACCAACTCTTATGACGCGCTACAGCCAGCATCAAAGGCCCTAGAATCTTGTTCCGACGGTCACATCGACATCGAGCCGAGGACATGCTGCGGTTGCTTCTGGAGTAGAGACTGCTGCGCTCGCATCAATCAGCACACCTCCCCTCGCGCCCATGCTCGAGGCATTGTGTATCATTGCGTGTTTCGTGGGTGTGCCGTGCGCCGTGCGCCCGAGATTAGCGCTTTGGCCTGTTCCATCAGCCAGCAAGCCACGGGCCACGCTGGTGCACACAATCGCTGCTCCTCCATGCGTCAGCCAGTATTGCACGCCACAGTTTCAAGTGTTTGATGTGACTCGCAAGGTCATGGTTGCAAGGTCTGAAGCAAATGTGCATCGCCTCGGGGCCCACCAGTGCGCGAGGAAGGAGCGTGTGCGACGAGTGGGCAAGTGCGGTTTGGAGGTGGTGCTTAGCGCGTTCTATTGAGGCGCGTCGTCGCGCGTCCTTGTACTATGAAGCCGATCAAGCCGATCCTCTTGGGCGGGTCCCCCTTGCATGCCAAGGCGTGCGACTCTGCAAGGCGCGTCAATCAGAAATCACGTATCAGGGAGTACTAAATAAATCCACGAAACCATTGACTTTTCCACGTGGCTTTCGGATAAATCCAATAAATTATGTCATTATAATAATTATTACGCACTTGGTCACTGCTGCTGCCGCCGCCGCCTTCGCCTTCGCCGCCGCCACCATTGCGACCTTCACGAGCAGTAACAATAACTCGCGAGCGCAGCTTCTCGTTCGCACCACTTGCAGCGCACTGACTCTCTAAAAGCACAATGGTAAGAGCACAATGCGGGGCCTGCTCCCTTCCGCTTTCCCCATTCTCTAACCTAATGCAAAAGGACTTCTCCTCGTCCGCAGCACCAGTCTCACGTGAGACCTGGGCGCCTCGTTCCCCAGTCAACGACGACCGCGACGACAGCGGCCGCTACGCCGAGCGCCCGCCGCCCCCGGCTCACGACGTCGAGATGCGTGACCCCCGCGACCGCGACGACCGCGACGACCGTGACGACCGTGATGACCGTGAGCGCCGCGACGACAGGCGCGACGACCGCCGCCCTCCGCGCGATGACCGCCGTGACGACCGCCGCGATGACCGTGGCCCGCCCCGCGACTTTGGCAGGTGAGTTGGTCGTCGAGCAAGCACTGCGTACAGCAGGGGGCCCAAGCCACCTACACTGTGGTGAGAGGTGCCCCAGCTCGAGACCGTGCTTTTCCGACGTCGCTTGCCCCAGGTCAAATGCAGCCGCTGACGCTCGTGCCTCCTGTCTTCCTTCCTCTGCTTCTCGCCAACACGACACGATCTGCAACTTCCTTCACTCTTCACCTTCCCTCGCCGCCAATCCGTACAATGTCGTCCTACAGGCCCTCTGCTCCCCCCTCCCGCCCCAACAATGCTCCCCAGGTCGAGGCCAACCCCGTCCTTGGTGTCTTCGGCCTCTCGATCCGCACCTACGAGCGTGACCTCGAGGACGAGTTCTCGCGCCACGGTGACGTCGAGAAGGTGACCATTGTCTACGACCAGCGTGTGAGTTGATCAGCTGTAGTGGGTCGCGCCAGCTGACCCTGGCCCAGACGGACCGCTCTCGTGGCTTTGGTTTCATCACCATGCGCTCGGTTGAGGATGCTGCCCGCTGCATTGAGAAGCTCAACGGCGTTGTTCTCCACGGCCGCGCTATTCGCGTCGACTACTCTGCTACCACCAAGCCCCACGCCCCTACACCAGGAGAGTACCGTGGCGAGAAGCGTCCCTTCGACGACCGCTTTGACGGCCGCCGCCGTGACGACCGCGACCGTCGCTGGGGTGGTGACCGCTACGACGACCGCCGTGGTGGCGACCGTTGGGGTGGTGACCGTCGCGGCGGCGACCGCTATGGACCTCGTGACGATGACCGCCGTGGTGGCTTTGACCGCGACAGGCCCTACGACCGTCGGTGGGTGCCTTCTGCTGGTTTTGAACTGCGCGCGCATGCTGAGCTGACGTCACAGTGACGGCCCTCCTCGCCGCGACGATGACCCGTATGGTGGCCGCAGCCGCCGTGACGACGACCGCCCGCCTCCTGAGCGCCGCCGCTCGCCCAGCCCTCGCCGCCGTCACTCCGCTTCCCCCGACCGCCGGGGCCCTCCCGGTGGTGGCCAGGGCGAGTCTGACCGCTTCTGAGCGCACAGTCACACCGCACAAGCCTGGATGCAAGCTCGTACATACTAAAGTATAGACCTCACGTCCCCCCCTGCCCCATAGGACAAAATGGGTCAGGCGTCTTCAATCCTCCATGAATGTCAAGCCGGTCATCAGAGTCAAGCTCAAGTGCCCTGAGAACATGTACCATTCTTCGTCGTGCCGTGTCAATCAGTCAATGAATCCATCCATCCATTCCGTCCATGTCAAGAGCAATGCGCAAAGGGTTCAACACTGAAGACTTGAAGATGAGCCTGGCATGGTGCCGTCTCTGGGGATATCAGTGCATCGAGCACGGTGAGTCGGGAAGGGGCTGACACATGTGCGGTGCGGGCTGCGCACCGCAGGATCCATGCGCACTGAGCAGCAGCGTGGTGCGAGCAAGCGGTGAGTGCGGGGCATGAGCGCGGGCGTGCGTGCCTGCATGCCCATGGCTTGGCACCGACTTCATCTCTGCTCACCGAGACTACTGATTGCCCCAACACACTCTTGTCATTACCCAATGCATTGCATGGTCTCCCGAGACGAAGTGGACCAGTCTCGCCGCATGTGGCAGCCTGCTTAGTAGTACAATGGTCCGAGGTAGTAGGGCTGGGCTCAGCCAGCAGCCTGTGTACGGGTGGCTCTTGTGCCCGCTTAGAATTGCACACGACGCTTCCTGGCCGTGAACTTGGAGTCTCGGGGAACACTGCGACGTCAGCACCCGCCGCTCACCGCACACAACCCACCCTTCCTTGCCACGCGTGCGGTAGAGGTCCTTCTTCTTGAGGATCCACTCCTTGGCCGTGAGGTCCTTCTTTCCCTTTTTTCCCTTGATGCCCTTGTCCCTCCGCCTCCTGCGCTCGTTCTTGATCTCCTCGCGCTTTTTGGCGGTGCTCGCGTCGCTGATCTCCTCGCCGTCGAGGCCCTTGGGGATCTCCTGCTGCCCGACCATGAGGCAGAGGTACATCTTGCGCGCCTTGCGCGAGTTGGGGTAGTCGACGACGAGGCCACCGCCAAAGCCGGCCTTCTGCGCGCAGCTCGTGATCAGCTGCACCTGGTCGTCCGAGTTGGGGTAGAACTGGAAGACGGCGCGCGACGGGTTTTTGAGCGCCGAGTGCAGCGTCGTGAAGAAGCGTGTCAGGCGCTGCGGCGGCGAGTGGCTCGACGCGTCCGCGTTCAGCAGCCACTGGATGACCGAGATGCTGATCGCGCCGTCAAACGTTCCGGGGCGGAAGCCGAAGCCCTGCCCGATGTCCTGGAGGAAGAGGTCGCCCTCGACTTCGCGCTCGAGGGCTACTTCTGCGCGGTGTCAGGGGGAAGATGGAAGCAACCCGTCGCCAACAAACATACCCAGCATGCTAGGCGAAATGTCGCACCCGACCCAGACGTGTCCGTCCTCGTCGAGGATCTCGCCCGACAGGCCGGACCCGCACCCGATATCGAGGAGGAAGCACGACTCGTCGGGCGGGAGCTGGAGGAGCTCGAGCGCGCGGTCCGTCATCTGCGCCTGGATAGTCTGTACACGGGTGCTGCGGCGGGGTGAGCTGTGCGTGCGTGCGAGCGCGGCGGGCAGCAGCGCGACTCACTTGGCAGTGTACTTCTTGGCCTCGGTGTCGCCGTAGAACTGGCGTCAGGGGCTGCGGCAGCCGGGGAGCTTACAATCTCGGGCGGGCCAATCTCCTCTGGTCGTGACATTGTGATCGTGTTCGTGCTGTTCGGGGTGCGGGTAGAGCTGCTGCGAGACGCACTCGCTGTGGGATGAAGATAATGGCAAGGCTTGGGGTCATCTTGACGTCGCTCTTAAGATTTCAGCGATGTCGGTGGCCAAAAGTTATCAGGCCACGTGGTGCACGTGGCGTCGTTCCTGGCGCCTGACTTGGGCCTTTGGCGCGTCACAACAAAGACAGGATGCATCGAGCGCATCGACTACTGCTGACGACTTCCGCTTCTCCACCACACCAGCGCCTCGGCGCAAGCTATCATGGCTGCGCTGGACGATCTCGACGACTTCTTCCACCTCCCCGCCCTCCCAGAGGTCGGGGGCAGTGGGTTCAAGCTCGCGCCGCTGGCGACTGTTGCGCCGCGCTTCGTCCTCCCCGTGCTGGACGAGAGCGCGCCGGGCGTCGAGCGGCTGCTGGGCACGCTGGGCTCGGAGCTGGTCATTGACACGAAGCGCATCGCTCTCCCTCCTCTCCCCGAGCTCAAGCTCAAGGCTGACCTCGGGTCGCGGCCCGACGTAAAGGGCAAGGGCCGAGCACCGCCGATCGACGCCGAGCTCTGGCGGCTTGCGGGCTTGCCTGAGCCTGGGCCGAGCAAGCCGCGCGCTTTCCATGTGAGCTGTGGTTATGGAATTCAGCTGACGGCAGTCGGTGGCGACTTGGGACGACGCGGGAGCCGATAGCCCGTTCATGTCTGAGCGGCCAGCTCAGTTCTTCGAGTCGTTGCTGACAACGTGAGCTGTCATAGCCCCCGTTGCGTGCTAAGCTCACAACGCAGCGAGGAGCCACCTGTACATCTCCCCAAGCTTCGCACGCCGATCGCAGCGTCCCCAGTCGACGTCAAGGTCATCCTCGACCTCATGATGCGCGCAACGCTCGGCACGACGCTCACCGACGACCTGCGCTGGAGCCGGCGCGGCCAGCGGTTCGTGTATGCCGAGACTGGTGCGCGGCCGAAGGGTATTGAGCGGGGCACAGCCGACGAGTGCGTGTGCGTGTCTGGCGTAGCGCTAACGGCAGCCTGATGCACGAGTTCCTGACTATCGGCACGGCGGTGCGCCGCCTCGAGATTGTGCTCGAGGAGCATGGCGCGACGTGAGTTGATCGTGCGACCTGCTAGCTCACCCCAGCCCCATCACGCCGACACACCATGCGCTCCTGCACGCGCTGTCGACCATCGTGGCGTACTTGAAGCAGCGGCTCAGCGGCGCCGTCGACCGCAGCATCGAGGAGGAGAGCGCGCCGCTCCTGCAGCGCGCGAGCGTCCTCCACGATGCCGCCCACCTCGCGTCGACCCTATGCGAGATTGTGTGCTGGGTGGGTTCGGACAGGTTGCAGGCGCTAACCCATCCAGCCTATATCGCAGGCAAAGCCAGTCGGCCTCCCGGCCAAGCCGCACGCAGTGCTCACTCTTCTTCACTCTCACCTCGTCGCGCAGTTGTCCACCTCGACTGATGCGGGCAAGAGCGACGGGACAACGCTGTCGCTCGCCTACCTTCTATCCCGCTCGTCGGAGCCCTTCCTTGCCCTGCTGCAGCAGTGGGTCGGACTGGCTGACTCGACTCGGATAGATGACGACGACGACCCGCAGTCCCAGCCTTGGGCCGATCTCGGCATCACTCGCACCCGCCTGCCTGCAGCCGATGGCATCGACGTGCGCTGGGACTACACTTTCTCAGCTCGGCGCATGCCCGCGTTTGTTCCGCGTGACTCGCGCCGCACGCTGTTTGAAGCTGGGCGAAGTCTGAGAGCACTGCGAGAGGCGTCGGGCGGGCTCCATCCACTGTGCTCGACCGACTGGTCGCTCAGCGCAAACTGGGGATGGGGAAGCTCTGCCCACTTGTGAGCTCGGCGGTGGACACCTCCAGAGCTGACAATACAGGCCACCTAACGACCTCCGACTTCATGTCCGCCGAGTCCATCGTGAGATTGAGCGCTGGCATGGCGCTGCCCACGACCGAATGCGCACCACGTCCGAGTCCTCGTTTGCTTCCTATGGCCCGGGCCACCAGCGACGACAGACCCAGCAGTTTGACCTCCTGTCGTCTCGTGCGTCATCCCCAACCGCCGCACCACCTTCACCACTGCTCGCATCCCCTCCTAGGACCCTCATAGACCTGTGGTCGGCGTTCTCGCAGCCTCCAGGGTCTCATCTCGGGGTCATGCCTGAGGCCGACACCCTTTGGAATCCAAACGTGCAGGAAGATCTCGAGGCGTTTGTTAAGGTCCATGCAGACCAAGCCCAGCCACTGCTGCCACCAAACTGCCCGACCCTGGAACTCTACATCTCCTCCCATCTTCTGGCACCCCTCCTCGCGCATTCAGCTCTTATCTCATCGTCGCTCACTCAGTTGTATCTGGACGACCTCGGGTTCCTGCAGCACTTGGACGTCCTTCGTGCCTTTTGGCTGGGCGGGGACACGTCCTTCTCCGAGACGGTCGCAGCAGCACTGTTCACGGGAGACACATCCAGCGGTGGCGACCACCTCGGACGACGTGCGCGAACCCGTGCTCGACTCGGGCTCCCGGGCACGAGCGAGCCCGTCGAATCGACCAACAGCGACAACTGGGGCATTGGCCTTGGCCTTGGTCTGAGCGACAGGCAGCGGTGGCCACCAGGCGGCTCAGAACTGGCGTACGCCCTCCGTGCCACTTTGCTCGACGATTCGGTCGGTCGATTGGCTGCCAAGGGTCCGGTATGGTCAGACATCGAGGACCGCGTCTCGTTCGCCGTTAGGGCGCGCCCGGAAGATGAGAGCGACGGGCGTCGATCGCGATGGCTCAATCCGCAGGGTGAGTGGAGTACCGTCGCTAGGTAGCTGACCCATCCCAGCAATCGAGTGGGTCCCAGTTGGATGACCCCCAGTTGGATGACCGTAGGACGAGACTGACCTTGCACAGAGCCCTCGACTTTGTCTACCTCGCCTACTCGCCTCCAGCGGCCATCGCCTCACTCCTGCCACAGAGTGTCATGGACAAGTACCAGCTTATCCACAACTTCCTTCTGCGGATCTCACGCGTTGAGGCGGTTGTTCGATCCCTCTACTTCGATGTTCTGCGCCCTTCGCGTTCCGCCGATAGCGTGCCGATCAAAACAGGAGTCGACGCCTCGTTTAATCGCATGCCATCTCAATTAGGACTTGGGCGTCGACGCGTCCAAACTATATTCGAGCCTGGATCTGATGCGGATCGCACACTACTGGCCTTGCGGTTTGTCATGTCCTCGTTTGTGGCAGTCATCAGTCGCTACGTCCTGGATACAGCCATTGGCCAGAACTGGGACGTGATGCGCCGGCGACTTGACAAGCTACGAAGACACGGCCACGCGCCGTCGACGACGGACAGCCGGGCCGTAACACCCGCCCCGGACGACGGGGACGACTACGAAGATCTGGACGAGGAGCTTGACGATGTCGGCGCGGGCGAGGACGAAGAGGACGCGCCGACGTTGCTGGGCTCACTGTCGCAGCTTCAGTCTGCGCACTCGCTGGTGCTGTACCACCAGATCATCCTGAACCGCATATTGCGAGCGTGCCTACTCATCCCGCAGCCTGGCCACCAGGTCACATTCAAGCTGCTCATGACCCTCTTTGGGCTGATTCTGGACCTGGGCAAGACTGTCAAGGAGGTGGAACAGGGGGTTAGTACCCTCGAAGCCGGAGCCGAACACGTGATGGCTCTGCATCAAGACTGGACGGAGAAGATCGCAGTGTTTGTGAGTTCTAAGCACTAGATCGCGGGAATCAGGGTACTAAGCAGGCATACGTGCTGCAGCTACACGCGTTGGAACGTTTGTCCCTGCGGACCTCGCCACGGGGTGCGGCTGGTGGCACCTCGACAGACGAGGGCCCCAAGACGGGCCAGCAGGATCTGCAGGTGTTGCTGGATGGTGAACGACAAGGGATGGAGGAGAACGCTGGAAGCGTTTCAGCGCCACCGGCGTCTCATCTGCCAGGATCGAGTGAGCTGCAAGAGCTGCTGCTCCGTCTCAGGCTGTATTCTGGCGAATCTAGGTAACACACATGGCAGCACAAGCGACCATGCCGTCACAAGTGGGCGGGAGGGCGCGTGGTAGGCCACGCTTCAATGTAATTAGGAGACCCAAACGTGATGGATGTCGCCGGCGGGTGAGTGATGAGGAGTTAGTCGGCGTGATGTGGTGGTGGCCAATTGACGACGCCGGTGCCGGCCATTTCAGGGGTTAGTCGACGGGGGTGTCATGGAATGATGGTGAAACGGCTGCGACGCAGCACAAGCTGACACTCGCCGGGGCGGTAGTGGTTGCTTGTTTGGGGTGTAGACTGCAGGGATTGCGGGCGGGTGCCTAGCCCGAGACAGGGAATGAGTGACAACGAGGCGTGCGCCCGGCATCCCTGGGGGATCGATATTGGTTCTGCCTGCCCTGCCAGAGGCTGCTGGTGCCGGCGCGGGGGAAACCAAAGAGCGCACTTGTGCTCGCGGGAGGTGCACTAGGACGTCGTCGGAGGCAGCAAGCGTAAACGGGGCATCACCCGATCTGCTTTCAGGGAGTCAAGTGCTGCAGAAGCCAAAGCCAGCGCGCCACGCTCCCGCTGCCCGTTGCGCCAGGCGGCAATGATGGCGCTGGGCGCGGTGGGTGGCGCAGGTGTAGGTCGTGGTCTGCAGGCGTCAGCAGGTCTTGCCTCACGACGGCGCGGTATAGGTATAGCTGCCCCGCTTGCACTGCAGCAGCGCAAGAAATATGCAGCCTTGCCTTGGTAGCACACGGCGCGACGGCCAGACCTCGCTCGTTGAGCATTGCTTTGCGCGTCGTCAGGGACGCCAGCTCTGCCCCCGGCCCCTGCCAAAGCCATGCCCAGGGCTCGGGACAGCACGCGGCACGCCCTCTCGTCATGTGTGCGGGGGTGGTGCACGCAGCGTACGCCGCCCGCCATTCACGGTGTGCGGGAGCTGGCGTGCTGGCGTGCTCGCTGGCTGCGCTCGGGGCACCTGCCGTTAAACGTGGTTGCCGCGGCAACGGGTGCTGCTGCTGCTGCTGCTGCTGCTGCTGCTGGACGCGCTGCAGCCCTTTGACGCCAGGCGGGAATCGAGGCGGCACGGAGGCTGGGGAAGCGACGCAGCGACCATTCCACCACTACACGTCTAGTGGCAAACGTCTTGCACAGCGGGTGAACGCCTGTGCCAAACCCAATCACGCTGGGGTGAGCGGATTCACTCGTCGTGTTGTACGCGGGTGCAGCAGGAGCAGGAGCAACAATCGTCGTCTCGTCTCGTCTTGCCTCGTCGCTAGCTGTGCTGCTGCTTCCCCTGTCGCCGTTCCATCCCACTGTCTCGTCTCGTCGTTTGCAATCTCTCGTCTGTGCGCCGTAGTGCTGCTGTCGACGACCACGCGAGTGCCCGTCCCTGCCCTTGTGCGACATTTTCTCCTTTCGACCGCTGCCCTGGCTCCTGAGCTACCGACAGACGGCCTGACGACCACTGGTCAAACCCAATACCTACCAACACACACACACACACACACACACGCACGCTGCATACAACGCACTGTGTTGCACACTGTACAGCTCGTGCTGCTCGTCGTCGTCGTCGTCTTCGCCCGCCCGCCCGCCAGCCGCCGCCCCCGCCTGCCCGCGCCGCAGCCCCCGCCCAACCCGCCACTTGGTAGACACAGGTCCGGGCCCCTCTGTCCTTTTGCGCTTCCCTGCTTTGCCCTTTGCCTTCCCTTCGGTCCCCCCGCGCGTGCAGCCTTCCGGCTCGGTCCCCTTGCTACCCCTAAAACGACCCCCTCAATCTCGCTGCAACCTACCTACCACTCGAGGCTCTCGACATTCTTGCCCAACACACGCTCAGTCAGCCAGCTAGCTAGCTCAGTGGCAACAAAGCAGCAAGCAAAGCACGCACACGCGCTCGCCTCGCCTCGCACGCACGCACGCGCAAGCAACGGGCTGCTGCCACCTTGAATCAGGGCCATCAAGCCAACAGGGTAAAACACAACATCGCTACCCTCCATTGTCCATTGCAGGCAGAGGGCCAAAGAGGGGCAGTCAGCACCCGACCACCACCGCCAGCGTACCACCACCACCACCACCACCACCACCACCGGCAACACACGTCCCTCCTTGATCACTTTGACGCTTAGCAAACACCTCCATCAGTCAATCCATTACACTACTCCACTGGTCGTCTGTCCGTTACCCCGAGTCTCTGCCGCGACATCGCCGCCGCTTCGCTCACCGCGCGTCGTAGCACGTACACGCCACGCCGACGCCAGTCGCCATCGCACCCCCCACCTTCCCCATCGACACCCCCTCGTTCGATCCTCCCTTCGCGTCCTCCTTCACCCCACCGCCTCACGCCCCGTGTTCGTACACGCGCGACATGTCGGTCGCCCCTTCCCCGCGCCGGCGGGCGTCGCTCGTGTCGTCGCCTACCCCCTCATCACCCACAGCCCACTCGAGCATCCCCAGGCCGCAATCGGCTTCTGGTCGATACAGGGCCTTTGCTAGCGCGCCACCCTCCGACGGCCTCCCCGCCGTGCCCGCCGGCGACGAGGCCGACAAAGGCCAGGTTCGCGTAGGTGAGTTGAGGCAAATGCGACGACGACGCTTCACGTCGCCGCAGTCCAAGCGCAAGCCATCGCGCCAGCAGAATTCTGATGCGTCCGCAGTTCTCCGGATCAGGCCCTCGGACCCCACAGACAGCAGCATTCCACCCCGCCATCGCGCCGTCCTCGTGCACCCCAGCTCGCAGACCGACGTGCGCGTCAGCGTTGACCCCGCGACTCTGGCGGGAAACGCTCCCGTCGGCGCATCCACATCAAAACGCCACCCAACCTTTGCCTTTGACCGCGTCCTGCCAGAGCGCGCGACCCAACTCGACGTCTACAATGCGACAGCACGCGACCGCATCGAAGAGTTCTTGCGGGGATTCAATGTCACATTTTTGGCGTACGTACTCCACGCACGCGCGGTGTCGCCCCCTTTTGCTGACGTCCCTGCTAGTTATGGTCAAACCAGCTCCGGCAAGTCGTACACCATGGGCACCACGGGTGACGACGCCGACTACCTTGATATTTCAGACACGTCCCGGGCTGGTTTGATCCCCCGAACGGTCGAGACCCTGTTCCGACGCGCAGAGGAGATCCGTCTGGGCTCGGGACCCAACGCGACCTGGGAATGCCGTGTTTCGTTCCTCGAGCTCTACAACGAGGATCTAATTGACCTCTTGTCGAGCACCGACTTGCCAGTGTCAATCCGGGAGAACCAGGATGGCCGAATCGTTTGGTCCGGCGTACGCGAGGTCAAGGTCCACAGCGTCCACGACGTCATGCACCTCCTTCAGGAGGGATCGACCCGTCGCCAGACTGGCCAGACCAACATGAACGCGACCTCGTCGCGTTCCCACGCCATCTTCTCCCTCACCATGACACAATCCCGTCGCGCCGACTCGGTTAACGACGACACGCGCGTCAATGGCTCCAAGAGGCCGATGTCGGTCATGGCCATGGGCTCGGGATCGCGTTCCACTACCCCAGTCTCATTCCGTGGAACACCACCTTCCGCGTTTGGCTCCAAACTTGGTGGCAGGCCCACCAGTGTGCACGTTAGCGCGCTCAACGGCCGCGACGACATGGTCATCATCACCAGCAAGTTCAACATGGTCGATCTCGCTGGCTCTGAGCGCCTCAAGCGTACCGCCGCTCAAGGCGAGCGCATGAGGGAGGGTATCTCCATCAACAGCGGTCTCCTTGCTCTTGGCAACGTCATTTCGGCGCGTAAGTATACCCCAATCGCCACCGATACATTTTGCTGACTATGCCTTTTCCAGTTGCGGAGCCCTCAAAGGCCCGCGGTCATGTGCCCTACCGTGACTCGAAGCTAACGAGGTTGTTGCAGGGTAAGTGATGCCCACTGTGTGACGGTTATTTGGTGCGTGACAACTGACGACGCCCCATAGACTCGATTGGTGGCAACGCAATGACGACAATGATTGCCTGTGTTTCGCCGGTCGAGTTCAACATTAGCGAGACAATCAATACCATCAACTACGCCTCGCGTGCCCGGAAAATTAAGAACTCGGTTACCAAGAACCAGCAAGAGGTTGGCTGGGACGACATTGACCACCTGCGTAACACGGTCCTCAAGCTGCGAACAAAGATTGCCGCCCTCGAAACCGAGCCTCGCACCATTGACAAGGTCGACGAGACCCCGGATGACCACGACGACGAGATCCTGCAGCGTCAGGTCATCGATCTCAGCAATAAGCTTGCTGACTTGGAGGATGACTTCAGCCATGTGAGTTTTTCTTTACGGTGTATCACAAGGCGTAACTGACCCACTTCCTAGCTGCAGGACGAGTACTTCAAAAAGTGTCGCGAGATTGTGGCACTGAGCGACCCCGACATCCTCGAGGACGACAAGCTTAGGCAGTTCAATGAGACCATTGAGCCAGTTGTTCTCGAGTACGAGAAGGTCGTCACGTCGTTGAACGGCCAGCTTGCCGAGCTCCGTGCCGAGGCTGCCATTCACCACCAGGCCCACGACGACCAGACCAACGAGCTCTCCAAGACTAGGGATCGTCTGTCTGAGCACGAGTCTTATGTCACCGAGCTGCAGGCTAGGATCGCCAAGCTCACAGCAAGGAACGACTCGAGCGAAGGCTACATCCGAGACCTGGAGTCCAAGTTCCGCTCCTTCACGGACAACGACGACCGACAGACCGAGGTCATTGCCTCGTTGAGTCAGGACATTCAGGTCCTCAAGGGTGAAGCGGCCAAGAGCAACACGTACATTGCGCAGCTCGAATCACGTGTCGCATCGTCAGAGTCGCGGACCAACGAGCTTGCTTCGCTTGTTGAGCGTTACGAGCAGGAGGCGGAGGAGCGCGAGAAGTCATTCCGTGATCTCGAAGGCCGTTTGGCGTTGCTGGACAACGATCACAACGAGCACAGTGATCACAGAGTAGACCAGCTCCTGGAGGAGCTCGATGAGCGCGAGCGCAAGATCGAGGAGCTTGAGGGCCGTCTCCACAGCTCGCAGGAGTCACGCGAGCTGGCCCCCGTCGGCGCCAAGACTACTCCTTCTACGCCCCCCGAGACGCCTCCAGTTCTCCGGACCATTGCAGAGGACTCGAACGCCGAGGTCGAGAAGCTCCGCCGGGAAAACCAGGCGCTCCAGTTCAGGCTCCGGGACCTCGAACAGCACTTTGGCGCTCCTGCCACCCCTGTTCTCGACCCACCAGCAGAGCAGGACGAGGAGCTCGAGACCGACCATGACGACGATGCGGAGAGCGGTAACAAGAGGGGAAGCACCGGCGAGTCGAGCGAGTCGGACACGGCTCTGGAAACACCCAAGCTTGCGAGCCGAACCGTTTCGCCTCAGATTCACGACGACCCCCTCAACTCCCAGAGGTCACCATACTCGGCATTCCGCGCTGGTGACTTCCGATCTCGTCAGTCGGCAGGCGAGCCCAGACTTTTGCGCCCCCTCTCATTGTCACAAGGCTTGTCGACACTGTCCTACTCGGGCTCGTCGCCTCGTTACTCGTGGAGCGCGCCCGGCAACGGCCTCCTGGCCTTTGAGAGATCCCCCAAGTTGGACCGCTCGCCCAAGCGCCAGAGCATGCCCTTCGACTCGAAGCCTCTGCGCTCGGCCCAGAGCCTCGAGATTGACCTCAACCTGCTGCAGAAGTCGCTGCAAGACCGTGACGCCCAGCTGAGGCAGCGCGAGGTCGAGATCCTCTACCTCAAAAAGACACTCTCCCAGGGCACGACCATTGCTACCAGCACTTCTCAGCTCAACACTGAGGAGGTCATTGACCGCCTCAGGAAGGAGCATGCCGATGAGATCGAGAAGATCTACGACAACCACAACAAGGCCATGAACTCAATCGAGGACGAGCACACCGAGTCCATTACGGCAATGGAGCAGGAGCTTCAGGCTATCAAGAAGAAGCACCAGTCTGAGCTTGATGACCTTCTCCGATCTCACCGCGCTAGCCTTGAGGACCTCGACGTTCGCCACCGGGGCGAGCTCCAGGAGTCGAGCGAGATCAAGTCGGCCCTGGATGCTGCCTGGGAGGAGCTTGCCGCCACTGGACGACGCCACCAGGCTGAGCGCGACGCCCTTGTTTCCACCCACCACCAGGAGATTGAGGACCTTGACAGCCGTCACGTCGAGGTTTGCGACGCCCTCCAGAAGGAGCTCGAGGCAACGACTGCATCCCTCCAGAGCGTTCGTGAGGAACTGGCCGCCGCCAAGGAGGCCAAGGAACTCGCGGAGAAGGAGCTTGCTGCCCGCCCAGATTCCTCAGCTGTCATCCCCCTCGAGGACCACAACATTGTTGTTGCCGCCATGGAGGACATGGAGAAGGAGCTTACTGCTGCCGAGGAGGAGAAGCGACAGCTCAAGGTCAAGTCTGACCAGCTTCGCTTCGAGCTCTCCCGTGTTCGCGATGAGCACCAGCTCCAGCGTTCCTCGGACCTTAGCAAGCTTGCGGAGCTTGAGAAGCGTTGCTCGATTCTCTCGACCGAGAAGGAGGAGCTCAAGCAGCTCGCTTCCGAGTACAAGAACCGCGACTCGAAGATCTCGATCCTCGATTCGCGCTCTTCGCGTACCAAGCTCCCCCCTATCGGCCCTCCCCCGACTGCACCTCTCCCACCGCTTCCTGCTGGTCGCGAGGCTGTCCTCTCGCCTGCCCTCACCAACGGCTCGCTTCCCAGGACATCACAGCACGAGGGTTCCATCGAGAGCACCAGGTCGTCGCGCTACGAGACCCACGAGGGCTCTATTCGCCCCGACTCTGTCCTCACCTCAGCCGAAAACGAGCGCGACAAGGCTCTCGCGGACCGCGAGGATGCCCTCGCACAGGCCACCGAGGCCAAGGAGAGAATGCAGGAGGTCGAGTCCAAGCTCGCCGCCGAGCAGCGCAACAACGAGCAGTTCAGCAAGGACCTCGTCGAGCTCCGCAAGAACAACAGCAAGCTCAAGGTCCGCGTTGACGACGTCAACCGCGAGCTTACCGAGCTCAAGCGCGAGCGTGACGGTCTTCGTCGCGACGTTGTTGAGATGAAAAACGAGCTGGCCGACGCCCAGTACGAGCGCATCGCCGACCGCCAGCGCCTTGAGGGTGCACGGAACGAGGTTGCCCAGTACAAGGCCAAGCTTGACCGCATGGTCGACGCCAAGGTCTCCAAGCGCTCTGACCAGAAGCTCAAGGTAAGCACAATGTGGTGACGCACCCAGACACACCAGCTAACACATTCCCAGTGCTTCTAAACCCCCTACATACTTTCGGATATTCGTGTTTGCTGTCTTCCTAATCTCCCTTATATCCCTCCTATTCCACTTGTGCTGTGGAGACTCTGACGCCCTCGCATGCGCCGCGCCGTTGCCGTTGCCACTGCCGCTACTGCACGCCGCTGCGCCTCGACTGGTCGAAGATCGAAACGGAGCTCGCAGCATATCTGCACGTGTAGTTATAGCATTTTCGTTGGGTTTTGGTCTCGATTCCCCAGAGGGGCCGAGCTGGTCTGTCGTGTCACGAAATTACGCCTCTTGTGATACCATCAAACCTGTACAGGTGGTTAACATAGATACCGCATGTATGGCGATGAATCGGGTGTTTGAGCTGCGCGGTGTCTCTACTGCATCTCTAATATAAGGTCGGGCTAGTTGTACAGAGTGGCTTGGTGCGTCATGACATGTGGCTAGGACGTGTGGCTAAGATCTCAGTGTTGTTTGGTGCAGCCGGGTGACGAGGGCCAACAAGACGACATTTTCCGAGCCGGCGTTGTAGGTCACGGCGTCGAGATGGAGCTGGGTGTGTTAGGTGCTGCATTCTACCGGAGACCACCGGCACTCACATTGCTGTGGTGGTTGTAGTTGATCTCAAACTTGTTGATGACGTTCCACCGGTGCGCAGCCTTGGCGGCATCCGACTCGGTGATGGGATCGGCACGGAAGCGCTGCAGGACTTTGTTGAACGAGTCCTGGTACGAGACGAATGCTGACATTGTCTTCATGAGCTTGGAGTAGACCTGGGCGTGTCAGTTGGAACGGAGATCTTATCGGCAACTCACAGAGAGTAACTTCGAGTTTGTGAGCATGCACTGCTTGAGACACGTGTCGAGGAAGTCGACATGGTCGCGCATGAGCTGGTCGACCGTGCCCACGTTGGAGAGCTTGGCCTCGAGGGCGCGCCAGTTGGTCTCGAGGACCTCGCCAGTCGCGTACGCGAGGATCTGGCGCACGAAAGCGAGCATGCGGGCGCGCAGGGCGAACACGCGCGCCTTCCACAGGTCCATGTCGGCGTTGCCCGTCGAGTCGCGCCACATTGGCGCCTTGTGCTCGAGCCACATGGCCGACAGCGCAGACTCGAGGTGGTGCAGGTGCACAAGGAAGCGGAAGATGAGCTGGTACCGCGTGATTGCCTTGCGCGAGATGACGAGCGAGAGGGGAAACTTGACCGTGTAGTCGAACGCCAGTGCGTCGATGCCCATGAGCGTGTCGCCGTCCTTCTTTGGCGCAGCGTCGGCAGCAAAGTCCATCGCGAAATCAATGTCACCATTTTCGGTCATGCTCCCGTGGTGCGAGACAATCTTCAGTAGCCAGTCATACAGGTTCTGGCTGGCCATCGTGACCTTGAGGTTGTCCTTGTACGGGTCGTTTGAACTCGACGACGCGGGGTTGCGGACAGCGAGGTCCAGCAGCGACTGCAGTTTCTGTATTGACACTGACTTGGCAGGCTTTCGCGTCAGGTCGGCACTTGCGAGGTCGAGGAAATTCGTCAGGAAGTCGGACTGATCGGCGAAGAAGAAGTGCTTTAGGGAGCTGAGGAGTAGGTGATCAGCTATCGGAAATGGAGCACACGCCACCTACCGAAGGTGCGGGATGAGCTCTTGCTCTTCCACAAGAAGTCTCAACAGGCTCTGGTTTGCATAAATGTACGCATCCTCAATCCGCTTGTAGAATCTGCATGGGTTAGCTTATCATCAGAGCTTCTTCCCACTTGGTCTCGTTCATCACAATTTCCTTGTCGCCATCGGTGTCGACCTCGCCAGGCTTCTTGACCTCGATACCGCACTCGCGCATGACGTTGAGGTACTTGCCGGCGAGGAGGATCTTGTGCTTCCACGGCTGGAGGAACGACGGAATGCACGCACCGCCAGGCAAGCGGTTCGTCCCCGCGCGTGGTGGGGGCACCGCCGACGTGAGCGAGGGCCCTTTGGTCGCTGTCGCTTGCGCCGCAAGCGATGATCCATCCCGTAGCTTCCATCAGCACCGGCCTGATGACCAAAACCCACTGTGTATCGCCGGTCCCAATACTCGTCCGTGTAGTCGCTTTCCAGCACACCCTTGTTGATGTACCCGCTCTCCTTGACCATGAACTCCTCGAACGGGTCGGACAGGTATCCCGTCTGAATCCAGCGCAATAGCATGCGGCAGTAGGGCTGGGACGCGTGGATGAGCAGCTGTGAATGTAGTGTTGTCGCTGTTGGATCGCTGGATGGGTTAGCAATGAGTACGCACGACAACCCACCCGCTCATGGTGGCCCCGCGCTCGGTAATGATACCCAGGACCTCGCCGCCGACGACAGGCCCAGACGCCGATAGTCCCTTCTGCGCGCGGATGTTCTTCATCAGGCCCTTGAGACCGGCACCACCCAGGCCAAGCTCCTCGGCCTTGCCATCCAGTTCATCATCGTCGTCGTCTGACAGATCCGAAGCGTCACCCGCGGCCGCCTCGTCCGCCTCGAGCGCGAGGCATAACGACGAGAGCAGCGACATGGTGTGCAGCGTGGGATGGAGATGGAAGTAGAGCGTCTGGAGGGTGAATGTTGGGGAAGAGAGGAAGAGTGACTCGAGCTGCGCCGTGAGGACACGATATTCCTGCTGTCAGTTGCGGCCAACACCTGCGCTCACCTTGAGCATGCCTCGGATTCCGCTCCCCAGCGCATGGCTGACCATGCCGAACTCTGCGCTATTCCGCAGCTCGATCGACGCCTCGACCGACGTGAAGAATGTCGCGAGGGGTAGCAGGCGGTTGATCAGACTCAACAGCGATGGATCTGTGGTCAGCTTCACTCACACAAGCCAGCTCACCCAAACTCGGGTCGATGCGCCAACGCGCGCCGCGCAGCCGCTGGTCCGCATCCAAGGGGTCGTAGTCCTCCGCATAGCGGATGAGGGAGCCCTCAACGCCCTGGAGGACGAAGAGCATGTCCTCGCAGATCCACGCCTCCTGGACATCAAGCGGTACGCCGTCGAGCAGCTTGCGCTCCGCGGCCGGCTGCGGCGTGTCGGGGGCGACGTCGTTGCGCACGACCACCTCGATCTCGACGTTGCGCTCCGTGACCTTGCCGTCCCGCGAGTCGCGCAGGCGCGCGTGTGCGTGCCCGTGGCCGTAATCGCGCTCCCTCCGTGTGGAGAGGGACGAGCTCGCACGCGACGACGACGACGCCGGCGCCGTCTCGGCCACGCGCCTCACCGACGAGTGCGATGTCGGCCGATCCCGCTCGCGCGGCTCGATGGACGATGACGGGCGCGGCACGCACCGCTCGAACACAGGCTGCGGGTCACGCTCGCGCACAATCGCCTCGCTTGACAGGTCGAGCTCTTCGACGATGTCTTCCCGCGGCACGCGCCGCACCGACGCCAACGTCCCAGCCACCTGGGCGTCTCAGCGTGTCAACAAACCAAGGACGCACCTGGTTGAACTCGTGCTTTGTCAGATGGCCGCTTGTCGTGCGCCGCGATGGCCTCGGCGTAAAAGGCACTCGAGATGAGCCGGCTGCTGTCCTCGACGTTGCCATTGTGTGATGGTTGGTGTTGTGGGTGCAGTCTGTCGACAACTCGTAAACATCCAAGGAACGACAACACGGCAACCAAACGCGACAGACGCGACAGACGTGGCGGAATCAATTCACACGCGGCTACGTTACTGCAGTAAGAACGAACTCTTCCAGCAGAGTAGTGCTACACTGTATGCATGCTAGGATATCGATAGGATGTGACAGGTGCAGGGAAATGCAGATATGCAGGTTACGTGGTTGAGCGACGGCACACCGCTCACAACGGCTCGTCTCTCTCCCCAGCATTGAACTTGGTCTCGTCATAGTACCGTGCGCGCTGGAATCAGCTCAGCCACACGCACGCAACTCACAATCTTCCGGCCGCCGAAGAATCGATCGTCAAGCTCTTTGGTAGCCCGCCACGCACCAGCCATGCCGGAGAAGACGACAAACACACGCAGACAGTCGGCGGGGTCCTCTGGCGCCGGCTCGACCATGTGCAGGACGACACGCTCAACAATGCTGCTCAAGTGAGTCACTTGCACACGGCACACAGCGCCACATACCCGTGATTGGAACACTCCTCGCCAATCTCATCACTGAGATCCTCGTCGACGTCATCAGGGCCTGCAACAAGCCCCGTGAGGCACACGATGCGGCTCGACTCGCCCAGTCGCTCGCGCTCCTGCCGCAGCCGCTCGTCCTCGTTCGCGTTGATGATGCGACCCCGCGACGACGCAGCCTGCACCCATTTCTTGTTCTTAGCATTCGCCTTGGCAGCTCTCTGCTTGGCCAGCGCGCGCTTCGAGAGGGGTTTGCTCGGATCGTTGCCGACAGCGACGTGTTCCGCACTTAGTGCGTGCACGATGCCGTCGCCACGAGCGCCGATACCTTGGCCCTCTTTGTGGCCCCAACGTTTCATCACTACGGTCAGCGTGGTATCGAAGTCACACCTACTCCTCTCGGCGAATGGAAGGCTCTTGTCTTCCTCGGTGAGCTGCACTGGGGCTGGCGGGAGCTGCCCCTTGAACTTGGCGGCGATAGCCTCGAGCTGTCGTTTCTTCTCTTCCAATTGACGCGCAAACTCGGGGTTAGCGCTGGGGACAGCCTGAGCGGGGACCGGAGCAGGCGCCGCCCGCGCAGGGAACGGCGGTTGCACAGTGGGCGGAGGGAGCGGCTGTGATGGCGGGGGAGGGGGCGCGCCAGACGCGAGATGCGCTGGTGGTGGTCGGAACGGCGGAGGGGCACCGGCAACGAGGTGCGCTGGCGGGGGCTGAAACCCTTGAGGAGCAGCTGGTGGTGGTGGAGCTGCCGGCTGCGACATGGCCAGGCGGCGGGCGTAGGCGTCATCTCCTGTGGTCGCCTGGCTCATCGCGACCCGGCGGGCGTAGGCGTCGTCGCCTGTGGCCGCTGAGGACATGGCCGCGCGCCTGGCATACGCCTCGTCGCCTGACGCTGCGGGCGGCGGCGGCCGTGGTGGCGCATCTCTCGGAGGTGGTGGTGGGTCGCGCGGCGGGCTGCGAGGAGGCGGTGGCCTCGCTATTGTCCTCGCTGGAGGGGGCGGCGAGTAGGCCTTGGGCGGGGCCCACGCCCTTGGGGCATCGCGCCTCGGCCCGGCATCATCACTGCTATCAGAGTCGTCACTGCTGTCATCGCTGAGCTCGCCGGCGGCACGGCGCCGTCTGAGCTCCAGCAGCTGCGCGCGGCGCTCCTCGCGCAGCTTCTTTCTGTAGTTCTGGTACTCGCCCAGGTCGTTGGGGTTGTTCGGGTCGTAGTCCTCGTCGGGTTGGAACGTATGCGCGACCCACTCCTGCCTGCGCTTTTTCTGCAGTGGTCAGACGCGCCCCATCACAAGACCCACCTTCTTCTTCTTGCGCTTCTGCCCCTCGTCGCCGCGCTCTCGCTCGCGCTTGCGGTCCTTGTCCGCCGCGGCAAGGGTCATAGCCGGCGCACGCGGCTTATCATCATCCGCCTCAGCCGGAGTGTTGAGCACCGGAGCCGCCTCGACGACTGCCGCTGCAGGGGCCGTTGCGAGAGCCGAGTAGACTGCCGGTGAGATGGCAGGCCGCGAGACTGGTTTCGGCTTGTGGAGGCGCGGCGCGAATCTGAGTGCTGCAGAGGACGCGGCTGATGTACCCGAGGAAGGTGTGGACGAGGATGGGCCATCCTGATTGGGGGCCTCTGCTTGCAGCTTTGAGCTGGAGGGCTTTGGGGCCTCGGCAGCCAGTGTTGACACCGACACCTTTGGGGGCGCTGGTGTGGCCTTGGCCTCCGCAGCCAGTGATTTGGCCTTGTCGGACGTGAACTTGATGCCTGAGAAGAGAGACATGGCTGGCCGCTCCGTCGTGGGCTAAGGCGGCTTGGGCGGGCCTGTGGAATGCAGGCGAGGTGCGATGGCCGATGGCGATGAACAAACAATGAACGGAGGCAAGGTTGTCATGTCGGTGTCAGCGGCGGAGCCAACGCCGACGAGCCTGCTGGTGCTGCTGGCCGGATGTGGTCACTCGTCATTTGCGCCAAACCCCGCCGTATCTCGCACGTAGTCTTCCCTTGTCGTCGCCCAACTCACCCACAGACACAAACTATATAATGTGAGTCAACAGAGTCAATGCTCCTTTCCCTTGCAATTGCACAATCCTAACATGCCCCCGCGCAGGCCACCAAAACCGCCTCCACGAAACGCCCCGCGCAAGTCCAACGCCGGCACACCAGCACCGGCAGCGGATGACGGGCCAGTGAGTACAGCGAGCTGCCGCGAGCGCGTGTATCTGCATCACCACTAACACGGACAGACACTGCTCGACCAGCTCAACTATGCCGACACGCCGCGCCCGTTCAAGAACGCCAACTTTGTGTCCAAGATGCCGGCGCGCACGGCGTCGGGCGCGTCGGCCGCCGGCTTCAAGAAGAACGTCAAGCAGATCCTGACCCTGGAGCGTGAGCGTGTGTCGGGCGGCGACGGCTTCCTGTCAGCTGCGCAGACGGCAGCCAAGGCACGCGGCGAGACAATCGAGCCGCAGAAGAAGAAGAAGAAGGAGAACCCCGTCGGCAGGACAAAGGTGCTCTCTGGTGCGGCTGCTCAGCGTGCCCGGGCCAACGCGAACCGCTCTGGCTTCAACACGCCTCTTACCATCGACGACGAGAGTGTCATGAGCGGCACGGTGACGCCTGCCGAGGATGAGGATGACAAGATGGAGATTGACGGGCTCGGCGAGGAGGTCATCCATCGCGAGATCATCACTTGTGGGTGAGAGATGCGTGAGTCACAGCTTACCCGCCAGACCACACACCTACCGCTCCGCCATCCCTTCTGCCAGCCAAGAAGTACTGCGACATTACAGGCCTGCAGGCTGCGTACACTGACCCGCGTACCAAGCTTCGCTACAAGGGCATTGAGGTGTGGAGCATTGTCCGCAACCTCGTGAGTGTGTTTACGCGAGTGGTTGCTGAACATCACAGGGCCCAGGTGTGGATCAATCATACCTCGCGCTGCGCGGAGCACAGACGTCGCTCAAGTAGGAAACACCCCGTCTCGACTGCGCCGGCTGGGCGGTGCATCTCCCCCCACATCCCTGTATAGCCTGCACCTGCCATCACTACATCGTTCTGGCAACAGACTCGCGCCTGCAAGTTTATCTCTGTATCCTATGTACCCCTATCTCTGCCCCGTCGGTGCTACCCACCGGCCAGGGCCTCTGTCACGTCCAGCAAGCCTCGCGTACACAAAGCACGCCGGTGTGCAATGCTCTATGCTATGTGGTTGGCGTTTAGGCGCTCTTCGCGTTCTTGGCGTCAGCGACGGCGGCGAGGACCTTGGATCCAGCAGCCTTGGGGTCCTCGGGGATCTCGGCGATGGCCTCCTTGATCTCGGCCACGGGCTTCTCTGTTCCGTCGGCGTTGTAGAGCTCGGGGTGCTTCTTCTGGCGGCCGCCAAGGTACCAGTAGTTGATGAAGCGGCCCTCCTGTACCGACTGGGCGGCGGCGTTGGTGGCGTGGCATGCGAACAGGAGGTAGTTGCGCGGCTGGACGCGCCATGCGAAGCGCATGAAGATCATGCTGCCGGGGTGAGCGAGGAGTGCGCGAGCGGGGGGCCGAGCGGCCGCGCCCAACTTACGAGTACAGGGCCAGCGTGGGCGACATGACGCCAGAGATGTACTCCTCGTCCTTGTTGACGACATCGGCAATCGCAGCGAGCGGCAGACCCCAGTTGGCGACCTGAGAGCGAGGTTAGTACCGTCGTGTGCCGTGCCGGTCGTGGGCGCGAGAAGCGTGAGCACGCGGGCGGCATGCACTGTTGCAGCACTCGGGACCGACGAGGCTTCGCGCCCGCGCGTGCACACCTGCGCGCGCGCGCTCACGCTCACGCCCACGCCCACGTCAAAATCGACTAACCGGGCCCCAGAAGTGGGTGCCTGCGAGTCAGTACAGCGCGCGACACCGACCCACTGAAGAAGTAGCTGCGGCCTTCGGGCGACTTGATCCAGTTGACGAAACGCCTGCCATGTGAGTTACAATGTACGATCGGCGGCGCGGTGAGAAACAAACTTACGACCTGGGGACGTCAGCGTTCGTTCGGTACAATGCACGGCGGCCTTGGCGCGCGCGCGCGCGCGCGGGGCTGCCAGAGACTACTCACGCCATGGTTGTTGCTGCTGCTGCTGTTGTGGAGTGGGGAGGTCGACGACGCGCGCTGCTGCTGTATTAACGCTAGCTGTCTGTCTGGACCTTTGTCGACATCCCCAGCAGCAGCGAGTGCGGGGGCCGGCGGTCCGCGTCTGCCACATGACCAGAGGCATCATAAACGCCGATTAGGGAGAAGATTAGAGTGCAGGGATAATTGGGCAGCATCAGGTACTAATGTCAAAATCCTAATGTCTCGGAAGCAAATTGCTACGTGTACGGATTATTGAGCTCCGAGCTCCCGGCGGGGTCTCGGGCCCCCCCGGGCAACGCTGCGATGACGACTGCGACGAGTCGGACGAACTAAGAACTAGCCGGGACAGCGAACTGGGGTAGCTCGTGTCGCTATATAGACGGCGAGGACACTTCTCACCACCGCCCATGTCAGAAGAAACGCAAGGCAACATGACTTCCACCGCTCTCGCAAGCAAGCTGCGCGCGATCTCCACCTGCCAGGTGGGTACCTCACGCTCGGCACCTCGCCCTCAAGCTCGCTCGCTGACCTCGCGGCGCAGATCGCAGACTCCCTCATCAAGCTCGGCGTGCCGTCTGGCGGCTACATCCCCGACCTCAAGATGTACTCGCCGCTCTTTGAGGCGGGGGACACTCGCATCGCCGGCCCGGCGTTCACCGTCGAGGTTGGTCGCGCGATGTGGCGGAGTGCTGGCTGTGCTGACGCGCTCACTAGTTCGTGCCGGTGGGCCACCCGGACAAGGCCAAGCCCGCGCAGCAATTTGTATGTCGTGCACTGTTCCCCACTGACGCCAGGTCGACGCCGCGCCGCCCGGTTCGGTCATCTTCATCTCCACGCCGCACGGTGAGTGGCAGTGTCGTGGCACCTCTGCTGTCCGCCGAGCTGACTCCCCAGGCACGCGCTCGGGCGTCTGGGGCGGCCTGATGTCGACCGCGGCGCAGGCCAAGGGTGTCGTCGGCACCGTTGTTGACGGCTCGTTCCGCGACATCGACGAGCACCGCGCTATCGGGTACCCCGTGTTCGCGCGCAACCACTCGACCCTCGGCCCGAGCACTTTCACGCGCGTGCGCGCCCTCGACTCGACGCTCACCATCGAGACACACCCCCCGCACGCGGAGCCGCGCTTCCCGAGCACTACTGTGCGCCCAGGCGACATTGTCGTTGCCGATCTTGACGGCGTCGTTGTCGTGCCGGTTGAGCTGGGTGACAAGGTCATCGAACTGGCCCTGCCTGCCGACGAGGCCGACGAGAAGGTCCGCGCCGACCTCGTCGCTGGTAAGGGCGTGGCTGAGAGCATGCTCAAGTGGCGCGGCAATGTCCCGTGAGCGGGTGCCACGAGAGGAAGGCGAGGAGGTGAAGCACAGAAATGAGAAAGAGCAGGCCCGCGAGGCTTGGTGCAGATGCATGATGGTTGTAGTTGTACAATGGTGGAGCGTGGGTTCATGTGTCGAGGTAGTCGGCCGCGGTAAGGCTGCAGAGTCAGCATGGTGAAGTCAGCATGGTGAAGGCGTGGTTGTGCTGGATATCGGGCGCAGGGGTGGCAGATCGCTCTGGGCTTGTCGTCGAATCTTTGACCACTGCCTTCCCTCTCGCAGCGCCCGTCGCCAGCACCTCCCCCCTGCCCATCATCCCCTCTAACCCTCGCTCGCCTGCATCCCACTCACAGCTCGAGCGCAATGTACGGGTCAATACGACTCGCAAAGTCCTCCCTGATGTCCGACGACGAAAAGTCGGCGTACTGGACCTTGAACGCTAGGTACTCGATGACCTTTTCGACGATGATGCCCCTGGGCGTGTCAGAACGGTCGCGCACATCACGCACCGGTAGTGCAGGCGGCACGTCTTGTTCTCAGCCTCCTGGAACGCGGCTGTCGTCAGCTCTGAAGCCAACACCGCACCCACCGTCCTCGTCGAGCATGGCCTTTAGCGTGCCGCTTGCGATGGCGATGTGGCGCGGCACGGCGAACGAGTAGCCGTCGTCCGACTCGAGGATGACAAAGTCGTCTGTTGCCATGTTGTGCGAGGGAGGAAGGTTAGGAGGTGTGGTATATTGTTGTTGCACGCACAAAGGTTGACGCGATTGTGGAGGTCGGCGGGAGTATTTGGAGAGCAAGTAAGTTGCAGTCGTCTATCTATATCTGTCTAGAGGAAACACTGTAAGCACCGTGAGTGAGTGACATTTCCAGCCGCTCCGACGCCGACTCGAGTTACATGCATGCCAGAGTCCCTGGTCACCAGAGCCAAGCTACAGCACCCCCGCCTACTTCTTCTTCCCCTTCTTCTTGTTGCCGCCTCCTCCGCCGCCGCTCTTGCCGCCATGGTTGTCGGCAGCGGGCGCCGAGCTGCCTTGCGTTCCAAGACCAGTCTGCTCCTTTCCTCCCTTCTTCTTGACCACAGGCGCAGCGTACGACGCGCGCTGGCGGAGTGGGAGCCAGCGGTCGGGCTGGGGAGCGTTAGCTTCTTGGCTGAAGCAAGCGTCCCACGACTCACGTCCTGGGTGAATGCCTTACCGGCCACCGCGCCCTTGGGGAGCTTGTGACGCGGCTTGATGCGCGGCTTGGGCGCCGACGACGACGCGACGGGCGCCGGGGTAGGCGCGGGCTTGTCGCCCGCCTTGACGCCGCCCCGCGACCAGCCAGCCGGGACGGTCGGCACATGGCTCTCCAGGTCGGCGGCGGTCGGCGTGTACGCCTTGATGCCGGACGCGGGCGACTCGATCGCAGGAGCCGAAAGCTGAGCCTGGTAGTCGTGCGTCACAAAGTCCAGCTGCGCGGCGGTGGCAGCTTGGTTGGTACGGATGTCGTCGTACTCGGTCGAGCTCTGTGTGGTTAGCGGTTGGCTCAAAGTGGAAGGATAGACAGCCACTCACAGTGGAGAGACCAGCCAGGAGGTCGTTGTAGATCTTCTGCGCCGCCTCAAACTCGCCGAGGCGGTAGCGCTGTAGCGTCGTCAGCAGCAGTAGCAGCCGAACAAGGCTTCACTCACGACCTGGGCCTCGAGGTGGTTCTCCCTACGGCTGTGGTTGGGGATGGCGAAGAGTGCCTCAAGCGCCTCGCGCTCACGATTCAGACGGTACAGGCAGTATGCGCGCTCAAACTCAAGGGGCGGGGGCGACGGCGCCGGCGGCTTGGTGACGAGCTCGAGCGCGGCGGCATAGTCGTCCGTGTGGAGGTGGAGGAACAGGAGGGTCTGGAACGCCGAAGCCGAGGACGGGTCAAGGGTAAGGACTGGGGTCAGCGTGTCCTCCCCCCAACTGTTGCTTACTCTTCTTGCACGTCTGCTTGGCGTTGTCAAAGTAGCCGTCGTTGACCTGGTCGGTCAGAGCGCGGTAGAGCTTGGGGAGGCGCTCAGCAGCCGAGAGGGGAGCACGGGGCGTGAACACTTTGCTGCGCTTGCCGGCCGCAGCAGAGGCGACGGGTACCGCCTTGGTCTTGGGTGCGGGCATGGTACCGAGCGGAGTCGAGTGAGGAGAGATGCGAGCGGGGTGTCGTGCGATATGAGCTGCGATTGCCCACGCAGTGGCCGATGTGGTCGTCGATGTGCCTGGAAGTTGGGGGCCACGTGGTTGTGTCAGGCTCAGCCGGCCGATGTGAAGTGTCAGCTTCAGTCGGCCTTCTGTGGCTCTTCTGCGCGGTGCCTCCGAGCGGGCAAAGGAGACAACCGTTTCGGGGCCGGCCCGAGGGTGGAACCGAGCGAGCGACGACAAGCCCGCTTCAAAGAGCTGTGAATACGCCGCAAACACTGTCTGTATGCACCCGGAAACTGTCCGGGTGGGCGTGCAGACGAGTCACACGCACTCGCGCGGCCCCGTAACGGAACAGAGGCGCTCCAAGACGCCGCGGCACAATGACCAAGCAGAGGTACATCCTCTACACCCACCCCACGGACATAGCCGAAAGAGTTCAGCCCGCAAAATCTCTGGATCAACTAAACCCCTGCCGGGGCCTGGAAACATAAAAGCAGCACGAGTCGGGTGTGAACTACAGCCTCCCCATGTATTTATCTTGGACGCTGCGAGCATCGTGGCGTGATTTGCCCGACCCTAAACGACACTGCTGATCCGGTGTCAGCACGATGGCTGCCCCCGCCCCAATAGGGGCGACTGCCCAGCGCGTACCAAGTTTCGGCCCCACGGCGCCGCCGACGCCCGCGACGCCGACCGTCGTCGGCTCGGACGACGAGGACGGAGGCGACAAGGACAAGGCCGGCGAGGACGCGGCATCGGCTCGTACCAGCCTGGAGAACCGGAGCAATGCAGGCCCGAGCGCAGACTCGGCTGTTCCGGGCACGATCACCGCCCGCCCCTCGAGCCTGGCAAGCGAGGCAAAGTCTGCCGGCGGTGCTGAAACCCCGGCCGACGACCAGCCGCCGGCACCCCCCGAGCTGTCCAAAGCCCAGCGCATCGGCCTCGTGTCCCTCGGCACAGCGGTCATGTGCATGAGCGCCGGCGGGCAGCAGGGTCTGAACATCGCGCTGCCGCTCATCCAGACCGAGCTCGACATCCACGAGGCGGACCTGCAGTGGGTCGCGTCGGCGTACAGCCTCACGTCGGGGTGTTTTCTGCTGCTCTCCGGCCGCCTGGCGGACGTGTTCGGCCGGAAACGCTGCTTCATCATCGGCATGCTGTGGTACGCGTTGTGGTGCCTCGTCGGCGCGTTCCTGCACTCGGGGCCGGGGTTCATCGTCACGCGCGCGCTGGCGGGCGCGGGGGCGTCTATGGGGTACGTGGCTGCATGTGGCGTGGCTGACGTGTAGCATTCCCTCGGCGATGGGCATCATCGGTGCCAACATCCACGGCAAGCAGCGCGCGACGGCGTTCGCAATGTTCGCGGCCGGCGCCCCGATCGGCGGCGGCACAGGCATCATCCTCGGAGGCGTGCTGGCCAGCTATACCGACAAGACGTGGCGGCCCGTGGTGTGGCTGTTTGCCGGGCTCGCGTTCGTAATCGCCCTGCTGGCAATGTACTTTGTCCCGCGCGACCGCCACGTCGAGGGCCACGACCGGCGTGTGGATTGGCTCGGCGCGTTCCTCATCACCGCCGGACTCGTGTTGCTCCAGTTTTCCGTCAGTGACGCCGCGAGCGCACCAAACGGGTGGCGCACACCTTGTGAGTGGCACTGCTGTAGCAGTAGCTGACGTGCAGACATCCCCGTGTGCTTCGCCGTCTCCATCGTCCTCATCGTCGCCTTCTTCTTCTGGGAATACCATGTCATCCACCGCACCTCGCGCCCCCCGCTCCTCCGCCTCGCCCTGTTCACCCGTGCGCGGGGCCGCCTCGCAGCGATGTACCTCGTCGGGTTCACTGCCTGGATGGGCTTCGTGTCCACCGGGTACCAGGCGACACTCTACTACCAGCAGGTGCAGATGACTGGGTCGATTGGAGCTGCGCTGCGGTTCCTCCCGTGCCCCATCGCCGGCTTGACATGCGTGTTCATCGTCAGCAGGCTCGTGCACATCCTCCCGACCGTGGCAATCGCCTGTATCGGCCTCGCAGCGACAGCGTGAGTTTCTCGTGGTCAACACCACTAACCCCAGCCTCTCGGGCATCTTCCTCGCCGTATCCTCCCGCAACCAGCTGTACTGGACGTTCCCCTTCAACGCAATGTACCTGTGGGTCGTGGGTGCCGACTTTATCCTGCCCACCGGGTCCATCTTCGTGTCCCGCATGGCTCTCCCGCAGGAGCAGAGCGTCGGCGGCGCGCTGTGGCAAACAATTCTCCAGCTTGGCGGCTCCTTCGGGCTGACCTTTACGTCGTACGCTGCCACGTCGGTGCGCGAGAAGTGGATCGACCGCGGCTTGGACCACGTCGACGCGCTCCACCGCGGCCTGCAGGCCGCATTCTGGCTGTCGTCGGCCCTGTCCCTGCTCGCACTCGTGATTGCCGCGTCGACCTTACACGGCATTGGCCTAGTCTCGCAGGCGGGCGACAAGCAAGTCGGGGATAAGCCGGCGAAGGAGAGCCGCGCGGTGGACGCGGCCGAACAGGCTGAGAAGGCTTGAACTGGTGGAGATATATAGACATAATGTATCAGGGTTATCGGGTCAATGCGTGCGATAAGCCTATGGCACCAAGCAGCACTACCTGCAGAAGCAGACCGTGGCAGTCCAATCAGCCGAGCCATTCCACCCCCGCTCGGGGCATTTTGCCACCCTCTCCCCCAGTCCCTCGAACACGAAATGGGGAGCCAGCCATCGTGGCACGTAACAGCCACTGTATCGTAAAATTGTGACTGATCTCCGTAGCCACAACGAGTTCTTCAACCACTTCGTCGAGTACCCCAGCGACTACGCCATCGCCTTCCTCACTGTTGAAGACAGTAGGGTGTCAAAGAATGTGGCACACCTGGCCGATTCTCACGGCGGCTCTTCAACACCGTCAGTTTTGATGATAGAGATGCATACAGAACATCGACAGATAGACCTGTTCATGAAAATCAGGTACATATTCATGGGTACGCTGTGCATCAGTGATTGGTGGGTGCACAGTGTACATCTTTTGGCGGGTGAGCGAAGTCCGGTGCAGCCGGCGTGGGGGAGAACCTAGCTTGACGTAGCCGAGCAAGTTTGGCAACATCGAGCCGTCGGCGAGGAGGCGGAAAAACTCCTTGATCGTTGGTTAAGAAGTGATTCGGGCCGGCAGGCTGCGCGCCTGACGCGAGGATGAGCAGGCGCTTGAAGCCTCGCGTCCAGAGTGGTGTGATGTGATTGACGGCATCGTTGAAGTTGATTGGGTTCACCAACGCGCGGCTGAGGTTTGCGTTCTGCGGCAAGCGGTCAAGAATCACCTGCAGAAGGCGGGTCGTCTCGAAACACACAATCTCCGCCGCTGCGGAGTCGGTCTTGTCAAAATCAAAGTCGACTGGCGCTGTGTGCACCTTCTGATCAGCCAAGTCCTAGACGGTGATGACTCACAAGATTGACTGGGCGCAGGGGCAACGACGCCCTGCGCGGCGTGTGCTCATCTTCCGACATGTCATCCGACTCGTCGTCCTCGGAGGACGAGTCGTTCGACGAGACCTTGGTAGAGGGAAGGCGAGGGAGGCCCACGGCGACCTCCTCCCCCTCCGACTCATCGCTGTCGATCTTGGTGCCGCGTCAGCTCACTTTTCTCAAGCTCGAGAGTACTCACGACGATGGGACGGCGCTTTGATACCATGGAAGGCGGGTTGGATTCGGCGTCGGAGTCGACGATACGACGCTTGGCGCGGGCGGCGCTCTTGTCGTGTTAGCCCACTCAAGGGATCCGACGATGAGCTGAGCGTGTATGAGTTCACCCGCGCAATCCTCTACATTGCCGGGAATGAACTCTCATGGACTGAAGTCCAGTCCTGCATGAAGCAGGGCCTGTCTTGTGAGTCAAGTCGTCTCCAATTTCTGACCCTTGCCAGACCTTCGTCAAATGGACTTCTCGAGTCGTAACCTCCACTAGGTCGGCGTCCGCATCGATAGGAGCTGCACCGTGGAGCTGCGGGCTGGCAGGGTGCTCGCACTCGAGCAGCCTGAGAACGTTCCACAGGCCCACATCGACATCCTCGCCAAGATCTTCACCCCACCTACCCCCGCAACGGTTTCCCTTACTCCAAAGACTCTGCGCGTGTATGTTATTGAAGCCCTCGAGGAGGGCGTCATGGACGCCTCCAGGTCCATGACTGCGGCAGCCATCATACATAGGGGCAGTGAAAGGTCGCCATCCCGGTAAGTGACATCTCAACTACACGATCTGACACATCAGAAATTGAAGTCGAGACCAAGTACAAGAAGCTCGGCCAACTCTTCAACAAAGTGTCCGGCAGCGGCCGCGAGGCCTGGTAGAAGCTGACACCGGGCTGGGAAAATGTCAAACTCGGCAACAATGAGGAATTCCTGGAGAAGTCGGGTGGCCTTTCCAAGGCCGACCTCATCGCCCGCATCTTCGACGAGCTTGGGCACACGCCCGAGATATTATCCGCGGAACTACTGCATATTCTCCGAATCGAGTACGAGGGTAAGTACGAAGGCGATGAGCTATGCTGACCAACTACAGATCTCGTGGAGGGCGAGAACCTCTGGCAGTGGTACACAAGGTCGAAGGCTTTCCACAAATACCATAAAAAGGGACTGATCACATTCTACGTCTACTCTCCCGACGGGAAGCCCACACTTCTTGTGCTGCCAGCGACTGCTGTCAAGCCGGCGCTCAGCCACCGTCGCGCTATGCTCACGGAAGCGATCAACTCGGTCCCGGCCGGTTGCAAGATCCGTGCTCTATCCGCTAAAGGACTTCAAGGCTTTTTCATGCGTGCTTACCCCTGTGAGTCCATCGAATGAAAGACCCAGCTGACAACCAGACTATGCGAATGAGGGCAAAGCTGCAGAGCTGAAGCCGGACAAGTACCTAGCGCCGGTGCCGGCCCCCCAGCCACAGCCACAGTCAACGTCACCTCCAGCACACTGCACGTCTACGTCATTGAGGCCATCGAGCTTGGCCTCAAGGACGCCACGGGGGCCATGAGTGGCCGCGCCATCATTGGTGCTGTAAAGCGCCGCCACCCCGGTACGTGACAGTGTAACACGAGGGCACAAGCTAACGTGGGCAGAAATGGAGGTCGAAACGAAGTATCGCAAGTTGTCACACCTCTTTGTCAAGGTCCCGGGACCGATGAAAACCAGCTGCTGGGGCCTCGCCCCCGGTTGGCAAAATGTCAACATCGGCCGCAAGGAGGCCTTCCTTGAGCGCAGCGGGGGCCTAACCAAGCCCGATCTGGTCGCACGTATCTTCGATGGGCTCGGCCACTCGAGCGAGATCTTATCGGCAAAGCTCAACGACATTATACGAGCACGCAGGTAAGTATTCCATCTTGTGGTTTCCTCGAGCCTGCTGACCCACTGCAGACCTGCTGGACGGCAAAGAGCCGGCGAGGTGGTACAGCCGAATGAAGAACCTCCAACGCTACCACAAGAAGCGCATCATTATCTATCACTACGGCGGTAGCTCTGGCCAGCAGCACCCCCCTCCGCTTCACGCTCCGAAGCCGACGAAGTCCTTCCGTGAGCTCTGCGTCGAGGCGATCAACTCCGTGCCGGCGGGCTGCAAGCTGCGCGCCCTTTCCGTGGCCGGGATTAGGGGCTACATGATGCGGACCTACACATGTGAGCTCAAATACAGGACGTGCTGACGATGAGACTACGCACACGAGGGCAACGTGAACGACCTCAAGCCCGAGGCCATTCTCACTCGTGTGCCCAACACGAAGATGTACACTATCCTAAGTTCCTTCCGAAACTCCTGCCCTCCATTTAGAGATTGGTCAAGTAGCCTGTACACATGTGTAGACAACAATACACGGATCACCCTGTCGCTGTAGATGTATTGTAGTTAACCACTGCTCTGTAGGTGGTGTGTATGTACCAGGCATACCGCCATGTGGTTTGGTCATGATTACTTTTTGCCACTGCCACATCCGGAGCCCGACCCGCGCCACCATCTGTTACCGATAACCGGGGGACTAATGACAGTCCACCCCAGTTCGCTGAACATTACGCGCCTGGAGCTACTCATTCCCTATGACTGAGTTCACATGAGGGACTGGCGAAGGAAGGAAGTTGGGCCGGCATGCCTGGGAGTAAACCCTGCCTCGTGGGTTCTTGGAAAAAGTGCCACATCGCGGTTTCGATCTGTCGACTATGCCATTAACTACTCTGTCTCTTGACCCAGACTCTTTAATGGCCCCGTCAGAAGTCAGAAGTGTTTTAAAGGGCTATGTATCACTGCATACGAAAACTACCAGGGTTCCAGGGGCCGGGGGCCTTTGTTCGCTGGCCTCCCTTCGGGGTTGCCTTATCACCGACCTAACTCTCAAGCCAGCATGCCTGGATAATCATCCACCGAGTCGTCCTCAAAGGACAGCTCAAAAGGTCAGTTAAACCAAGTAAGAGAAATGTGAGGTAAGCCTTAGCTAGTCCTGCGCCGTTTTGCAACCATTGCACTGCGTGCATTAAAAAGGGACTGTCTAGAGTAAAAGTATCGAGGAAGCAGTTTAGGCAGACCCAGCGGAGCCCTTGTAGGCAGCCTCGTTGTCGTAGTTGCTGTCCTTGACGAAGTGAGACTGGTCCTCCTGGGACAGCTCCTCGAGGGTGAGGCCCTTGGTCTCGGGGGTCCAGAGGACGGAGACGATGAAGCCGGTCAGCATGAAGAAGGCGAAGATCTCCATGATGTGCGGGAGGAACTTGGAGGGGCCGCCAATGTTGATCATCTTGGCAAAACCGACCTGGGCCACGATGGCACCGAGCTTGCCGGAGGCAGCCGAGATACCGTGAGCGGTTGAGCGATAACGCGTCGGGAAAGTCTCGCCGGGGATAACGAAGGTCGTAGTGTTCGGGCCCTGTTGGAAAATCAGCTCTAGCTCACGAAAAAGACGCTTCTAGGATTCACGAAGTTTTGGAAGAAGTTTGCTTCTTGTTAGCGATGTTCTAGCGAAGAGGAGGTGGAAAAAAATGAGTAGAGGGATGAGGAGGAGACGAGGGAAGGTAGTGGTACAGTGCCACACTCCCGCGCCCCCACTCCACCTCCACCCTCTTCCCTGCAACTCACCCATGCAGTAAAGGAACACGAGAGCCTTCTTGCCGCTGCTCGACTCCATCATCTTGTTGTAAGCGAAGCCCATGCAGATGAAGATGATGGTAAGAAGACCGAAGCCCATGATCTGGATGGGGCGACGTCCCCAGTGGTCGATGAAGGCAAAGGTGAAGTAGTAGCCGGGGATGAGACCACCGACGGCGAGAATGAGGTTACCAACGGCAGTGTTGTACAGCGACTTGTACTGCTTGTAACCCGCAGAGCCAGTGGTGGCACCACCAAAGCCGATGGCACTGAGGACGATGGGCGAGTTGAGACCAAGGCCGTAGAAGGCAATGTCGAGGGCGAACCAGGTGTAGGCAGTGCTGAAGAGGACCTTGCCGTTCTTCCACTGGCCAAAGTGATGCCAGAAGTCCTTCCAGGTAGCCTTGGGAAGCTCGGCACGCTCGTGGTTGCGGATGGGGTCGACGACATAGGTGCCGGTGGTGAGGTAGGTGTCAACGTCCTGCGAGGCCTGCTTGATGTTGCGCTCAATGTCCATGGTGTAACGGGGGGTCTCGGGGATGGTGAGACGGAAGTAGAGAGCAGCAGCGGCGGGGACCATGCCGATACCGATGACAGTACGCCAGCACTTGTCGATGGCGACAAGGTTGCTCTGGGACTCGCTGATGATCTGGTTCTTGAAGCCCGAGATGGCGATGATGGCAACGATGCCCGAGGCAAAGTTACCCCAGCCCTGGGCCGAGAAGACGGCAGTCATCATACGACCACGGATGCGGCGGGCGGCAAACTCGGAGGTGATGACCGACGAGAGGGGGTAGTCACCGCCGATACCGAGACCCATGATGAAACGCCACATGATGAGGACACCGTAGATGTTGGCGCCCGGCGCGTGGCCCGAGACGACCTGACCAAGAGTACCGACGATGATGATCATGAGCTCGATGCCGTACATGCGCTTACGGCCGACATGGTCGGCGAGCTAGGAACGGTCAGTGGCGGGACTAGGTGCCACATGCTGTGGCTACTTACCCAGCCGAAGAGAAGCTGGCCGAAGAAGGTGCCGATCGAGTGGGCAACCTTGATGCCAAGGTCCTGGTTGGACGTGTTCTTGCCATTGTGACCGTAGACGTAGCCGATCATGGTGGCAGCGATACCGATCGAGAAGATGTCGTAGCTGTATTACGTCAGTAGGGTCGCGTGAGGGCCGGTGGTCTGGTGACTAACGCGTCGGTGAAGAAACCAACACCTGGAGTTGTCAGCGTTGTTTCGGGTTTGGGTGCCACACCGCCAAGCAGCAGCACGCGCCGGCGCACCAGCCCCGAGACTCTTTTGTCATCCCTCCCTATCCGAGGATAAGATGACATGGCTCGCAGCATGCAGCCGGCATGCAAGGCCAAGCACATCGTGCCCAGAGCTGGCGCCACTGCGGCGTAGTGCCAAGACATGTCTCTCAGATCCCAGGACTCACCAGCGACAATACAGGCCTTGGCATGGAACCACGAGAACTTGGCCTCGTCAATCTCGGCCAGGGCAGCCTTGCGGCGCTCGGCGGCGCTCGAGGCGGCGTTGCCGCCCGCGTACGGGTGGGGTGCCGGCGTCTTCTCGACGGTCTCAATGTCGGACATGGGTAGAAGGGAGTGTGGGAGTGTGTGTATGAGCGGGGGGAAGGGGTGCCAGCTGGTGCTAGTCTATATAGTCTGGCATGTGTGCGGTCTCGCCTGGTCGCTTTTAGGAGCTGAGAATGCGGCTGCGGTCCGGCGGCGCTGTGTTGCCGTCCGCTGGTCGTCTCGCGCGGTTACTAGGGACTCGCAGGGCTCTGAGGGCCATGCATGAGGGGATGCGGCATGTATGAAGGTGTTTGGGCAGACGGGCAGAGGATCAGGGGCTCAATGGGCTGAACGGTGATACTAGTCTGCTTGATGCATTGGGCTTACTGGCCGATATCGCATTCTTGTCAGTGCCACACACGTGCGATATCGATGGAGATGGCAACGAGGGGGTTGGCCGAAAGGGTCATGGCTCTTTCGGCGCCTCGGATCGTGCCTGCACCCGACACTAATACCCTGCGTTGCGTAGTTATTGTTGGAACTGCGCAAACACTACGGGGCAGGCTGCACGCGGCAGCACTGCAGAGGTCTAGCACTACATACTCCTCTAGCTCGACGCGCGCGACGCCGGACGCCAACGCCTCCGCCACCTGTCAGCGGGCAGGTCGAATATAGCACTGCAAGTCTTGGCATCGATGCAACTCGTGGCTCTGACTAGGAATGTGCCATCAATCGTCCAAAGCACGTTTGTGACATGCTGCAGGCCTCATGCCTGCATGTCACCCCCTTGCAGCAATCTGTCCACCCACAAAGTAGATATGCCCCGCCGCCGCCGCGTTCTAATTCCAGAAAGCTAAAAGGAGACGCAGTCCGCAGCATCAGGACAATTCTTGTCCACTCCCCCGTCCCCCAGCCTCGCGGTCTGCAGCCTCGACATGAGTCACAGCGGTGGGCAAGCCGGTGGCAGCTGCCGCCGGAGCAGCCGAACAAGCTCACCAACCACACAAGGCCTGGACGTCAGCGATTTGGGTTCCACCAGTCGCCGCAGGCATACGGGGCCGGATCGACCAGCTCCCAGCCTGCGGGGCCTAGTCATCTCGCACAAATTTCTCGGGTGGTTCATGGCACCGCAGTAATGTCGGCTCCGCGCGCTACTTGCGCCCTCGGTGATGGCCCGGCGGTTGGCGTCCACTTCCCCTGTTCCGCCCCCCGTCCCCCCCTGTCCTCGCTGTCACCGGTGCAGTTCGACTGGCTACGTGATAAACGTGAACACGCTGTGGCGTGTGAACCACATCGTGCGTCGTAACGTGTCAACAACAACGTGCGGTGGACACTGGAGACACGGACGGCGATCCGAGCGTGGCGCGGCGTCGATTCGCTAGTGGCCTGCGCGTGCTGAGCAGTGGTGTGGTTGATTCGCGCACCGCGCCTCTCGAGCCTCTTCGCAACCACACCCACACACTTGCACACGGTCGTCGCGCACGTCCGTCCACGCCGGAGCACAGCAGCCGGCCGCCTGCCCGCCTCGCGATTCTCGGCTGCCATGCCGGCTTCTTCTCGCCATCACGAATGCGCGAACCGACACCAGACACAGACTTGCTCGCGTGCCTTCTGACCATTACACTGCGCGCGGAATGGGGTTGGACGGTGGTGCTGTCAGAGGCGTCGTGCGCGTGCAGGCAGCGCATGTGCGCGTCGTTGTGCATACATACGTGCTTACGGCGAACGCGCTAGGCTGTGTCCCGTCGCCGCCAGCAGGTAACGCTAGGCCGCGACCTCGTGCAACCCATTTTGAAATTGGCCCGCATCGTGTGTCTCCACTAGCGGCGCACTCGTGCACCCCGCAGTAGTGAGTGCCAAGATAAAGGGCCACGAATGCTGCTGGCACTGACCTGCTGAACTGTAGTCGAACGCAGCAGTGCCAAGATGAAGGCGACGAATGCTGCTGGCACTGAACTGTTGAACTGATGTAGTAGTCGAACTCAATCTTGCAGAGAACGTGATCGCTGATATTGTGACGGGCAGCGCGGTGCCCAGTTTCCGGCCAGCTCCGCTACGGCCGTGACACGGGCCGCGCGCGGCGTCAACTGATTTTGAGACATTAGTCTTGACACAGCAGCGAGACGGGGTGAGCGGCGGGGCAAGGTCGGCCGCCGGAGTCGACTGATCTTGTGACTTTGTTGGTCGCGTGCCGGCGGCCACGCAGCCTGCCCCTCCGGGGCACCTTCTCCACTCCGCTGCGGCGCAGGCGAGCCTCACCCCACAGCTCTGCTGCGCGGAGGCCACAACGAACCGCCGTGCGCTGAGCCCCGGCCACCGTACAGTGGCGAGCTTGTAGCCCGAGTCCAGCTGGGTCGACCCAGCAGGGCACGGCGCAGTACCATTGCAGGCTATCACATGCCCCCCTGACGTCGATGGAAGACAGTAGCCACGCCGGCGCCAGTCGCCTCCGCCACAGTCCGCGGGTTAGCTCGGGCTAGCGAAGGAAGACATAGTGCCCGCTGCGGTGCATACTGCACCTGGTGAGGCGAGGCGGTCCACACCGCCTGGCGCGGAGTTTGCGCGCTGGCGCCTACGGAAGGAGGGCGAGCACACCTGTGTGCCCGTCAAGAAGGCTCCGGATCCCAGCGAGCATCGCTCAGTGCGACGCCAGCCAGATACGTAGCCCGCTCCTGCCCCGTACTCGCTCGCTCTCCGCCCTCGCTGCTTTATCACGGGTCCGTGTTTTATCTGTTTATCGTAATGACCCAGCCTATGTTAGATCTCACGACCCCCGTACTTCACTTCATCATTCGTTGCATGATGTCTCGACATCCATGATGGTACAGGTTTGTTACTACTGACTTTGCTACACGCCAATAACCACCGCTCAAGCAAAGGACATCTCGTTGATGAGCTCGACCTCACGCTTGTGGGCAGCCTTGGAACCAGTGGCAACCGACGACGAGGGGTTGCGGCCGGCGTAGCTGACAGTCTTGCCCTTGTGGTGCTCGGTCTGGTTCATGGCGAGCTCGATACGGGGCTGAACGTAAGAGAAGGCACCGTTGTTGTAGGGCTCCTCCTGAGCCCAGGTGATCTCAGCGTTGGGGTACTGGTCGAGGTGGGGGGTGACGAGCTCGTAGGGGAAGGGGCTGATCTGCTCGACACGCGAGATGGCAATGTCCTTGATGCCGCGCTTCTCACGCTCCTGGAGAAGCTGGTAGTAGACCTGGCCAGAGCAAAGAATGTGCTTGCGGATCTTCTCGGGCGCCTCGAGGGCCTCGGGCTGAGTCTCGGGGATGTAGCGCTGGAAGATGTTCTCACCGCTCAGCTCGTCGAGCGTGGAGCGGGCAAGGGGGTGACGGAGGAGGTTCTTGGAGAAGAAGACAATGAGCTGGGAGGTGTTAGTGCTACTTCCATTTGGTGTACGACAGCACTTACCGGCTTGCGGAACTCGCGGTGCTGCTGGCGACGGAGGACGTGGAAGTAGTTGGCGGGGGTAGTGGGGTAGACGACCTGCATGTTCGAGTCCTGGATCTGGCGCTCAAGCTTCTCAGGCGAGGGGTAGTAACGCGGGTCGTCGTCACAGAGCTGGAGGAAGCGCTCGAGACGGCCCGACGAGTGCTCGGGGCCCTGACCGTCGTAACCGTGGGGGAGCGAGAGAACCAAGCCAGTGCGCTGGAGCCATTTCCTCTCACCCGAGGCAATGAACTGGTCGATGATGCACTGAGCGTTGTTGGCAAAGTCACCGAACTGAGCCTCCCACATGGTCAGCGAGTTGGGCGAGACGAGCGAGTAGCCGAGCTCGAAGCCAAGAGTACCGTACTCGGAAAGGTGCGAGTTGGTGACGGTGAACGAGCCCTGGTCCTTGTTGAGGTGCTTGAGGGCAATGTAGGTGCCCTCGTTGACCTGGTCGTGGACAACGGCGTGGCGCTGCGAGAAGGTACCACGCTCGACATCCTGACCGGAGATACGGACGTGGGTGCCCTCGAGGCAGAGCGAGCCAAAGGCGAGGGCCTCGGCGGTCGACCAGTCAATGTTCTTGCCCTCCTCAATAGTCTTGCCACGGGTAGCAATGATACGGGCAAGGTTCTTGTGGGGGGTGAAGCCCTCGGGGAACGACGAGATGACCTCGCCGATCTGCTTGAGGGTAGACTCGGCGACACCGGTGGGGTGCTGGGGGAGGACCTTCTCGGCGAGCTCCTTGGGCGACGGGAAGCCGTCCCACGAAGACGAGAGCCACTCGCGCTGCGAAGGCTTGTACTCCTTGGCGTCGTCGGCGGCCTTCTCGAGGGTCGACCAGACCCACTGGCGGTGCTCGTCAATCTCCTTGGCGGTGAAGGTGCCCTCCTTGATGAGGCGGTCCGAATAGACCTTGAGGACGGTGGGCTGCTTCTTGATGGCCTCGTACATCTTGGGCTGGGTGAACGAGGGCTGGTCGGTCTCGTTGTGTCCGTGGCGACGGTAGCAGACAATGTCAATGACAACGTCCTTCTTGAAGGTGGCGCGCCACTCGGCGGCGAGCATACAGACAAAGTTGACGGCCTCGACGTTGTCACCGTTGACGTGGAAGATGGGGGCGTCGATCGACTTGGCAATGTCCGAGGGGTAGGGGGTCGAACGCGAGAAGCGGGGGTCGGTAGTGAAACCAATCTGGTTGTTGACAATCAGGTGGATGGTACCGCCAGTGCCGTACGAGGTGAGCGAGTGCATGCCCATGGTCTCGTAGACGACACCCTGGCCGGCAAAGGCAGCGTCACCGTGGAGGAGGACACCCATGGCGGCGTCGCAGGTGCCCTCGTCGCCCTCAAAGTGCTGGATGGCGCGGGTCTTGCCGAGCACGACGGGGTCCTCGGCCTCGAGATGCGAGGGGTTGGCGACGAGCGAAAGGGCGACCTTCTTGCCCGAGGGGGTGGGGCGGATGTAGTTGGCGCCAAGGTGGTACTTGACGTCACCACCGCCGTTGTCACCGCCGTCCATGTTGCCGGCAAACTCGTTGAGGATGGCCTCGATGGGCTTGCGAATGACGTTGCCGAGGACGTTGAGACGACCACGGTGGGGCATACCGATGACAATCGACTTGACGCCGGCGTCGACCGACGCGTCAATGAGACCCTTCATACCGGGGATGAGCGACTCGCAGCCCTCGAGACCGAAGCGCTTCTCGTTGGGGTACTTGGACGCGACAAACTTCTCGAAAAGCTCCGACCAGATGGTACGGTCAAGGATCATGCGCTTCTCCTCGACCGAGTAGTTCCACTGAACAGGAACCTCGACACGCTCACGGATCCAGTCGCACTGGCCACGGTCCGAGATGTGAATGTACTGGATACCAATGTTGGTGCCTACGGGTGGTCAGCACTGCTCGCTGCGAGATGCGCCACCGTGTGTTGCACGCCCGCTCCCCTACTTACAGTACATGCGCTTGAGCTCGTCAACAAGCTGGCCAAGAGTGAGCTTGTCGTCCTTGACGTGGCCGACGAAGCGGGGGAGGATGCCGGGGCCGAGCTTGAACTCCTTGTTCAGGTCGTCCTTGGTGAAGCCGTAGTACTCAAGGGTGAGTTCTGGGACGGTCGACGAGTCAAGGTCGGCGTTGGAGATGCCGAGGGGGTCGAGCTTGGCCATGTGGTGGCCGCGCACCTGGTAGGCACGGACGAGGAGCTGAACCTTGAGGTAGTCGGTGAGCTCGCCGCCCGAGCCGACGTCGAGGGTGGGGGCACCGCCCATGGCCTCGGGGACGGTCGAGGCAGCGACACCGGGCGGGGGCTGGAACGCCTGCGACGAAGGGAGGCCCTTGTCGAGGCCGGAGAAGTAGGCCTGCCACGACGCGTGGACCGACTTGGGGTCGTTCTTCCAGTTCTTGTACATCCTGGGTGGGGCGGTTAGTGGCTGCCGGTGCAGGTTTATGGCATGACGCGCGCGGGGGTGTGGGGAGGGCAGTGTGCATCGCGGCTCGTCCCATCGTTGTTCACCCCTCGTGCGGCTTGGCCTTGGCACACACTCACTCCTCAATGTAGTACTGGTTGGCGCCGCTGGCGAAGCTGTCGGACGGGCTGGGGGCGACGTTGGCATACTTGCGGGCGAGGAGGAGCGACGGCGCCGCCTTGATGGCGGGGCGGGGGGCGGCGTGAGCCAGACGCGCCGCCCGAGGGAGGTTGCGATTTAATGAGCGGAGCATGATGGGGGGGGGGGAGGGGGGGTGAGTGGGGGAGTGGAAAGGAGGAGGTAGAGTTGCGTCTGCCTTCGCTAAGTATGGTCGTCCCGCTGCAGGCGGCTGTAGGCGTGTGGGTCATGCGCGCTGGTGCAAAACGGCGGAGGCGGAGGGCCCGACAGTGCACACGGAATCAAATTTGATTCGATGACGGCTTTGATCGGCCTGCTGGCGGCAAGTTCGGTGCATCGGAATCACGTGTGATAGCCGTGGCGGGGTGGGGGCCGATGGATGCAGCGGGGCAAAAGGCATATGCTGCCAGCTGCCAGCCAGTGCATCCGCCCCGCCGCCGCGTACGAGTAGAGCGACTGCGCGTACAAGTGGTGGACGGTGGACGTGGCCGCACGCGACACAGCGACGATCTCGGTGTCTTGTGTCGTGTGTTGAGCTCGCGGTGCTGGTGTGATGTCACACAACAGCCCACTCTCCCCACTCGCAGCGGACGCCCGTGCGCATCCCTGCGCAGGCAGGCCTGGCCGCCAAGGCCGCGCCCGCGGAATCGGTGTACCGGTGGGTGGAGAAGCACGAGACGTCCGCTCCACAAACAGCAAGTCGACGAGAGGTGGGACTACAGCTCCTTCCTTGGTAGAACTGTGCCAGCCGTGCCGCCTACACCGCCGACACCAGACGCACGGCAGGATACCGCGCCGCCGCATCGTTCCCTCAACGTTGCGGAGGTGGCCAGCACCTCCGCACTCGACGCTCGACGTTGCCACTAAGCACTGACACCACACTCGCCACACCCGCCGCCGCGCTCGCCGCCAGCCAGGCGACCCCAACCCCGCCGCCACTAAAAGTCTGCGTGGTCGGCGCAGCAGCAACGGCCGCCGGATAAACCGGGTGCATTTCCCCGCCGTCCTTCGTCATACGTTGGCTCGCGGTCGATGACTGTTATGAGGACTGCAGGGCGGGGCAAGCAGTGCGCGTTGCGCATCATATGCGGCCTTACGTGGCTACGCTCGGCGTGACGCATTGCTTGTGATGGCGACTGCGGAAGCGGCTGCTCATCCCCTCGGCTGTGAGCTGTGTGGCAGCCGCACGGCAACTTGCTGCAAGTGTCACCAGCCCCCACGTGCGCAGCAAGCTGTCCGCGCTGTGCTCTGAGAACTGAGTTGTCTGGTCATCGGTAAGATATCTGTGTCGTGTTGTTGGTTCTACACATGCACACGTTGGCGCCCGCAGCACACATTGATTGGCACGCGACTGCGACAACAGACAGCCGCATTGATTAGATCAGTTCTTTGTGGCGGCGCAGTCACGAAATCAGCGGGACTAGCCCCCGCCCCCAACCAACGTCGCAATCCATTCAGCCTCCACTTCATTTGTTCACATCACGTCGGCAGGCTCAATCGCGCCTTACGGACCACATTTCTATGCTCCCAGCGCGGTGAGAACACGCTTAGTTGATCTTGATGAGCTCGACCTCGAACTTGAGGGTAGCGTTGCGGGGCTGCAGGGTGAGCTGGGCACTACGAATTGAACTCACGATGACGGGGGGGAAGCCGTTGGCGCCGTAGGCGTAGTCGGCTGCGGGGTTAGCTTGGCACAGTTTGTACAGACGTACGAGTGGCGATAAGGACGGCCTTCTCGCCGACCGAGAGCTGGGGAACACCCTCGTCCCAGGCCTGTGATGTCAGCAGGTGTTGACGCAAGCCGCATCTCGCAACGCACCTTGATGACCTGGCCGACGCCAATCTTGCACTCGAACGGCGCTCCGCGGTCGACCGACGAGTCAAACTTGGCGTTCTCGTGCTCGGGGAGGGTGCCGGTGTCTGGCCGCGTCAGCAGGTGTCTGCGGGAAAGCTGGCCTGGCATCTGTTGCCAAGCCTGCCTGCCGCGCGCGCCCGCCACACGACTCACAGTGGATGGTGACCTTGTCGCCCTTCTTGGGGAAGTTCTTGCCGTCTCCGGGGGTGATCCTCTGCGGGGGTGTGAGCGAGTGATGAGGGGACAGCGAGCAAGGAAGGCGGTGGAAGGTCGTCGTCGGGCTGTCGCCGCGGCGTCGCCCCTGCCTCTGCTGCTCTGCGCGCACGCACCTCGATAGTGACGCCCATTCTGGTAGCTGTGGTGGTAAAGGTGCGGAGGGATGAAAGAGAGCGAGTGGAAGGACGGAGGATGGACGAGAGCAGCATTGGGATGAATGTAAACGTGGGGGAGGGGAGGCTGGGCGACGACCCAGCACGACGCAATGACCCCAAAACGCGCCGCGCCGCGCCGATGACATGTCGTCGACCGCCTCCACCTAGCCGCTGCAGCGGGAGCAAATTGCATTCACCCCGGTGTTTCACACTGCTTCAGTGTGGCGTGGCGTGCGTCGAGGGAGATTGGAGATTGCGTGACACAGCGGCGGAGCGCAGCACACCGCAGCACCAGCCGCGTGCCCACCCACCCACTGCATCACAACAACGACGACGACGACCGCGTGTGAACTCTGGACCGGGGTGCGAAAGAGGGTGGCTGCGGGGGGCAGGCGGCGGCAGGCTTGGCCGGCAGAGCAGGTAGCCAGGCATGCCTCGGCGCAGCTCCCCATCGCACTGTCATGCGTGAATGCCATGACGTCGGGCGCAGCGTCTGGCGTGCGCCGGGCTCCAGCGACACCATGCATTGTCAGTATGCGCTAGCCGGGGCTGTGCGTCACAGGATCACAGCGCGCGTGGTGTCGAGCAACGAGCAGGCGCGACAGACATGCGACAGACGGCACTAGTGCATTGCATTGTTTCAGCTGCGCGCGAGGCATGTCGGCGCGCACTACAGGCTGCGCGCGGATTCTCCGGCCGACTCAGTGCCTTCCCCAGACCCCGCCACGATCTTCTCGACACGCGCGACAAACGCGTCGACCTCAGCACGGGTGGTAAGCCGCACGAAGCGCACGCCGTCGCGTGCGTCGCGCTCGGCGTCGACCAGGCGCTGCCGGTGGCCCTCGAAGCCGGAGTAGCAGAACGCGAGCACGCTCTTCGCCGGGTCAGTCGACAGGACATTGCCCCAGCTCTCCGTGTTGCCGTTCCACAGCGTCTCGCGTGTCGTGACACGCCAGAGGGTGCGCTGCAACAGCGAGAATATCACGAGCGGCTTGGGCAGGTCGAGGACCACGACCGTGTCTGCGCCCGGCGGCTGCGTGTCGTCGTCGGCTTCGCCGCCGTACCCCGCCGGCGGGGCCCACAGCACGCCCCGGCATGCACGGTAGTTGCCGTCCACGACCCACCCGTCCGGCGACGCGCGCACGAACGCCGCGACGTCGGGCACAAACTCGGCGCGCGGGACCCACCCCGGCCCGTGGTACAGGCTGTCGAGCTCGAGGTGCGGGACAGACAGCAGCGCCGCGAGCCGCGCGCACAGCGTCGACTTGCCGCTGCCTGCCGGCCCGGTCACGTTTATGCGCCGCGGCGGGACGTCCTCGAGGCTCGGCGGCGGCGCGCGCGCCGCTGAGGGCTGGGGGTGGCCGGCTGCCGGCGTCCCGTCGCTGCCTTCCGCCGTCGGGGTCGACATTGCGAAGAGTGCATCGGTGAAAACTTGCAGGGTCACGGCAACCATCTTGGCATCCGTCGCCGTCGCGCTAACCCCGCCACTCGGCTCCGGCTCGCTGGTGCGTACACACCATGCATAGTCTACATTTCTACCTACTCCAGCGTAATCGACATCATCTTGACCTCCTCAAACGGCCGGTCGCTCTTGTCCGTCTTGACGTTTTCAATCGCATGGATGACCTCGAGCCCGCCGACCGCCCGGCCAAACACACTGTGCTTGTTGTCGAGATGTGGCGTCGCCACCGTCGTGATGAAGAACTGCGACCCGTTCGTGTTCGGCCCTGCGTTGGCCGACGACAGCGTGTACGGCCGGTCGTGCTTGGCCAGCGGCGAGAACTCGTCCTCAAACTCGCCGCCCCAGATCGACTCGCCGCCGCTGCCCGTGCCCGTTGGGTCACCTCCTTGCAGCATCTGGGTGTGTCAGCGGCGTCAAGCGCGGTGGAAGAAGCCACTCACAAACTTCTTGATGATACGGTGGAAGATGACATTGTTGTAGTACCCATTCTTGGCGTGCGTGGCAAAGTTCTCCACCGTCTTGGGCGCGATATGCGGGAACAGCTTGAGATGGATGTCGCCCATGGACGTGTGGATCGTTGCGGCGGTCGGCAGTGCCTTCTTGGCCGGCGCGGCCTCGAGCGCAACAGTCCGCTCCTCGTGCGTCGGGCGCTCGTTGAACACGTCACGGTCGCCGCCCTTGCCATCGTCACCCTGGTCCCGGCCGAACATGTAAAACCGGGGCTTCTTGTACGCCGTGACAAACAGCGTCGGGTCGCGCGTCGCTTGCTCCTGCAGCAAGGGGTTGGACGACGCCGCCATCGCGACCGTTGTAATGCCCTTCTTTGTCGGCGCACCCTGGAACAGCGACAGGTTGAGGAAGCGCAGCGTCTCGTCCTTGCCAATCACGCGGGCGACTTGGTTGGTGACCGTGTTCACAACTGGCACTGTCAGCCGTGTTCCCAGCCGCGTTACCCACCCTTGATGCCCAGCAGCGTGGGGTAGAGCACAAAGTTGCCGCTCTCATCCCAAACCGCATTTTGCGTGCGCAGCGCGCCGCCCGGCCCGCTCTCGTCGCGGTCGAGCTCGCGCTCAGTCGCGAGCCGGCGGCCAAAGTCCATGTCGTCGAGCTTGAAGACCGCCGTGCCGGCCTGCTGCATCTCCGAGATGGCCGTCAAGCTCTCGTCGTACGTGCGCGTCAGCTTGCCGGTCAGCGTGTTGAAGATGTGCACTGCGCGCGACGGGAGCGCAATGGCCGCAAAGTGCGAGTTGGACGGCGAGAACGTCAGGTTGGACAAGATCGTCTTGGTCTTCTTGAAGTGGAACAGGTCGGTCGAGGACTTGAACTGCCACATGCCCGGGATGGACGGCACGCCCCATGGCTCGCTCGGCTGCCAGTACTCGACAAAGCCCGCCTCGTCGGCCGAGACGACGACGTCAAACTTGGGCGAGTACTACAGGTGTCAGCTACGCGGCGTCGATAGAAGCACCAGCTACCCACAACCATGAGGTGCACCGGCGCGCGGTGCAGCTTGTCGAGCGTGAACAGCGGCTTGCCGTCCCCGCGCCCGTCGTATATCCTGATCGTGGACGACGCGACGTCGCTCACAGCGAGCAGCGGCTGCCCCGCGCCGGGTGCATGGACCCAGCAGCACGCCTTTGGCGTGAACCCAAACTTGAGGATGTTGATCATGTCTGGGGTGTCAGCAGCGCAACAGAATCAGCCACCCACCAAAGTTAACGACGTCGAACACGCGCCCCTCGCCGTTGGCGCTGATGGACGCAAACAGCGCGCCGTCCTCGCTCGCCGAGACGCCGACGATCGCCTTGAGCGACGTCCGGTAGTGCTTGACAAACTCGATGCCCTGGTCCTGCTTCTTCCACAGCTTGAGGTGCCCGTCGACCGACGTCGTGATGATGAAGTTTGTCCTGCGGGGTTAGGTCGACGAGGCCAGGCCAGGTGGAGGCCGGCGGGCCCAACCCACCTCGTCACAACCACATAGTTGACGTTGTCGCGGTGCATAAAGCTCTTGTAGTACCTGTCTGCGGCGGGCAGATGCTCAAGATACAGCTTCTCGTGCGGCAGCACCGCGCGCCGCTTCTTGCGTGCCGCGCCGTTGCCAGCAGCGTCGGCGTCGCCAGCAGATGGCATCGGGCCTGCGATCGTCAGTCTCGCCCGCGCTCCGCACGCACCGATCTCGTCGTCCGAGGAGTCGTCGGCGTCAGGCATGGGCCCGACCTCCTCTGACTCGCTGCGCGCGCGCTTGCCAAGGGCTGCTGTTTCTTCTGCCATGTCGCCGAGTGGATGTTGACAAGTTGCCGCAAGCTCGAAATCGAGCTCTAGTCGTCGTGTGTAAAGTCACGTGTTCAGCCTCTCCACTTCGATCGCGTCCAGCTTTTGTTGTGATCTAGTCTCACTGCATCACTGCGGCCCTGCCTCCCATCGCACACTCGCACACTCGCACCTTCGCTCCGCTCGTGTGCTCAGTGCTCAGTGTGATTACTGCTAACATGCATGCTATACTTCCTACAAATACAACATATCCCAGTAGTCTACTCCTTAAAGTAATCCACAAACATTGGCTCGTGTCGCAGCCGAGAGTTCCGCACGACGCCATAGACGTGCAGGAACAGGCGCGGAAACTTGAACGTAAAGTAGTGCAAGAAGCCGGCAGGCAGCGAGCCAAAGTGTCTTTGTGCACTGGGCTCAAGATCTTGATAGTGGTGTTTCTGCGTGTGTTAGCCGAACTCCAGCCGCCGCTTGGCCTCCCCGACTCACTTTATTTCGCATGGCGCGCAGCAGATCCCGCACAGTGTTCCCCTTATACTTGCGGTACTTTCCAAGGCTGCTGGTGAACACCTTGTCCATCCGCGAGTACCAGTCCTTGCCGACCACGGACTGGGCGTCCTCCTCGAGCATCTCGAGGGTCTTCTCGGGGGGATCCGTCTCCATGATCTCGAAGCGGTCCGACGCGTCGCACAGGAAGCTCAGGCGCTTGGCGGGCGTCCAGAAGAACGGGTGGATGAGGCAGTCGGCCGTGCCGGGGCGCTCGTCTGGCTCCATTGATAAGAGCTCACCGATCAGCGCCTGCGCCTCGACGCCCTCCTCGCCTAAGATCGACAAGTGGTCCATGTTGACGGCATCGCCCTTGACAATGTTCGACTCGCGGTTGTACGTCTCGCCGAACGGGTGCTCGCCGCCCATGAGCACCCAGAAGTACAGGCATCCAAGGGCAAACAGGTCGACAGCTTTCGTGAGGCGTCGTGATGGTCCCCGCTTGTCGCCGTCCTCCTCCACCAGGGCTGTGAGGTCCGCAAATGAGCCAGATGATGACGCCGCGCTGCCAGATGACGAGCACGACAGTACAGGGTCAAAGCCCTCGTTGAGCTTGACCTGGCCGCGGATGCACTCGGGCGCACGCCAGCCAAGCGATCCAGCGAGGTTGTTTGCCGTGGGGGCAAAGGACGACTGGCCCTGCTCGAGGCGACGAGCGAGGCCGAAGTCCGAAACCAGCATTTTCAGCTGGCCATTGTTTGCCCTCGAGACAAGAACGTTTTGGGGCTTGATATCACGGTGAATAATCTTCATGGCGTGAAGGTGTTTCAGACCACCCGTGATCTGGTGCAGTGCCTGCTTCCTGTCGAGCGCCGAAGCTAGTTCTAAGTGTCGGTCAGGGGTTTCGATCAGGTCGGCCAAGGAAGCCTGGCAAAGATCAAGGGCAATGTAGAGGAAGTTGTCTCTCCGCTCTTGGCAGTAGTATCGGATAACGTTCGGGTGGTCGTCACTGGCCTGGAGAAGCTTGACTTCCTGGCTTGCTAACCGAACAAAGTCGGACAGCAATCGCTTCACAGCCACAGGGCGGCCGCCCCAAGTACCCTTGAGAACAACAGTGCCGTGCGATCCAAAGCCGATGACGGTGTCGGAGACGGCAAGGCGCTCCTGGTCGTCCGGAAGTTGTGTTGACGAAGCTGACCGCGGCAGCTCTGGGAGCGGCTTCTCGTCCAGCTTCTTTTCCTCGGACGGGGAGCCATTGTCATCCCTGTCGTCGTCGTCGATGTCTCCATTGGGCTCGTCCTGCGGACCAACCGAGCCACGACGGCCTCCCTTTTTCCTCCCACGAACACGGCGACGAGTGCTCTTCTTCTTGGGTGGTGTCCCAGGCTCGTCGTCCCCTGGTGGTGTCTCGAAGCGAACAACAGGAGTCGACGACTTCTCATCGGTCACTGCCGACGCGTCTTTGACAAGGAGCGGCGTTCGCTCAGTCTTCTCCGTCAGGTCGACAACGATCTGAGTCTTAGGCTTGCTAATGCGGAAGATGGTGACACCCAGTACCGCCAGCGCGCCAATGACAGTGCAAAAGAACCACAGCCAACCCTTCTTGACGTGCACGGGCGACTCATCATCGTACTCATCAGGGGCAGTCGTAACCGAGTTGTCCTCCTTGGGCGGAGGATCGAGCAGCGGCGGAAGCTGCCTCTGGCTCCGACGTTCTGGGTCATCCTCGGACAGGAGGAATGAGGCGTTGACCGGACTCCTTTCTGGGCGTGGAGGAACGTGAATGAGAGCGATAATCGGGTATGCCGACGACGACTGTGCGAACAAGAGTGAGCGGGCAGGGGCATCCTCCGGCTTGGACACGTTTGGATCAGACTTGTCCGAGTCAGCGGAGCCTGGTGCAGGGAGGGCCTTGCGCATGGGAATGCTCGCAATGTACGCCGAAGGCGGCTTGTTGAGCTCGCCCGCGTGGTCACCAGGCTGACCGGCACCGGCGGGCACCAACGTCGCCAAGTCGACAGGGGGCTGGGGAAGAATGATCGGGTTCGCGCCGCCTGGGGTAATGGGAAAGACAATGTCATAGACGGCAACGCTGATAGAGTTAGCAACCGCCTATTGTTCTCAAGTCTCGTGACCTACCCCACAGCGTCGAGGTAGCGGTTCCACTTGCTGCCCTTGCTCTTCTCGAGGCCCATGATCATGCCGTCGTAGCCCAGCTCGACGCGAGTAAGATTGGCGCCACCTGTGCGGGCCCAGTAGTCGGCCAGAGTGCGGTCAAAACTGTTGGGGGTGTAGGTCGAGTACTTGAGGTCCTGAACGCCGACCGACTTGGCCGGTGGAGGGACCGACACAGTCTCGCCATCTTCCGTCTGCGTAGGATGCGTTCGGATGGTGAGGCGGTAGTCGGTACGCCCCACAAATAGCGTGTCGCGACTCCGCCGTCCGTTTCCTTCGAGGTCGTCCAGAAGATCATTTTCGCAGATCGCACTGCCCGACAGACTGTCCAGTGCCTTTTCAGACGAGAAGCACTCGAGTTGCTGCCCGGTGCGCAAGTCGAGCGTTAGCAGCGAGGTGTGCTTTGATCCGGTAATAGTTGTGCGGGTAGTGCTACTGGGGACAAAGTAAGGAGTGTTCTGCAGGCTGTGGCGTGGTGAGTGTCCAAGTCGGCGACGGTCACCTACATCTGCTCCACAGTGATAGGCAGCTTGCGAAGCTTGGGTGCTTGTCCTTGCTTTGGAGTTGCCTCGTCGTCAAAGGCGTACAGGTTGCCGCTTAAAGGCTCGACAATGTACTCTTCGGCGCCTTTGCGGTCGCCATAGGTGCCTCCTCCGACCAGAGGCTCTACGCCATCGCGCAAGGTCCAGAGCACGGTGCCAGAGTCACGCGCCACGGCATGCAGCGCGCCGTCAATGCTGGACACGAGCACAAACGGCAGGACCTCGACCTCGAAATGCTCCTCGGCCTGGGCCAGGAGCGGGAGGTCGGTGGCCGCCGCCGCCGGCTTTCCACTACCGCTGCTTCGCACAGACCGGCCTGAGAGGCTAGGGAAGCCGAGTGCAAAGGGCTGGGGGTCGGGGCCAGGGGATGGGTCCGCGAACGCGGTGGTGCACGCGAGCAGCAGGAGGGCAGAGGCGAGGATAAAGGTCGTAAGGAAGGTGAGGTGCATGGCGGGGCTGTGCGATTTTTCGTGTGTCGTAAAGTAGTCTGTACAGACGGGGTCGTTGCAACTAAGGTAGACGGCGGCGGCGGTGTAAGCGCTGCGCGCTCATCGCTCGGTTTGCCGGTGTCAACTCCTTGTTGTGTGGTGGAGATATGGGGGTTGTCGACTGCTGCGTCGGGTAGGCAGCGCCGAGGCGCGTCGAACAGAGTGGGGTGTGTGTGATGTAGAGATGGAAGGAGTAAAAAGGAGACGGACGCGTGCGCGTGAAAAGGATGAGGATGGATAATGTGAAAGCGAGAATGTGGGATGGGACTGATGTGCGAGGAGCAGGAGGAGCCTGCAGGCTGCAGCGAGCCGCGGGGCCGTGGGTTGCTCCTGCTGCTGGGCTGGGCGCTGGGCTCACTGGGCGCTCGACACCGCGGGCGGGCACCAGGCCAGGGGCGCAGGAGGGGAAGGTCGGTAGGACGGGCGCGCGGCGGCGGCGGCGGCGGCGGCTACGCAGCTGGGCTAAACACTTTTGTTACGGCAAGGCACTACATTTTTTGACTTTTCACCGTCCAGCGGGCTAATGGGCGGTTTACATTCCTGTATACGAGTTTGTAAACACACATTAACCCCTTTAGCATTGGGGCAAGCGGGCATTGTGCTTCTGTCGCCCGAAGCCTGCACGCCAGCCAGGCACTGTTTTGCGCCACTGGCTAGCCGAGGATTGATTCATCCACGCCACGAACGGCGGCTGCATGCACGGCAGACTGCCTCTGTAGCCGGTGCTACAGGCAGGCGCCATGGCAAAGTCTAGCTGGACGTGCGCGCGGCATGCACGCAGGGTGGATCTGTCCACGACGCGCCCGCGACACAGGCAGCAGGATCCTTGCTTGCTTGCCCTCAGCGCTGCGCATAGCACAGTACGCCCAATGACCAAAGCACACGCGACCATGCTCGAAAATCACACGTGTAAAACACCGGCACGGACATGCACCCACTCTCCACCCCTGCCTTCAAGATTTCGCGATTCGCGACGACCACACCCAAGACCGCAATCATACACCTCTTGCAGTCGTCAACACACCGCACAGCGACACGCACAACATGTCGACGACGCGAGGAACAAAGCGCTCAGCCGACTCGGCCCACCACGGCGGGCCAAAGTTCAAGTCGGCGAAGTCGGCCCCCCAAAAGTCCAGCTTCAACAAGGGCAAGCCCGACGGCAAGCCAAAGTGGGACCACAAGGCCAAGCCCAGCACCTTCAAGGGCAAGGACAAGGCGCCGGCCGAACAGCCCCTGCAGAAGCGCAAGCGCCCAGTGACGCAGGGTGGCGGCGAGGAGGAGGAAAACGACGACGACGACCAGATGTCGGTCGACGAGCAGGAGGACGAGTACGAGCAGCAAGGTGGCGAGGTCGAGAAGAAGGGCAAGATGACCAAGGCTGAGCGTGCGGCGCTGCACGCTGCGCAGCCGCACCGAACGTCGCTGCTCCCCTCGCACCCGCTGCTGCAGGACACACTGCTGCCGCTGTGGGAGACGGCGCGCCGCTCCGACACGCCAAAGGAGGAGCGCAACACGGCCATCAAGGAGCTGTGGCAGGCGGTCAGGGGCCGCGTGGCCGAGATCTCGCGCGGACACAAGGGCGGCCGCGTGCTCCAGACTGTAAGTTCGGCTTGTGCAGCTCCCCGCTGACCCCAGATTGTCAAGTACGGCGGCAAGGAGGAGCGCCTCGGCGTTGCGCTCGAGCTCGAGTCGCAGTGGCGTGAGATGATGGAGTCCAAGTACTCCAAGTTCCTCATGTCCAAGCTCATCCGATACTGCCCCACGATCCGCCCCAAGCTCATCCCGCACATCACCAAGAACATCACGTCGCTCATCTTCCACGCGCACGCCATCTCGCCCATCTCCGACTTCTACGACTTGTACGCCTCGCCCAAGGAGCGCAGGCTGCTCGTCCGCGGCTTCTACCCGCGCGAGGTTGCCCTGTTTGACGGCGCCGGCAAGAACGCCGAAGTGGACGTTGCCGGTCTCGAGGGCGCGCTCGAGGCCACGTCCGAGACGGGCCGCGAGCGTGTGCTCGACGGCGTGGAGAAGACGGTCCTGGACATGTGAGTGTGGCGCTTGCATGTGGCGCCTGTGGACAACAGCTACTGACACGCACAGCTTCAACAACACGCAGAAGACTGCCCTCGCCCAGTCCATCTTCCACCGCCTCGTGTCCGAGTACCTTGCCTGCATCTACCGCTTCCTGGACGCCGAGACGGCCGACAAGAAGATGCACGAGCTGCTCGCTGCGTCGCTCGAGTCACTGCCCGAGATTGTGCACACCAAGGACGGCTCGGCCGTCGTGCGCGAGCTCCTCGTCCGCGGCAACGCAAAGGACCGTAAATCGATCCTGCAGCAGCTGCGCAAGCACATTGAGGCGATGAGCAAGGACGCCGACGCGCAGCTCGTCCTCTTCACCGCGTTCGACGTGGTCGACGACACCAAGCTCATGGGCAAGGCGTTTGTCGGCGACATTGTTGAGCAGGCGTCGACGCTCACGCAGGACAAGAACGGCCGCCGCGCGATCCTGTACGCGCTCACGCCGACCGCGTCGCGCCACTACCTCCCCTCGACGCTCAAGGACCTGGCGGCGAGCGCCGCGGCGGCCCGCGAGGCCGGCACGTCGAAGAAGGACCCGGCCGTGCGCCGCAAGGAGCTGGTGGCGCATGCGTCGCCCGGCCTGCTCAAGCTGGTCGCCGACAAGGCCGAGGAGCTCGTGCGCGACCCCGGAGCCGGGCTTGTCGTGCAGGAGATCATGGTGCACGCGCAGGGCGATAAGGGCGAGGCGATCGCCGGCCTCGTCGAGCCCCTCCGCGTCCCGCTCACCGGCGACGGCACGCACCCCATCGAGCTGGCGCACGCGACACGGACATACAAGACGCTCCTGTCCGGTGGCCACTTCAACACGACGACCAAGACCATCGAGGTCGTCGACGAGTCGCTCTCGCCGAAGTTCGCCGAGGCCTTCTGGCGCGCCATCACGTCCGACGAGGCCGGCGGCCCGACCAACGCCATCAAGGTCGCTGCTGTTGCGCCGTTTGTCGCCGTCGAGATGATCGAGGCGCTCAAGAAGACGCCCGTGTGGGACGATGCAAAGGCCGTGCTCTCGGGCGCCGACGCGCGCGAGGCCGTCGCCAGCAGCGACATGAAGGGCGCAAATGTGCTGTCCGAGCGCCTTGCCGCGCTCTAATGATAGATGAGTTAGGGTGCTAGGGATGATCCTCTGTTCGTAACCGTACTGTACAACAATGCATGCTCGTGGTGACTAATGTGACAAAGTGTGTGATGTGTTGGGGGCGACAAAAGAGGCCATTCGGTTCAGTGCTTGTGGGTCTGCCGCGTAAGATTACAGTCGGGCCTGGATGCGAACTGGACGCACCGGTCGGGTGTTGGGGCTGCGGCTCGCGGCGCCCACCTCGGCCTTGTGCGTCTCCTGCACGCCGTACTCGTCGACGGCGATGGGCGGCGCGCCGGCCGGGCGCTTCTTGAGCTCGCCGCGGAGCATGACGCCGAGGCCCTTGGCGCCGCGACCGACGGTGAGGAACTGGTCGACCGGGGGCGAGGGCTGGCTGTAGATGCGCGTGAGCGTCTTGTGCCAGCGAAGCTGGTTGGTGAGGTGCGAGAGCAGGGCGCCCTCGGGAGATCCGCAAATGTTGCGCGTCGTGATCGGGTCGAGAATGACGGGGTCGCCTTCCTTTGCGTGCGAGAAGATGCAGCGCTGGAGCGTGTCGGCAAACTTTGGCACGGCATGCAGCATGAGCCGGGTATGGTATGGGCATCTGCGCGGGGAGTTAGCATGGGCGTGGAGACGGGTTTCACAGCGAAGCGAGCCCGGCGTCGGTCTGGGTCTGGGCTCGCGGCTCGTGTGCTCGTACTCTACTCACGGCATGTTGACGTCCATTACCGGGTTGGCGAGGGTGAGCGACTGGAGTCTGTCGATGAGCTGCTCGACGGCCATCGAGGTGCCCGTGACGCTGAGCACCTTGGAGCTGTTGATGACGGCCGCTTCGGCCCAGTCACCCTGGCCCTCGACCTCCCACTCGTGCTGGAGGGCGTGGACCTCGTCGAGGATGAGCTGCATCGCGCGTTTCCGGCGCTGGACGTCTCCCCACTCGCCAAAGGGGTCCTCGAAGGGCACGCTCTGCGAAGGGGAAGAGAGCGAGTGGTAGTGCCTAGCCGAGAGTACCGTGGTCGAGTGTCGCTGGTTCGGGAGAAGAGGCGGGGACGCGGGCAGACTCGCGTACATGCGCGCGAGACGCACGCCAGTCGTGAGGTCCAGGCGGCCGCTCGCGACCAGAGCCGTCAGTGTACCGACGAACCCATGGCCGGCGAGGTAGCCGGTTCCCTTGGGGAGGAGGGAGGACGAGCCCGAGCGCTCCTGGGAAAAATGTCAGTACTCACACCAACGGTGGCTGCTGGGCGGCGGCGGCGGCGGCACCTACCTGCTCAGACGCGAGGATGGCGATCGACGACGAGAGGATGAACGCTGCGGTGACGTCGGCGCGGGCCATGAGCTCGTCCTGGGCGGTGTGTTAGCAGCTAGCTTGATGCCAGTCCTCTCCCTACGGCTAACTCACGAGAGAACGGCCCTCGACCCAGCCACGGAGCCAGCCGCGCATGCCGTGTCCGCCGCCGCCCTGGAGCATGCCTGCGAACTCCTCCATGCCCTCTGTCCAGTATCCGATCGTGGCGTCGGGGTTGAGGAGGGCCTCGGAGGCCTGCTCCCAGACGGCGATGGACGACGGCGTGGCCGCCTGCGGTGTGTGCGGGTAGCTCCCCTGGCTGTCAGCTCTGTGCTGCAGCGCCATCACTCACGAGGCCGGGGAGGATGAGGGCGCGGCGCGGCGTCTCGTCGCCGGCCATGACGGCCAGCGGGCCGGCCTTCTTGAGCCACGCGAGCCAGTCCGTGTTGGACGCGGATGTGGACGCTGCGCGGCGCCGTGGGTCGACGGGGGGTTGTGGGAAGAGGCGCGAGAACGAGCGGCGTGTCGATGTTGACGACGGCGTGGTGGGCGCGCGTGCGAGCGCAGTGGTGGCGAGTGCCGCGGGGGCCGAGGGCTGCCTTGGCCTCAGCCTTGTGATGGTCGTTGTCGGTGGGCGCATGGTGCGTCGCGGGGGAGGTGGGAGTGGTGTGAAGAGCAGTTGCACAGTGTCAATATGTCGAGTTGGAGTTGGTGGAATCGGTGTTGTGGTGCTTGCACGGGGTCGTCGGTCTAGATCGAGTAGCCAAGTAGCCACCCGGCTTGTGCACGACCCACGCAGCTGCCCTTTTCGGGTTTGAATGTTCGACTCGGACCGCTGGCAGCGCTACAGCCGGGTGGGTATGCCACCGGCCGCCATACGGGAATCTGCTTCCGTCAGTCGCACAAACCACGGCGAGCTAATTGCCCGGATTAAGTCGGGTTGAGCACCAACGGCAAAGGGAAACGCGCAACGGAACAAGCACCACTCGGCGTCCCATTACAACAACCGTCACTGGCACGCACCACCTCGGCACAATCCCCCGCCCCACATCCCCCCCCCGGACAAGATCGCACCCGCGCGGAGCCAGCCGGGGCACTCCTCGAGCCCCACGACCACGCCCCCCAACGATCATGGAGCTCATCACGTTCAAAGTGTAGGTCGCAGGTCGCAGGTCGCAGGTCGCAGGCACAGCGTGTCCGGCCCGGCGGGGCGCGACCCGGCACCATGGCGGCGGCAAGTGGCAAACTGACCGAACCCGTGCCCGCAGAACCGGCGTCGTGCAGGTCAGTAGGTAGTGGCACCAGCAACTAGCTCATTTCGCCAGGGCGTCAGCTTCCGGTACTACACGCAGCGCGAGTGCGTGTCGTGGCGTGGCGCGCGTTAAGCTGATGCACGCGCAGAGCCCTCGCGCTCGGCATCCGCGGGTGGTGCCACAACAGCCCGGACGCGAGCGTCGAGGGCGCCGCGCTGGGGCACGCGGACGAGGTCGCGCAGTTGTGAGTGCGGCACCGGTCGGTGCGGTCGGTCGGAAGCCGTCGCGTCGCGTACCGCGCCACGCCCGCCACGGCCACGGCTCACCCACTCACTCGCCCACAGCACAAAGTATCTCCGCCGCGGGCCGCGCCACGCGCAGGTGGACAACGTCGAGATTGTGCGTGTCGAGAAGCCGAGCGAGGCGCAGGTCGCCGCCGCGATGGGGGACGCGAGTGGCGCCCAGTTCGAGATCCGGAGATACAAGCCGCCGTCGGCGGTGCCGTAACGCGTGTGGCATGCACCGATGTAGACATGTCAGATCAGATCAGAGCGATCAGGCGTGGCTGCAGCGCAGCTGATAGCGTACATCCAGGATCTGCTGTGCATCGCATTGCATCGCCGCGGCCGGCTCGCTGCACTAGCGCGCTCGCGCCCTACACCTCATCCACATACCCTTCCCGCCCCCACACCCCAATGCCCGCCAGATTCCGCAGCATCTCGCCCTCCTCCTCCTCGCGCTGCTTCTCGCGCTCCAGCTCGACCTTGTTGCGCTTGACACCCTTGCGGCGCATCGGCGTGTTTTGTTCGCGGTCGCGCACCGCCAGGGGATCCGGCACGAGGTGCGACAGTGCGATCGGCACGACCGACGCCTTCTGGCTCGCGCGTGCCGGCCGGCCGCGCTTCTTCGGCAGGCTCGACGGGGGCGGCTGGAACGCCTCGGCGCGCACGAGCAACGAGAGCGGCGGCAAAGGCGGCGGCGGCAGCGTCCCCGTCTCGCGGTACATCTTGATCAGGCCCTCGACGTAGCTGCGCACCTCGAGCAGCGCGCCGCGCTGTGCGTCCTCGGCGTCCTCGGCGTCCTCGTCGCCCAGCGCCAGCAGCGCCAGCTCGGCCTTCTTGTCGGCGATCTCGCGCCGGATCTCGTCCCGGCTTGCTGAAAGCCGCGCCGCAATGTCGCGCAGCACGGCAGCCTTGCGCCGGTCCGACTCGACCGCGGCGGTCGTCCGGCCGAGATCGGGCGCCGTGGAGGGCTCGGCGGGGGCCACGGCCGTCCCGGCCTTGCACGCGGCAATCTGTACCTCTTGCTCGGCGATCGCCGCGCGCGTGGCCTCAATCTCGGCGTGCAGCGCCGCCGCAGCCACCTTGAACGGGTCGGATTCGTAGTCTGCCGGGAACGCGGGGGTGCGCGGGGGCGCGATGCGCGAAGCGAGGCCATGGAGGAAGTCAGCGGGCGCGGCGGCCGCCTCCGCGGGCGCCATCGCAAAGTTCTGTGCGGCCTGCGCGGCAGCCGCCTCGACAGCCGCTGCCGCATCCTCTGGCCGCTGCTGATCCAGGTGCTGCTGGAGGCTCTCGAAGCCAAAGCTCGCCAGCTCGGCCTCGCTGACGGCCGCGGACGCGAGCTCGCGCAGCGTGTGCTGCGGGAGAAGGTCGCCGCCCTCGAGCCCGTCAACGACGGCAGCACCTTCCATCGCGAGGATAATCCGCCGCAGGCGCTCGTTCTCGGCCCGCAGCGCGGCGGACGTCACTTCCAGTCCCGAGGGATCGATCTTGCGCTGCGGGCGCGGTGGGGACTGGGCGCCGTCGGCCTTGTCGAGCTCAGGATCGATCTCGACGCTGAGGTCTGGAGCTGCCTCGGGAATCTCAGGCTCGAGTTGTGGAACTGGCTGATGCTGAGCTGATGACTCGGCTGGCGTGACCTCGATCGCGCTCTCGAGCAGGGCGTCGGCGTGCTCAGGCAGAAACTCTGCGTTGGTCGGGAACAGCGAGCCGAGGTTGGAGAGATTTGGCGGCAGGTGGTCATTGTTGGCGTCGGGGTGGGCGTCGGGGTGCGACATTGCTGCTGCTGGTGTGAGCAGATGTCGCCCGCGATGTCGATTGGAGTGGATCGTGAATGGGGTGAACACGAACCAAATACCAGCAACAACATCGAGAAGCACTCGTAATAGGTTGTTGTTGCCTGCACGTGACACGGCCTGTTGCGTCCTCCCATCTAGCCACGTGTCTCTGGCTGAGCTTCATGCTTCAAGCCTCTGCCAAGACATTTCGTTTAGGCCTCGGCTGCGCGGCGCATTCCTGAGTGCCTAAACGCTACTTTGTTAGCCCAGCCGGTGGTCAATGACGACGACGACGACTCGCCGCCGCTGCAAGCATTAAGCCACAGCTCTAATCTTTATTACAAGGCCAAGCAAAGGAACGTGTTGCCTGCCTCTCGCAGCCACCTGGGCAGTGCTTCCGGCTATCCGGCACAGTACGCGGGTCAAATCAGTGCCTTCCGTATCGTTTACGCTCCCTCCTCTGCACGCACACTCGAATGGAAGCCACTGCGCCATCCACAGCCGACCTGTCGAGAGAGGCAGTGCGTCGTGCCCGCCACGCTCCCCGCCGTTGGCTGGCTGCTTGCAAGCGTGCCGAGCCGAGCATGATTGATCGCAGTCAGTCGGATAGGCTAAGCGAGTGTGCGCGTGCCAGGTCATGTCGCTGTATTGCGGGTTGCGCAGTGAGTGAGGGAAGGTGGTGCATCGCCGTCGCGGTCCAGGCCGGCCGGCGTGCATGAATCGACGTCGTCGTGGTGATGAGCGACTTGTGCGGCTGCCTCCTGCTGCTGCCAGCTGTCAGTCCGCGGTTTCTCCCCTGAATCCTTTTTTCCTTGTTTTCCCTGGGCGCGAGCGTTTGGCGGCATTCTTGCTCGCTGCAGCAGTGCTGCTGCTTCAAACGAAACGACGCAGGTGATGGGGGGTTGTGGCCCAGGTGATGTGCTGCGACCGAGGGCGAGCTGCAGCAACCTGCCTGTGCACTGCGGCGGCGGCGGCGGCGGCTGCCATTCCCGCACTCGAGCTGTAACCCGGCTGGCCAGGCGGCCCCTTGATCCCTGGGTGCATGTTTGTTGGCTGGCGCGCGGGCTGGGCGCTGTCGATCCAACCACACATTGAATCCGTCGACTGTAGTAGCTGCTGCCGCTGTCGCAGTTTCCATTTACCCTGGTGCCTCCTTGGCTCTGATGCCTTCAAGCCCCGATCCCCCGGCACCTACCCCAACTCTGTCGCTTCCCGTCCACTGCACTCTTGCCTGCATGCCGTCTGGCTGATGCTGCATGCTGGGTTGCCTGCTGGTTGCCTGCTGGTTGCCTGCCTGCCTGCTGTCGCCGCCCCTCGCCCACCCGCCCCGCCGGCCTGGCGCCGCCGAGCGCATCAATCTCCACAGCTAGACGACCAACACGACCCACCCACCCACCCACCACACACACACACCACCACCGCACGCACGGCTGCCTCCGCTGGTGCTGCCACCACTGCCGCCGCCGCCGTACCCGCACCACGATCCAGACCCGCACCCACACCACCCATCCACCCACCCACACACACGCCCGGCTCATCCACCGCGGGCCACCAACCACAACCACATTCATCCAACACCACCACTACACTCACTCTCACTCTCACTCGCTGCTCTCATCCAGCGTCGCATCACCCTACCAACACACTGCACTGCACCGCACCGCACAGTGCATGCATCCACAGAACGGCATCTGAGCGACAAACACACGCAGACGCCCCGACCCACCGCCCCGCCGTCGATTACGATCACGCGCACACGCCGAGTCAGCACAGAGAGAGACACACACCACCCCTCCAGCCTCCTCCTTCCCCCCCCCCCCTTCCCCTCCTTTAACCACTCCCATCTCTTGTTTGTCTCGCTCATCTCAACCGCCAACGACGACACTGTGCAGCCATCCTTAGACTTGTGCGCGTAGAGAGAACCACCCCTGGCATCATCCGGCATAGTCGTTGCTGCACCATCGTCCTACTCTACCCACCTCCCTCCCGCTATCCCACACCAACCTCACCACCATGGGACAGTCACCATCCAAGAAGATGGGCCGCACCCGGTCCAAGGAGCTCTCGGCCAATGACCTCGCAGACAGCTTGGCTTCCACAAAGCTAAGCTCTGGACCCGCCTCCATCGACCCAAGAAACGGCAAAAGGTGGGTCGAGTGCCGCCGCCGCCGCCGCTGCCGCGCACCGCAGGCCGGGGTTTGGCCTGTCTGCGCCGCCGCCGCACACAACACACGCTGACGCACGATCCAGTGGTTCCGGCAGACCCGCAGTCTCCTCGGGCGGCTCGTTCGACTCGTCGCCTTCGCTGCGATCTCCGAATGCAGAGACACCGACATCGGATCAGCCTTCCTCCCCGGCTACCCCAACCATCCTCACCACCGGCCCTCGCGCTCCTTTCCTTGGGTCTTCCCCACCCCCCTCTGCAGACTCACCCACATCCCCAGGCCGCCCAGCCTCCCCATCTGGACATCAGCATTCCAACTCGAACGCGTCGCTCTCACCCGGCAACGCCCTGACGGCAACTGTTAGCCGGACCAGCATCACTGGCAGCGTGCCCGGCCAGTCTCTCGATGTTGACAACATGATCTCGAGGCTACTCGAGGCGGGATACAGTGGCAAAGTCACAAAGTCGCCGCCCCTCAAGAACGCAGAGATTGCCGCAGTGTGCGCCGCTGCACGCGAAATCTTCCTATCCCAGCCGACTCTTATCGAGCTTAGCCCACCTGTCAAGATTGTTGGTGATGTCCACGGCCAGGTATGTCTACTACACCAACAAGACTTGTGCTGATCACTTCAGTACGCCGATCTTATCCGCATGTTTGAAATGTGCGGCTTCCCGCCCCAGGCAAACTACCTCTTCCTCGGTGACTACGTCGACCGTGGCAAGCAGTCGCTGGAGACGATTCTGCTCCTCCTCTGCTACAAGATCAAGTTCCCCGAGAACTTCTTCCTTCTCCGCGGCAACCACGAGTGTGCCAATGTGACGCGAGGTGAGCCAGGGCGTTCTGATGTGGATGACCAAGATGCTGACCACGCCCAGTGTACGGCTTCTATGACGAGTGCAAGAGGAGGACAAACATCAAGACGTGGAAGACGTTTATCGACGTATTCAACGCCTTGCCCATCGCCTCGATTGTTGCCAGCAAGATCTTCTGTGTGCACGGAGGTCTCAGCCCCAGCCTGCAGTCCATGGATGACATTCGCCGGATCCAACGGCCGACGGATGTTCCCGACTATGGTCTGCTCAACGACCTCGTCTGGTCCGACCCGTCCGACACGGCGCTCGACTGGGAGGATAATGAGCGTGGAGTGTCATTCTGCTACGGCAAGAGCGTCATTAACGCCTTCCTCGCTACGCACGATATGGACCTAATCTGCCGTGCGCACATGGTCGTCGAGGACGGCTACGAGTTCTACAACGACCGAACGTTGGTCACAGTGTTCTCAGCGCCCAAGTGAGTTATTATTCCCATTCGTCAGACTAACCCCGCAGCTACTGTGGCGAGTTCGACAACTTTGGGGCGGTCATGTCAGTGTCCGAGGACCTTCTATGCTCCTTTGAGCTACTGAAGCCCCTCGATGGTGCGGCCTTGAAGAAGGAGATGACCAAGTCGAAGCGCAAGAGGTAGGCTAACCATGACGCGACTTGGCCTAACACCCGCAGCCTGCAGAACCATCAGTCCCCGCCAAACAACCCTACAGCGCAGAGCTACTAAGCTGTCTACATGTCGCCGGCCCATCGTTGTTGTCGTTTCCTTGCTCATCAATTCACACCACCACCCCTTCCACCCGGTCCCCGGGCGCGCGGGCGTGTAACTGCATTGCAACGCATATGTTTGTGCATCTCCCTCCACCGGCCCAATCGAATAATTATCACACGTCGAGCTCTGTCTGCAAGACGGTTGCTGTACCATATTGTCGACACCTCGACACTCTTCGCCTCTCAACATCCCGCCACACTAAGAGCCCCACCCAGCCGCCTGTCCGTCGTCTTGAATTGCACTCGCCCGGTATCAGCAAGTCGTCTGGTGTGAACTCGCCGCCTGGCCCTCGACCCCTGCCCTGTCTACTCTGTAGTAGTAGGGCTCTGCAGCTTGAGCCGAGGCGGCCAGTACAACACAGACTTGAAATGTACGATTTAGCACAGTCGGGGATGGGGGGGGGGGGTAACTGGAGAGTGTGTCAGTGTGGGGTGTGTAGTTAGACGCGGCGCGTTTCAAGCTCAAGGACTCTGGTCATATTAGTCTCGTCAAGGGTTCCAGTCATGCATCAAAGTATAAGTGCGGTGGTGTGGTGCGTGTACGTCGAGGTCGTCGTCAGGATGGACATTTCCCGATCTCCGCCGAGATTAACCGCCACTTTGCGTTTTTCTAACCGGTCGAAGATCACGGATCACGGTTCAACAACACACCTCACCTCATACACGACGACGATGCTCGCACTGCGTATAGCCCACCGGCGGGCAGCAGTGGCGCGCCCCAGCGCCGCGGCATCCTTTCTATTCAACGCCGAAGCAGGCTCCAGCAAGCAAGCGGCCCAGGTCCGCGCCTTTGGCGGCGTCAAGTCCAGCACAGTGCCCTCGAAGCGGCGCAACACACCCGGCCGGCAAGCAGCCATGCGCAAAGCGAAGGAGTTTGCAGCGGCTGTCAATGCCGATGCACCGCCCAAAGCTGGAGAGGCACCAGTAGACACGCTGTCTAGCGCTGGGCCAACGCTCGCAGACCTGACGGCGCTGAGGCCGAGCCGCGACTGGAAGCCGCGCGAGTACGAGGGGCCGCGCGAGAGAGAGGCACACGCGCGGATATACGCACGCACATACGAGGCGCTGGACAAGGCGTTCGTCGTTAGCCAGCTGCGGGCGTTTGCGCGCGAGCTCGGGCTCGAGAACGCGAGCGGGAAGAAGAAAGCGGTGATTGAGGCAATCATGGCCAGCTGGGGGTGGAAGAAGCCGGCCGTGCCGCGCAAGGTCGAGCGCGGAACACGGGGTGAGTGGCTGCTATGGGTGGTGCGCTGACGGTAGACTACACGGTGTCTGCGGCCGAGCTGTTCCTGCTGCAGCGTGACGTGGCGGCGATGCAGCGGATCAACGAGCTCGGCGTCGACATTGCCGCTGCGCCAGCCGCCGAGGGCGAGACGGAGAACTTCACGCTCACGGGATCGGGGGTGGCCGAGGACCTTGACGAGCTGGGGCGGTTCCTGCATGATCGCCAGGTCGTGAGTACCGGCACTTTGGGCGGAGCTGACTAGTCCAGCGCTGCATTCCCCTCGGTTGGTCGGCGAGTGAGATGGGTGGATGGACGCCGTCACGCGAGACGCTCGGCGGTGTGGCGCGGGCGACTGGCGCGTTTGTCGAGCGCGTCGGGTGGGGCAAGGTGAGTGGGAGGGACGGGGTGTATCTTGGCCCGCGGTGCACTGACACCGTTCAGTACGTCGCGACAGGCACCAAGCTGGCCGACGTCCAGCGCGCACGCGACATTGTGCTGCTCGCCAGCGTGCGCGCGACCGCGCAGACGCCCACGCTCGCTGTCGCCCTCCCGCCCGCGCTTGCGGGCCACGACGACCCGCGTGCGTCGCTCGTACCGCACGGGATGACGCCGAGCGCCCGCCCGCCTTGGGACACGGCGGCGCGCGTGGCGGGCCGCGGGCTGTTCCGGCTCACGCAGGCCGACGCTGTGGCGGGCGGCATTGGCGCTGCGGAGCGTGCGCAGCGCGCCGCTCACCTCGACCATGCCGTCGTCGCGCCACTCGGCGCAGGGGACGCGGCATCGCTCGAGGAAGTGGCCCTCGGCGTCGTCAACAAGGCGCAGATCCCCGCCGGCGCTGGCGCATCCCACCACGCGCTCGTGTTCCGCTTTGGTCACCTGCTTGCAACGTCAGACGCGGCGCCAGGCAGCGCCGATGCGCTGCACGGCCCGACGCGCGGAACGTGGCCGCTGACGCGGGACGGGCTGGCGACCGGGCCGTTCGCGACGCTGTCCGCGCCGATCTTCGCGCCCGCCATCCCGCCGGCGCTCACATTCTTCCCCCTGCTCGACGCGCCGAAGCGCGTGCGGAGAGTAACCTACGTGTCGCGCGAGGGGCAGCGCCTGGCCGTCAGCTACGAGTACCCGCGGGAAGCTGCGCCCGTGTCCGCGACGTCGTCGGCCGCCGAGCCGGCGTGGTTTACGCGCCTCGACGAGATGATGCGCAAGGTCGAGGCGCCGGCGTACGGCGCCGGGTCGGACGACATGGTGTTCGACCTTAAGGCGCTCGAGACGATCATCGACGACGGCGAGCTGAGCGGATCGAAGCCGGCTGCCGCGGCGCCGCTCGTGCTCTCCGCCCGGCTGGAGAGCGAGGAGGCCGCTGACGTGCTCTTCCCCGCCCGGCCGACCGACGCGCGGGTGCTCGGCCGCGGCGTGCGCTCGCTGGCCCAGACGGATGTCCCGCCGTCGCTCGCGGCGTTCTTCGACGCCGTGCATGCCGGCGGCGAGGCGGCGGCCAAGGTGCCCCTCACCGACCTGGAGGGCTTGCGGCGCGGCGTGCCGACTCCCGAGGCGGGGCCTAAGCTGCCTGTGAGGCAAGAGGCCGCCGAGGACGAGTGGGACCTGATCGAGGACGAGGACTTTGTGCCGGGCGTTGAGGACGCGGTCGGGGAGCCAGCGGCGCCAGCGACGCCGGCGACGCCGGCGTCGGCCCAGCCGATCGTGCCCCCTGCGTCGGTCGAGCTCAACGGCGTGACGTACCACCTGGCGCGGGACGAGGTGGCCGAGGTGGTCGAGTCGGCGGCCGACGGCGCCGTTGCCGCGCCGCCGACGCTGCGGACGCTCAGCGTCGCCGACCTGCGCGGCGTCGGCGGCGTGTCGCTGCTCGCCGAGCTCGAGGTCGAGGCGCTCCCCGCGGCTGACTCGGGGGCCGCCGTGCCGCCCGAGACGTGGGCCGAGCTCGCCAACATTACGCGTGTGGTGGGGGCCGACGCCAAGCGGCAGGGGGTGATGATGTAGACGACGCCGAGCGCAGCTCGGCGGGCGTGCCGGTAGACTAGCATACGACGCAAGACACATTGCACAGGGACAGGTATTACATGCATGTTATCACACTTCTGTACAGCTCTGCTCGCTACGCCGCGCGCTGCTTGTTAAACCTGGCGTCGGCGTCAGCGCGTCCAGCACGCACACTCACTTGGGCAGCACCTCGCGGAGGTACTCTGTCGCGCTGAGGCGCAGTGCCTTCTCCTGCGCCTCTCCGCCGGCGTCCCACATCCTTGCGGCGTTGGCGGCGCCGTGGATGATCGTGCGTTCCGGCAGGGCCGGCACGTCGCCAGCTGTAAGCACGGGATGGGTGGCGTCGACACACGTCCCAGCAGCCAAAGTGCACTGGTCGCCGACGCGCACGCCGGCGGCGCGCGAGCGGGGCATGAACGAGCACCACGCGCCGACCGCGGCGCCGGGGACGAGCTCGACCCGGCTTCCGACCATGAACACGGTGTGCGCGCCGACGTGCGCGTCCCCCGGCCCGGAGAAGACGACCGCCGTGTCCTCCTCCACAACACACCCGTCGCCGAAGTGCACTGCGCCGCCGCCGAGCGCGCGCACGCTGCACCGCGGGTGCAGGACGCACCCCGCGCCCAGGGTGATCGCGCCCTCGAGCCGCGCGTCGGACGACACGAAGCACCCTGCGGCCTGGGTCACTGTGGCGGGCGGCGGCGGCGGGCGCAGCGCGCGGTGCGCTTTCGACGGGGAACGCGGGGTGCGGTGCGCCGCGGGCGAGGAGGAGGAAGAGGACGGGGGGTGCGCGCGAGTCGGGCGTGGTGGCGCCGAGGAGGCCGAGGGCGACGCCGTTGGCTCGGGACTGGGTCAGCGAGCGTATCGCGGGCTAGCTTACTGTTCTGTCATGGTGCGCTGGGCGAGTGGGCACGCCGAAAGCGACAGACAATGCCAAGTTGAGTTGCGTCGGTATTGTGCTGCCCGGCGCGGTGGAGGCGCGTCGAGCCGCAACGCAACGGGGACTTTTGCCACGTGTCGCGTGTCGTCACTGCGATCACTGCCGCTGCGTTGAGCTCGTCCTCGAGCTCGCTCGACTTGCACTTGCACTTCCACTGTCTATCGCCATGGCCGACCGCCCCGCAGCCGTGCCGCTGCACCTCACGTCCCTCGCCATCCTCGCGCCGAGCAATGCGCCGCTGTACGTGCACAGCTTTACCGGCAAGGACGACGAGATGCGCGCGTACCATCTCGCGCATGCGGCAGTCGACGTGATCGAGGAGCGGAGTGGGTGTCTGCGAGATCGGCGCTTGCCTAATGCCGCCCGCGCCCTCGTCTCCCGCTAACATCCCCAGTCGTGATGAACGCCCAACCCAACCGCCCGTCCGACTCGTACCTCGGCCTCCTGTTCTGCATGGAGGACATGGCGTTCTACGGCTTCCAGACGCCGACAAAGCTGCGGCTCGTGCTGTCCGTTGCGCTCGTCGACGCGGCGATCAAGGACGCCGACATTGTCGCCATCTTCCGCGCCGTGCACCAGGAGATTATCCGCGCAATCCACAACCCGTTCTTGAGCCTCCCGCCGAGCTTTAGCGCCGTCAAGGCGCCGGCGTATGTCGAAAGCGACAAGGACGGCGAGGTGGACAAGGCGGCGGATGCGCTTGCGAGCGCGCGCATTGCGGCACCCCGCCAGCGCCGTAATGAGGCCGTCGCCGAGGAGGACATGTTCGCGTCCGGCCCCGGGGACATCAAGCCCGCGTGGCTTGACTCGCCCAGATTTCGCGCCGGCATCGAACGGCTCGGCGCGCTGCTTAACGGCGGCCGCGCGTAGACGCGCCGCGCAGTGTACAATATTGTGAGTGTAAACGCTGGCCGTGCTGATGCCAGATACCCTAACTATGCAATGTGTACTTTAGCTAACGGAGGCGAGGGGAGGAGCGACGTGACGAGCAGTTGCGGAGGCGATGCTCTGTCGCTCGGACCTTGCTCAAGGCGAGCCCGTCGGCGCCGCCGTCGACAGTAACACCCCATCCACGCGCAAGCCTGATGCACCCCACCCCATGCGCAAGCCTGACACACACCCCGGTCCTACGCAACCGGCCGGCGACGCCCCTACCGCCGGCCGCGCGCACCGCAGCCCATGCAGGTTGCGGGACCCACAGCGACTCCCCGCCCTTCAACGACACCGCGGCCAGAGGCCCGTGGCCGCCGTGACAGATACGGGGTGGACAGAGAGTGATGATGCATGATGTGAATGCTGCTGCTACATAGACGTGCGGAGCCACCCGAGGACTTCTGCCGCGAGGGGCGCCGGCACGTCGGCGGGCACGGCGGCCTCGGCGCCCTCGAGCGCTTCGTACCGCCTGCCCACGATCGCGGTCGAGATGGCGTTGAGCGCGTCCTGCGTGTCCTCGTCGGCACTGGCGAGCTCGAGCGAGAACTGCGTGATGAGGGCGTGGCGTGAGGCGAGCGTGGCCGTCTGTTGGTGATGTCAGCTAGCTCCGTGGTTCTGGATAGCTGCACGCACCACCCTCCCTACGGACAGGTCCGCCTCAAGCTTGTTGGTAAACTCTGGCGTTTGGCCATACTGCCACCCCCAGCTCTGCGCGGGTCAGCTCATGGCAATACACCTAACCCACCGCCAAATCCTTGACCCCGTCCCACACCTTGGGCAGGTCGACGTCTCCCTCGTTTACGACGTGCTCGGCCATGTGGCCGGGGTACGCGTCCGCAAACTCCTCCTTGAGGGCCGCGACAAAGTCGTCGTGCGTGATGGGCTCCTGGCGCGTGCGGTGCGCGTTGAGCGTGCTCACCGCCGAGCGGAACGACGCGATGCCCTTGGTCTCGAGGTGCGGCGAGTCCGAGTGCAGTGCGCGTCCGAGCGTGCTCACGTCCGACGAGATGAGCATCGTGCCGTGGTGGTATGCGCGGTGCTGGATGATCTTGTACGCCGAGCCCGACACCTGGGGTGTGAGCGGCGTCAGCATGGCAACCCACCTTCAGGTCCTTGTCCCCTTCCCGCACGATCACATCGTTGCGCGAGTTGACCGTGCAGCTCGGCACGTCGAGGCGCTCACGGATCGCCTTGGCCACGAGGTTGGCGCCGCCGGAGCGCGTGAACGTCACCCGCGGGAGCATGATGCTGAAGTTTGTGTTGCCCATGTCCTGTCCCGCGTCAGTGGGAGCTGGACGCCTACGTGCTGCCAGCTCACATGGTACACGGTTCCACCGCCAGACCGCCGCCGCACAAGCGGGATCCCGTCGGCCAGCAGCTGCCGCGGCGTCGTCTCCTTCCACGGGTTCTGGTTGCGGCCGATCACGACGCACTGCGCGTTGCGGTAGATGAACAGCAGGGGCTGGGACACTGGCGTGTTGCGCAGCAGCCTGGGGACAGGTCAGCACGCATGCGGGTGGGCGCGGCCTACCAGTCCTCGTAGCTGAGGTTGAACCACGGGTCGGTCGACGTTGAGACGTACGCCGCGGGCTTGGGTCAGCGCCTGCCGCCATCGAGCACAACGCACCGAGGTGAGCTGGACGCGCTCCTCCTCTGAGGGCGCCGACGCGAGCCCGCGCAGCTGCGGCCGCTGCAGGCCGACACAGCGTGTAACTGCGATACAGCGTGCGCCCGGTCGCGTAATGCCCAGCAGCATGGGAGAGGTGATTGCAGACGCTGATCGCGGGCGACCGGCCTGATTTATCTTTGAGATTGTTGGTCCGCGCCGAGATTGCGGGGCCATAATCGCCACCGAGCTACTGCCGCTTTTCAGACTCGCGCGCACTCATCGCGACAATCTACCGCAAAAATCCTGGCGTCCATCTATGCGATCTTTGGGGGATCGTCCTCTGCGACGTGGTGTACGTCGGCCAGGAATTTAAAGCGCGTTTCTATGCATTGCAGCGGCTGAGATACACATTTACTGATGGACACTGATAACTCCGAGCCATGGTGGCGGGACCAAATCGCCCGCGCCCCGCCCCCACGCGCCTGCGCCCTACGCGTCCAAACATTAGGTGGACGAGACGCGTAGCGAGAAATCAACAACAGACAATCACCACACTCCTACCACCCCCACACCCACCACAATGAACAGAAGGGGCCACCTGTCCCACAAGGTCCCCAATGTTAAGCTGCGCCCCGCTCCAGAGCGCAGGAGTAACCGTGGGAGACAGACCATCCCGGACAGCGAGATTCTCGCCAGGGCGATGGAGGAAGACTCGGGTTGGTGCAGCGGCGGCGAGCCGATCTGACGTTCCCAGACGACGAAGGAGCCGGGCCATCAATTGACAACGCCAACAGGCCGTGGAAGCACGTCACGCTCACCTTCACCGGTGTCGAGGACAAGCCCGAGCTCGTCAAGCTTGTGCGCGAACTCGGAGGGAATATCGAGAGCGCATTGACCCAGAGCGTCAACTATGTCATCGCCGTGGGATACACGTCGCAGAAGTACATGGTGGGTTGGGTTGGGTTGGGTTGTGTAGGCGAGTGGGATATGGCTGACAAGGGCAGTATGCTGTCGAGCATCGAATCCCCGTGATGGCGCCGTCGTGGATCCGTGATGCGCATGCCAAGTGGATTGAGGGCGAGGAGCTCGACTTTGCTTCGGTGGGTATCGTGCTCGTGGAGTATCCTCCTAACCCACCAGAGCGTCGCGTCACACCGCCTGATGCCCTTTCTCGGCCTCAAGATATCCATCACGGGCATTGACCAGCTCGACCGCAGGAAACAAATCATCAAGCTCATCAATCAGGAGGGAGGCGTGTACAGCAAGGACCTCGACAGATCCTGCACGCACCTCGTGTCCGCGTACCCAACCACGGACCCCAAGTCCAAGCAGAGCGAAAAAATCAAGTGGGCAGTCAAGGAGCTCGGCGACCGTGCGATGCAGCGCCGCCGCGGAAAACGCTTGGACGACCCAGACATGTGCATTGTCTACGAGTCGTGGATCTGGGACTGCGTCGGGTTCCGCGGCCGGTGGGATGAAGACGCCTACGACGCCCGCAAACCGCGCAGGGATGGAAAGGTGCGCCCCGAGGACGTTCTCGACGGCTCCGTGTTCCGCCAGCCCGAGAAGGAGGTGCCTGTGGAGGATGAGGAACTGCAGCCAGCCGTTGCGCGAAAGCGGAAGAGAGGAGGCATCGACGACCTGGTCGGAGAACTGTTATCGACAACTGAGCCGCCGGAACCCAAGCGTCAGAGTCCGACGGTGGACAAGAAGCCCGAGGTCGCAGAGGTCGATGTGCCCCCTCTCGATGCGCTTCCTCGACGACAAACAGGAGCATATGACCCCCAGGCGTCGGTCCTCCACGCCACCAAGTCGGGGGCGTTTGACCAGCCTGCAGCGGCGGGTCCCTCCAAGCTGCCCATGGCCGGGGCCCCTCCGGTCGATAACACTGCAGTGCCCATTTTCCACGGCCTGAGATTCAGCCACGCGATTCCAGATGGCTACCACGGCCTCGAGAACGCTTTGAGGCAGCACGGCGGTGTGACTGTCAGTGAGGCAGACCGGCTGGCGGGTGCTCCGGTTGACTACGTTATTGTTCGACTGTAAGCTGTCTTCCTACATTGTGACTCATGCTGACCGGCCCAGCTCCGCACGCCGCCGACCACCAATGCCAGAACTACCAGCTGGCCAGACGCCACCGCAGGTCGTGACAGAGTGCTGGGTAGAAGGGTGTTGCTTCTCCCAGCGTCTGTTATCGCCCTCCGAAAACCTCGTATTCCAGCCCGTGAGCTTCACCCAAGCTATCCCCGAAGCGGCGCCCCTCCTCGTCCACATTTCAGGATTCTCGACTGAAACAAATGTGTACCTGCGGCGTCTGCTGAGGACTATCGGCGGAACCCTATCTGAGAGGCTCAATAAGCAGGCGACCCATCTGGTGTGCGCCTCGCCTGCGGGACTGAAGTACGACAAAGCAAGGGAATGGGGTCTGACTGTCGTGCGTGATTCGTGGCTATGGACAATGGGACGGACAGGTGTTATGGAGCCTGCCAGTGCTCACGCTCACGATGGTGCGTTTCCGGGGTTGCGATGGCGGTGCTCATACTACTCAGATGTCGCCCATCTTGCTTTGGCGAGCCCACGACAGAGGACAAATACGACAACGCTATCTGGCCTCGGTCCGAGCAACCCAACACCAGATGGCGGCGCTCCTCGCGGAACCCCTGGAGCTCGGTCGCTCAAGCTGACTCCGACACATGTTGACGTTGCAAGGACAGACTCGAACCCTCTGTCGCCGCCTAAGCCCACGACAGAACGACTTCTCAACCGAGCCACCGTCAGCCCTCGCCGCCGAACTGCATCGGCCCCAGAGTCGTCACCGCTCGGCTCGCCCCCCGCTGGACCGAACGGCCTTAAGCCTTCGGCGACAGTCGGCGCAACTGCCAACGGAAGCCGAGACGACTTCACTGCTGCCCTGCGCAAGCTTGCCGAGGACCCTGCGCCTCAACGATCCAAACTTGTGAGTCATTCCGATAAGGACAGCCGCTGACTTCAGGTTCGGCGTGCTCGAGTAAGCTCGACAAAATCCAAGGCTGCAGCCACATCCACTGCCGGTTCGCCGTCACACTCGCCAATCAAGTCGCCGGCAAAGGAACCTGCGTCCATGCTTGGGGTTCCGCCCGTAGCTGTCGAGGACGAGTCGATGCGGGTGACCTACGCGGACCCTGTATCGGAGAAGGAGCGCCGGCGACTGGTGGACGCCGTGATGCGCAGCGGGCCGAGTCCCTCCAAGGCGACCCCATCTAAGCGACCGAAACTGTAATGTGCAGCGATGGGTGCCGCCACAGAGTGGGGTGTGGAGTGGGTGTCGGCGTTGTGAAACGCCTGGTCACCTGTCTGTCTTTCGTGCCAAGACATTGCTACGAGAAGGTGCAACCCTTATGCTTACGTCGAGATGTCAGCGGATCACTGCCTGGAGCCAATATGCAAGCGATGTATTTGTCTAACCCAAGCGAGGGTGGAAGGGATGGGGTGGTGGTTGAGCACGCGAAGCGGCCTGGGAAGCACGGTATCTTGCGGTGGCTGTGGCTGATCCTGAAACGGAAGTCGCCGATGGCTGCCCACGCGGATGTGTGATTGCCTTGACGGAGAGGAAGTCGGACTGACTGCGGCGGCGACGAATGAAAGTCAACGATGCCGAAAGTAAAGTCACTGAGCGGCGCATAGAGCACGTACGAGGAGAGCACGCAGCGCAAGATCCTCACGTCAAGTACGCACAATTACAAGCCGTAAACCATCGGCACGGCCCATACGACACGGCACGGAACGGCGCAGCGCAGCAATCAAGCTTGACAACGACGACAACGACATTGGCCCACCTCCCTTGTTCGCAACCGCCGCTGTGGCCAGGCACCAACCTTGGTGCGATTCGAAAACAGCTCCAGTCAGTCACTGTGCTCGTCGTGCGCATTGCTACCTCGCCTGCGGGGCAGCGCCGATGGCGCCGACGGCGCTAGCTACTAGCGAAGTGGGGGGGCGCTTCGCGTTTGACTTTGCGGTTTGGCAGTGCCTTGCCGCAGCCCTGAGGATTGCATGTGGCGAGCAGCGGACCGGGCCGTGGAATGACGTCAACTGGTATTGTCTCACTTGGTCCTAGTCGCTCGTGCTGGGGTGGTGGCTAAGTTGGGGGTTTCGGAGGCCCCCAGCTCTTCGCGAGCTACTTAAGCGCTGCGGGGGGACGAGACGAGGAGGCGTTCCGTACGCATACGATGCTCAGCCTCGCCCTCGCTCCGCTCCTCCTGGCGCTGGCGCACGCTGCGCCAGTCGAACCGGCGACGCACACGCTCAACAAGCGCTGGAACACCTGCGCAGGGTACAATGTCGACGGGTGCCCGTTCCCCACGGCAGGCGAGCACGGCGCCGTCGCGACCGAGGTCGGCACGTGCTCTGCCATCGGCGTGCAGGCGCTCAAGGATGGCGGGAGCGCCGCGGACGGTGGGTTGTGGCGCGGCACCGGCGGTGGCCGGGGTGGCCGGGGTGGGCGGGACTCACACACGCAGCCATCATCGCGGCGTCGCTCTGCGTCGGCGTCATCTCCAACTGGCACTCTGGCATCGGAGGGGTGAGTGCGGCCCGTGTCCACTCTGCTCGCTGTTCCCCGCTCACATACCCCAGGGCGGCTTCCTTATCACGCGCTACACCAACAAGGACGGCTCGCACGGGTACGAGCAGATCGACTTCCGCGAGACAGCGCCGGCGGGTAGCAACGAGACCATGTACTCGCAGTACGGCGTCAACCAGACCAAGTCGACCAAGGGCGGGCTGGCTGTCGGCGTGCCGGGCGAGATCAGGGGTGGGTGGTGTTTGGGTCTGATAAGGCGTGCGTCGCACCCAAGCTAACGCCGCGCTAGCCTGGGAGACGCTGCACAAGCGGCACGGCAAGCTGCCGTGGAAGCGGCTGTTTGAGCCGTCGATCGACCTGGCGCTGCACGGGTTCCCGGTGAACAAGGACCTCGCGACCGTGCTCACGCCGGCGTACCCCTTCCTGACGTCGGACCCGATCTGGGCCGAGCAGTTCGCGCCCAACGGCACGCTGCTGAAAGAAGGCGAGTACGTGTACCGCAAGCGGCTGGCCAAGGCGCTGGCGACCATCGCCAAGAAGGGGCCCGACGCGTTCTACCACGGCAAGATCGCCCAGAACATCGTCAAGGCTGCCCACGCGCAGGGCGGCATTATCACCCTCGACGACCTCGCGGGCTACAAGGTCAACGTCAAGAACACCTCGTCGGTGGAGTACCGCGGCAAACGCATCTACTCCACCACCGCGCCCAGCAGCGGCGCGATCGTGCTCTCTGCGCTCAAGATCTTCGAGGGCTTCCCCAACCCCGGGGCGGCCGACGACTCGCCGGCCATCAACCTCACGACGCATCTCCGTGAGTTGGGTGTGGCGCTGTGGCGGGCGGGGGTGCAGAGCTGACGCGACGCCCAGTTGTCGAGGCCGACAAGCTCGGCTACGGCCAGCGCGCGACCCTCGGCGACCCGGCCTTCACGGCCAACGTGACCGCGCTCGAGGCATCGTACCTCACCGAGCCGGTGATCCTCGCCGCGCGCGCGCGCATCCGCGCCAACGCGACCTTCCCCCCGCCGTACTACAACCCGGACAACTACTTCCCCTCGCGCGAGGGCGGCACGAGCCACCTCGCGGCTGTGGACAAGGACGGCAACGCTGTTAGTCTGACGACGACGGTCAACCTGATCTGGGGATCGGGCGTTAGTGAGTATTGTGCCGGTCGTTATGGTCGCCGCGCTCACACGCACCCCAGTCACCGCCGACGGTATCGTGCTCAACAACGAGATGGACGACTTCTCGTCCCCGGGCCAGGTCAACGCGTTCGGCTTCCCGGCCAACCCGATCAACTTCATCAAGCCCGGTAAGCGGCCGCAGTCGTCGATCGCGTCCAGCCTCGTCGAGGACGAGCACGGCAACCTCGTGTTCGCGACCGGCTCGGCGGGCGGCTCGCGCATCATCACCGCGACCCTGCAGCAGCTGCACAACTTTGTCGACAAGGGCCTGAACGCGACAGGGAGCACGTACCAGTGAGTGTACTGTCCCGAAACCCAGCTCACACACTCCAGCCCCCGCTGGCACGACCAGCTCAGCGGCAAGACGTTCTTCGACTACGAGGACCTGACGCGCCCCATCCCGCTCAAGGGCTACGACAACGGCACCGTCGCGTACTTTGCCAGCATCGGGTACAACATCACGTACCAGAACCCCGGGGGCTCGAGCACGTCGCATGCAATCAGCAAGCTCCCCAACGGCCAGTGGCTCGCTGCCGCCGACCCGCGCCGCCCGACCGGCTGGGGGCAGGCGTACTAGGCGGTGCGGGGTGGGGTGTGGCGCCCGAGGATGGACGTGGACGTGGACAGTGAACGCCGGGTATAATGCGCCTGAAGAGGCGAAAAAGAATCATGGTAGCGTAGAGATGCATCAGAGTGACTTGACGCCGGCGCGATGCTCTCCAACCGCGCTCTACATCACACCCGTGTGGCAGTGCCGACAGCCAGTGCTAAAGTGGCACCCCGCACACCCCCCCCCCCCACCGCCCCCCACGCCATGCCCCTGTCCTCAGCCACACGCCCAAAGCGCGCCGCACGCGGTGCCGTCAGCGCAGAGCGCAGCATGCAGTACGCAGCAGCGGCGGACCGTACTCAACCACGGGCCGCCAAGCACCTGCATTTGCAGCATCAGCTTACACACACGGGCGGCGGCGCCGCGCCGGCGCTCGCTTGCTCAATCATCGGCCGTCTCTCTCCCTCTCTGTCTCTCGCTCGCACTCACACACCCACACACACACACGCTCTCTACCTTCCACCCACACGATGGGCGCGCCGCCCGCCCCCCGAGCCACGGGGCTCGTCCCGCGTCAGATGTGTGTTTTCTGTCGCCGCCGCCGCTGCCACCGACGCGACGCCCGCTGACCCCCCTCCCCCCCACATCAGCGACGCGGCAAAGTTCCCCGCCTGCATTCTCACCTGCGCTGCCAAGAGCGCGTGCGCCCCCACGCCCGCCATGGCGATGGGCACAAACTGTTTCTGCGCGCAGCAGGTCACGCAGTGCATCAGCGCGTGGGTGTGTCCCCGCGCGCCCGGCTGACGCTAGCACGTGCACCCCCGCCGACAAGACGGCGTGGACAGCACAGTACCCCGCTGTCTGTGGCGGCACGGTCTCGTTCGGCTCGGCGTGGACGTCGACGTTCACCATTCCCCCTGGCGGGCCCACGACGCCGAAGCCGCCCACGTCGACGGCCGAGCCGACCTCGTCCGCCACCCCGTCGTCGTCTTCGGCGCGCTCAACGTCGTCGTCCGCTTCCTCGTCAAAACCCTCGCCTTCACCTTCCTCCTCACTTCCCCCGTCGAGCAGCTCGTCGCACCCCGCGTCCTCCTCTGCGTCCGCCACGGCCGTGGCAGACCGGCCATCAGGCCAGACGGGTCTGGGGGCGATTGTTGCTGGTATTGTGAGTGGTGGCCGTGGCCATGGCCCTGCCTCTTGCTTTGCTCATCTCACGTGTACCACAGATCGCAGCCGTCGTCGTCATCGCCGCCATCCTCGCCTTCTTCATGTGGCGCCAGCGCAAAGCCAAGCAGCGCGACGCGTACGACATGGACCTGTTCAAGGAGCAGGGCAACGCGAGCGCCAGCGTCACGCCGTACAGCATGAACTCGCCCCCGTACCCGCCACAACAACAGATGCAGCAGGCGTACCCCTTCGCGAACGGGTACGGCCCCGGGTCAGAGAACTACACTGCTCACGGCAGCTTCCAGCAGCAGTACGCGCAGGAACAGTACACGCCTGGCGTCATCGCCACTGCCAACGGCTACATACAGGCGCCCATCCCAGCGCCGGTCCCGGTCCCCGTCCCCATGTCCGGCCCCGGGCCAGCCCACGCACACAACTACTCGCTCGGCGGCAGCACGTACCCGCAGGCCGGGTATGCGCAGCAGCAGGCGTACGCTCAGCCGGGCAGCCGCCAAAGCATCTACGCAGAGGAGCATAGCGCCGGCGGGCCGACGTACGAGAACTCGGCGCGCATCGCGTCCATGTACGACGGCGCGAGCGTGCCCGTGGGCGGCGTCACGCCGTTTCAAGGCGTCATCCCAGCGGCCGGTGCCGGCGCTGCAGCCGGCGGTCTCGCGGTCGCGGGCATCCCAAAGGCGCACGCACGCCCGCCGACGCCGACCGAGATCTACGTGCACGAGCGGGACGGCGGGCGGGTCGGCGCGCCCGCTGGCCCGCCCGCACCGCCACGGCCCGTCGTCAACGTCATGCCGCCGAGCTACGACCCGTCGTGGGCCGACGACCAGAGCACGTCGGGCACGGCTGGCACGGGCGGGCGTGTCGTCGCCACACCGACCCGCCCGGAGAAGTCCGGACTCCATCTTGCGTAGTAGCTATGTATAGGCCGCTGGACGGCCGTGTTCATGTCACTAGTTGTTGCGGGGCCACGGGCGGACAGGGACACGTCGCGATGGCCTTCCCACGCTGCCTGCTGCACGCGTCGGGCTAAGGAATATGGGGTGTTGCGCGTCAGCCTCGGCGTGAGTCACCGCGGCTCGCGATGCCCACGCCAAGTCGACAGGGGGTGCCGCCGAGCGCGTCCAGCTGCCCCGTTTGTGTCAAATGCCACCTAAAGTGTTTACACGTGCTACTACTGTAGTGGCTGTCGACGAGTCCAGGCCATTGCGCGTTGCGCTGGCCGTTGCGTTGGCGGTGGCCGTCGAGGCTCCGCGCTCACCCCCGCCCTCCCCGCGCTCACCCCCGCCCTCACCCCCGTTCCGTGTTCTTAGCCTCCCCGGCCGTTTCTCTTAAGCGGAACAACGAGCCGCCCAGAATCGATGGCGAGTGGACACTCAAGCTGGCCCAGCCGCCCCGTGCTCTCCATGCTCTCCGCCCGGCAGACCGGCAAGCCCGAACCAAAACCAGAGTCAGAAGCGGGAAGCTAACCTCTTCTGTGCTGCGCTGCGGCTTTTCTCGCGCACGGGCAAGAAGCTGCGATGCAGCGATGCTGCGACGTTGCAGAGATGCCACGAAGGTTGCGTCGCCAAGGACCGCGCCAGAAGCGTGACAGGCACTTTGCGTGCTCTCTCGTTAGAGGATAAGCCTCAGCATTCCGCGTGGCAGTGTGAGATGCGGTTGGGTTTCCTGCGACGAAGGTACGAAGGCCAGCACAGCCGGTGCCACGAGACGGCCAGACGTGCATGGTGGTGCTAGCCCATGCTGATGGATTGTTCGTGGATTGTTGCAGGGAGCAAAAAGGACACAAACTGATGCCGGCAGGCGGTGGCGCCGCACCCTGAATGCAAACTGGGTACCGAGGTGCCTGACCATTGAGCTTGGCGCCGCCGCACCCTCTTGCTCCCTACCGCATCGCCGTCCTCTTCGTCGCCGATACTGCCGCTGTCGCTGCTGCTGATGCTGCTCAACACACGCGTATGCGCCGGCGTCGACCCACTCCCTCCACGTAGATGCGTCTCGGTGTGATTCGGGACTGGGACACTCGCGGCAGGGGTCCGTGTTCGGGTGGTGCGGACGGCCCACGGGCCTCTCGGCCTCCAGGCCTCGCTCGATGCCATCGTGGAGAGTATGCAGCTGCTATTTGCAGGCAGGTACCGAGTCACAGGTTGGCCGCGGAATGAATAGTGGCACGTATGCTGCTGTACAACGACTTTTCGGCACCCCGACACGGCGCGGCGGAGCGGAACGGACGGCTCGGGAGGCCAAGTGTTGGCTTTTTACACCACACCTTGCACGACGTCGCAACAGTGGCCCTCGCCGCCGGTCCGCGATAGCCGCGTGTCCGAAGTCTCCGGGGTTTGCAAGGCTCGGCGGCGCGTCGCACCTGCTCGCCCGCCCGCTCCGGGCGTGGGCGCGGGCGTGGGTCGGTGCGTGGGCGGGGCGAGCGCGTCCGCAATCGGCGTCATCGGCGTCATTGACACGCTGCATGGAGTGCAGTGACACCATGACGTGTCTCGACTGACATGCACTGCTGGCCACGGCCAGCGGCCAGCTGTGTCGCGCCCGCCGCTTCCCTGTCGTGCCAAGATGAGATCGTCAAAGTTATGCCTCAGGGTGGCAGCGTTCCACGTGCATTCAGACCCTGAGCGTTATCGCGACCGGTGGTAAAGGTTGCCGGTGGTGCGGTGGTGCGGTGGCGGTGGTGGTGCTGCTGGGTGGGCAGCATGCTGCTAGCTGCTAGCGCTGCACCTCGTTATCGCCACCACCGCAGCAAGCTCTGGCGTGACGAGAGGTGGGCGACGAGCTACAGCGGCGATTGGCACCCAAGTGCGACGGGGACGGCCACGTCTGCGCCAGTGCATTAACGCCTGCGTCTCGCTCGCCTCGTTGCGTGCGTCGCGTCCAGGTCCGCCGTGCCGTGTGCCACCCATCATCCATCACAACCATGAGCAAAAAATAGTAGAAGACGCTGCCCACCGAAAGCCATTAACACCGGGTATGACTTGTCGCCGTGGGCAGCGCGGAACAGGGTCGAGATCGAGACAAAGACTCAGGGTCTCCAGGGCCAGCCAGCATGGATAAGTGACGACTTTTTTTTTTCTCGTGCTGCAGGTGTCTGCCTCCTCGAGCCGCTGGCCGGCTGGTGTGCGTCGTGCCGTTTCCCACGCTCTGTCAAAGGGTCCCTGTTGTTGTTGTCGCCACCGCCGCCGCCGCTGCGACCGTCATTGCAAAGCTACTCGTCCTCCTCTCCCCCTCCCCCTGTTTTGAGAACGGGGCGCGCGGCCGCCGGGTGATACACTGCTGCAACTCACCGGCGCCGCCTGCGCCTCTGCCGCGCCAGGGAGCATCGCAGGGAGCATGCAGGGTGGTCCCAACTGTCTGTGCATTTTCGAGCTCGTTCTGCACTGTGGTGGCAACTTTGGTAGCCGACGTGCCGCGACTTGCTCGTCATGGCACGACATAAAGACACCACTGGGTCACACTTTGTTTTCGCTCCATATCAATCACCACAAAAGGTCTTCCTTCCCTCCAACCCTCCTCTACTCACAACCCACACTCAAGGTAAGCACCAACGCTAGCCCGCTTCCCCCCCTCTGCCGGTTACCACCTCGCTCCCCACCACCACCACCCCCCCACCTTCGCGCGCCGCGTTACTTTGGCACTGGTGCGGTTTGCCATTTCGCGCTGTGGCGTGGCCTTTCGTGACGCAGGAGGACGCGCGTATCTGGCAGTAGTCACCGTGGAAGATTACGACTCCTTTCCCACCCGTGCCAGCCCGACAAGTAGTAGTGGCTACAGTTTCAAAAGTGCCATCGTCGCCGCCGCTGTCGATGCCGGCTTGACGCTTGACATGCTTGCAGTGCTGCACTGCACGCAGATAGCGTTGCACATGTGAATAGAAGGCGCTCCCACGTTGCTCCCACGCACGGACGCACCGCGGCCAAAGGGCCCCGTCCAAGGCGTCGAGACCGGCGTCGGGCGTGTCATTTCATGGCGTCGGCGGCGGCACTGCAGGCGTCGCTGGGTGACTGCTGCTGGTGTGCGGCCCAGCAATGCGCCCATAGGACCGCAGCTGGCACACTTTGTCGGATGTCTTCCCTCGGCTGGCCTCCTCCTACACCCCGCGCCCCGCGTCACAATCACAACTCCCATTCCGACCGACCTCCATCCGATTTCTGCTTTTTACTCTCACACACTCTCTTGCATTCGAGCATCTACCCGCATACCAGTACCTATACTCACTCTACCAGTACCCCTCAATCACAATGGCCGCCACTGTCCAGTCCCAGCCCAACGGCGACGTTCCCAGTGAGTACCTAGCCGGTTGCGCGGCGCACACACGTGATAGTGAGCTGACCAGCGACCAGACTTCAAGATTGTTGAGCGTCTCGACTCGGTCCCCGTTGTCCACGACTCGATCGCCTACGCTCAGTGAGTAGATCTTGATCAAACCTCAAGACGTCTGCTAACCCGCCAGGTCGCTCATCAACTCGACCCAGCTCACCACCAACCTCTACAACACCGCCGCCGGCATTGCGACCCGTGAGTAGCTTCGCACTCACACCCTCGCTCTTAATCAGGCCCTAACCATCTCAGGCTCGTACGAGATCGCCACCCCCATCCTCGTCCGCGCCAAGCCCGTCCTCGAGTCGGCCGACAAGCTCGCTGTCGCTTCGTTCGACCGCGCTGAGTCGGTCTTCCCCTGTGAGTAGAGTCGCGGAGTCGCTACAACCGCAGTGCATGCTGACACAAACACCAGACCCCTTCAAGACCCCCACCGAGGACCTCGTCGGTGTCAAGCAGGCTAAGGCCGTCTACGACTCTGTGAGTTGATCCCCCTCTTTGCGTGTTGCGTCATCTTGCGGGTTCTTTTGCGCCTTACCTCGCCCTTGCCACGCAATTGACACGCAATCGCGCCCCTTTTCTCTGCGCGGATCACAGAACTGACACCATCTCCAGCGCGTCGCCCCCCTTATCCAGCAGGCCACCCCTGTCATCCAGGAGGTGATCAACAAGACCACCGCCATCAACAACCAGCTCGGTGTCCGCGTCCACGCCGCCATCCAGGAGTCGTCCGAGATCTCGCACCAGCTCCTTGAGCAGCTCCGCACGCTCGCCGACTCGTCCAAGGAGCTCCCTCACCACCTGATTGAGGGCCTCACCAAGTCGACCAACGACGTCAAGGCCATTGTCCTCGACAAGGACGCCACCATCCAGGACAAGACCAACAAGCTCGGCGCCTACGTCGTCGACCAGGTCAAGCCCGTCGTTGACGAGATCTACAACTACGTCCTCGGCGCCAAGAAGGCCTACACCGAGAAGGTCGACAAGGCCACCGAGAAGGCTGCCCCGGCCCCGGCCGCTGCTCCTGCCGAGAAGGCCGCCCCTGCCCCGGCTGCTGCCGCCCCCGCTCCTGCCACTACTGAGAAGGCCACGAACTAGAGGGTTTCTTTTGTTCCGGTAATGGTTTATTCTTAGTTGTGTGACATAGATGCGGTTTACGACTTGTGATTGATTCCCTCATGGCGCCTATGCCGAATTTGATGCGTTTGTAGCTTCCCTCCATAGTATGATATGGATGTGACCTGTCTGGGCAGGGTGGTGTTGTGCAGAGGCTTGTGCCAGATGAAGCCGCCGGCAGTGAAGTTGGGGTGGTGGTGGAGGCAAGACTTGTTGCAGACTCGTGTTGTTGTTATTGCTTGTTGCTGACTCGCCTCCACGCCTACCTCGTGCCACCCACTCCGACGGAGCGGCGCCGTGTTTCCGACCTCTTCGCCGATATGTCGGCGCTAGACACGGCCCCGCCAGATTGTGGCCTCTGCGACCCTAATCGCCATTAGGCGGCGCGCACATTGGCCAGCGGCGTGTAACGACGCCGCCGCCGCCGTCTTGTAGCGGGGTAATTCCACGCCGGGCCGGAATCCGGGATACCATGCCGAGAACCCGAGTGGTCGACCACTGGCATTTCCGCCGTTTGACCGGCCCCCCATAAGCAGCGCGCTGCATCAGTGCATCAACAACGCTGCCTGTTGACACGCCCCTCCCCAGCAGCAGAATGAGCACCTCAAGACTGTTTGGCACTGTCCGCACCGCGGCGCGGAGCGCGGCGCGCGGCGTGCGCTCCGCATCCACGGCCGCCGGCTCGCGGGTGGGGCCCTCGCGCTTGGCGCTTGCGTCGGCCGTCGCCGTCGCTGTCCCAGTGAGCTGTGTGACGAGGAGCAGCATAGGACAAAGCTAATGGCAGGCCGCGCTATACCTCTCCCGCGGGAGCGCGGAGCTCGACTCGCGCGTCGTCAAGCCCAAGGGCAAGGTCATCTCGGTTGCCGACGTCGTCAAGCACGCCGAGGGCGACGCCGTGTGGGTGGTCATTGACGGGGAGGTGTACGAGTGAGTCTGAGTCGGTGCGGCGTCATGGTGCTGGAGGCAACGCTGACGCTTCGCTCCCTCCCCAGCATGACAAAGTTCCTCGACGACCACCCAGGCGGCCGGGACATCATCCTCGCAAACCGGTCGCGGGACGTGACGCCCCTCTTCAAGCCGCGGCACCCGTCCGACCAGCTCGAGGGGCCGAACCTGCCTGACAGCGTCGCACGTGTGGGCCCGCTCGACCCGGCCGCGAGCGACGCCGAGCTCGACGCGATCAGGCTGCAGATTTCTGCCGAGCAGCTGGCCGAGGAGGAGCGGATCCGCGCCGAACGCGCGGCGTTCGAGGAGCGCGGCCTCGGGTCCGTTATCAACATGCGCGACTTTGAGAAGGTCGCTGAGCCGCTGTTGAGCAAGGTCGCGTGGGCTTACTATGCGTCTGCGGGCGACGACGAAATCAGTGAGTCGGGGGAACGCGAGCCGTTGGAGCACAGCTAACAAGCTCTCAGCCAAAAACGCCAACGCCTCGGCGTACCAGCGCGTCGAGTTCCGTCCGCGCGTGCTCCGGCGCGTGGGCGAGGCCGACGCGTCCACGACGCTGCTGGGCTGCCCGTCCTCCATCCCCGTGTTCATCGCACCAGCAGCCATGGCCAAGCTGGGCCACCCGCTGGGCGAGGTGAACCTGACGCGCGGCGCCGGCGCAAGCGGCATCATCCAGGCCATCTCGTCCAACGCGAGTTGCGGCATCGACGAGATGGTCGCCGAGCGCCTCGACGGCCAGCCCCTCTTCTACCAGCTCTACGTGAACCGCGACCGCAAGAAGGCCGAGGAGCTCATCCGCCGCCTCGACGCCAACAAGTTTGACGCGATCATGCTCACGGCCGACGCGCCCGTCGGCGGCAAGCGCGAGCGCGACCTCCGTCTCAAGGGCGAGTTTGAGGGCCCTGCCGGCGGCGTCAGCGTCAAGTCGGACGACACGCAGGGCGTGTCCCAGGCCATGTTTGCTGGTGTCGACCCCGACCTCAACTGGGACGACCTGAAGTGGGTAGCATTGTCGCAAGTCGCAACGCCACTAACCCCGCAGGTGGATCCGCAGCATCACGTCCATCCCCATCATGATCAAGGGCGTGCAGACAGTCGAGGACGCGCTGCAGGCGTACAACGCCGGCGCGGACGGCATCCTCATCTCCAACCACGGTGGCAGGCAGCTGGACACGACGCGGCCGAGCCTCGACGTGCTGCTCGAGATCCGGAAACACGCGCCACAGCTGCTGCGGCCCGAGTTCCGCGCGCCGACGGGCCCGACAGCCGAGAGCCTCGCGCACCCCGAGCGCCTGACGCCTGCCGACGACGCGCGCGAGAAGCCCCTCCCAAGGCGGTTCGAGATCTTCATCGACGGCGGTGTCAACCGCGGCACCGACGTCGTCAAGGCGCTCTGTCTCGGCGCTAACGGCGTCGGCGTCGGCCGTGGCTTCCTGTTTGCGCAGAGCGTCGCGGGCGAGGAGGGCGTCGAGCACGCCGTGAACAGTGAGTGTGGCGAAGGCGGAGGACGGAAGAGCTGACACGGCACAGTCTTCAAGCAGGAGATCGAGCTCGCCCTCCGCCTCCTCGGCGCCAACAAGATCTCTGACCTGCGGCCGTCATTCGTCGAGGTCAAGGACAAGTAGTCAGTAGGGTTGTAGCCAGGCTAGCATATGCATGGGGTTGGTGGGCGAGCGGTTGTAGCAGCGGCGCAGTGCCATGCCACGCCACAGAGCCGCGGGTGCCTCCGACGCACGCCGTCGCGTCGCGCTCTTCTAACTTTGGGGTCCTCTATCCTTGTATCCTTCGTGTGGGCCTATCGTAGCTTCCTCCCGTGATCACATCATCGTGGCGCCGTTGCGCCGCGCCGTCCTATCGCTGCCTCCGCCCTCCTATGCCTTGGCCGGGGCCTTTGCGGGCCACCCGAGCGCGGCGCGGAGACTGGTCTGCGCGGCACCGCCAACGATGCCGAACAGGCCCCAGAACACGCCTTGGAGGAGGGGCGAGATGACCTAGCGTACGAGTGGAAGCGGTGAGGCAACCGTCAGCGCTCGCTCCGCCGCCCCATCTCACACCACCCACCTGATCCCGGACAGTAATCCACGCAACCTTGCCCCACTGCACGTCGACGCCGTGGCCGCGCACGATGGCCTGGCTGGCGGTCGCGTCGCCCTTGCTCTCTGGCGAGAGCGCGGGCAGCAGCGAGCGGAGGTACGCCTGCTCGAAGCGCAGCTCGGGGAGCGGGGGTAGGCTGGCACGCACGCGCTGGCGCACGGCCTCGCGGCGCGCCGCGGCGTGGTGCTCGCGCGCGGACGCGGGCGAGATGTCGTGCAGGTCGGGGTAGGCGGCCGCTGCCATGGTGTGTGGGCGATGGAGGCAGGGGTCGGTCGATGACGGCTGATCGTTAGGTGGTGGTGGTGGTGGTGGGGATTTACTCCCGCCACCACTGCCGCCGTCGTCGCCACCTAAGCCTCTCGAACTCGATCCTGCGTCGTCATCGCACCCTCCACACACACGATGAGCTTCAACGACCTCGAGCGCGGGCAGGGCGGTGCGCCGCTTCTCCCCAGCGCCGGAAGTGGTGAGTGCGGCGTTGATGGGTGGCAGCCGCGAAGAGCTGCCGAAGTCGTACAAGCCAGGCCCCTGCTCACACCACCCGCAGGCGACGACGCAGCGTTCACCAAAGTCAAGGACTCGGTGTCCATCCAGATCTTCAAGATCCAGACCAATGTGCAGGGCATCCAGAAGCTCGTCGACAAGCTGGGCGGCAGCGGCGACGGCCAGCAGCTGCGCACCGCGCTGTGAGTGCGGCGGGGGGGGAGGTGATGGCGGCCGGCGCCGCGACGGCACTGACTCGCTCTCCCAGACACAACCTCACCGAGTCGACACGCGACATGGTCAAGCGCTCCACCGAGGACGTCAAGGTGCTCTCTGCGTTCCCGACAGGTGGGGCAGGGCAGGTGCGTGGCGCGGGCGTGGGCGTGGACGCTGAGGCGGTGCTAACCCCGTCCACAGGCCGCGCGCAAACCCGTCCAGGCCAAGCTGTCGCGCGAGTACACGGCCGCGCTGCAGGGCTTCCAGCGCGTGCAGCGCCTGTCTGTGGAGAAGCAGCGCACGACGGTCGAGGTGCAGAAGCGGGCCGTCGAAGCGGCCGAGGACGAGGCGTGAGTGGGCGGGGTTTGCTGCGCTGCAGCACCGCGAGCACTAAGGCCCTGGACACGACTGACGACCCAGCCACAACGAGCCCCGCTCCTCGGTCGAGCTGGAGCAGGTGCAGACCCAGACGCAGGTGCACGCGCCACAGATCAGCCAGCACGAGCTCGAGTTCCAGGAGCAGCTGATAGCCGAGCGCGAGAGCGAGATCCGCGAGATTGAGAGCGGCATCCACGAGCTCAACGACATCTTCCGCGACCTCGGCGCGATTGTCGAGCACCAGGGGGGGTTGATCGGTGCGTTGGACCGGGCGACAAGCCCAGGCTGAGCGGTGTGCTCGAACCCGTGTCACTCCCCCGTCCGTCACTGTGGCACCACTGACACCACCCCAGACAACATAGAGTCCAACATCACCAACGTTGCCGCGCACACGTCGTCGGCCGCAGAGGAGCTGACCACCGCGCACGAGTACCAGCGCAAGGCGGGCCGACGTGCCGTGTGTCTCCTGCTCATCCTCGTGGTCGTCATCCTCTTTGTCCTGCTTGCGGTGGGTGTGCGCGCCCGAGCCACGCTGACAGACACAGATCCTGGCCTAACCGAACCACCCCGTGGACTCTATAGACTTTCTTTGTATCGCGCACGCAACGCGTGCGCTAATGTGGTATTACTTTGTGTGTGCAGGTAGTGCAGGCGCCGAACGGCGACGGGCAGAGTCTAGGCCCGGTCTATTTCCACGCGCGCGGCGTCGGCGTCGTCGGTGTCGTCTGCGCGTGCGTGTCGTATGCTGCGTCGTCGCGGCGTCGCATGCAGCGTCGTAGTGCTGACGTGACGGATAAACCACGCCTTATCGCACGCACCCCCGTATCACAGCTCGCTACTAATGCATGCGCATACAATCGGGAAACAACAATGAGGGGGGGCGTAGGGCCATGAGAGGTATTATTGGGCGGGCGGGCGGCGGGTGGCGGCGCCATGGCCGGCTGCTATGCGCGTGGCGACAGGAGGGATATGTACAACGTATGGGACAGAGGGGGGCTCAGAACAGGCCGTGGAGCTTGGGCTCGCGGCCGGGGTCGAAGTGCGAGTGGCGGCGCTGGGCCTCGAGCTGCGGGCGGCCGGTGGGCGCGCTGTTGAACGGGTTGGTCGAGAGGCCCTCGAGGCCGGGCGTGGTCGGCACGCTCGACGCGCCGCTCACGGGCATGCGCGGGCGCGTGAGGCTCAGCAGCGAGAGGAGGGGCGAGCGCGACGGCGACGGGTCGCGCGGCGCGGCGGGTTTGGACTGGGGCTTGGCTGGGGCGGTGGTCAGCTGGGCTCGAAGACAGAAGGCGGGGCGAGGTGGTTGTGTGGCTGGCAGACACGCAGGGCGTCGAGAGCGCCTTGTGGGGCAAGCTCTCGCACACCTCGCGCACGCTCGCACACACTCCCACCCCGCGCTCACACTGTACTCACTCCACTCGCCGGTTCTGCGCTCCTCGCGGCAGAGACCGTGGGTGCCGATGTCAAAGCTTGACAGGAGGGCGTTGAGGCGGTCCTCGAGGTGGACGGCGCCGGTGCCCGCCGCGCTGGCCATACTTGTCGTCTGCTGGGGCGACGCCGAGGGGGTCGACGCGGCCGATGTGCTGGCGACGGCGTTCTGCGGGATGGGTTGGGACGCGGTGGTGGTGGAGCTCGTGGTGGCCGTCATGGTTGCAGGTGTGGGAGTGGGACGGTGGCTGGGTGTGGCGGGTTGAGCTGGGCTCGCGTGGTGTTGTGGTGGTTGTGGTGGTGGTGGTGGTGCTGCCACGGTGATGGTCGTGTCGTGGAGAGAGATGCAAAGATGAAGTAGTGTCACAGGCGACGATGATGAGGGTGAGAGAGCAGAGTCAAAGTCGACTCGGTGTAATCTTGTCTTTGTCTTGTCAACGACGAGTAATGTTGGAGCAAGCAATCAGCACAGCGGCGGCCGTCAGCACCACCTCGACGTGCGTGTTGCAGCTATTATCTGCCCTAAACGGCCGCCCGCTCCGCTGTAATCTTTTCCTGACGCCGCCCTAATGGCCCGATAAACCCGAATACAAACGCGGGGCGGGCGGATGGCGCGGCGGGTAAACGATACTTTGGGCAAGTCACCAACACCATCTCAGGGTCCGCGGGCCACGACGGCGGCGGCGGCGGCGGCGTGTATTGTTCGCACACCCAGAGTCCAGGCTCTGGTAAAGCTTGGCACATGCACACCGGGCTGCTGGCTGGCGGCCGTGCCGCCGATCGCACGGGCAGACGGACATGAGAACGCTGCCCGGCGCGCTGCAGTGCCATGTGCTGCTGGCACTTTCGGGTGGCGAGTAGGGTTGGACGGGTCGCGATCCCGACCCGCGTGGCGGGCGGGGTGAGTCAAAGTGGAGTGGGTGTCCAGCATGTCTGTCATAGCTGCACGGCGGCGGGGTGTGAGTGTGTGCACACACAGCGCACTAGCGCACACCGGCGCCTGCGACTCCACGCATAAACCAACCGACTCGAACGCCGACGCTCGCCCGACTCCACGACGCCGACGCGCGCCAGCGCGCCACCAACGCGCCTCACGTGCCCGGGGACCCCGCAGCAGCCACCTCGCCACCCCCGCGCCGCATGTCGCACGCACTAAGGAGGGCGCTGCGCGCTGTTCGCTTGCGGCCGGGTGTCCGCGCGTGTGGGGCGTGCGTGTTGCGCTAGTGCTGGTGGGCGCAGGTGGCCGGACGTAAGAACGAGTGCGGGGTAGGCTGGTCGTGTGTGGAGGTGTCGGCGGGGCGGCCGACGCGGACGGCGGCATGGCATTCCTTCTTTGGCTCTCTGGCGTGTTGGCGTCGGGCACCCGGTCTGCGAAGAGGTATGTCGCAGTGGCCTGTGACGAGGCGTCGGAGCTGTCCGTTCACTGCGTGCAGCTGGCTGAGACTGTGTGCAGCTGGCTGGCGGCATGTGGAACCTTCGGCGCACGGGTTGCAAAGTTGCATCCGGTCCTTGCTGCGCGTTGCTGGCGTAACGTCTGCTCGTCAGCGGCAACGAGGACAACAGGCTACATGTACACGGGTCACAGTTTGGAGTCCCGCATCGGTAGCATTGGGGTACGTCTGTGCGGTGTAGATATCGCTGCACTGAGTCAACGCGTCGACAATGGGCCCCGCTAGTGGCGGTCAATACGATAACGGTGGTGGCATACGCCCCCCAATTGATCACCACGTTAGACTCACCTTGGACATGGACAGACTGGCGTCGACAACACTGGCAGAGTGGGCTAGTGGGCTGCTGGTGACACGGCCATCCTAGCCAGTGGCCGTTGCTGCCGTTGCTCTGGACCCCTCCAGTCAGCCTTGGCGGCGTTGTGAAGACACGGAACGCGGGCTGGCACCACAACGTCCGACCACCACGGTCACGCGCACTGGCGACGAGAGCCGTGACAGCGAAAACAGCCGCAGGACCGAGGACTGCGGCAGTCGGGCGTGGTAAACCCAGCGGCCGAAGGTGCCATCAGCTACAACCGATACTATCGAGCCCCGGTCTCTTTGAAGAGGCAGTCGGACGTAAGGCCCGCCGAACGGGATCACGTCGGAGATGGAGGCAGGCACTCCGCATCACATCGTCTCATTTGCCTCACTCCCCGACAGCCGGCTGGATCTTAGCAAGGGGATCGGGTGGGACGGCAAGAAGACTGGCACGGACGGGGCGGTCCCAGAGGCCACTTGCGACATCACGGCGGTCACGCGCGAGACACTCGGGCTTGGTGGGTATATACGTTCACCCTGGGCAAGAGGTTATGCAGACTGATGAGGGCTACTGGGGAATCGCCGGCGAGATACACAGAATCTGACAGGCGTGCGAGACTCTACCAAGAATGGTTGTAGTGATGGGCGAGTGATGGGCGAGGCTCTGCGAGTCGCTACCTGGTCCTCGTGATGGGCTGCACAACCGCTCGTCGACACAAACCTGCCCTCGCAGCGCCTTTCAATCAACTGAGACGCATACACCAGGATTCTCCAGTCCACAGAAGACAGGAGTGCCAATCACGGCGGCGGCGGCCCCTCGAGGCTCAAAATTTCAGCCCGTCACCACTAACAATTGCCCCGACATGCCGACAGCCGGTATCAGCATATCTTTCTCTTCTTCGAGACAGCGTCTGGACGTGTACAGTCGTCCGGCGCGGTCCTGTTGCCGGCGCAACGGCGTCGGTGTGGCCGCGTGCCGTTGACATCTCATGGCGCCACCGAGGGCACCCCCAATCCACCCCGCCAAACTCACACCACTGCCATCTGCCCCCTCAACCCTCCTCGATTTTCAAACATCGCCCGCCCGGTTCAGCACACGTTCTCCCAGTCAATAGCCCAGCATAAATCGATCACTGGATGACCCGTACCGCCCGATTGCAGTGAGGCAGGTGACAAGGGGAACGCACACCCACACATGACGCACAGCCCGCTCTGCACCGGCCGCGAGGTGCACTCACTCCCTCCCTCTTGAGCACACGCCGCGCGTTCCTGCCGCTGCCAGACCCAGATCCCGTCAGTGCGATACATTGGGAGGCAGTTGCTGCTGTGTACCGCTCCGCGGCGTGCGATCGGCGTGCGTGTCGACGACCGGCCCACGGCGTCACCCACGACTCCACCACGCCGGCGTGCCCCGCCGCGCCGTCGCGTTCCGCCGTTCCCCGGACACCGGTAGCGAGCGTAGCAGACATAGCATTAGTATGAAGATGCCTTCCACGCCGAGACAGGTGCTTCTCCCACCCACTTGTCCGCTATCCGAACCAGCTGCACGCAACCGTGCCACCTGCCACCTGTCCTCGAGCACGTCATAACCCCCCCGCGCCACCGTTACGTGTGCTCACGTCGTCGTCATGGCCGCTGCGAGGGGCGCGTCACGCGTGGCTGGCTAGCCCTGCGGCTTGGGAACGGAAGCCTGTTGCTGCTGGCTGCTGGCTGCACCGACAATGTCGTGGCAGCGGCGCGGCCGCGATCAGCGCTCGGGGCGCGTTGGGACCGATCAGCAGGGCGCAGGCACTGCGTCCTTTGGGTCCGCCCGCCCGCACTGCTTGTACCCAAGGCACAATGCCCGACGCCGCTTCTGGCAGGCCCTCCTTTGGCGTCCGTATTAGGGCAAGCCAGCCACAATAGTAGCACCGCAAGTGATCGCTCGTGTTCGCTGCCCATTGTCCCTGTCACTGGCTGACTGCCGCGTGCACCCCGGCCAAAGGGCCTGGGATCTCCAGCGAGGCAGGCCTGGCTGCAGACCTACCTGGCTCGCGTCATGCAGAGGCCGCAGCACAGCGTTTGCCGATGCCGCGGAAGAAGCAGAGCGGGTGGCTTGCTTGCTTGCTGGCTTCCGTGGTCTGAGCATATCTGAGCGTGCGGCTACTGCCGGGCGGCCTGACGACAGCGTACGACGCTGTTGTCGCTGCAGGCACGGCGGCGGCGGTGCTTGTTGATGCTGCTGCTGGTGCGGCACCGACGCGCCGCACAGACACGTCGTGGTCCTGTTGCGTGCGCACCCAGAGACAACCGTGTCTTGCTGGCTCCATTGTCGGGTTGTGTATGTGGGTGCAACACGTGTGTGCGAGGCGGCATGCACACTGGGCTGATCTGCATGCGTGCGAGTGCAGGCGCGCTGGCTTGCTGCATCATTGTCATTGCTTGCACCGTCTCGATGTCTCTCATTGTGCATGCGGCAATGCAACAAGGACGACGTCGTGGTCGATTGCGGGACCCCGTGATTCAGGGCCGCAAAAGTTGAAGAGTTTGGCGAACAGCGACGCGCGCAGTGACCACCCAGGCAGGCAGCACCCAGGCAGGCAGCACCCGCCAGCCTGTCCACCACCCCACCCCACCCCTCGTCGAGCCCATCGCATTCTTCTCGATATCGACACGCAGCTACAAGGCCTTGTTCCCCACCACCGCCCGCACCCGAGCCAGCCAAGCCTGCTCCCTCTGTCCCCCCCTCGACGTCATATAAAACAGCGTGCACATCGTCGTGCGTCTCGCCGACACACTCTTGCTGCACCTTTCCCCTTCACTCCCCCTTCACCCACCCCCTCCCTACCTACCTCGCTTGGTGCTCACCAAAATTTAGGCCCGCCGTGACCACCTCCAACACCTACACCTTCCGACTCCCACTCCCACTGGCTACTCGTCAATTTGCCTCACCCACACTCGTCGTCTAGTCTGCCCCGCAAGCAAAATCTCGTCTGGGTCGTGGTCTCGAGCGTCGCTTCAAGCCCACAACCCCCCCACAAAAACTTGCTCAGCCTCGTCGTCGTCGCCGGTGCTGTCAAGCCCTCTTGCTCATACGCAAACACACACACACACACCACACCAGCAAGATCAGCAGCGCGACATACACACACACACCCACTCACACACATACGCCCCACCCCCCCTACACACACCCCACCCATCACAGCAATGTCCCTCCTCCCTGCGTTTGACGACGACGGCACGGGCCTGTTTGACGCGACCGCGTCGTGGGTCAACTCCAACACTGCAAAGCCCTCGACCAACGCAAAGTTTGTTCCAGAAGACTTCAACTTTGACTTTGCAACCTTTGCCGGCGCTGCCTCGTCCAACACACAGCACCAGTTCACTGGCGACGACTCTATCGACGCACTCTTCGACTTCAAGTTTCCTTCGCCATCACTCCCGGCCCCTGTAGCCTTTGACACTGGTCTTGCGGCCCTGTCCCCTGTTCCGGCCGTCCAGCAGCAGCAGCAGCAGCAGCAACCCGCTACTAGTGCAGACGCCAACGCCCTCCAGCTTCAGGTCACCCCAGAGCAGACGTTTACCCCTAACGGCTCTCCGCACACTACAAGCGCAGGCTACACCTCGCCCTCGGCTTTCCAGTATTCGCCTACCCCTGGTCTGACCATGTGCCCGACTGTGTCGAGCACCCCGGCTCCTCGCTCAAACTCGCGCTGCAGTTCGCGCTCATCGTTCTCCCACTCGGCAGATGTCGCTGCTGCCGAGCCTGCAAGGCTATCGTCAACCGTGGCCGTTACCGCCGGACTGCAGTACGGCGGCAGCCCCATCCCCAAAGTGAAGAAACTCCATCTCTGCCCTTTTGACGGCTGTGCTCGTGCTACGCGCACCTTCCGCTCCAACGCCGACCTGCAGCGACACATCAGGTCCCACCGCGGTGAGCGTCCCTACGCGTGCCCTGCGCCAAACTGTGGAAAGGCGTACGGCCAGCAGAACAAGATGGTCAACCACGTCCGTCAGCAGCACCCCGCACTCCTCTCGGTCATCGAGGTCGGCCGTTCCCGGTCCGCCCGCCGTCCCGGCGTCGCGACCGCTGCTGCCGCTGCCGCCGCCGCACTCGCTGCTTCGTCGGGTTCCCTCTACCCTGGTCTCGGTGGCATGATGACCCCAGGCCTCTCGGCCGGTGCTTCTGCTGCGTCCTCGGTCACTGCCTCGCCGGTCCAGACTCCGGGTCCGGGTCCAGCACCGACCATGTCGACCCTCTCCGCCCACCGTCACGCACCCTACCACCACCAGCCGGCCCATCACGCCCTCCTCGCCCAGATGACCACCCCGGACCGCCGCACCGCCGCCACCGCCCAAGCTTCCACTGCGGCCGTGACCGGTCCGCTCTTCTGCGCCGTCCGTCCGCAGCACCAGCACCAGGGCGGGCGCTGGTTGTCTTAGGCGACGACGAACCTCAGTCAGTCACCTACCCGCGACGCTGCACTGCACACGCCCTGCGCGCCCCCCCGCCATCGCATTCACCAACAACCCACTATAGATCCTTAGATCACCCCCAAGACCCAACCAAGAACACATCAGCATGCCCGCATTCACATCCCTGCATGTCAAGAAGCAAGAGACGAGAGACAAGAAGTAGCACCAAGCGGGTGCAAGCGCAGCACACCAGCACAAGCACGGGTCGGCGCAAGTCGTCGGCCCACTACAAACCCACAATCAACCCAAAAAACCAAACCACACGGACCATCGAGAAAAACGACTCACCCACCTGCATTTTCCACACACTGTCCATTCCCCCCCTCTCATCCTCTTGTCGAGACAACCCGCACCACCATCCCACATGCCCATATCATAGCACTACCGTAGCTGTAAGCGATGGTGCATCATGCATATTCTTCTTACGCAAGTGGTGTGGCGAGATGCCCAAGCCCTCAACGACGTGGCGCTCGCGTACCGTCTCCCGCCGAGACACCATCGAACACAACACGACAAGCGGCCTCTGCACTGCTCCACACCGCTCGGTCCCTCGTCAATACCTAGGCGACGAACCAAGCCGGGTTCTTGACCCGCGCGCGCGTGCGCACGCTCGTGCCGCCTCGTCTTTTTCTCACGCACGCATCGTCGGCCAACAGGCCAAGTTTGGGTTCTTGGCCACGGCAAGCGGCTGAATCGGAAGCCTTCCCCCAGTACTACGAATTTCCAGTGACGAGTGGTGGGTGTTCGTCCCTCCGGCCACCACCGGCCAGGCAAAGCACAAAGAAAATAGCCGGAAAACCCCCAAAAATACCGCAAAAAACAGCAATGGCAAAACAATGATATCATGCGCTTCTCACTACCCCCCTCTACGCCTACAGGAGCGTCTTGAAGCGCTCAATACCAAGACGGAGGGCCTCGATCTCAGACTCGAGCTTCTCGATCTGGATGGGTCAGCATGTAACAAACTCAACTTCCAACCCACCTTCTCCGCGTTCTGGTTCCGGACCTCCTCGCGAACAGCCGTCTCGTAGTTGGCCTGCTGGGTGAGCTTGAGGATCTTCTCGCGGCCCTGCTCGGCAAACGCCTGCTTCTTCTCGAGCTTGGTGACCTCGGCAGCGGCGTCGACCTTGCCCTGGACGGGGATGTGGACGTTGACGTCGGCAGTGACAGTCTCGGTACCGCAGCCGTGGGGGACCTCCGAGTCCTCGGTGACGAACAATGCCTGGCCGGCACCCTTTGTCAAGGCGACAATGATGGGCGCCTGGGTCTTGAACATCTCCTTCTGCTCGGGCTTCTTGGCCTGGACAATGACTGTTACGTAAGTTAGCGGTGCCACATATTGCGCCACATCCGTCATCACCACGTACCAGTGATCTTGTCCTCGAGCGTCTTGCCGTTTGTGGGGAGGTTGTAGAGACCAGTGACCGAACGGGCGGCACGAATGACCTCGTTGACGAGGTCAAAGTCGGCCTCAGCCTCGGGGAAGTTGTACTCGGGAACCTCCTCAGGGAACGAAGCGACCATGATGGAGGGCGTGTCGTCGCCGGCACGGCGGGGCAGGCGCTGCCACATGTCCTCGGTGACGTAGGGCATGAAGGGGTGGAGGAGCTTGAGACCGCCCTCGACCGCAGTGTAGAGGGTGTTCTGGGCCGAGATCTTCTCAGGGGTGTCCTCGTTGGCCTCGAAGAGAGGCTTGGTGGCCTCAATGAAGACGTCACAGAGGTCGTTGAGGAAGAAGCGGTAGGCGTAGTTGGTGGCGTCCGAGAAGTCGCGGTTCTCAAGGGCCTTGTTGACGTTGATGGACGCAGTGTTGAGGCGCTGCAGCAGCCACTTCTCAGCAATGCTCTCCTTGCCAGTAGGCTTGTGCGAGGGGTTGGGGGTGAAGCTGCTCTGGAGGCGCTTGCCCTCGAGGTCGACGAGGCCGAGACGGAAGAGAGCAAACTTGGTAGCGTTCCAGAGCTTGTTGCAGAACTTGCGGTAGCCCTCAACACGGCCAATCTCGAGGTTGATGTCACGACCACCCGAGGTGTAGTTGCAGAGGGTGAAGCGGAGGGCGTCGGTACCGCACTGAGGAATACCCTTGGGGAAGAGCTTCTTCTGTCCGTCCTCGGCCTTCTGGATCTCCTTCTCGGGCAGGTTTCCGAGACGGAGGTCGGCATGGAGCTTCTGGAGGGTCTGACCAGTGATGACATCGAGAGGGTCGATGACGTTACCAGTCGACTTGGACATCTTGCGTCCCCAGGCGTCACGGACCATGGGGTGGCAGTAAACCTCCTTGAAGGGCATCTGGCCAGTGAGCTGGTTGCCGAAGAAGGCCATGCGGGCGACCCAGAAGAAGAGAATGTCCCATCCAGTCTCGAGGATCGAGTTGGGGTAGAAGTGCTTCAGGTCGTCGGTCTGCTTGGGCCAGCCCATGGTCGAGAAGGGCCAGAGACCCGACGAGAACCACGTGTCGAGAACGTCCTCGTCCTGCTCAAGAGTGTACTTGCGGCCGTTGGCGCGCTTCTCGGCCTCAACCTTGGCCTCCTCCAGCGACTTGGCAACGATCCAGTTCTTCTCGTCGGCAGTCTAAACGTTAGCAGGCCGATAAACTTTGTGTGACTCACGTCGGCAAACTCGCCCTCAAACTTCTGGATGTAGGCGGGACAGCGGTGGCCCCACCACAGCTGACGGGAGATACACCAGTCCTGCATGTTCTCCATCCAGCGGGTCCAGTCGTTGGCGATCGACTTGGGCTTGATCTCAAGCTCGCCGGCGGCGGTGCGCTTGAGGACCTCCTCAGCCATAGGCTTGCAGCTGATCCACCACTGGGGCTTCATGATCGACTCGACGACGTCGCCGGAACGCGAGCAGATGGGGATCTGCATCTCGTTATCGGCCTGGCCGACGTAGAGGTCCTTCTTCTTGAGCTCCTCGATGACGGCGTTACGGACGTGGAAGCGCTTCATGCCCTGGAAGGGAGCGGCGTTCTCGTTGTAGGTGCCGTCGTCGTTCATGAGCGAGATGAACTCGAGGTTGTTGCGCTGGGCACACTCAAAGTCATTGGGGTCGTGGGCAGGGGTGATCTTGACGGCACCGGTACCGAACTCGGGGTCGACGGTGATGGCGTCGGTGACGATGGGGATGCGGCGGCCGTTGAAGGGGTGGATGACGAACTTGCCGTGGAGGTGCTTGTACCTCTCGTCGTCGGGGTGGACGGCAACGGCGGTATCACCGAGCATAGTCTCGGGACGGGTAGTGGCGACAATGATGAACTCGTCCGAGTTCTCAATGGGGTACTTGAACGACGTGATGACACCGAACTCGAACTTCTCCTTGATGTCGTAGCCCTTGACGTTGAGCAGAGTACGTCCGGTGAGGGCCTTCTGGTCAACCTCGAGGTTGGAGAGCGAGGTGTTCAGGTAGCAACACCAGTTGACAAGACGGTTGGCACGGTACAGGAGGCCCTTCTTGTGCATGTCAACAAAGGCCTCAATGACGGCGGCGCTGAGGTTCTCGTCCATGGTGAAGGCGACGCGGCTGAAGTCGAACGAGCCACCAAGGCGGCGCATCTGGCCGGTGATGTTGGCCTGGTACCTAAACAAGTCAGTCACGAGCATCCGCGCCAAACACGCACTGGTCCTTCCACTCCCAGACCTTCTCGAGGAACTTTTCGCGGCCGTAGTAGTGCCTGGTGTGGCCCTCGTTCTTGACGAGACGGGCCTCGACAACAGCCTGGGTAGCGATACCAGCGTGGTCGTATCCGGGGACGAAGAGGGTCGAGTAGCCCTGCATGCGCTTCCTGTCCGCGTCAGCACCACGCTACGCGCGCTGGGACCCACCATCGGATAAGCGCGTCCTGGATGGAGACGGTCAGAGCGTGGCCGATGTGAAGGTTGCCGGTAACGTTGGGAGGGGGGAAGGCCATCGAGAACGTGCCCTTGTCGAGCGGGGTGCCGTCGGCCTTGAAGCGCGGCTTGAAGAAGCCCTCCTTCTCCCACCAGTCGTAGTGGGCGGCCTCGACCTTGATCGGGTCGTAGCCGCCGGCGGGGAGGTCTCCGGAGACGTCTGAAGCAGTGTGAGCTCGCGTCTACCTCAAATCGAGCTCGTACACACCCTTCTTCTCGCCCTTGGGAGTAGGGTTGACCCACTCCTCGGCGGGGGCAGCAGGCTCGGCGACCTTCTTCTCCTTCTTCTCCTTCTTGGCGCCGGCAGCGGGGACGGGCTGGGCAGGTCCCTTTGCGGCCTGCTTTGCGAGCTTCTCAGCGAGCTTGGCGGCCTTCTTGGCTAGTCGGGGAGTTAGCTAGGCTCATGGCAGGCATCGAGCTCATCGCGCCACTCACCGCCCTTCTTGGACGTGATCTCGCCCTCGGCGGGGGTGGCAGCCTCGGTGGAGGCAGGGGTCGCCGCCGTGGGGGCGGCGGCGGGGGTAGCGGCGGGCTTGACCTCCTCAGCGGACATGGTGGCGATGGCGGAGTGGTGGAGCAGGCGGGTGGCTACAAGTTGTGGCGGGCAATGCCTGTTGTGGGTGAACCGAGTCGGGGAGGGTGTGGTGGTTGTGAAGGATTTGACCAGCTGTTTTTGAGTGGCGAGTGCGAAGTGGCGTAGCATGCACTAGCTTTGTGAGATGTACAGGCTGGCCAGAGCGAGACCGAGCCAGCTGATTAAGTGTAACTCGAGATGGAATGGGTTGGTCAAAGGTCGGAGTCGGCTCGCGGATGTCTCGTGCAGCACATGCTGCTCGCTGCTCGTCGCAGCGGCCCCGTCCGCCGTCACTGCGACTCGAAAATGCGGCAAGCGCCTAGGCGCCGCCGAGCCAATCTCGAAATATGGCTTATCAATTATCTGGCCACGTGGCAAATGACGTGGAGTGCGCGTCACATGAAACGCGGTGCGCGCACCGATCGTCGTAGGCCGATGGTGACGCTGGCTACCCTCGGCGTATGTGGCTGCACGCTGCGAGTCTGGGGTGGACGATGCGGGAGCGACGACGACCACATTGACAACAGCGACAGCGACTGCGGTTGTTGCACTCTTCGTTTCGTCTCATCTACGTGACCCTGCTCGAACGGCCAAAACTCGTCATCGCACGCATCGAGCCCCACAGAGGGACAGGCAGAGATGATCTCGGTAAGCTGCTCATGAGAGTACTCAGCTTACCAAAGGCATTCTTCATCTTCAACCAGAAGGGCGAGGTGCGTACGGCACGAGCTCGCAGCTAACCCCCAGGTCCTCATCTCGCGGCTGTTCCGAGCAGATGTGAAGTGCGTGCGCGCTGTGGGGATGGCCGCCTGCCGTGCTGACACCCCCGCCCAGGCGCTCCATCTCAGACGTGTTCCGCATCCAGGTCGTGTCCAACGCCGACGTGCGCTCGCCCATCATCACGCTCGGGTCGACCTCGTTCTTCCACGTGCGCATCAACAATGTGTTTGTCGTCGCGGTGACCAAGTGAGTGGGCCGATGTGGGCTGAGCTGAACGAGCGCCAGGTGCAACGCGTCGGCCGCGCTCGTGTTCGAGTTCTTGTACCGCTTCATCACCATCTCGCGGAGCTACTTTGGCAAGCTGGACGAGGAGAGCGTCAAGAACAACTTTATTCTGATCTACGAGCTCCTGGACGGTGCGTGCAGCTAGCGTGTCTGCATGAGCCGGCAGCTGACGCCAACACAGAGATCATGGACTTTGGATACCCCCAGAACTCTGAGATCGACACGCTCAAAATGTACATTGCGACCGAGGGCATCAAGTCGGAGATGGCGGTGGTAAGTGTTGTGTGCGGTAGACGGGGCATGGCTCACACGACAGCGCGAGGACTCGTCCAAGATTACGATCCAGGCGACGGGCGCGACGTCGTGGCGCCGCGCAGACGTCAAGTACCGCAAGAACGAGGCGTTTGTTGACGTTATCGAGACGGTCAACATGCTCATGAGCAAGGACGGTGGGTTCCAAATCTGGAGACGCAGCTCACACCCAGGGGCTGTGCTCCGTGCCGACGTCGACGGCCAGATCCTCATGAGAGCATACCTGAGCGGCATGCCCGAGTGCAAGTTTGGCCTGAACGACAAACTCGTGCTGGACAAGCGCGGCGACTCGTCGACAAAGTCGGACTCCGCAGTCGAGCTCGACGACTGCCAGTTCCACCAGTGTGTGCGTCTGGGCAAGTTTGACTCGGACCGGTCGATCAGCTTCATCCCCCCGGACGGCGAGTTCGAGTTGATGCGCTACCGCTCCACGACCAACATCAACCTGCCGTTCCGGCTGCAGACGCACGTGACCGACCCGACAAAGTCGCGCGTAGAGTACACGATCCACCTGCGCGCAAGCTTCGACTCCAAGCTCAACGCCAACAACGTCGTCGTGCGCATCCCCACCCCGCTCAACACGACCAAGGTCGAGGCCAAGGTCGCGGTCGGCAAGGCAAAATACCAGCCGGCAGACAACTTTATCGTGTGGAAGATCCCCAGGATACAGGGCCAGCAGGAGTGCACGCTCACCGCCGAGGCCGACCTGGCCATGACGACGCACCGCCAGCCGTGGTCGCGCCCGCCGATCGAGGTCGACTTTTCCGTCGTCATGTTCACCGCGTCGGGGCTGCTCGTGCGCTTCCTCAAGGTGTTTGAGAAGAGCGGATACCAGAGTGTCAAGTGGGTGCGATACCTTTCCAAGGCGAATGGCACGTACCAAATTAGGGTGAGTGAGGCGGCCGACAGTGGCAACAAAAGGCAATCCCACTAACCCCCGCAGTTCTAGTCTTTGCATGTATGTATGCTACGAATGTTACGTCTTTGTCGTCGACGATTGGTGTGGTTGTAGGGGCACAGTGAATGTTGGGGAGGGGTTGGTGGTGAATGTGGTGGTATGGCTACAGATCTACTGGTCGTTGCGCGAGCCCGAGCCCGACGCCTGGGGCTCGTCAGCCTCGTCAGCGGGGGCCAGCAGGCCCTCCTCCTCGCCCTCCTGGCGCGCGGCGACGCGGCGGCGCTTGTGAAGCTCCCAGCCACGCTTGGACTTGTGTCCAAAGAGGTCGGTACGGCCCTCCTTCCACTTGAGGCGGATGAGGGTCGCGATGATGATGATCCAGTAGACCTGGTAGGTGCCGACGGTCCACACGGTGCCGATGTTGTTCCAGCCGCACAGGCTCTGCGCGAGCTGCCACCAGCCCGAGTAGCCCTCGTGCCCGACCTCGGGGTTGCCCCACGTGAGCTTCCAGATGTTGCCGGCGACGCGGTACGAGCCCGGGCCGTCGCCGCTCTCTGCTGCGTCGGCGCCGACGCCGTTGATAAAGTACTGGCGCTCGAGCGAGTATGCCGAGCGCGACGCGAGGCCGGCACCGACGACAAACAGGATAAGCGTGGACACGGTCGTGAAGCGCTGGAGCGTCATGCCCTCGCTCTTGGAGAAGAGCGTGTAGGCGAGCGCGCCGCCGATCGCAAAGCCGGCCAGTGCGCCGAAGAAGATGGCCTTGGGCTTGTCGGTGACGCCGATACCGCCGAGGAAGACGACGCCCTCGAGGCCCTCACGCAGGACCGTGATGAAGGGCAGGCCGAAGAGGATCCAGCCGCGGGCGGCGCGCGCGCGAATGCGGCGACGGTGGTGCTTTGCGCTGTGGGGGCTGTCGCCGACACCAGCCTCGTTCTCCACCGCGGCCAGGAGCTTGAGGCGCCATTTTGTGCGCGCGTGAGGGAGACGGAGGAAGGCAATGCCCATGACGAGGATGCTGGGGGTGAGCGGGGGCTCGCCACACGACACTTACATTAGCGCCGCGATGCCGCAGAAGATGCCCTCCCAGAGGTTCTCGGCGTCCTGCCAGAGGTCGTGGGCAAAGGTGTAGAACTGGGGGTATAAGTGGTGGCACGGGGGTTTCAGGTGCGGGGTTATGCCGCCGCCACTCACCACATAGAGGAAGATGCCACCGAGCACGCTGGCGGCAGCGAGGCCGAGGAGCGCGCCGCTCCACACCTGTAGGGTGAGGGTGCGCACAAGCGCGGCGCGGTCGAAGCGGCGCGTGTGCTCGTGGACGTGCTCGTCGTCGTTGCCGTCGTCGCTGATGCTGAGGCGGTCCGACTCAAAGGTACGCGCCGAGAGCGTGGGCGACAGGAGCTGCGGCGGGATGCGGGGTGCGCGCTCCGAGTCGCGCCGGGTGCGGTCGAATGTGCTGTATCCGTCGTCTGCGCCCTGGGGCACGAGGAGCGTGCGGCTGCCGCTACCGAGCTCGGACGGCCGGTGGGGGATCAGCTGCTCGATGAAGCCGAGGAGCACGGCGACTGTTGTCAGTAGGGAAGGCCAGGCGTGACGTACTGATGATGCCGGCCTCGAGCGTCTCGCGGAGCGCGATGAACGTCGCGACAACCTGGGGGGTCAGCTCTGGCGTGCAGCACGCACACGCACCGAGAAGTAGTCTGTGAATGCCATGGTGGCGGCGGTGGGAGAGGTGAAGAAGAGACGTCGCGTCGCCTAACGGCACTGAGGCATTTCGTGTTGGTGGGTGAGCAGCAAGGCGAGGCAAATGGGTGTAACACTCGGCGAGCTCGGTTTTTACCGCGCGCAGCGGTGGCGGCGGCGGCGGCAATCGGACCCGATTAGAAAAAGTGGTAATCAGATTTGATCTCGGAGAAAAAAGTCAGACCGGCCGGCGTCACGCGTGCTGACAGTGGAGCGAGCCGCGGTGGCGGGGCGAGGACTGCATGTTTGCACTCTTCTGCATGCAAGCCGAGTGAGCAGAGGAGCGAGAGCAACGGAGCGCGCAACCGACGCCGCCGGCACAACCAAGCAGCTCGGATCATGGCTGCAGCGGGCTTGGCGCGGGCAGCAGCCGCCGGTTTCCCGGTGCCGCCTGGCCGCCACATGACCAGCGCGCTTGTTTCAGCTGACGTCGTCGGCTGACTGGACCGCGCTGAGCTGAGCTGATGAGCTGAGCGCATCGGCCCGCTCCGTCCAGCGTGGGACAGCAACGACGGCAAAGTATAAAGCGGCAATGCTGCTGCTCCTTCGGCCGACGACAAGACTGGCTTTGCTGCACAGGCCAAGCATTCAACCGCCGCTACCACGCGCCGCACGCACGCACGCACGCACGCACGCTTCTTGGCCGCCATATCACATCATTCTCGGCTTGCTCGGCCCCTGAGCTCGATAACTTCGGACTTGTGACTCGTTGGCGATGGCGACCACCACCACCGACGGCTGGCTGGCCGGCACGTGTCTCTGCGGTGCGCTCGGCGTGTCGGTCAAGGAGCCGCGCGTGATGAAGATGTGCCGTGGGTGGAGTCGCGTTGCGGGTCTGGCTGACGCTGGCAGACTGCATGGACTGCCGCAAGTTCACGGGGACAAAGTGAGCCGCCGCCTGAAGGCGAGCTGACGCCCCCCAGCGCCGCGTACATCCTCCAGCTGGACCGCGCCGACGTGCGCGTCACGGGCACGCCGAAGCAGTTTTGGACGACAGCAGACAACGGCAAGAAGTACTGCCGGGGCTTTTGCGCCGAGTGCGGCAGGTGAGAGCGCGTGGCAGCGCCGGCGACTGACGGCCAGCTCGGTGATTGACGAGAGTCCGCACTATGAGAGCGTGTACTGGGTGCACATGGGTGAGTGAGAGAGAATAGCAGCGAGGGAGAGAATAGCAGCGAGGGAGAGAATAGCAGCGAGGGAGAGAATAGCAGCGAGGGAGAGAATAGCAGCGAGCTAGTGCGAGTTAGTGGCTAGCAGCGCGCGGAGAGCACCGCAGCTGGTCGGCCAGACGGAGCCCTGCCTACGCCCTGGGACGCCTCCGCGGCGCTGCCCGCCGAGCACTTGGAGGACTCACCGCCTCACCTTCTGCGACGAGAACAGACGCGCGTTGTGCGTGTGCGCTGTGTGTGCTGACACCCTCATTGGCCTGTTCCCGGCCCACACCATCCCCGCGCCGATCGAGGAGAGCTTCTGGACGAACGCCGAGAGCTGGGAGGTGCTGCACCCCGGTGTGCGCGTGTTGGATCGACAGGAGGGCCAGGATGATTGATCGACATGGGTCTGGTCTTGTACAACATGATATGCTAGTTGGTTGCAAACGTGGTGTGGAGAGAAGAAGTAGCCTGAAGCTCTACTCCACCGTGCTTGAGCGCGCCGCCTTGCGGGGAGTATACTCTTCGTCTGGCGTGGCGGGCTTGCGCTTGCTCGGCGTCAAGGGCGGACCCATCACTCTCACTCTCTTGATGAGGGCGAGGCGCTTCCCGATTGCACGTCCATAATGTATCAGAGCGAGGGCGGTCGAGGGCGCACTTGATGTTGGCCACGTCTTGACTGTACCATGGTACGCGCACAGGTGGTCGGTCAACTTCTGGTTGTGACCGTCTGTGTGGGGCGGGATGAAATACAGGAAAGTGAAGGTGGTTTGCCCAGTAGATGCATCAACCTGCGTTGTCAATAAATACTGGCTGCAAACGACTTGCCTTGGGGTAAAATGCGCCTTCGTAGGCGTCGTAGACCAAGTGGAAATGGGACCACAACAGCACTCCAGCTTGCTCGTTGAAGCGGCCGACCGGGTCATTGTGCTGCTGTTCTGCAACCTGATACCCCTTGTCGTTAACCAATCGACTATTCGTTCTGTGCTCACAAGAACATCCCCCTTGGGGATGAGGTGTGCCGCTTGCAGCTGGCTGTGCATGCCCGTTATGATGCAGGTGGTGTCTCGAGCTTGAACATTTCTGCGAAAACTCGATTGCGACTGGGTGTGAGAGTGCATCTCGTAGCAAACGCTTACTCCTGCGTCCGAGCTCTGGGCCGATGCCGTCGAAGCTGTGGAGAAGGAGGGCACGATGGGAGATCCGGACGATACTGAAAGGGTCAGCGATCCAACAGGCAAGCAGGAAGTCGACTGCTTACGATTCCAAAGCACTGTGTAGTGCCCTGGTTTGATGGGGTCATCAAGGATAACGAAGACGCCTCCTTCATCCTTGAACAGAAGATCACCTGACTGCGTATCATCGGCGAGTATAACGTCAAGGCCTTCGCCGAGCAGTCGCCAGCTCGACCAGCCCGCTTTCTCGGCGAAAAGGAGCGGGACGGCTACGATGGCTACGCCATCGGTGTTGTAGAGCGTAAGACGCTCGCCGGGCCAACGTTGGAATGCTTTTGTCTCATCTAACGTTTTGACGAAAAGAGGCGCGCCGCTGGGTTGAGGTGTCGCCATGTCTGCGGTGAGTGAAGTGAAGGTGGGAGATGAGCAGAGTAAGGAAGGGTAAGGGAGATGAGACGCAGGAGACGTTGCGTTGGCTTGGGGTTGTTGTTTGCTGTTGGCTGCTTGTTTGTTTGTAGTTCCGCCGCCGATTAATATTCTGTTTATGACGCAGGTGGGTGTTATCGATCACTTATCGATTACAGTCGTCGTAGTCGGTCTTGTTGAATTGTTGCATTGTTGCAGGCAGGGCATGCCACGCGATTCATGCGACGATTTCAAGCTCGCGGCGCGGGAAGGCCGCCAAACCCTAATGAATGCACGTCCCTAATGTCGTGGGCGGCGCGCGGCAGGCGGGCGGGCGGGGCGCAAGGGGCAGGCTGCTTGTTCCCGGCCAGACATTGATTGTATCGATTCATTGCGCGCGAGCGCGCGCGCGCGCCGGCGCGCTGGGGGCTGGAGAGGGCGGGCACCGAGCTAGCAACACGGCACGGTTGTGAAGCACCACGACGTGAGACTGCGGAAGCCGTAAAGGGGCAGGCAGCAGCAACACGGCTGCAACATCACCCCAACTTTGTAAAGCATTGCTCGAGCATCTTGCAGCAGCAGCAGCAGCAGCAGCTCGCCGTTCTCGACGCCCAACACGCAACACGGCTGGACCCTCCCTCCACTCGACACACGCGCCACCGCCGATCACCGCACCGCCCGTCCGCTCCCAGCTAGCAGTGCAGCACGTTGCTTGCTCTCCTCCCTCTCTCCGGTCCCCCACCACACCGCGATCATGCCAGCCGACAACATCCTACCCACGCACCACCGCCCCGCGTCACCCAAACGCTCCAAGGCGGGCAGCAGGGAGAACTCGCCGTCGAGCGTCGCGAGCAACGGCTTCCGGGACGACGATGTGGCCGGGGTATGTCGGCTGGTTGCTGACGCCTGACGCGTTCGCTCGCTCGTTCGCGCGCGCTGACCCCCTCCAGACTCTCAGCGAGAAGGGCCGCACCGACGCCGAGCTGCCCAAGGCCAAGAAGCCCGCCATGCGCGCCGCGACCATCAGTGCGTGCTGCTGCCGACACCGCTGACAACGCCCCAGTCCCGATCTGGATCGCCCTCTCGTCCGCCGTCATCATCTACAACAAGTACCTGTACTCGAACTTGAACTTTCCTTATGTGAGTGGTGTGTGCGCGACCGAGCTGACGCCAGCCCATCTTCATGTACGTGCGCGTGTGCGAGCCCTCTTACTGACCCCAGCACGTCGTTCCATCTCGGCTGTGCGGTACGTCCTCCCTCCCTCCCTCCCTGCCCCCTCCTCCCCCTGTCCCCGTCCCGCTGACTGACTTTCCCCAGGCGCTCGGCACCCGCATCCTCCGCGCAACGACACACCTAATGGACGGGCTCGACCGCATCCCCATGACTGTGCGTTGTGTGTGGCCTCGCACCGCACCGCTGACTCCCTCCCCAGCGCGAGATCTACGTCAAGAGCATCCTGCCCATCGGCGTGCTCTTCTCCGGCTCGCTGATTCTCAGCAACTCGGCGTACCTCACCCTCTCGGTGTCCTTCATCCAGATGCTCAAGGCGTTCACGCCCGTCGCGATCGTGCTCACGTCGGCCATCTTCCGCATCCAGCCGCTCAACCACAAGCTGCTCGCCATCGTCGTGCTCATCTCCACCGGGTGCGCGCTCGCCGCCTACGGCGAGCTCCACTTCAACATGGTCGGCTTCCTGTGCCAGACGAGCGCGGTGGTGTTCGAGTCGAGCCGCCTCGTCATGATCGAGATCCTGTTGCAGGGGCTCAAGATGGACCCGCTGTGCTCGCTCCACTACTATGCCCCAGTGTGCGCCATCATCAACGCCTGCTTCCTGCCCTTCACCGAGGGCCTCGCGCCCTTCCGCGAGATGGCGCGCATCGGCCCCCTCATCATGACCACCAACGCGCTCACCGCCTTCGGCCTCAACGTCTCGGCCGTCTTCCTCATCGGCACCGCCGGCGGCCTGGTTCTCACCCTTGCCGGCGTGTTCAAGGACATTCTGCTTATCTCGTCCAGTGTCCTACTGTTCGGGAGCTCGGTGACCCCCATCCAGGTCTTTGGTGGGTGACTTGAACAGCGCCAACGGTACACTGACCCCCCCAGGCTACTCCCTCGCCCTTGCCGGCCTCATGATCTACAAGAACGCTTCCAACAAGAAGTAGCGCCGTTACCACACGCACACACCATCCATAGACTAGAGATTGCGCCATGCGGCGCTGCCATGTACTTGTTGGGCGAGAAGGCGGCGGGCGTGTGGCACGGACACGATTACCAGGTGACGGGCCACTAACGCGCACGGACGATAGTAGTCACCTGTCACAACCCCACACACTCCGCGCACTGCTAACACAAATACAATCGGTATGCATAGATTGGGGTAAAACATGACAACGGTGCTGTAGCCGAACAGAGTATGAATGCGTGCATGTGTCTTTCCATTACTTCTCGTCGCCCGAGTTTTCGCCAGAGTGGATCTGGCCGAGGCCAATGACTGCCTCTGCGCGGCGTCGGCGCATGAGCTCGTCGTTGTCGAGGCTGACGACGCGCTCGGGCACGAGACCGGCGGCCGCAAGTGCCGGGCTTGCGGCGCGTGCCGCACTGGCCACGGCGGCCACAAGGCTCGGGTTCTGCACCGAGCTGCGGCGGCCCGCCGACCCGCCGCCAGAGTACAGCGCCGTCGCGGGCGACTTTGACGAACGTTCCGGCCTGGACTTGGATGCCGCTGGCCGCGAGAAGAAGGCGAACGCACCCGTGCCCTTGGTCTCCTGAGGAGGCGAGTACACGATCGAGTTGGTAGGCGTGTCAATCGACATGGTGTCACCCGATGAGTGCGAGTCCTCGGCGTCGAATCGTGGGACCGAGTTGGAGCGGTTCAGCGAATCCTTGGATGCGCGGCGCGGCACAGGCGCAAACTGTGACGGCGGAGGCGTGCGCTTCTTGCTCTTTGGCGTGAACGCAATGATGCCTTCGTCGTCCGTGTCGACGTTGCCGAGCCCGGAACCGAGGTCAGCATCACCCAGGGCCTTGTTAGGCGGGTTCTTCTTGTAGTCGTGCACCGGCTTGACGTGGCGCGACCGGAGAGGCGAAGGCTTCGACTCGGTTGTTGGCGAGAGAAGGACGGGTGCGTCTGGTGCAAAGGCCGCCCGCGCAGCCGAATGGGCGGCAGCAACCTCCTCAATGTCCTGCTTGAGAAGAACACCGCGCTCAAACGACTCGTCGATCCAGTCGGCCATCTCAATGAGCACAGACTCGACCTCACGCATGAGCGCCGTCATCTGCATGAAGCCGTGTCCCCAGCCCTCGATGATGCGCATTTGGACCCAGTCATCGTCTGTTTCGCGCAGAATGTGGTCCGGGATCTCATCGCCCTTTGTGGGTTGGTTGCTCGCACGGGCACGACGCGCACGCTTGGCTTCGCGGAGCTTGCCAGCGAAAATAACCGTGTCGTCGACGAAGGGGTCGCGCTCACCGCAGATGACATACACGGGAGGGAAGTGCTCGAGGAGGTGAGGAGGCGAAAGAATGGGAGAGATGTAGTAGTCGGTCGTGAAGTCTGGCGAACGACGAGGGCCGACATACATGATGGCCATGGCGCGCATCATACTGGGCGAGATGGTGCGGTCCTGGAAGTAGCCCACACGGCTGGTCATGGTCAGGCGGGTGCCGATAGGTGCCTTCTTGTTCACTTTTGCCGCATCAATGACCTCTTCGGTGGCAACGTCATCGAGTGGCGACTGTGCCAGGATACCACCCTGTCGGTCAAACTTGTCCTCGGCCAGCACGCCAGGCGTCTTGATACGCTCGCGGAGAGACTTGTCTGCCTCCCTGCGGTGGTCGGGGGCACCGTTGGGCACCTCGTCTTCCGATTCCGACGCATCAGAGACCTCCTCGCCAGCCGAAGAAGAGTCTGCTGCGTGCTCATCCTTGAGGGCGAAGAAGCCAGACTTGCGGCTCGATCCACGGCCAAAGCCGTTCACAGGGCTGCCAGGCACACTCTTGGAGCGATGAGGTGAGACGGAGCGAGCGCGAGCGGAGCGGTCAACGCTGGTCATGGTCATGCCGAACTTGCCGCCAATCGACTCGGCCCAGCTCTTGCGCGAGCGTGCGACCGGACGCTTTGGCTTCTTCTCGGCGTCGTTGACAACGACAAGCGGCGACTTATGGCTCAGGTGGTCCTTGCCGTCGAGCAGGCCAGGGATGTGCGTCTCGGACTGCTCGGTGCGGAGAACGCGCAGATGCGCCGGCGTCATCCATGATGTGTAGTTGAAGTCGAGGGCAGGATAGGCGAGGATGATGGCCGCGGGCTTGGGTATCGTGCCCGAGTGGTGCTCAATGATGCGGTTCATGATGGTCGTGCAGATGTTTCCGCCACTGCCAGGGTCAGCCAAGCCCTCCACACAACCGCCACGACGCCACTCACGCGGAGTCTCCAGTCAAAACCGTGCTGAGCTTTCCGCTCTTGATGCCCAGGATGGCCCCCTTGGTCTCCATGATGACACGATACGCGTCAAAGCCCTCCTCAATGGCCCACGGGTATGGATACTCTGGGGCCTTGCCATAGTCGATGCTGAGCACCGGCTTGCCAGTCCGCTTGGCCCAAGTGCGGAGTCGCTCTTCGTGGCACTCGGGGCCCATGGCAATGAAGCCACCGCCAGGGAAGTCGATGATCAGTTCGGTCGCCTTCTCGAGTTCCTTGTCTGTGCCTGCAAAGAACAACATCGCTTTGATCGGCGGAAGGTGCGAGCGCGATGACTCCTTGACGCGTGGCACAATCACATGGCGCACGATGGGAAGCTTGACGCGCCCAAAGTAGGTGATGGCTCGGAGCTGTGACGGAAGGGTCAGCTTGGCATTCCGAGCGTGCGTGCTCGAGAAGCATGCTGCTGCACGCACATATGGGTTGTTTGTCTTTTCCCACGTCGTCCTGAGCATCTCGACACTGCATACGGCTCGGAAGCGGCGGAGCTGTGTTGGGTCAGCTTGGCAACGGGCGCGTAGCACGCACCACTTCATCGCCTTGGGATGCGAAGATGAGGTAGTAGAAGGTGAAGACGACGCTCGACAGGTCCTTTAGCCACTTTGGTCGGATAGACATGGCAGTGGAGAAGCCGGCGTCAAAGGCCGTATTGATGTAGGTTGCGCGATAGTACGATCTCGAGTACTGGGCATTGTTAGTGGCTTGGCGGCCATGTGATGGCTTCTACACACCATGTTTGCCAAAGGATCAGGCGCTGGAAGCCATCAGTTTGTGTTTCAAACGTGAATGTTCGCGACCGAGTTACTCACCGCCGAGGCCCAAAATGTCATCAAAGTGTCGCAGCGCATAGATGAAGGTAAAGGTCGCGAGGATGATCTGGTAAGGGGTGAAGTATTCTGGGCGCGTCTCAGTTTTGTTGTCCTGCTGTCCTGCTGTTGGTACCCACTCAATCGCTCGTTGACGTTTGTCATCCATGGCATGCCGCGCGTGCGTCCGACGAGGGCGGTCCATATCCTCCTCCACCACGTCTTGTTCTGTGCGACCGAGCGCATGGAGCGGTGGTGTGCGGCTATGCGCGCGCTGGTGACTGGACGATGCCTTCCCGTTTGTGTTGCGCGGCCCATGGCCGATCCGTCGCCCTTGTAGAGTCTCCAGACCCAGAAAAAGACGACGAGGAAGACCTGGGTGCGGCGCACCGTCTGTGACGGGCGGCCCAGGATCGAGTCGAGCATGGTGGTGGTGTATGATCAAGGTTGTGATGGACGACCCAAACGACGTCTGAGAATGCTGGGTCGTGCGGCGGCTGCGGCGGCGGTGGCACGCGGGGCGGCAGTGGGTGCAACACGTGTCGACGTCGTCTCTCTTGCGGGTGTTGTTATGCCGGATGCGGGGTGTGTGTGAGATAGTGGGCAGTGGGCAAGAGAGAGAGAGAGAGAGAGTGAGTGTGTCGTCACAAGCTGCCGCTTAGCGTGCCGTTGTCGTCGTTGTCGTGTGGCTGAGTGAGAGAGAGAGAGAGAGCGATGCGCGCTAGCCAGGAGAGGGAGTGGAATCGATATGTGTGTGATGTGATGCTGCTTGCTGCTCGTGCTGCTGCTCCTCGTTTTTTTGTTGGTGTGCCTGGAGCCAGCCAGTCAGTCTACGGCTATACGGGTATGAACAGTTGCCACCCAGCGGGCAGTCGGCTCCAACCAGGCAGGCAGACAACCCGCAGCCAAGCCATTGTAATGCATGCCACCCGCCCGCCCGCTTTAACCGGTAGGAGCCAATAGCGGCAGGTGCTAATGGTCCTCTGGATTCCTTGATTACCGGAGCCGCCGTCGATTTTGGCCAGTGACGTCGATGAGACGACCATCCGCTGCCGATTGCACAGGGCGGGGCTGCTAGGGACGAGGGGCCAGCCAGCCAGCCAGGCAGCCGACCAGCCAGCCAACCCGCCAGCCTGCGAGCCTGCCTGGCCACCACCACTTCACCCTTGCTTCCCTGCTACAACCGGCCGGTCCTCCACTATTGCTGCTGGTCTGTCGGATCGTCGTCGACTCCCGGGTCGCTTTCAACTGCCTGCTGCTGCTGCTCGCTCCTCGCTCTCGCCTCGCTGCTGCTACCTCGTACACCCTGGCCCACTCACCGCACCGGCACACCCACTGCCGCTGCTGCTGCTGCCGCCGCCGCCGCCGGCAAACCCCGTCACGCCCTATCCATCTAAACGCGTCACACGCCTTCACGCCGCCCTCAACTTTGAGTGACCCCCCCGGGCCGCACATTACCGCGTACCGCAAACCGTGACACGCACACGCGCACAGACCCAACCACAATCCACGCGTGTCCACAGCGCGACCGCAATCGTCATCACCACCACCACCTCCACCATCACGACTATGCCAGACAACAAGCCCCCGCGCCAAGTCGCCCTCGGCATCCCGTTCTGCCCCGCCACGCGTCGCGTGCTCATGGTGACAAGCAGGAAGCACGCCAGCCTGTGGATCTGTGCGTCGGGATCGCGTGCGCTCTAACACTCAGTCCCAAAGGGCGGCGTAGACAAGGGCGAGACGTCTGGCGAGGCAGCAGCTCGCGAGGCGGTCGAGGAGGGTGAGGCGCAACGCTCCGGCCGCTGGGCTCACTGACGCGAAAGCCGGCATTCCGAAGCTGAAGGCCAGCGCCATCTCCGCCGAGCTCACCAAGATCCCGATGCCGCAGCTGCCGAACCAGAACCGCGCCGAGGTGTGGCACGTGCACGCGCTGACGATCGGGGCCGAGAGCGACCTCTCGCGCGAGTGGTGCGTGTGTGCGTCGGCACGGCTGACGCCGACGCCAGGCTGGAGGAGCACGAGCGCAAGCGCGAGTGGTTTACCTTTCACGCGGCGCAGCGCAACATCGACGCGTGGGGCGGCAGCGGCGCGGCTGCCGGCGGCGAGGTAGACGCCGGCGCCGACCCGGCCGACTATGCACGCGGCGGTAAGAAGAAAAAGGCGCACAAGGGCGACGCGTTTAGCACGGCGCTGAGTGCCTTCCTTGATGTGTATGGTTGAGAGGTTGCAGCAGCCATGGTGCCGTGGCAGTCGCCGGTACGCCGGCTGTGGGACGATGGCGCGGAACCGAGTCGAGCCACGCACTCGACGGCATGCCGGCGCATCGGGTAGAGCAGTTCGTTAAGCAGTAGACATATGTAGAGTGCGACGACTCGGCGCAGTTGTGCAACTGTGCATCGCACCATCGCAGCATGACCCTTGCACCACCTTCGCCATTTTTAGCCACTGTGAGGCATGTGAGGTTCGCGCCTCGAAAAGCAACAACAAGCGGGCTAGATAAAAAGCCACCCCGCTCGGCCGATAAGTAGCGCCATAGCGCCATTTGCACGACCCAGTCCTTGACAACGCTTCTTTGCCAACCAACATGGGAGCAGCAGCAGTAGTAGTAGCAGCGGCAGCGGCTGCAGTCGACAACGACGACGAGCGCGCAGCGCTCATCCCCGCCGGATCGCCGTCGCGCCGCAGCGCCCACCCCAACCAGCGCGCCGCCCCCGTGGCCAGCGAGTGGGCCGTGCCATGCCTCCTGCTGCAGCACGTCTCGAGCACGATCAACGCCGGGCTGTACGATTTCGGCGCATTTCTCTTCCGTGCGTGCGCGTTTTCTGTCCTCGCGCGCACTAACACGCCCAGTCATCGACATCTTCGCCGACACGCTCGTGCCCTCCGCGCTGGTCGGGCTGTGCACCACCCTCGCGGGGCTACTGCTGTCGGGGTACATCGGCGGCGTGGTGGACAAGACGCCGCGCCTGCGCTTCCTGCGGCGCGCTATTAGCGCCGAGAAGGCGTTCCACGGGGCCAACTACGCCGTCTTCCTCGGTACGTTGGGCGTGTGGCGTCGCTGACGGCTGGCAGTGCTCTTCGGCCCGCTGCGCGCCGTCGCGAGCGACGCATTCCACCTCCGCGCGGGCGGCAAGGACATCGCGGCGACGTACGCGTGCTTGTTGTCCACGGTTGTGTGCTCGTCGCTTCTAGGGCTCGCGAACACCGGCCTCACGGTCGCCGTCGAGCGCGACTGGGTCACGACGATCGCGCGCGGCGACACCGCGCTGCTCACCCAGCTCAACACGTACATGCGGAGGATTGACCTCGTCTCCAAGCTCGTATCGCCGGTGAGTGCGACGTGGCCCAGGCGCGTGCTAATGCCAGCTCCTCGTGTCGTTTCTTACCGTAGTGTTCGGATACCAGATGGCGGTGGCTATCCTGCTCGGCTTCACGGTCGTGACCGCCGCGACTGAGATGGTGTGGATCGGCGTCGTGTACCGCTGCTTCCCTGCGCTCGCGCAGCAGGACCACGGGGGCGAGGGCGAGGGCGAGGGCGAGGGCGGGGCTGTGGCTAGCGGCGAGAGCGCGTCGGTGTCCCCCGCGCCGCCCACCTGGGCCCAGTGGTTCGCGCAGGAGAAGGCCGACTGGGCAGAGTTCACCCACCTGCCCGTGTTCGGCAGCTCGGTCGCCATCGCGACCATTTACCTCACGACGCTGTCGTACGACGGGACTTTTATTGCATACGTCAAGGCCGCGCGGGGGTACGACGACGCGTTTATCGCGGGCATGCGGGTGAGTGAGGTGGGGCGTGGCACATGCTTGACTGTTTGGCGGCTCTAACTTCCCAGGCCGTCTGCCTCGTCACCGGGCTGCTGGGCACGGCGCTCATGCCCGTCCTCGAGCGCCGGCTGGGGCTGGAGCGCGCAGGCGCCTGGTCGATCTGGTTCGAGGTCGCGTGCCTCGCGCCGTCGGTCGTGTCGTTTTTCTACGGCGCCGGCGCGTACGGCGAGCACGGCCCGGGGTGGAACACGGCGCTGCTGTTCGGCGGGATCGCGCTCTCGCGCATCGGCCTGTGGAGCTTCGACCTGTGCCAGCTCAAGGTACTCCAGCTTGCGCTCGACGATCACCCGCGCCGCAACAGGATGACCGCGCTCCAGATCGCGCTGCAGAATTTGTTCAACCTCGGCAAGTACGCCGTCACGCTTGCGGCCGCGACGCCGGCGCAGTTCAAATGGACTGCGCTGGTGAGCTGGGTTGCGGTGGTGGCGGGCGCGGGCGCGTATGCCATGTACCTGCGTAGTGTGCGGGGGCACCTCGTGCACTTTGCCTGGCTCAAGAAACTGTACTAGGGCTGGGGGTGGGCGGGGTGGGCTAGGGTTGCGCTATTTGGGATCACGCATGCATGTGTTGTACAGGTAGGCAGGGAGGCCAAGAGGGGCAAGTATAGTCAAGGGGCAGTGGGCGGGCATGCCCTCCTACTCGTCGTCGTCGCTCTCGTCGCCATTGTCGTCGAGGTACACCGGCGCATGGATCTATCGTCAGCGGGCATGCGCGCAGCGGCAAACTCACAATCTCGCACAGGCCAAGCCACTCGCCGAGCGCGCGCACAAACTCGTCGCCGCCCTCGCCCCCGCCGGCAGGCGACCACCAGCGGGTGGAGTCGGCCGCCGCGGCGTCGGCTGCCTTCTCCTCCTCGCCTGCGTCCGCGCCCCCGCCCGCTCCGTACCCCGCCAGCGGCGCGTCCGGCGTCCAGAGCGTGAAACCCGTAAACGCGCCGACGGGGGTGAGCACGCGCGCCGGGCGGCCGTCAGCGGCGTACTCTTGCGGCGGGGCGGGCGCGGGCTCGGTCTTGACGCGCGCCTCGTCCGGCTTGGTGTCCTCCGGCGCGGGCGCGGGCGCGGGCGCGAGCGCACCGTCGTCGCTCTCGCCGGGCGCCTCGTCGTCCCCCTCCTCATCTGGCACCGGCTTTGCCGGGGTCGCCTGCACAATCTTGATATCTGGCACGTCGAGGGGCGGCGGCGGCGGCGTGGCGACGCGCGCACGCTTCGCGCGGGGCTTGACCACGTCGTCGGTGTCCTCGTCCTCGTCCTCGCTGTCGTCGAGCGCGATGCGCGCGCGTGTGGCCGCCGCCCGGCGGCGCGGACGCGCGAGGGCTACTTGTCCTGCGCCGCGCGTGCGCGTGCGCGTCGCAGGCGCCGGCGCCGGCGCCGGCGCGTCGGCCCCGCTCCCGCTCCCTCCCGCCGCGCTGGCGATCGACGACGCCGGGGTGAGGGGGTACGCCGCCGGCCTGCTTTCCGCCCCCGCGGCGTCCGACGTCGACCCGCACGCTCGCAGAACGACGCCCGCATACCCCCGCGGCACGGCGACCGCCTGCCCGACGACCTGCCGCCCGCGGAAGGACGCGAGCTGCCGCCCTGCCGCTGGGTGGCCGTCCGGCGCGGCACGGGGCTGGAAGTACGCGCTGATGGTCGTCGACGTCGTGCCTGCCGGCAGCGCGAACGGGAGGAGGTGGAGCGTCGGCGCTGGGGGCGCGGGCGCCGCCGCGGGCGCGAGGATGAAGGCGGACATGGGTGTCGGCGTGGGTGGGAGTCGTGGTGAGGCCGGTGTTGCCGCGATGATTTGTTTTTGTAAGTACGCGTTCGTCGCGACGCGTCCAACGCCGGCGGGGGTAATTTACATTGCAGACTGGCTCATGTCGGTGCAGCATGCGCTACAACCCTCGCCATGCAATGCACCCCCGCCCCACGCACCCCCGCCTATGCAATGCTGTTCATCATGCCCCTGCACTATACTACCATGTACGTATCCACTGTCGACACCGCCGACACCGCCGACACCGCCGAGACCGCCGACACCGCCGACACCGCTCAGTTCGCGTTCCCCCACCTCGGCTTGAGCGGGCCGAACACGGTCTCTATCCGCTGCGTCGAGAGCACGACCTCGCCCGTCTCGTGCTGGAGCGTCGGTGTCTCGCGGAAGTCCATGCGGTACGCGCGGCGATCCATCAGCTTCTTGGACGGCGCGACGCGCAGGCTCAGCCAGCCGCTGCGTGCTGGGAATGTCAGTCGGTGCTGCCCTCTCCCCGCCACGCCCCGCGCCACTTACACCGCAGACCCGTCTTCTTGTTCGGCTCGCCCATGATGAGGTTGACGTGCACCTCGTTGACCGGGAGCTCGCGCGACTTGGTCAGCGGGCCGAAGCCCATCTCGTGCCCGATGTGGCGGAGGCGGATGAACTCGCGCGTCCAGGCGGCGTTGGCGGCCGCGGTGGCCTCCTTCGTGCGCACGAGCGACAGACGCGTGATGATGCGCGTGGGCAGGTACAGGACCAGGCCGAGGCCCACAGTCGTGACGGTCACCATGCCGCTGATCATCATCTCCCAGAACGTGGCCTCGGGCAGGCCCATGATCGTCCTGGCTGTCAGCACGCGCAGGACGGCAGCACCCACTTGACCTCGGTCGGCCCGTAGCCCCGCGCCATGGCCTCCTTCGGCGTGGGCATGATGAACCACGTCGACACACCGCACAGCCACACGATGACGAACGCGAGCGCCGCGCGCGGGTTCCCGCTCGACGGACGCGCGTAGATCACGCGCTCCTCCTCCACCGTGCCGGCGTGCGAGGGCTTCTCGACGGGGTACCACGGCCACTGCTGTTCCGTGAGCTTGGGCACGGGCGCGGGTCCGCGGGTGCGGGCGGCACGGCGCGCCGTCGTCGTGGACAGGCATCGCGCCGTCGTCGTGGACAAGTATTGTCTTGCTGCGAGCGCGAGCGGCGCGCGCGGCGCCAGGAGCACGAGCGGGCGCCCGAGGCCCACGGCGCTGACGCCGGCGCGTGTCGGGCCCAGCGCGGCCCCGAGGACGCGGGGGACGAGCATTGCGATGGTGTGTGGTCGACTTTGCGGTTGCGCGGCTGTTGGTGGAAATAATTTCGGATCGTGCCGGTGGTCGTGAGCAGTGTGGCCACGGTGGAGAGAGATCGGCAGGAGCGGGCGGCTGAGGGCAACGTTATGTAATCCCACGTGGTACACGTGGTATCACGTGGGCGCATGTGCCTGGCATGCCTTGTGGCACCCGCCGGCGCCCTTATCGCCACTTGCTACGTCGTCGACCACTTGTCATGCGGCAGCAGCAACAAGCGAGGCCGGCGCACCGCAACCGGGCCACCCGGGTGCAGCGAGGCTAGATCGCCGCTATCTCCCCGCCGCAGCTCCGAGGCCGTGTACAGCGTGGGCAGCGTGGGCCAGGCTTGTCCCGGCCGTCTGTCCATCGTCGCTGCCTCCACCACGCTCGGTCCCTCCGCCTCCACCCGTCCACACCTCTCCTCCTCCACCTCCACGCTCCTTCGGCCTCGCACACCTCCCACAGACCAGCCACACACCCGACAGGGCCGAACCGATAACTCTAAAGCGGTCTTAGCACCAGCCTAATCCGACGATCAAGCCCACTGCGCGACGTATGCGCCGGTCTCGTCGGGGGCATGTGTTGTCGAGATGAGATTGTCTTGCGACTGTTTGATGCGCGCGGGTAGCGTCGCGTCGCAGCGAGCCGGGCGGATGCCGCGGTGGTGCAGCCGCAGCCGCAGCGGTGGCCCGTTCCGGGCCTTGTTCGAGCCTGCACTAACAGCCCGTGATCTGCGCTGCGCTTCAGGTTCGCAACGACGACCCGCCAGGTTGCCATTGATCCATTGATTTGGTCCCGCGCCACCAGCGTGGTGGAGCCTCGGGCATGAATTGGCCAACGATGCCCGAGGCGGCTGCAGTGGTCGGTAGTCGATGAATCGATATAAATTTTGATGCCGCCTGTGCCAGGATGATTGTTGTCGTCATTGTGGGTTCGCGGCTACGGGCGCTTAGAGCCACAAGGCAGAAGAATGCTACTCTTCCAAGACTTCGGGAGCGAGAACGAAGGAGGCGAGCGTGGGCGCGGAGTGACGAGCAGGCTGCAACCCAGCCAGCCAGCCCTAGCCCTAGCCATAGCCCGTGTCCGTCGGCCGTCCGGGGCGAAGGCATGCGGCCGCTCGTCTCGGCTCAAGTGCCTCGCTTGTCTCCCGTAGCGCCAGCATGTGCAGACAGGTCGTTGCCGAGCCATCCATCTCCCAGCTCCCCGCCAGCCAGCTCGGCGCGCCTCCCCCGCTCTGCTCTCCGTCCAAGTCTGTCAGCGGGACCCAGTGGTATATGTACCAGGCGCTGTGTAACCGGCTAGGCATAGTAGCTGTCGCGCCGTCAGTACAACATATCGCAGCAGCACATGGGCATCGATCGCTCCTTGCCATTGCCGCATTGTTGTTGAGCCGAGTCATAACTGCTGCGAGCAACCCACCTCCACTTTGGCTCGATTCATTCATTCATTCATTCCTCCTTGCTAGGAAGCCTTAGCCCCGCCAGTAATTAGCAAATCGTCTTGTAGAGCCAATACAACTCTCGGTGACTCATCGACTTGATTTCCATTTCACTGCTGCCCCACACTACCCAGCCTATTCCGCCGCATCATCTCCCTCCCTCTTTCCTCCATCTACTCTCAAACTTGTATCACCAACACTTGTGCTTCGCAGCACCCGACCCCTTCTCATTGCGGTGCACATCTCTGTGCCCGTCCCACCCACTCGGCTTTTGCAGTTGCCCGCCCACACGCGAGGCCCCGGCAGACCACGACCCCCCCTTATCTGCCCTGCCGAAACCCATCCCAACACTTGCGTGGCGAAATCGGCCGCCGGCACCGCTTGGAATGACCCGTCTCGGTCGCCTTTCCTAAGAGACACTCCACTCACTCGTTCGACACGTCGACCGGGACGCGAGACGCTCGCTCTCTCGTACGGACGCGACTGACCCTAGACTGCATCGTCTCCGTCCCACCACAAAGCTCTCCACTCCGACATACACCTTGCCGTCGTCCCGTCCTCACACCTCGGTCATGTCGGGCCCGTTTCTCGATGGCTTGAACCATACCATGCCGGTCCCTCGGGATATCCCCAACCGCCCCAACCTGCAGGGCATTATTCCTGTTGAAACTGCCAGTAACACCACGATACCGCAGGCGGCAGCAGGGTCATCGTCTTCTTCCGCAGCCGCAGCAGCCGCCTCCGGCACCCCAAACGATGTCGCCGGCGTCCTCCGTCGCAACCAGGCCTGTCTCGCATGTCGCCGACGTAAACTGGTACGTTCGCTTCCCATGCCTAGGTCGTCCCGCTAACCATGCTATACAGAAATGCGACGCCGTTAGGCCGCATTGCTCAACTTGCGTCCGATCATACCGTCACCTGCTGCGGACAGCGCCCGGAACGCGTCCCGTCCTTTCCTGCGAGTACGACGATGCGCCCGAGAAGGAACCTGGCCAGGGCGACGCTGAGCGCACATCACCCACTGACGACGACGATGACGCCAAGAAGAAGAAACGCAAGGCGTCTGGTGGCCGCAAGAAGCGCGACGACGACCTCGACGAGGAGAGGGATCGTTTGGCAAAGCGCATTGGTATGTCACCCACGTCCATTACAGCCGCTAACCCTATCCAGTCGAGCTGGAGAACCAACTGGCCACCAAGACCAGCGCTGCCGCCGCCTCCGCTAATGGGTCTGCGGCGCAGGCATCCAAGTGGACAGGGTCGCTGGGAGCGTCGACCGACTCGCCGACAACATTCCTCGAAATGTTGCAGAACGGGCAGGCATCGACTTCGCAGCCCCCGTCGGCTACGACATCGGCACCAATCTTCCCCGTCGGCCTCACACCACTTTGGACTTCCAACGATCGCAGCGACCAGACCACAGGCCCGGCAATGTTCCCATACATCGACAATGATATCTCCATGTCCTCACTGGAACCGCCATCCGATGCGTCCTCATTACGGCCGTCAGAGGCCCCTCCCGCCATGCTCTCCCCGAACGGCGTCTTCAACTTCTCCCCCGCGGCGTCCGGACCAACTTGGAACCCGACAAATAACGAGCCGACGAAACAATCGTCGGGCGACACGGCATCACCTTGGCGCGGCCTCGAATCTGCCTTGCCGCAAATGAGTGCAAATTCCTATGCAGAGGGAGCCAACGGGCCGATTGAAACTTCAGCGCTGGACGAGATCGCCGCGTCCAAGGCAGCTGCGTTTCAACAATCGATTGGCGCCAACAGCTTTGCCGGCGTTGCCATGGACGGAGTGCTTGATAATCAAATCCTCATGGACCTTTTCTGGCCAGGATGGCCTCCAAACCTTCCGGAGCCACCCGTGGTCAATGCGCTCGTGGAGACATTTTTCGACCACGTCCCCAATATGCCCCGCATCTTGCACCGGGCCCGTTTCCTCGCGCGCATGGCGCTGCCACCGACACATTCAAACTTCCCCCACCCGTCGCTCATTCACTCGATCTGCTCGCTCGCGGCCAGCTGGGCAGGCCCTGGCGTTACAGACAGCGCCAGCATGAAGAGCGCATTTGCTGCAAGACCACCTGGCCCGGGACAGCAAGACTCTCTACCGTTTGGTTTACGCCAGGCAGCGTTCGCCAAGGACGCCGTGCAGGACGGCCTCAACACGGGCAATCGTCTCTTCGATGTCGTCCGCGCGATGATCATCCTTTGCCGCGTCTTTATTGACGACACGCGCATGCTCGAGTGCTGGACCTACTGCGGCCTGGTTTCACGGATGATTCTGCCACTGGGTCTCAACGTTCGCTCAGCCGAGCTGTCACTCAAGTCGGTCATGCTTCCTCCGCCGGTCGACGCTCTTGAGCGTGAGGAACGTCGTGCAGTCGTGTGGATGGCAATGTATCACGACACAATCGCCTCGGCGGCCTCGGGCTGGGGTACCTCGATGTCGCTTGAGGAGCTCACCGTGCCGCTCCCCGTCTCGATGAAGGACTTCGAAGCCGGGCACGAGAACATGGAGTCGAACCCACAGGACCTCGAATCGTTAGACTTGTACATCAAGCACCCAGTCGTCGACTCGTTTGTCATGAGCCTCAAGGGCTCAGTCCTTCTCAACCGTGTCAACAAGTTTGCAAGGAAGTGGAAGAACCGTCGCATGCGTGACAACGACGACCTCGACGGCATGCAGCGTCCCGAGTTCCGCGAGCTGGCCAACGCCATCGCCTGCCTGCAGATGAGCTTCCCGGCGAGCCTGCGTTCCCCGTCCAAGCTCGACGAGAACAACAAACTGGATGTGGACCTCATCAGCGCGCATGTGATCCCGCAGTCGGCCATCATCTGTCTTTACGAGCCGTTTGCCGACATCGCCGACCCGAACGACCAGCCGGCGCGCCGTATCCTCAACGCGTCGCAGGCAATCGTCGGAGTGGTCCAGCAAATTGCAGCCACCGACCAGGCAGCCAACCTTGGTGCGGTTATGCACTCATCGTCGTCGGTCGGTCTCGTTACCGCCGCCCGCACCCTTCTTCTGTTCTACCGCCAGGCTCTCAACGTTGGCGACCAGGCTGCCGCTGACGGCCACCGCGCCGACATTGAGACTGCGCGCATGGCTTTGGCACAGTATGGCGCCAGGTTCAAGATTGGCTATCACCACTCGCAACTCATCGAATACTTCCTCGATCGTGCCACGTACCCCACGTACGAGAAGCTGGCGGCACACTACCCCGAGCACCCCCGCTCTGGTGCAATCGAGCTCACCACGACTGCCAACTTTGGCCTGTGTATCATGAACGCGCTCAACATCAAGCGAGGCTACTGGCGCATTGCCCCAGGCCTTCAGAACCAGTACCCTGCTGGCGTCGGTATCAACATCGGTCCCGTCGTCTCCCCTGCTGTCTCCACGCCCGGCAGCCAAGCGTCAGCCGGCTCAGCCCCCGCCACCAACAACAATCCTCAACACCGCACCTCGGTAGGAGCCTACGAATCGCCCGTATCGTCTGGAGCACCCTCGCTTACCTCGTCATCGACAGTCAGTGGATCGTCCGGCTCGTGGCCCGGTGCTCAGGGGGCAACTCCCGTTAATGGCGTGATGCCACCCTCGGCTCCGGCGAAGCAGATGACGCAGCAAGAGAAGGAGAAGAACAGCTTCGCATACAACTTCCTCTACAACCCCAACCCCGGTGCGCCGAATAAGGAGCAGGCGTTTGACATTTTCTCCGAGAGCGACTGTGTTTTGTTAGGCCAATCTGGCCCGGCGGTGGTGGCGAACGCGCTGGCGGAACAGAACAACGCGTCGAACGAGATGAGTGGGATTGTGGAGCTGGACTAGGAAGGGGAGAGAGAGCATGGTGTGAAACGCCGCGTCCTGACTTGGACGCCTGTATCTAGTTTTGCGTGTATGTGTTGAGCATGTATGATACTTGACGGGCAGCCGAGATTCGCGGTCAACTCTTGTTCGGCGTCTGAGCTCGTGCGATCTTCTGCGGGTGGCGCTGGGTGGCATCCATTTCGGAGGCGGACCGCTGACGCTTTGGTGTCGCTGGGGGCGCCATGACGCGCTTCACACAGGCAAACCGCTTGCCAAGGACACGCCGGTAATGTAATCGTGCAAGCTCTGCAGACGGGGAGAGCGTGTCCTTCCAGATCCTCGAATTGCCGTGATATGACCGCAGAAGCTTGACTGTGGGCTGATTGTGCTCGTCCATCTGCGGAGGAGCGAAAACGTGCCAAGTGAATTTGGTTTCACCTGTCGCAGAATCAACCTGCAAGAAGCGATCAGCGTCATCCTACAATGCTGCAACGTACTTCGACGAAAAAAGAGGCTTCGAACGAGTCGTACATTCGATGGAGAGGGACCCAGAGCATCACTCCAGCCGACGTCAAGCGAGGCCCCAAAACTGCACGAGCGTTCGCGCGAGCGAGTTGATACCCCTTATCATAAGCAACCAGCACTGCAGCACTGCACATGTTTGCTCACTAGTGTGTCACCCTTTGGTAGAAGGTGTGCTGCTTCGACATGATCTTTAACTCCTGTCACAACACAGCTCCCGTCACGCTGTAGAACCTTGCTCCAAAATGAACTCTGCGACTTGCAGTCAGCGCAGCTTGCAGAAATACAACCCTCACTGAGTCCGACTGGTCCGAACTGTGGTCTGATCTCGACGACGCAGTCGACGCCGTCGACCCCGTCGAGAAGGACGGAAGTACCGGCACGGCAGGGGCGTCTAACGAAAGGTCAGCCCGCCCAGCCTCAAGACCCACTTTGCCACATCACCATGTAATTGCCCTCGGCAATGTTGTCATCCACGTTCAGGAGGCCTTGATCTGCGTCATCATGCTTCTTCCACAGAAGCACCGAGTTGGATCCATCGTCAAGCAGGCTGTCAAGGCCGAGAGCCAGCGCGCGCCAGGTTGACCAACCGGCACCCACGGCGAACTGGAAGGGAACATCGACGATAGCAATGCCTGAGCTGTTGAACAAAGTAATTCGCCCCCCGGGCCAGTACGAGGTCGAGGGCTCGTAGCCGTTGACCTCGACATAGAGCTGGGGCGCCGTTGGTGAAGAGGACATGGGTGGCGGGGAGGAGTGGTAAGTGGGCAGTGGCAAAACACACAACACACACCAGTTAGTAGTTGTGTTGTTGCCATGAAGCCCTCCACCTCGGCCACCACAACGTCATGACAACGGCTGCCGCTCACTGCCTTTCGGTTCCTTGACCTTCTTTCGCTGCATCACAACACATCGACTGGCCGTTTCCTCCTTCATTCGTTAACGATTCTGTCAAGGACACACATCGGATCGAAGTAGTGCAGCCAGCCGCTGCGCCTCTGACCCACAATGAGCGCCCCGGGCCGTGACCTCTTCGGCAGGTCGCTACCCTCCAATGCCGCGCAGGGCAGCGATGCGCGTGCGCGCGCGATGGCGCTGGACCCCGACGCCGACGCCAAGATGGAGGCGTTTCGCAAGGCAGGTGTTATCGTGCTGAATCTTGCTCACGCGCCAGGTCAAGCCCACCTGCGTCAAGCTCATGGGCCTCGCGACGCAACCACCAACGGCAACATCACAGCACGCGTCGCTGCTCGACACGCTGCGCGTGCAGGTCGAGACGCTGCCCGAGGCGGCGTTCGCGCCCTCGCTGATCAACTACCTCCTCTTCCCGCTCACCACGCTGCTGCGGCACACGGCGGACCCGGCGCACCTGCCGGCCGCGTTCCTCGAGGCCGCGTTCCGCCTGCTCGCGGTTGTCGTGCGGCACTGGGTGCGCGCGCCGGGCGGGATGGACACGCAGGCGTGGGAGCAGCTCTGGCGCTTCGCTGTGTCGTCCATCTCCCGCCCCGGCAAGGGGCGCGCCGTCGAGCAGGAGGTGCTCGTTGAGGCTGTTGCGCTGCTGCACGCCCTGCTCGACCCGTACGCCGCGCCGGGGGAGACGCCGCACCCGTCGCCGGCGATGCGCAAGGCCGTGTACGGCCCGAAAGCGCCACTCGTGCCCACGCTCTTCCAGACTATCACGCTGGCGGTCGAGTGCGCGAGCCCGGCCCCGCCCCATGCCGGCCTGCAGCTGTCCGCGGTCAAGCTCGTCCGCACGCTGGTGGGATACCTCGCTGGCCAGTCGGAACTGCTCGCGTCGGTGTTGCCGGGCATTGTCAGCGCCATGACCAAGGCCATCACGAGCGGAGGAAAGAGCCTCAAGGGCGACAATGCAGCCGAGATGGCGCACGCGATCGAGGATATCTTGACGGAGACGCTGGACGACGACGTGTTGAGAAAGCTGGGAGTGCTGAAGCCGACATTCAACGACTTGTCCGAGCTCGCGGAACAGTGGGAGGAGAAGCGGCGCGATGGGAACGGCGATGAGCTGTCACCAGAGTCCTCACCACCGCCCGAGACGCCGCCGTCGTCTGCTGCGCCGAACCCGTTCCCGCCATTGACGGCATCGTACCTCGCATTCACGTCGACCCAGCTGCTGTCGACGATACCCCCGGTGCTTTCGACCCTCGCGCGGCACTTCTCTCACGCGGCGAGGAATGCGGCCGCGGATCTCGCCAGCTCGCTGATACGACAGTGCCACGAGTCCCTGCCACGGCTGACCTCCCCTGCGCTGTCGACGCTCCTGCTTCTTTCAACAGACGAGTTTGACCCCGTGCGCAACGATGCCAAGCGGAGACTACTCGCGCTCCTGGACAGCGACGCGGGCGTGTCCCTGGACAGCCTGATGGTCGACCTGCTCAGCACCGCCATCAACGCGCTTCCGAGACATATTCGCGCCGAACAGGACTCGCGCGTCAACGAGGTTGCACGGCTCATCTCAGCCATCGCGCTTGTCACAGCAGAGCAGGACACGGCCCGGCCAAACGTCATCGCCACGTTCCTCGGGCCATCTGGCGCCGTCGAGCGCTGGGCTTGGAGCCTGCTCGACTGCTTGGAGTTCGGCCGCCCGCGAGGCTGGAGCGCCCAGGGGACCGACGCATCGCGGACTGCCGAGCAGGGGTGGACGGGCGGCCTCATCACTGCGAGCCTTCCACGGCTCATTGAGCCGGCTGGTGGCGCCGCCGATAGCGGGATGGACCAGGACGAGCATGACAGCCGGTCGCCGCCAAACGAGACTTTCCCCTACCTGCCGCTCCGCCACGTCGAGTCGGACAGCACACGCCACGCGCTGTCGTCAATGTTGGAAGCTCTGGGTGCTGCGGGCGGAGAACAGGCCCTCCATTCTGTCGACTACTTCATCCGTTTCGCCCGCGCAAACCGCACCCGCGAGGTCGCCAAGGCCGTGTCGGCTGTCTGGGTCGCGCAGAAGCTTCTGGTCGGCGTTGCGAGCAAGCACGACGGCGAGCGTCGGCCCAGAGCCGTGCGGAAGATGGCACGTGAGGTGACACGGGTGCTTGTCAGCATTGACGACGAGGACGACGAGGACGAGGAGTGGACTGGCCAGCCCGACCCCGACCTCGTTGATGCCCTAGTGCCCGTCGAGCATAGCCGCGGCCTGGACGCGCTCACGACGCTGCTCGATCGGCCTATGGCGAACCAGTCTGCGTCACAGGAAACACGCAGGCTACACTCGCGCGCTCAGCGAGTTCTCCTGAGCGCGCTGACACTGTCGACTCTGGCAGCGTGCGCCAAGATCCTCGGCACCGGATTCCGCCCCCTGCTCCTGCACACACTCTACGAGGTCCTCGCACACCTGTCCTCCCCGCACGACATTGTGCGGCAGTTTGCCGAGACGGCCCTCGTTCTCATCGCGTATGAGACGGGGTACGCGTCGGCGCAGAACCTCGTGCTCGACAATGTCGACTATGTGGTCAACGTCGTGTCCCAGCGACTAACGTACCACCGCTTGAGCCCGCATGCGCCGCTCGTACTCATCGCCATGATTAGGCTGGTCGGCGCGCCGATCGTCCCACTTGTCCACGACGTCGTCGACGAGATTTTCGACGCGCTCGACGACTTCCACGGCTACTCTGCGCTCGCCAGTGCGCTCCTCGCCGTGCTGACCACCCTCATCGACGTCATGGCCGACGACGTCAAGGCTACTGGCCCGACGCCCGAGCGCAAGGCGGCGCGCGACGAGGCGAGGAAGGTTCTCAACCCGCCCAACCCCGAAACCGACTTTGCGCGCTTCGCCGGGTGGTATTCTGAGCGATCTACCCACGCGCAGCGGGAAGTCGACGAGATCCTTGAGCGTGCCCCGCGCCAAGCGTGGGGCAAGGACAAGGACGCCGAGGGGGACACCGAGATGGGCGACGAGGAACGGCCGCCAAACACGGACAACGACGAGCCTCCGCCGCCGACACGATCGCAAGAGGTGGCGCAGCAGATCCTCGAGAAGGCAACGTACTACCTGTCCCATTCGTCGCCGTTCCTCCGCGCCCGTGTGCTGGGCCTCATCGCGCGCGCGATCCCCGTGCTCGCCTCGGGCGGGCGGGAGGGCGATCTCCTCCCGCTCATTGACCGCGCGTGGCCCATCATCCTCACGCGCCTCGACGACCCTGTGCCCTATGTCGTCACGGAAGCGGCCGAGGTTATCGCGAGCTTGGCCGAGCATGTGGGCGAGTACGTCTCGCGCCGGATCGCCGACGACGCGTGGCCGCGCCTCCTGCGCCTGCTCAACTCCCAGGCCGAGGTGGACAAGAAGTCGGCGCTTGCGCGGCGCGGCGCGGCGGGCACGACGTCAGAGTGGACCGTCAGCCACCGGCTGCACCTCGCGCTGCTGTCGACCGCGACGTTTATCGCCGCCGAGGTGCCGGTCAAGGACGGCGTGCTGTGGGAGATCATCACGGCGTTTGTGCCGCTGCTCGACGCGCGCGTGCACGGCGACCTGCAGGCTGCGGCCCGGAAGCTGTATGCCGCGCTCGACGCGCGCGACGGCGACGCGGTGTGGGTCGCGCTGCATGCGACGTCGGGCACGCTGAAGGGCGACCACGGCGTGTGGGACTACCTGCGCGACGGGGCGCTCGACATTGGCGCGAGCGTCGGCGTCCTCGCGCCATAGACATAGCACCCATGCATATCTACAACATCAGTTTGGCGTGTGCTGCACCACGAGGGAGCGCTGGACATTGGCGCCGCGTCCTTGCGCCAAGACCTAGTACCCATGCACATCTACAACATCAAGTTTGGCATGTGCAGCTGGCGCAGCACCACGCCGCCTTCTTCCAGCACGCGCGCGCTCGCCTCGTCCATACTGTAGCTCTGGTTGTACACGACCTCGCGGACGCCGCACTGGACGATTTTGACGGAACACAAGAGGCACGGGCACGTGTTGCAGTAGATAATGCTGTCGGTGCCGATGCGCTCCTTGCCGGCCTCGAGGAGGGCGTTTTCTTCGGCATGGAGGCAGAGGCATGCGTTGACTGTGGCGGGGGTCAGCACGCGCTGGGCGCGCACAACAACTCACGCGACTCGCCGCCCTTGGCCGGGCCGTTACACCGTGGACAGCCGCCCTCGTTGCAGTTGCGGGTGCCGCGCGGCGTGCCGTTGTACCCTGTTGACACGATGCGCTTCGAGCGCACGAGCAGCGCGCCGACGCGACGCTTCATGCAGTTGCTGCGATGGGACGCGAGGGACGCGAGGGTCTGGCGGAGTGTCAGTGAGCCGAGAGGGGACAAAAGCAGAAGGCACGACGGCGGCGACGACCACCCACCATGAAGTACATGTCCCAGCCGGGCCGTAACCGCTGCTCGTCGAGCAGGTCAAGCGCATCGAGGTGCGCGTACAGCTCGCGGACGGACGCGAAGCGGTTGAAAACAGTGACGTGCGCAAGGGCGAGCACGCGGCTGAGGTCCGTCGGCGCCGGACTGGGGGTCGGCAGGCGCGCGACTTCGCCGACTGGCGCCGCCTTCACGGGGCGGGGGGCGAGGAGGCTGTCGTCGTCGTCGTCGTCATCGCGCAACGTCACGCTGCCGTTCAGCAGCGCGTCGTGCGCGTCGACAAACGCGTCGAGCGTGAGCGTGCTGGGCGGTCAGTGGCGCCGCGAGGGACGACGACGACGTACGGGTTCTTTGCGCGTTCCCTCTGAAAGCGCGACCGCAGCGGCCCGTCCACGCCGACCAGCAGAAAGAACGGCCGCTTGAGGAACGGCTCGATGTCGCCGTGCGTCCGCAGCGCAGTGGTCACATAGTTGCGCTGCCAGTTGCGCGTGGCGTAGTCGAGCAGCGCGTCGGGGGAGGTGAAGGTGGTTGGCTGGGCGGAGGGCGGGGTGAGCGGGGAGAGCGTACAGCAGCAGTGCCAGCGCCAGACTCACCTCACCGAGGGACAGGGCGCCGACGCCGGCGTTGACGCCAGCGTCGTCAACACCGCGCGCCGCGCCGAGGTCGAGGCGCACAAAATTGTGCTTGGCGACCAGGTACTCGAGGATGGTGTGCTTGCCCGCCGAGGGCGTGCCGACAAGCGCGATGATCATGGTGTGCGGGCGCGGGCGGGGCGGGGCGGGGATGCGGGGCGCGCAGGGGCGAGGCAGCGATGACAAGGAGATGCAGAAGCTGCAAGACGGACAAGGAGAGCGCGGCGCGGCGCACAAAGTTGTCTCGCGTCGGTCGCCGTCGGTCGCGCGCGGCGCGTCATGACTTGTTCTTCGCCGGCGTCATTTCAGGCACGGCATTGCATCGTGGGCCGCCGCCGTGGGGACTTGGGACTTTCGCACCGCGGGCCACCAACGGGCCGACCAGCTAGCTGCCCATCCATCCCACTCTTCGCTTCTCTTCTCCTCTCTCTCCACGCATCACCATGCCAGCCGACAAGAAGCAACCCAAGAAGAAGGGTACGCGCGCCGTTTGCTACTCCCAGCTAACCCCGACCTCAGGCCTGACCCCCGTCAAGGCCTACCTGTTCCTGTACAACGCCGTCTCGTTCGTCCTCTGGGGCCGGCTGCTGCTCCTGACGCTGTGGTTCATTGCGACGCCGCGCACAGCGGCGCCGCACCACACCGTCTTCGGGCAGAGCGCGCGCGGCGACATCCCGTGGGCGTGGGTCGCGGCGCTCGCGGACCACCTGTCGGGCGCGTACGACTTCCACGGCCTCGGCGAGGCGACAAAGTGGACCCAGAGCCTGGCCGTGCTTGAGATTGTGCATGCCGCGCTGGGGCTCGTGCGCTCGCCCGTCGGGACGGTCGCGAGCCAGGTGTTTTCGAGGTTGTGGGCCGTGTGGGGTGTCGTTGAGATGGAGCCGAGCGTGAGTGGATGATGAGGGGGCTGCAAGGCGTCGACGAGGCGTGGCCTTGAGAAGCAAGCTCGCAGCTCACCGCTCCCCCCCCCCTCCCCCCTCCCCCCGCCCGCCGCCACTCACACCCCCCAGACCCACTCCAACCCCCTCTTCGCCACCATGCTCCTCGCCTGGAGCGTGACCGAGACCATCCGCTACCCGTTCTACGCGCTCGCCCTGTTCGACATCGACGTCTACGCGCTCAACTGGCTGCGGTACAACACCTTCCTGGTGCTGTACCCGCTCGGCGCGAGCTCCGAGGCCTTCTTGGCCCTCTCGACCGTCCCGCCCGTCAGCACCCTCCCGTACATCCACTACTTCTTCGCCGCGCTGCACTCCATCTTCCTTTCCCTCCCCGGCTCGGTGCTCAAGCAGCTCACGCACTCCAAGGCCGGCCGCCACTTCCTGTACTCGCTTGCGCGCGTCAAGGCTGCCGGCAAGACGCACGGTGTGACCTGGAGCGCGATCCAGGTCGCCCGTCTCGTCCTCTTCGTTATCTGGTGGCCTGGTATGTGGGATCACCTGACACCCGCTGACCGCCAGCCCTCTACGTCCTCTACACGTACATGCTCAAGCAGCGCCGCAAGTTCTTCGCCAAGAGCAAGCAGGCCAAGCGTGTCGGCGGCGCCAACAAGGCCAACTAGGCAGGCACTATCTGCTGGCGTGGGTCAAGGGCCACCTCCAGATACCATCACCTCTACCCCATGTCACAGCTCTAACTTTCTACGCACTACCCGTGCCTGTGACATGAAACAATACATTATGTCGCACGGGACGCGCTGAGCCGAACGCAGCACGAGGCACACTGTCCGACACTAACAACTACAAGGGAGAGGCGGGCTGCTGAGGAAGGGGAGAGAGCAGCCAAAAGACGTGAGGCATCGACAGCCTCCGCTCGGCTATGTGTCCTGGTCACACCTTCTCACCCAGCCTGCCCCGGGAACCGGTAAAACTTGAGCGCCTCGTTCGACATGGTGATGGTCGGCCGGCGGTCGATGGTTGCGAGCGCAAACAGCATAAGCGTAGGAGTGAGCGCAGCGCGATACAAGCCCGCGTCGTGGTGGATGACACTCGACACGAACAGCGTGTCTGGCTTGGCGAGGTAGCACACGAGCGCGCGGCGTCCGTTGAACACCACCGTCCAGCGGGTACGGTAGTAGTGCGAGTCTGACCACGCCTGGCGTCAGCCCACTTTGCGTGACCCCAGCCACTCACCAGCAGACACGCCTTTGCCGCGTTGCCGCCCAGCGTGCCAGAGTTGCACACGCGTTCCTCGGCGTTGACCCACACCTCGAAGCCGTTACTAAGCGGGATAGCACCGGGCACCGTGTGCTCATGCTCGGCGCATGCGGCGTCGAAGATCTGGTCGAGGTCGCGGTCGGTGAAGAGCTGCTTGAACTTGAGGGCGGCGCGCGCTCGCTCGTCGGCGTAGCACAGCCAGTCGCCGGGACTCGACGCGTCAACCGACGACGGCCGCATCCACCCCGCCGTGGTGACTGGTGCGCGTGTCGGCTCGTAGTTGCGCCGGACGGACAGGAAGTCGTTGACGTGGTCGACGACAGCATCAAACAGCGCGGGGCGGGTCTCCGTGTCGGGGTACGACGCCAGCACCTCGGTGTGCGCGTGCCAGTCGGCCACGCGCTTCGTGTAGTCGATCTCGGGGCCTCCGGGGCCCGGGCGCGCGCGCACGCGGTGCACCTCGTCAAGCAGAAGGCGGGCCAGGTGCGCGTGGTACTGGACGCGTATTTTCCGCGGCTCGGCGCTCGCACTTGCCTGCCCGCCGCGGAACTGCGCCTGCGCGATCGCGAGGTCGAGATCGCTGCCGTGGATGCTGAGCGGGAGCGTGCCGTCGCCGGCGAGGAGCGACGGGCGCGGCGACACAGGGAAGACGTGGCGCGTGAGGCACTCGCGCAGGTCGGCCGGCCGCGCGCCCTTGTACCGCGCGTTCGGGGTGGGCGTGGGGTGCGTGAGTGTGCGCGGGGTGCGAGACGAGACAGAGCGCGGCGCCGCGGCGGCTGGCTGGAGGCGGGGCGCGAAGTCGTCACCTGCGTCGGGCATGGGGAGGGAGGGTGCGGAGGGTGCGGAGGGTGCGGCCGGGAGGGAAGGCGCGGCCGGACGGTGCGGTGACGGCTGGAAGAGCGGCGCGGCTGGCCCCGTCGGTGCCATGGCGGTGGGTGTTAAGTTGGAGAGGGGATGGTGATTGCACGAGAGGGGATTATAAGTGTGTGGGATGGTGCGAGGCGAGACGCGAGAGAAGACGAGGCGGCGGCGCGAGGAGATGACTGGCACACTTTGCGCAAGTCAATCAGTGGCACAGGCAGTGATCCGCGCGGGCGGCGAGCGACGCGGCGCCCCGGCAGGAGCAACCACGGCTGCGTTCTTGCGTGTCAGGTCAAACAGACAGTTTGAGCAGTGCTTGCACACACGTCCATCGCGCAGAGAGTGTGTGCTGTCGGGCCCCACTGCGCGCCATGTTCTGAGGCCTCCCCCTCCGCCTCAATGGTGGCAATGGCAGGGCGAGCTCCGGCACGCCCTAACACCCAAGGCGAGGGCACCACTTCTCCACAGAATCCAGCACCTATACACCTCCTCCCTCTCTCCCCACCATGCATGCACCCCCTCTGTCGTACACCACGCTACGACGCGTCACCACACACGCCAAGTGGCACAAGAAGCCAGCCGCCACCCCGGCCTTATCCGGCCCCCCACATACCGACTCGATGCGATCGATGACCCAAGTGGAGGTCGAACTGCCGGCCCGACTTTGCGCCTGCCCATATCTAAAGCCATGCCCGCACAGCGCAGACACTCGCAGTTCCGCCCGTGCATCGACCTGCACGGCGGCGTGGTCAAGCAGATCGTCGGGGGCACGCTCGACCTTACTGCTGGCGGCGAGGGCAAGGGGCCCAAGGAGAACTTTGTTGCGACGTGAGTTGAGTCGAGATGGTACGGGGCAGGCAGCGCTGACGCGCGCCCACAGCAACCCGCCGTCCTACTACGCCGAGCTGTACCGCTCTAACGGCCTGAATGGCGGCCACGTAATCAAGCTCGGACCGAACAACGACGCGGCGGCGCGCGAGGCGCTGGCCGCCTGGCCGAACGGGCTGCAGGTCGGCGGAGGGATCACGCCTGCCAACGCACGCGAGTGGCTCGACGCTGGCGCCGAGAAGGTGATCGTCACCTCGGCGCTGTTCCCCGGCGGCAAGTTTGCCGAGGACGTGCTGGCTGCGCTCGCGGCCGCCGTCGGCAAGGACAAGCTCGTCGTCGACATCTCGTGCCGCAAGCGCGAGGCCGGCTGGATCGTCGCCATGAACGGGTGGAAGACGCTCACGGACCTCGCGGTGACCGCCGAGAGCATCAAGCGCATCGAGGCGTACTGCTCTGAGCTGCTCATCCACGCGGCGGACGTCGAGGGCCTGTGCCAGGGCATTGACGAGGAGCTCGTCGCGCGTGAGTGCGTACCACCAGTTCATCGCTAACTCGCCAGGCCTCGGCGAGTGGGTCTCGATCCCGTGCACGTACGCCGGCGGCGCCAAGGAGCTCGGCGATCTTGCGCTCGTGGACCGTCTGTCGGGCGGCAAGGTCGACCTGACGTTTGGCTCCTCGCTCGACATTTTCGGCGGGGCCGGCGTCGTGTTTGACGAGCTCGTCGCGGCCGACAAGGCGGCCAAGAATGCGAGCGCGTAGCGGCGGCGGGCGGGTGGCAGGGCGTTGTACGTGACATAGAATGCATTGCATGGGGCTGGGCGTGGGTGTCTTGGGCGAGCTTGGGAGTCATGATTTGCATCTCCGTGTCGGAGTGTGACGCGGGCAGCCAGGCTGCTTTGTGCGCATCGCAACTGAACTGTGCGTGCTGGGCGATGCGCGGCGGTGTGTGATTTCTGACGCATCTATTCACGCCATCCACGCCAAGCCCACGCCCCGATCTGTGCGTATCTATGTCGCATCCCGCTCTCACTGCGCCGCCTGCGCCGAGTGCGCCCACTCCGCCGACCGGCCGATTCCCGCGCGGCTGGCAGTGGCAGTTGACGTCAACTGATCGGTGCCGAGCGAGTCAGTCTGTTGCGCGTCGTCGCCGAGGCGAGCGACCAGATCTGTGTTCGCTTGCTCGCTCGCCATCGCTGACTGTCGCGCTTCCTTCCGTCGGCATGAATGCTGTTTCTTTCGCGGGCACATAAAAGGAGGTGATCGCTTGTGCACCCACTCACATCCCCATCCAGCACAACACCCACAATGACCACCACCGACAACAACACCATCAAGACGGTCCTCCAGCCCGACCCCGCAGCCAACAAGCTCGAGCTCACGCGCCTCGCGGCGCCAGAGTACGACCCGAACGGCACGAGCGCGCTCATCCGCGTGCACGCCGCGTCGCCGTGCAAGGGCGAGCTCGGGTGGGAGGTCAACTTCCCCTCGCTCTTCCCCGAGGGCCGCCTCCGCGTCCCGGGCACCGAGGGCGCCGGCACCGTCGAGGCCGCGCCCGCGGGCTCGGGCTTCAGCGCCGGCGACGACGTCTTCTTCCGCATCCACGCGACCATCCCCGGCGCGCTGCGCGAGCTAACGCTCGTGCCCGTGTCCATGGTCGCCAAGAAGCCCGCGGGCCTCAGCTGGACGGACGCGGCGGCGACCCCGCTCTCGAGCCTGACGGCGTACCAGGGCGTGTTTACGCAGGCGCCCGGCGTGCTCGACGTGGGCGCGCTGTCCGCCGATGAGGGCGTCGCGGCCAAGGCGAGGGCGCACAACGCTACCCAGAGCGTGCTCATCACCGGCGCGGCGGGCGGCGTCGGCTCGTGGGCGGTCAAGCTTGCGGCCGCGGCGGGCGTGGGGCGCATCGTCGGCGTCTCGTCCGCGTCCAAGGCCGACACGGTCAAGGGCTACGGCGCGACAGAGGTGGCGGCGTACAACGACGGCGGGGTGGACAAGTGGGTGGCCGCCGCGGCGCAGGTCGACCTCATCCTCGACGCGGCGGGCTCGGACCTCGACAAGCTCTGGCCCGCGCTCAAGGACAACGGCATTTTCCTGTCCGTGTGCGTCGACCCGAACGCCACCAAGCCGGCAGACAAGAGGGTCGCCAAGGCCGCGTGGTTCCTCGTCGAGCCGAGCGGCAAGGACCTCGCCGAGATCGCGCGCCTCATGGACCTCCACTCGTGGACGCCGCTCGTCGACAGCGTCGTGGCGTTTGAGGAGGTCCAGGCGGCGTACGACAAGACGGACGGCGGCAGGACCAACGGCAAGGTTGTGGTCACTGTGCCATAGGCGGCGGCGCTACGAGCGAGAGGACGCTGAGGCGTGCAAAACGTAACATTTGGCCGGGCCAGGCGTCTGATAGCATGAGCAGTTACATGTAGCATCGTACCATGTGTGGCAGCTGTGCGTTGGGTTGTGGTGATCGCTGCGCTCGCTGAGGGTGACGTCGTTGACCAAGCCGGCACAGACATTTTTGTGACGTCGTTGACGAAGCCAGCACAGACATTTTTTGTCACTTTGCTCCTGGGCGGGGTTCGGTGTTCATCATTGGCTGAGGGGCGTGGGCGCGCGAGATCGGCACTGCAGCGCTCATCCCTCTCTCTACACAGCGAGGACAAGAGCGATCCGATGCACAGCGTCTGTCGGAGGTCCAGCCTCGCGCATACATCCCACCCATGTTCGCGCCCTCCGCACCGCGCAATCCCGCCTGCCACAGCCGCGGCGTCCGTTTGCATCTCCGCGGCGCTGGCTGACGGCGGGCGGCACGACGCCAGCGGCACCTCCGATTCTCCAGCCTCGCGGCCATGAAGCCGACCCTCGCCCGTATGACGTGGGCCGTGGGCGAGCGCTAGGCCGCAAAAGCTAAATGGATTAGGAAGGGCCATTAGGCCCGCGGGTGGTGGCTGCCGCCGCTCGGTTAATCGGACCCCCGGTTCGGGGCAAAAGACCGATAAACCCATTCAGCCGGCACGTGGTTTGACCGCGCCGCCGCCGCAAAACGGCAGGTGGGTGGTGCTGGGTGAGGCGAAGATGCCGCCTGGCTGCCTGGCTGCCGCCTGGCTGCCTGGCCCGCCTGGGGTACCCCACCCGCTGCACCCGCTGCAAGCGACACTACTGGGCAGAGCAGCAGCAGGCAGCAGGCAGCAAGCGGGAGTGCATGCAAACCTACAACCACTCCTCCCCCTCCTTGTTTCTCAACAAGCACACATCCACCACCCCGCTCTCGCCATGCTCCGCACCCCCCGTGTCCTCTCCACCGCCGCGCGCGCATCCACCTCGGCCGCCGCACGCAAGGTCGCCGTCCGCGGCTTTGCCTCGCGCGTCGTCGCCGTGCCAAAGCAGGCGTGAGTAGTGCAAAGGAAGGGCTGCGTTGAGCGCTTTGCGTCATGTAGCCAGCCGACTGCGACCAGCAGTAGCAAAGCCACCGCCGACCACAAAGCTGACCTTTACCCAGCTCGCGCATCGCCGTCGCGCCCACGCTCATTGCCCGCTCCCAGTTCCACTCGTCGTCCCTCGTCCGCGGTGAGTCGGATACGTCGGCCACAGGGCAAAGAAGGGCCACACTGACACCCCCGCAGCAGATGTCCAGGTGGTCAAGGTCCCCCAGATGGTTCGTACAAGCCGGGCTGGAAGCTGGGCATGAGCGCGAGCGCGCGTGCACGCGGACATCCCCCACGAGATGCCGCTGTGCGCGAGCTTCGCTCGAGCACTCATGCCACCAGCTTCGGCAGCACGCGACAGCGCGGGTAAAGCTAACTCATCCCAGGCCGAGTCCATCACCGAGGGCACTTTGAAACAGTGGAGCAAGCAGGTCGGCGACACTGTCCAGGCCGACGAGGAGGTTGCCACGATCGAGACTGACAAGGTGGGTTGGGGCGGGAACGGCGGCTGTGGTGTTCTGTGGAGCTAACACCCGTCACAGATCGACGTCTCCGTCAACGCCCCCGTCTCGGGCACCATTGTCGAGCTCCTTGCCGCCGAGGAGGACACCGTCTCCGTCGGCCAGGACCTCTTCAAGCTCGAGCCCGGAGAGGTCGCCGCCGAGGCCCCCAAGGCCGAGGAGTCTGCCCCCGAGCCCGAGGCCCCCAAGGCCGCTGAGCCTGCCGCCGAGGCCCCCAAGGCTGCCGCCGCCGCCCCTGCCCCCAAGGCTGCTGCTCCTGCCCCCGCGTCCAAGCCTGCCCCCAAGAAGGAGGAGGCCCCTGCCGCCAAGAAGGAGGCCGGCAGCCGCAACGTCACCCGCGTCAAGATGAACCGCATGCGTCAGACCATTGCTACCCGCCTCAAGGCGTCGCAGAACACTGCCGCCTCGCTCACCACCTTCAACGAGATTGACATGTCGTCCATCATGGACTTCCGCAAGCTCTACAAGGACGGTGTCCTCAAGGCCGACGGCGTCAAGCTCGGCTTCATGAGCGCGTTCGCCCGTGCTTCGGTCCTTGCTCTCCGCGAGATCCCCGAGGCCAACGCCTCGATCGAGGACGACCACATTGTCTACCACGACTACGTCGACCTCTCGGTCGCCGTTGCCACCCCCAAGGGTCTCGTCACCCCCGTTGTCCGCAACGCCGAGGAGATGGGTCTCATTGACATTGAGCGCGAGATTGCCAACCTTGGTGCCAAGGCCCGTGACGGCAAGCTCTCGATCGAGGACATGGCCGGTGGTACTTTCACCATCTCCAACGGCGGTGTCTTTGGCTCGCTCTACGGTACTCCTATGTGAGTCGGCGCGGCGCCGCCAGGCACCGTGGTCAATCCTTTCTGTATGGCAGCTAACCCACCCCAGCATCAACATGCCCCAGGCCGCCGTCCTCGGCATGCACTCGATCAAGGAGAAGCCGGTCGTTGTCAACGGCCAGATTGTCATCCGCCCCATCATGGTTGTCGCCCTCACCTACGACCACCGTCTCCTCGACGGACGGGAAGCAGTCACCTTCCTTGTCCGTATCAAGGAGTACCTCGAGGACCCCCGCCGCATGCTCCTCCCCTCGCCTGTCTAAGCGGCCGAGTGCAGGAAAACGTAGTATCACGACAGACAGCAGTGAATGATGCATAGTGCATAATTCGAGGGCGGCGGCATGATCACCGAGACCTCACTCAGGGTAGCGCAGTAACTGCCGCGGCAAAAGTCCGATTCACAGGACATGGACACTGGCGGCACTGACACGAGACTCGAGCCCGCTCTGACCCTCTCTGACGGTCCCCTAACCACTGAATACATGCAGCAGAAACCAAGACAACAGATGCTCCTCTACTGGCCGCCTACTTGAGCCACGGCGGGCGGTTGGCGCCGACCCACGGCCCGGCGGGGCCGACCATCTCGGGCTTGAGGTCCTTGATGTACGACACGCCGCAGTTACGGATGGTGTTTGTGATTTCCTCCTCGAGGACTGGGGGTGTCAGCGGGGGTGCGCCTCGTGTCGCCGCGCAACTGTACTCACTCTCGCAAACACGCTCGACGCCCTCCTGCCCGTGCGTCGAGTTGGCATACAAGAACGGCCGGCCAAGACCAACAGCCTTCGCACCCAGCGCGAGCGCCTTGACGACGTCGGCGCCGGAGCGCACGCCGCCGTCCATCATGATGTCGAGCTTGTCGAACAGGTCGGGGCGGAGCGCGCGCAGCTCGTACAGCAGGTCGATCGGCGCGGGCGCGTAGTCGCAGCTCCTGCCGCCGTGGTTGGACAGGATGACGCCGTCGACGCCGCGCGCCGCGCACTCGGCGACGTCCTCGACGCTCTGGATGCCCTTCACAATGACGGGCAGGCTCGTGTGCCGCCGGATAAAGTCGATGTCGTCCCACACGAGGTGGGGGTCCTGGAAGCCCGAGATGGCCTGCGAGACGCCCGCGTTCTGCGCGCCGGCGGTCCCCTTGCCTGGCTTGTCGGAGGAGGAAGAGGTCGGGTTGGGCGCCGCGACGACAGCCTTGGACCGCCGGTCGCGCGTCCGCTTGCTCTGCCACGCGACGTCGACAGTGAAGATCACCGCGGCGGCACCGAGCTGCGTCACCTTCGCCAGGAGCTCCTCGCTCTTCTTGCGGTCGCGGTTCAGGTAGATCTGGAACCACACCTTCTGGCCCTCTTCGCGCGCGTCCATGATCTCGTCGAGCGAGCAGGATGCGTTGATAGAGATCTGGCAGTGTCAGTTGGGCTGTGCTGTGCGGTACACGATCGCGCCACTCACGCCCTGCACGATGCCCGCCGCACCAGCCCCCTTGGTCAGGTTGACCTCGCCGAGCGGGTGGCCGAGCTTGGCCATCGCCGCGGGCGAGATGAAGACCGGCAGCGCGGTCTTGACCCCGACCACAGTCGTCTCGAGGTCGCCTTGCGTAATGTCGCGCAGGATACGCGGGCGGAAGTAGTAGCGCTCAAACGCAGCCGCGTTGTTGTCCATCGACGTCTCCGAGTCCGCCGCGGACTTGTAGTACGCCCAGCCCGTGTTGCTCAGCACCTTCTCGGCCCACTCCTCAAAGTCGTTCAGGAGGTGCATGCTGTCGATTGGCGGGAGCAGCGCGCGCGCGGCCTCGATGCGCTTCTCCTCGTCGGTCGGCTCGTCGTCCACCTCCGGCAGGGTGGCAGGGTCGACGGGCCCCAGGTGCTTGGACGCCGGGAGCATGTCGAGCGCGTCCTTGGGGTGCAGCGGCTTGAAGATCTTGCTAGGCAGAGTTAGCTGGTGGCCTGGGCCAAAGACACCTCGCCGGCCCTCGCCCGCCCACTCGGCCTCCAATGAGCTCGGAGGGCTCGTTGTCCACCCGCCCACCCACCCTGCTGCGCGAGCAAGACGTCGCCCATGCTCGCCGCGCTCGCAAGAGATTATGCCCCCACCCACCCCTCCACCACCTCCGCCTCCCCCACCTGTTGCTCGCACACACTCACGTCGCATCCTTGCCCGCGTTGGCGACAATAATCCCCGCGCCGCCCGGGTGGATCTCAATAAACTCGGTCACGTCGTATACCTTGCCGTCGATGATCACCCAGCAGTCGTCGCGCGAGTTGTGCTTCTGGACCTCGTCGAACGAGATGCCCGCGGCGCTGGCCCCAGCGAGCTTGGGCTTGGCGTCGAGGCGGGCGGGTGAGGCGAGGGCGTACGCGGCCGTCTGGGATAGGTCAGCGGTGGCACGGGGACGAGCTTACCATCGTGATGCCGGCGGCGAGCGCGGCGCCGACACGCCAGTCGAGCGTACGCGCCGCGCGGGCGCTCGAGCTGGCTGCGCGTCGTGGGCCGGCGGCGGAGAGCTGTGCGCGCGCGCGCGACGCGGCGCGGAGGGCGTTGCGGAGGGACATGGTGAGGCTGATGGGGGGGTGCGTGCTCGCAAGACGCAGGATATGTACACCGCTGCGAGGTGTGCCCAGACACTCCACGGGTGTGTAAACTCTTTGCATTTGCTTGGAGGAGGTAGTACTACCGGTCCGGACTTCCGGTGGGGTGTGTGCCATAGGGCCGTGCCAAGCGGCACTGGCGGTTTGTCGGCCAGATGCGCGTCACGTGATATAATGTGCGCCCCTCAGCGGCGGATAACTCACCCGGCGCGCGGCGGCATCTGCCGGGCCGCCGTAACGGAGCTGGGCGACGGCGACTGCCCCTCCCACCACTCAGCGCGCGCGGATGACTCGGCAACTCGGGGCAATACTGCCCCGCACCGGGCTGATCAGCGCGCGAGGAGGTGGACTGCGACGAGATACATAGCTGCGGCGCGCTGCCATACACCGGCTGCTCATCCCCACGCAATGGCCTCTAGCAACATGTCACGTCCCATCCTCCGTGCGCTGGCACGCACACGCCCCGGCGCGCTGCGCGGCGCACCGACCGGCCACAACGCACGCGCTGTGGCGACAGTCGCAGGCGCCTCGGGGTCCAAGTCGGGGCGATACCTCGCCCTCGGCGGCGCGGTGGGTGTATGAGCCCGTTCAAGCGCTGACCCCAGATCGCGCTGTCCGCCGCCGCGGCGTACTGGTCCACGCGCGAGGCGCGCCTCGACGCGCGCAAGCCAGCAGCTGCCAAGACAATCACGTACGCCGAGGTGCAGAGGCACAACTCGCCCGACGACTGCTGGGTCGTGATCGGCGACAAGGTGTATGATCTGACCGAGGTGGGCTGCGGCAGCGTGTGCCTGCACGCGCGCTGACACACGCACCAGTTCGCCAAATCCCACCCCGGCGGCACGGCGCCCATCTACAAGGTCGCCGGGCGCGACGCGACCGTGCTCTTCGAGCCAATCCACGCGCCGGGGATCATCGAGGCGCGGCTCGGCCCGTCCGCCGAGATCGGGGACATTGACCTCGCGACGCTTCCCCCGCGCCCCGTCGTCGTCGACAACGCCGCCGACGACGACGAGCGCGAGATCGACCTGGCCGAGATTGTCGGCCTGCCCGACTTTGAGGACGCCGCGCGGCGCAAGATGAGCGCCAAGGCGTGGGCGTTCATCTCGGCCGGCGCGACCGACATGCACAGCGTCGCGCTCAACCGGTCCGCGTTCAACGCCATCCTCTTCCGGCCGCGGTACCTCGTCGACATGGACTCCGTCGACGCGAGCACCGAGATGATGGGCCAGCGCACCTCGCTGCCTGTTTTCATCGCGCCGACGGGCATGAGCGGGCTCGCGAACGCCGTCGGCGAGCCGGCATTTGCCGAGGCCGCGGGTGAGTGCGACGTCATCCAGATGGTGTCGACGAACGCGAGCTCGCCGCTCGCGTCGATCGTCGCCGCGCGCTCGGTACCGGACCAGGTACAGTTCATGCAGCTGTACGTCGACCGGCAGCGCGCCAACACCGAGGCGCTGCTGAAACGCGTGAACGAGTACGGCATGAAGGCGCTGTTTGTTACCATCGACTGCCCGGCGCCGGGCAAGCGCGAGGCGGATGAGCGCTCGCGCGCCGCGGTGGAAGTGTCGTCGGGCATCTCGGGCGGCAAGGTCGCCGCCGACAAGAAGGGCGGCGGCGTCGGCCGCACGACGGGCCAGTTCATCGACCCCAAGCTCAAGTGGGAGGACATCGCGTGGATCAGGAAGCACACCCCGCTCCCGCTCGGCGTCAAGGGCGTGCAGTGCGTCGAGGACGCGATCAGGTGTGCCGACATGGGCGTGGACGCGATCTACCTCTCCAACCACGGGTAAGTGTGGCGTGGGCGGCGAGGGCGTGGGGCGGAGGGTCGGTCGGGAGTCTGCGCTGACATCACAGCGGCCGCGCCCTCGACGGCGCCGAACCAGCCTTGTACACCCTCCTCGAGCTGCGCAAGCTCCGCCCAGACGTGTTCGACAAGTGCGAGGTGTACCTCGACGGCGGCGCGCGCCGCGGCACCGACGTCGTCAAGGCGCTGTGTCTCGGCGCCAAGGGCGTCGGCATGGGACGGCCTTTCCTGTACTCGCTCACGTACGGCAAGGAGGGCGTGGTGCACGCCATCGAGAGTGGGTTGGGGCTGTGGGGTGTGCGCTGACCCCAGTTCTGCGCGACGAGATCGAGACGACAATGAAGTTGCTTGGCGTGCGCAAGATCAGCGAGCTCGGCCCGCACCTGGTCAGTCGTTTGCCGACACGCCGCTGCCTCTGACCCAGCTGACTCCTGCCTCCCAGCTCAACACCCGCGCGCTCGACCCCCTCGTCGCCGACAAGATCGAGTACGGCCCCAACGAGCCGTACCGCCCCAAGTGAGCGCAGCCCTATTTGTACATATGCATAGTGTGTGACACGAACAACAATCTATATCTATTCATCCTTGCCAAGCACGCCGTTGCCGGCCACGACAACCCGGCGCGCCCACTCGCGCACGACCGGGATGCCCTGCTGCTGGAACGCGAAGCGCGGCAGGTTGGCGTTGCGCGCGACAATCGTCGCGTGTGAGTTGAACACGGCGGGGAACCACGCCACGACGCGTTCCAGCTGTGGCACTGCGGACAAGTTGCGGATCATGGCGCGCTGCTCGGTGGACAGGAGCGGCTGCGTCCCCGGCGACTGGGGCGAGAGCGCTGGCGTCTCGGCGCCATTACCCGCGTCGTCGTTGGCGCCGTCGGCGTCGTCTTCAGGGCCTTCGCCCTCGTCGTCGCTTGCGCTTGTCAGGCCATGCAACAGTCTGCTGCTGCTGCCAGAGCTGTGCAGCTTGATGCGCTCTGCCGACTGGAACGAGTGGAGCGTGAAGGTCGCGGCACTGGGCGGTCAGCTTCGCAACCATGCACCCCACAGCTGATACGCACATGAATGTGAGCACGACAGGCAGCAAGAACGGCATGAGCGGGAAGAGCGCATATCGCAGCGGTCCGCGCCACGGCAGGAAGAACACGGGCGGGAGCCATGGTCTAACGGCCTTGGGCAGTGCTTTGGCTGGCGTCACGGTAGGCTCGGCCGCGCCGCTCTCGGTGCTCGCGTCCACCGCCGTGTCGACCTCGTCCACCTCGTCGTGGACGTAGTGCCGTGTGACGATATTGCGCTCGTCCACCTCGACGCACACGACGCCGGCCTCGTGCTCGATGAACGGGTCGTGGTCTGTGATCGCCGCGGTGGGGTAGGGCACGGTCAGGTCGTTGACGCCGTTTGCCAGGATCGTGACGGTGGGAAACTGGCGCAGGGCAGTGAGATATATCGACTCTGACGGGTTAGTGGCTGACATACATTCCGCGTACCCACCAGGATCTGTCAGCACCGTCAGCAGCGGCCGGTTCTTGCCCCGCTTTGGCAGCTTCTTGTCCGTGTCGAGGAGGTACAGCTGCCGCCCGGTCCGGCTGAAGAGATGCTGACCGATCGCGTGTACCGCCGAGTTCTTCCATGAGCCGTAGCGCAGCACGCCGAGGTGCGGCGTCGCGATCGTGCTGAACGACGCCGGGCGGTGCGCGGTGAAAAAGCTCGGCGTGCGCGCGTGCAGGTCGCCGATGAGCGCGCGCGCGATCAGCCCTCCGAGCGAGTAGCCTGTCTGGCGGGGTCAGCGCGGCGGCGGCGGCGCACTCACGATGCTGAACGCGACCACGTCCTTGCCCTCGGCGTCGAGGCGCGCGATCTCCTCGTCGATCTGGCGCCGGTGTCAGCGGTCACGCGTCGCCGCCGCATGCATGCCCGTCGGCCATGCGACGCCACCCACCTCGTCGGCGGCGCGGTGCGCGTTCACATCAATACCGTCCCATGTCCGCTGGCCGACATAGGATTTGGCGACGAGCACGGCGAGCTGCGGCGCAGACGCGCCCACGTTGTCGCCGTCGCTCCCTCCGTCATCGGCACCCTTGCGCAGCTCGTCGTGCAGGGCGGCCGCCTCCGCCTCGAGGCACCATAGGTTGGCGGGTGCGCCGTACAGCCCGTGCAGGAGCACGACGAGGTGTACGGGTGTTCGGGGTTGGTCCCTGTCCGACATTAGTTGTTGACGACTGTGGTGTTATGCGCCGGTGGTGGTGTGGGATACAAAGTCGGAAATAAATCGATGATGTCGTTTGATTTCTTGTGCGTGTCGTCAGTCGCCGTCGAAATGATCAGGTGCGGTGGAGGCGGCGGCGGCGGCTCAGGGCGGCTATGCAGCAGACGGCGTAAAATGCTTGTATGCGTCTTGCCTTGCTGCGAGCTGCTGCAGGCTGCTGGCTAGCTGGCTGCTGCGGGCCGTACTGTAGACGAGCACCTCCTGAAGCCGGCCGGTCCCTAACCACGAGCCAGCATTCCGTCGGTGGCGGAGGCAGCAGCTTAGCAGCAGCGGGCTCTGTACGTTTCAGTTGCAGCCCTTGGCACCACTCTGTGACGTACCACCACCAGCGCGGAGACAAGGGAGAGGGCCCACTAAGGGAGGTTCGGAAAGGGTTTGTTCGGCTACGCTTTCTGATGCTGTTTGCTTGCAGTACGCAGCCAGCGCAGTGCACAGGCACAGAGCGTAATACTCTGGTGCACCGGCTCGTCGTGCTCTCTTATAGGCTGCGTACCTGCAGAGCAGCAGAGCAAGCGGGATGCAGGCTTTAGAGTGGCTCCTGATTGTTGTTGCTGCGAGATTGACGACAGTGGCTGCTGGTGGTCTAAGGGCACACAAAGAGAGAGTTTGGCACAAGCAAGCAAGGGGCGAGGGGCGATCACCGGCCCGTACTGCTGCTGCTCCATCGCGCGCACACCGCACCATCAACACGCTCGCCGCCCGCTCAGTTCACATCGCTTCCGACTCTTCTCTCTCGCTTGCATCGTCTCCATTCTCTTCTCTTGCATTGCATTGCACCCGCACCGCCATCATCGCATTGTCCTCGAGCTCAGCACACGCCCGCGCTCATCGTACTTTGTCGCTTTGCCCCCCCCTCCCCTCCCTCATCTCGGCGGCCTAATCTGAGACAAGCCGCCCACGCCCAGCGCCCCGTTGCCCATTGCCGCCCGTGTCCTTGGCTCGAGCGTCAATATCATCCCATCGCCGCTCTGGGCGCTGTTCACTCCAGCCTAGAAGCCCTCGGCGTCACGCTCGCCCCCGAGGTAGCGTAGATCCGCCAAAATGTCAGACAACAACGAAGGCAACATTTCGTGAGTTGCAACGTCCTCACCACTGCCCCAACTTTCTACCTTCCTTGAAGCCGACCCCCTTGCCTACCTCCCCCATGCTGCCCATACCAAATATCACACCAGATCCTCTAACACCCATCAGCGAGCAGGCCAAGTCGGCCACGACCCAGTCGTTCATCACCTCCCTCGTGACCAACTTGGTTATCGCCGGCGCCGAGTTGGTCCTTTTCCTGGCCTTGCGCAGACTGATTCGAGGAGTGTAAGTACCACCAGGCTGCGGATGAGCCCTACCTGACGCTCGGCAGGTACGAGCCACGCACGTACATTCCTCCACGCAAGGAGCAGAGCCCTCCCATTGGAAAGAATGTACTCGCTCCATTCTGGAAGATATACAAGGGTTAGTACCCGCGCCTCGCGCCTCACGCCGCTGACGATGGCAGCCGACCCCAAGGACATTCTCAGGAAGAATGGCGTCGACCCCTACGTGTTTGTGAGGTTCCTCTGGATGCTCACAAAGATCATGATTCCCATTTGGGGTGTTTCCTGGCTTATCCTCTTCCCCGCCGATGCGGCAGGGAAAACTCAAGGCAAGGCCGGTCTGGACATGTTCACCTCTGGAAACATTGCCAATCTTGATCGCTGGTGGGCTCATCTCTGGCTCGCCTACTTGTTCAATGGTGAGGGAGAGACGCCCGTGACATCACCACTGACGCCCCAGGCTGGATCATGTACAACATCTGGGTTGAGATGAAGCACTGGCTTCAGGTCAGGCAGGACTACCTCGTGTCTCGTAACCATTCGCGTCTTGCCCAGGCCAGTACTGTGCTTGTCACGGGTATTCCTCCTCACCTCATGGACGAGGAGAAGCTCGAGCAGCTCTATTCGTACCTTCCTGGCGGCGTCAAGCGCATCTGGCTCAACCGGTAGGTTGTTGAGCAATAAACAAGCGCTAACCTGTAGCAATCTTAAGGATATGCCCGATATTTATGACCGTCGCATTAAGGCTTGCAAAGTTCTGGAATCTGCCCAGGTCAACCTGATCAAGTCGGCCCAGAAGAGGCACAACAGCGCCCAGGTCGAAGTTTCCAAGCTTGAGAAGAAGGGCAAGCCCATCCCCGGCAAAGTGCACCGCGCCGCGACTATGTACGCGGACGAGAGCGAGGAGGGCATCAGAATCGGGGAGCTCCTTGTCCCTCGTGAGGATCGTCCAAAGCACCGCCTCAAGCCGAAATGGGCCCCCTTTGGCCTGGGTTTCCTCGGCATCGGTCAGCAAGTGGTACGTACGGCGCACTGGAATGGACGGAGTGGGGCCACTGACATGAGCCAGGATGCGATCGACTGGGCGCGCCAGGAGATTGTTCAAACCACCCAGCAGCTCACGTACGAGCGTCAGCGGCTGGCACAGGATATTGACACGCCCGGCCACGCGGATGAGACGTACCCTCCGCTGTCCTCTGCTTTCATTCACTTCAACCAGCAAATTGCCGCCCACATGGCCCAGCAGTGCCTCGCCAACAGCAAACCGTACACCATGAACCGCCGGTTCATCGAACAGTCGCCCAAGAATGTCATCTGGAGCAACATGTCTTTGTCCGATTACGAAGTCAACGTCCGCACACTCGTTTCATACGCAATCACTATTGGTCTACTCATTGCCTACGCCCCCGTCTCCGTCTTCATCGGTTCGCTGTCCAGTGCCCGCACTTTGACTCAAAAGTTCACGTGGATGGCGTGGATTAATGGCGACGACTTTGGGAAGAAGCTGCTCCAGGGTGTTATTTGCGGTATACTGCCGCCTGTGCTGCTTGCTGTGATCTTCATGCTCGTCCCCATCATCCTCCGACAGCTGTCCAAGCACCAGGGCATGGTCAGCAAGACCGAAGTCGAGCTCAGTCTCATGACCAGGTTCTTCGTGTTCCTTGTCATCGTGCGTCACAAATAAACAGCTGCGTGCTAACTCGGAACAGCACAAGTTCATCATCCTTACGCTTTCTTCTGGTCTCGTTGCATCGATCCAAGACATTGCCAACAACCCCGCATCGATCGCCACGACGCTTTCCAGGCAGCTCCCTCTGGCGTCCACTCTTTTCATCACAATCTTGCTCACTCAGTTTACCGGCACTATGGGTACCCTACTCATGCCCGTGTCCGTGGCTCTTTACTACGTTCGAGTCATCCTCGGAGGTGGTACTCCGCGATCGGTCTTCAACTCGCGCTACAAGCTCCCAAGCATACAGTGGGGTACCACATTCCCCAACGTGACCGTGTACGGGGTCATCAGTGAGTTGTTCGGCAATGTTCATCTTGCTGATACCACAGTGTTCTCGTACATGATGATTTCACCAGTTATCAACGGCTTCGGCGCCGCTTTTTTCGCCATGAGCTTCTTCATCTACAAGTACTTGTTGCTGTACGTTGACGAACAACCGACGGCCGAGGATACTGGCGGCCTCTTCTTCCCCAAGGCCATCACCCACCTCTTTGTCGGCCTCTACATCCAGGAAGTGTGCCTGGCGGCTCTCATGTTCCTCGCGCGCGGTCCAGCGCCTGCTTACAAGGCTGCTGCTGTGCCCCAAGGCGCTATGATGGTGGTCCTTATTGCCATCACAGTTGCCTGCAACTATGTCCTCAACGTCGCCTACGACCCGCTCAAGACCTCGCTCCCACTCTCGCTGGCTCACAAGTCGTACGGCATGTCCAACTCGGAGCAGGGCGACAAGGGGAGTGTGGATTCTGACGAAGACGACCCGAGAGTGAGCACGTCGAAGCGTCCGCTCAACCCTGTTCCTTCTGGGCTTTCCAGCCCTGAGAAGTCGACGGTCGAGTACCCGACCAGACCGTCCAGAAACGGTAGCACGACGACGTTTAGCTCTGGAGCCGACAAGTCGGACGTGTTTGTCGACGCGTCTTCGTTCAACGGCGACGTCAAGTACAACCCCTACGACAGCGACTATGAACGGGGGAAGCAGTCTCTCGAGGTTCCACGCCCTGCGTTTTCGCACAACGGGTCGCGAGGGCCGTCACGTTCCTCGTCCAAGGCCAGCCTGCCACTGCAAACGGTGCCCATCCCGGCCAATGAGAACCGCGACGGAGACGTCGAGCTGGGTAACATGGGTTCCAAGAATGACTCAAAGGCCGACGTTTATGAGCCGGAGACCGAGGAGGAGAAGGAGGACCCGTACTTTGCCCAGCCTGGTGGGCCGGGTGTACTCCGAGGCCTCCAAGACGACGGTCAGGACCCGGCGGCCTTCTTCCACCCTGCGTCCAAGGAGCCGCAGCCGATCATCTGGCTTCCGAAGGACATTCTTGGCCTGACATCTGTCGAGCTGGAGGAGAACCACACCATGGGCATCCGCAGCACGAGCAAGAATGCGCGGATGACAGACGAAGCCAAGATTATTGTGTACGGGCCGCAGCCGGACGACCATGAGGACGACAAGGTGCTGTGGGACATGGCTGTGGCCGTGTAGACGGGCGGAGGAGTGGAGGCCATCTTGTATAACGACACGCGCGTCTACGCACGCACCGACACACTGTTTCACAGAAAAATGACTTATATTTTGTCCCTACATCTAGTTGCGGGATGTATCTATCGCGGAGTCGTCGAGCGAAGCGGGACGGCGAGGGGGCTGTTGGGTGGGTGCCAGTTTGATGAAAGCAGTCGCGGAGTTTGCTGCGAGCCAGGGCAGTAGCAGCAGGTTTCGGATCCAGAGACGCTGCGCAACCTTCGCATCGTCTGGGCGACCGCATCGTGCTTCTCCACTGGAACGGTGGCCTATCCGGAGGCTGCTACGCCCGCCCGCCGATCCGCTCGGCCATCACATCAGGAGTGCCACTCGAAACAGCCCTGTGGATGTGAAGCGAAACACCGGCTGGCCGCGGGAGGAGTGGGAAGAGTGCGGCAACATGACGTGGTGCCGCATCCCGTTCCTGGTGGTGTCGCAGGAGGGCAGAAGGCAGGTGCTAGAACCCGCCGTGTCACGAGGGGGGAGGATGAATGCGCGGATGGCAGCCAGGCGGCCATATAAAGGCGCCTGCCGTGCTCGCTGCAGGACATTACACCCATCCATCCACAAACAGCACAGCACACAATGGTCCACCACGCCCACCACCACGACGCCGACCCCGCCCTTGCCGTGAGTGGCGTGCAGTGCCGCCCGTCCCCCTCCCCCGCAGCTAACCCCCGCCCCAGGCCGCCGGCATCCCCAACGTCGCCAACGAGACGGCTGTCGAGGAGGCGCTCAACCAGCCCCGCGCGGTCGAGGACCAGTCGTGAGTGGCCTCGCTGGCCTCGCTGGCCTCGCCCCCGCACCCCCCGCCCCCACTTACACCCACCCCCAGCTACGTCAAGCAGGTGCTCGAGGCGTACGTCGCCAACAAGGAGAAGCAGGGCGACGCGCCCGACGAGATCAGCAAGAAGCTCCTCTGGATCGAGCAGCGTGTGAGTGTGTTGGCGGGGATGGATGGCCAGGCGGCCGTGGCGTCGCCACGGGCCCGCCCTGGCGCCCGCCTGCCGTCGCCGTCGTTGCGCTCGCACTCGCGCTCGCTCGCACCACTGACATCATCCCAGTTCCCCCACTTCAAGAACGTCGTCAACCAGGTCACCAACGAGAAGGGCCTCAAGAGCATCTCGTCTGTGTAAATTGCGCGATGAATCATGTGTCATGAAGACGTTGGGCGAGCGCAAGGTTGGGCTCGTTGGCAGCACTCTCGGTCCTCATCCGCAGACGTGTTCTTCCTGCTCGCTCGTAGGCCCTGACACACCTGCCAACGCCTCACCACGCCTTGTCGCAGCTCTCCCCCCACTCTAACAAGATGCTATAATGCATAATACTACTAATGATACGCAACAATGCACTTCTTACACTTCGCTCATCCGCGGCGCCTTGCGCTTCTTGCTCTTCCGCTTCCCATCCACCACCTCGGGCTCGTCCGGCGTCCCAGGGCTCTTGGCCGTCTTGCTCGACGTCTTGACCGGCGTCGAGACGGAGCGCCCGGTAGACGCAGCAACACCGTTCGGTCTCGCCTTGGCCTTTCCAAGGCCCGTGGCCGCCTTGGACTTGGCCGGCGCAGACGCAAGCAGCTCGCGGAAGTAGACCTCAAGCTCGGCCACGTCCGCATCCTGCACTCTCCTGATGGCGTCCGAGTCCAACGCCAGCGGCGCAGCACCAATCGTAGGCGCAACGTCGTACTCGATGGCCTCGCCTGCCGCCTGCGCCTCCTCCTCGCCCTTCGACCCCAGCAGCTCGTCCATGAACGCGTCGAACAGCATGCCGACGGGGGGAAGGGTGTGACTTGGGCCGTCAAACACCTGTGCCGGGTGGCCGGCCGCACGACGCTGCAGAGCCGACACGGCGACAGCCGCCTGCTCGGGCTCGGGCTTGTCGTCCAGGTCGTCCAAGAACGCATCCTTGCCAAACATCTCTTGCCAGATGGACGTCGCGCGAGACGCCGGGGCCGCAGTGATGGCGCGGGCTGCGGGCGCAGCCGAGGCCTGCTGATAGCCGAAGCGGTAGATTTCGCCCGTGGCCGCAATGCCGACGAGGTGGTGGTTGGCAGAAGGCAGAGCAGCGAGCGCTGCAAACTTCGACTTGAGGTGGATCGTCTGCTCCGGTGTCGAGTTAGGCTTGTAGAACGCAAGCGCAGTCACGTCCTTGCCCGTCGTGTATGACAACGCGTAGCCAGTTGGGAGGCCAAGAAGAACCTCGACAAGCTGGTCGACCTTGGTGTACACAGCCTCGCACGACAGCAGGTCCCACACCGTAACGCCCCTTGGCGAACCGGCGGCCACAAGGTATCGGCCTTCACTTCCTGCGAACGCGGCCCTCTTGGCAACAACCGCCGACTCGAGAGTGCGCACCAACACGTTGCTTTCCGTGTCCCACAGACTGATAACAGTACCGTGAACAAGCGCGACAAGCGTGCCGTCGGGAGAAAACGCTGCCGACGAGACACCGAGCGAGCGGTACTTGAACGTCGAGCGGGCCGTCCAGTACACTTTAAAGCCGTCAGCATTTAATCGCAAGCAAAAGAAAAGGAGAGCCCGCGATGGTCTCAGAAGGTAGAAGTGGGGTATCCTCAGCAATTGTAGGACTGTTGAGCTTGATAAATTTAAGTTGTTCATCACTGAACATCGCGGGCTGGGTGGGGTGGGGGAGACGAAGGAAACGACACTTACAGTCGGTGATGGCAGGTTTCTTGGATGATTTACCTGTTTTGTCAGCTACGCTCAAAGGTGTATTCAACAATGGTCTCCTCAGGATTGCAGAACATGGATTCCCCATTGCCCGGAGGCTCTGGATAGGTTGTAATGTGTTGTTTGTTTGTCATCACCGGAGAGGTGGAGGGAGGGGAGAAAGACACTCACCATTGTCGCTCTTCTTGGTCTGGCGAGGGTGCCAGATCTTGACCGTACCGGACGAGCAAGCTGTCAACGCCAGAGGCTCCTGGTCTGAGCCCAGCGAGCTGAATGACAGCGCAGCAATGTTCTCCGAACCGTGGGGACGGGGGTACTGAGTGTTGACAATGTATCGCTCGCCGTTCCAGCGCCAGAACTTGAGCGTCTTGACAAAGCCACCGCCCTCATCAATGTCGCGCTTGCGTCCCTCCACCGTGGCCATCCATTCTGACCGGCCGTCGCGGGGAGGGGAGAAGGCAACCTGCTCAACAGCAATCGGTGACAGCTCCTTGTCGTCACGCTTCGAAACACGGTTCGAAGGGGCCACCTCGAGGTCGAACAGCACCGAAGATGCTATTGGGTCGATGAACTGAAGTGTCGAAGGGTGGGAAGAGGGAACAACCAAGGCCTTGGTCGAGGGGTGGACGGCAAGCGGGTAAGGGCCGGATGTTGTTGGGCGGAGAGGGTCGAGACGGACACCCTGGCCAACAGGCGAGACCTGGCCTGTGGCCGAGCCGACACGGACGACCGAGCCGTCGGCCAGACCCATCCAATATTCGTCCTCAACACCGCGAGATCCTTGCCTGACGGCAACACTAAGCAGTGGTCTGCCACCAAGGCGGGGGATGTACTCGCGCTTGCCCGACGCAAGGTGCCACTGGACCAGCACGCTTTCCTCACCGACCGAGAGGATCTGGGCACCGCCAGACGTAAATGTGATGGCAGCGACAGCGTGAGCGTGCCAGTGCAGTGATGTTGTTGGGAGGCGCTTCTCCGTGTCGGCGTAGAGAGGCTTGTCAGCCGACTCGGCCTGCTGAGCAGCAACAGCCGCGGCGTCCAGCTGGCGGAAAGCCTGGCCGAGGCCATGCCACAGTCGGATGATACCACGGCGGTCGCCGGTAGCAAACCATTCCTCCTGCTTCGAACCAGCCTTGCGATCGGGGGCGAACGCGCCACAGGTGAAGTTCTGGTCGGAGACAAACTTGACGCAGTTGACGCGCCAATGGTCCTCGGCGGGGTCCTTTGGCAGGCGGTACACGTACGCCTTGGTCCCTGCGAGGGCGACGAGATATGTTCCGCGAGGGGACATCATGAGGGCCTTCGGCTCGGCACGAAGCTTGCCCACAACAGTGTGGGGGTTGCACCAATTTTCAGTCGCCGAGGCTGGCCGTGTGACGGGCGCGAGCTGGGTTCGCAGCACACGGTGCTGAAGATGCGAGCCATCGTCCTTGGGCTTCTTGCCGTGCTTGGGGTTGGTGACCGTCGCAAAGATCCACCACTTCTCGCCAACCTGGCCGACAGTGATCTGGCTGATCGACGAGTCTTCCACCAGCCGGATAGTGCGGATGTGGCGGCCCTCGACCCAGTCCCAAATTTTGATGGTGCCATCGAGCGAGGCCGTTATCAACTGGAGCTGGTTTGTAGGGTGGAGAATGAGCGCCGTGATAGGCTTGCGGTGTCCATTAGGATCGGTGGAGGAGAGGGTGGAGAGACGAGTAAAGTTTGGTGCCTCCGAGGAGTGGACCGCTACACCGGTGGACGACACGGCGAAGTAGAAGCTGGAGTGTGAGCATGCAGCTCGAACAAGCAGAGGACAGCTGCGAACTTACCGACCATCCCTCGACCACACTGGTGGGACAGAGGAAACTTCACTCCGTGCGATGGGGATCACGTCCCACGTCGAGCCGGCGGCACGTTTTGGTGGGCGCGATGGCCCGGCTTTGGGCGTCGAGGACGTGCCCGCAGCGGCTGCGCCGTCGACAGCGGCCGCGCCATCTGGGCGATGCTCCCTTGCCTTTCGTCGAGGCCGGCGTTCTGACGCCGTCTTGGCGACTGTGAGCAACTCTCCCATTTCTGGGTGAAGTTTGTGGAAGAGAGGGCGAATCTTATAGGCAGCCAGAGATGCTAAGAGGGGGCGAGAGATCAAAATTATGGCGGGGACGAGGTGCGAGCAGTGATATTAAGAGGGGTACCAAATAAATAATGGACCCAAGAGTTTAAATGGGGTGTATTATTAAAGATTCCCACGTGGCCCATTTTGCAGTTTCGCGATTCCCTTTTGTGCTCTGTCGCTGCTGGCTGCTCGTGCAGCTCGGTGGTGGTGGTGGGTGGTGGCTGCAGCGACGACGAGGCCATCACAGACATCGCTCTCGCCAACCCCTCCATTTCCATCAACTATCTCAAAATGGCACTCGACTTTGTCCTGCCAGCGATCCACGACAACGAGGACGGCTCCTGGGGCCCGAGCACCAGCACCATCCCCGCCCCGTTCAAGGAGTGAGTACCGTCACCAAATAGCAAAAAAAAGTCGGTGACGCTGACCCCCAACAGCATCCCTTACGCCCCCTTCTCCAAGTCGGACAAGATCACCCGCATCGCCGACTGGCATGACCCCGCTGCCGAGGGTGCCGCGTCCTCGACTGCCCGTGGCGGCCGCCAGGCCTTCTCGGTCTCGGCCAACCGCCGCCCCGGCCGCGAGGCGTACGGCGCGTCCGAGGTGAACGCGTTCGGCTACGTGCACGACGAGGACGAGAAGAGCTTCTCGCTCGTCGACAGCAGCAGCCGTGCCGCTGGCCGTGGACGCGGTGCCGCCCGTGGACGCGCGACCCGTGGCATCCAGCCTGCGCGCCCCGGCGCCTCGCGCGGTGGCCGCCTTGGTGCCCCCTCTGGCCGTGGCGGCTTTGCCCAGCGTGGCCGTGGCGGCGGACGTGGCGGCTACGGCGGCTACGACAAGCCCCAGCGCACCCGCGACTCGTCGGTGACGATCGGCGCCGACTGGGAGCAGCTCGAGGAGATCGAGTTCTCGCGCCTCAACAAGCTCAGCCTTGGTGTCGACACCCCCGAGGACCTCTCGCAGTACGGAACCCTCCAGGCGTACGACCGTACATTCGACCGCATCAACACCCGCAACGAGAAGCCCCTCGAGATCCTCGACCGTGTCAGGTACAACATCACGACAAGCGACGACCCCATCATCCACCAGTACGCCGAGAAGAAGGAGGCCCAGATCTTTGCTACCGACCAGATCCTCGCCGTGCTCATGTGCACGCCCCGCTCGGTCAACTCTTGGGACATTGTTCTCGACCGCCGTGACGATCAGCTCTTCCTTGACAAGCGTGAGGGCGGTCCCTTCGAGTTCCTTACCGTCAACGAGAACGCTGCCGACCCTCCCCCCGATGCCGACGGCGACAACAACATCAACTCGGCTGCGTCGCTCTCGCTCGAGGCTACCTACATCAACCAGAACTTCTCGTCGCAGGTCATTGAGGCCAAGTCCAAGGCCTACACCCCTCACCCCAACCCCTTCTACTCGCCCGAGGAGGAGACTGAGCCCCTCGCCTCGACCCTCTACCGCTACCGCAAGTTCGACCTCTCGGTCAACGAGGACGAGGACCTCAACATCATTGTCCGTACCGAGGTCGACGCGTACGTCGGCAAGAGGAGTAACCTCATCACCGTCAAGGCGCTCAACGAGTACGACCCGCGTGCCCAGGGCGCCAAGGCGCTCGATTGGCGCAAGAACCTCGACACCCAGAAGGGTGCCATTGTCGCCAACGAGATGAAGAACAACTCGGCCAAGCTCGCCCGCTGGGCCGTCCAGTCGTACCTTGCCGGTGCCGAGGCCATGAAGATGGGTTACATCTCGCGTGCCAACCCCCGCGACGCCCAGCGCCACGTCATCGTCGGCACCCAGTCGTACAAGCCTGTCGACTTTGCTCGCCAGATGAACGTCTCGCTCGCCAACGGCTGGGGTATTGTGCGCACCATTGCCGACATTGCCCTCAAGCAGCCCGAGGGCAAGTACATTATTGTCAAGGACCCCAACCACCCCATCATCCGCCTCTACAAGGTGCCCGAGGACGCGTTCGAGGCTATTGACGAGGAGGAGGAGGAGTAGATCTTTGTTGTGTTACTTGATGCATGGGCTGATTGATGTGTGGGCGGGCGTGCTGGGCGGGCGTGCTGGGCGGGCGTGCTGGGCGGGCGTACCTGCGGTCAAGCATGGGGAGCCGTATTGTTGGCAGTGTTGTTGCTAGACCAGTGCTGCGAGGTCATTGTTGCTGGACCCAGTGTGACTGCTGATGCCTCGATGACATGGTTGCCAGTACCTGCAGGCGATTGTCTCGCCGTACCCATTCAGTTGTTCGTGTCTACAACCAGAGGGAAAACCTGAGGGCGAGAAGGGATGCGCGGCGCCGACATCTAGCGTCTCCCCATAGGTATGGGGCAGGTGCCATGGTAGTGTGCGCGCGCATGTGTGTGCGTGCGCCTGCTGCACCTTATGCGTGCCGGAAGTACTGCCACCCGACCCAGTTTGCGATCGCGAACCACGCCGTGACGGGAACGAGCAGCGGGACGAGGTACTTGTAGTGTGTGTCTGCGCACAGCTGGGCGACGACGGGGAGGGTGAGGCCGAGCTGTGGTGGAATCAGCGGGCGCGGGCCAGGCGGGGCCAAGCCACATACAGGACAGACGAGGTACGACGCAGCGAGGAGGGCCGCGAGGGCGCCGCCTGCCGCGCAGCTTGCGGACAGGGCGTACAGCTGCGAGGCGGACAGGCTGGAGAGCGTCGTGCCCTCGAGGGTGGGTTGCACGTATGGGCTCTTGTGCTTGTCGCGTTTCGGCATTGTTGTTTACAATTGAGTGGGATGTGAAACTTGAAGCAGCGGGTTTGGTGTGAGCACTGTGCGTGCCTTGTCGTCGTCACTGGTGGTGCCACTGGTGGGGGGCTGATGGCCGAGTGGAGGGATGAGACACACACAACTAGAACCACCACACACCGAACACTATCGCTCCATCAACACAAGACGCAGGTCTCACTCTCAACTCTCTGCATCGCTACCACGCATCGCACAGCAAGCACAGTCAGCGGCGTAACATTCAGTATTCATCGCACGTCCGCCCCCACCCACCCAGTCTTGAGGTGTAGATGACTGTGCCCCGACTCATCGCTAGCCCACCAGCTAGATGACCAGCACCGAGAGCCCAGCCGTCGCCGCACTCGTCACGCCGCCGCGGCCACGGCCGACGCTTGCGACGCTCGTGCCCCCCGACGGTGCCGCGGGCCCGCACGCACCACCGAGCGCGAACGTGAGCTTTGCCAGCGGCTCGACCGGCTCAGCGGACGGCGGCAAGCGTGTGCTCCGGCGGCTGAGCTCGCTCTTCCACCACGCCGACACGCCCGACTTTGCCCACCAGTCGCACGATGTGCCCGAGAGCCCGATCGCAAGCGACGACGGGATCACTGTCGACGAGCCGGAGCCGATCGAGGACCGCGTCGGGCTCAAGGTGCTCGTTGTCACCTGGAACATGGGCGATGCCTTGGTGAGTTGTGGCCCGAGGAGGAGCTGACCGCCAGCCGAAGGGCGACCTTGCGGTTCTGCTAGGCGACGTTCCGACCTACGATCCGCCGCCAGAACGGGCAGACGGCGTGCCCCGCCTCCCGCTCGAGAACAAGCACCCGTATCATGTCGTCGTGTTTGCCGCGCAAGAGTGCCCCACGCCGAGCGGCGTACCGCGCGGGCTCGGTGGTGGCGTGCTGAAGGGTGCGGGGCTGCAAAAGCTCGACGCGCAGAAGCACAAAGACGGCAAGACGAACACGAAAGAGAAGGAGAAGGAGGACAAGGCGTTCAAGGAAGCCCTCAACGCCAAGGACAAGAAGGCGAATGGCTCGGCAAAGGCGACGCTCGAGACGGTAAAGGAGGGCCAGTCGACCGACTCAACTGGGGTGCGGACGCCGGCAGACGAGCTGCCTCCTCCGCCAGTGTGCGTGGATGAGGCGGCAGGTAGCTCGTCGCCACCGCTTACCCCGGCGTCGCTCCATTCGCCTTTCTCCCACCACCGCGGCCCGCTGGCGGCCAAGGGCTGGAGCGCGATGCTTGAAGGTGAGTGGTATGCTGAGCGCTGCTGACCTCCCAGAGTGGTTGACTGCCGGCCCGCCGCAGTTGCATCGTAATCTCGACCACCACCCGGTGCACCCGTCGCCGCTGCATGGTGTTCCATTGTCAGCAGATGTGGAGACACCCAAGGCGAGCCTCGCGCCGCCTGTGTTGACAGGCGCGCCGTATCCTTCCCCGATGTCGGACGTGTCGCCGGCAGAGACCCCACTTGAGCCTCCCATCGCGTCCGCATCTGCAGCCAAGCCTCCGGCTATCACGATTCCTTCCGCCTCAGGATCGGGAGCGATCAACAGGTCGTCGTCGATCAAGTCGGCGCTGGGCAGCTCGATCCCCGGGCCCTCGTCGTTCAAGGCAAGCAGCCTAACGTCCTCGTTCTCGTTCAAGATTCCCCAGGGCCGCCTCGGCCAGCCGATGGACGGGGATAGCGGCCTCTTGGGCCCACCAAACATCACCGAGCTGCCGCGCCACTTGGCCAACAAGTCGGGCGCAGACTGGCTCCTCACCCGCTCGCCGTCCGATAAGACGCTCGACCGGCAGCTGGAACGTCCACATGAGCAGTTCCAGGTCTTCCGCCAACCTGGCGCCGGTCCATACGTCAATGTCGCAAAGGAGCGCCTGCTTGGACTCTACCTTTCCGTCTTTGTCTTCAAGGGTTGCGAGCACCTTGTCCAAGGTGTGGACAAAGACTATGTGACCACAGGTCTCGCCGGCGGCCGCTTTGGAAACAAGGGTGGAATGTGGGTATTGCTCCAGTGATCGTGCTGACCCACCAGTGGCATTAGCCTCAACCTTGGGGGCCACCGCATGATGTTTGTCAACGCGCATCTTGCGGCACACACCGATCGGAACCAGGCTCGTCTGGACAACATCCAAAAGATCAAGTCGGAGCTCAAGCTTGACTGTTTCTTGCCGCCAGATGATCCGCGTGGACAGTTCGATGACATCACCGACCGTTTCGACACAGTCTTCTGGTGTGGCGACCTCAACTTCCGCGTCGACATCAGCTTGCTGCACGCCAAGTGGCTGCTCGAGCAGAAGAGATACAACGACGCGCTGATGTTCGACCAGCTCAAGAAGGCAATGGAAGATCCCAAGACGACACCACTGCCCGGCTTCCACGAGGCGCCAATCGACTTCATGCCGACGTTCAAGTACGACGTGTGGAAGTCGGTGCGTGCGACAAACAGAGAGCTGCGGAGGAGCCTTCGGAAGCGCAAGGGCGATCGGACGGAACGGCAGTCCATGGACTCTGTGAGACCTGGCGGCGCACTCGAGTTTGTGCCCGAAGGCGACCACGAGCACGAGCATGACAGCGACGAGCGGGTCGGCCCTGTCATCGAAGTCCCCGAGAATTCGCCCACACAGAACATCGCCGATATGTTTCCCGCGCAGTTGTCGCCTGTCCCGACGTCTCCGGACCTGCCAGAGGCCCCGCCAGATTGGCACTCTGTGACGTCGAGATCGAGCTACTACTACGACGACCCCAGTTTGGCCGACAGCAATGGCTTCTCGCAATCAGTTGCGTCCTCTGCCTCGCAAATGTCGTCGCGAGCGTTGCCAGCTGAAACCGGTCACCGCCGTAAGCCAAGCTTCATCAAGGAGAAGGGCAAGCAGATGCTGGGCTTGCTGGGTCTTGGGCGGCCAACGCCGCCCCGTACGCAGCGCGCGGTGTCTCCCAATCCTGCAAATGCGGGCCGGAGAACGTCTCTGTCATCGTTCCGCTCGCTTGTGATCTCGGAAGACGGGCAGTCGGCAGTATCGAGCGAAGACGGCTACCCGTCCACCGGTGCGGCGAGTACGTCGGGTGACGGCCATGTCTCCCACAAACGAACTGCGTCCAACGCGTCAGCCAAGCTCCTTGGTTCACCTCCACGCGCGCTTGGTGGTCGCCGACTGACAATGCTGCGGCGTACTGTCTCGGGCCGGACAATCAAGGACGACGAGGCGGTGGAAGACGACGACTTTGACGACACGGTGGACAACCGCGTTGGCGTGTACGACACGAGCAAGAAGCAGCGTATTCCGTCGTGGTGTGATCGTGTGTTGTGGAAATCCCAGATCATCCCGGATGAGGACGACTTGGGGCTGACGCGGACCGAGACACGCAGCGGCTTCTCAAGGCTAAGTCACGCGCTCTCCAACCTCGTGCGCCGGCGATCTGTCAGCACGTTTGATGGTCCACCAGCGTCGCACCAGCTGCGTTCCGACGCCATCCCAATACCGCACGCGAATGGAACAGCCTCAGGAGTGGCCATCTCTTTCTCACCTGACAGCCCGTTCTCTGCCTCGTCGTCCCTCAGCGCGTCGCCGACCATGTCGCTCCGGCGCAAACTCAGCATGGTGCCGCCGGACTCGCCGAGCCGGAGACGGCGCGAGTCATCCGTGACGAGTAGTATCAGCGGCATCATCGAATCGCAGCCCCTGCCTAAGCCGAACCGCTCGCGCAGCGTCACGTTTGACGGTAGTGCTGGCGCCCCCGCTCCGCGGCCGCGGCCAGAGGTACCCCGCCCAGAAGGGCTCGGACTGCCGAGGTCCGACACGCTCGACAGTCAGAGCAGTGCGCGTGTGACCATCGCGCTTCCTCCTGCCCCTTCAACGCCTCCCCAACCACCGCTCCCTCCGCAAGCTGCGCAGCCGACGTCGCCGAGAAGAGCGAGCACCGGCGCCTTCGGCTCACCGTCGTCGCGCAGATCGTCGATCTCGCTCACCGGGCCGCGCCGGAAGTCTGCCGACCCGACTCCGGCCCCGTCCAAGGCGCCGCCGACGCACCCGCTGCAAAAGACGCGGTCGACAGGGCACAGCATGTATGACTCGCAGAAGGGTCGCGAGGCGGCGCCATTCAACACGTTTGCGCGCTTCCTGCGCGACCTACCCGGTCGGTTCCACTCGCGCGCATCCATCTTCCACGCTGCGCCCGAGCCGGCCGCGCCAGAGGCTGACGACAAGCCACGGCGGCACCTCGTTGGCGAGGTCGAGGTGCTGCACTATGGTACTATAGACGATGCTGGGTGAGTGGGGCTGCGTGGGACGTGAACACTGCGATGTGCTAACTTTTTCAGTATGCGCAAGCTCGAAGGCCGGAGTGACCACCGGCCAGCAATCTTTTCGGCTGCCGTCTTTGTCGACTCATAATCCTGTTTAATGTTTTACCTGTACATCGGCGTAGGCCTAATTTGCTACCCCTAAGCATGCAAGACGTATATACAAGGAAGGGAGTTATAGAGGAGTGTCTGCTGCGTTTTGGGGGCTGTTTGGGGGGAGAGAGGGGGGTTGCGTGCGATCGCGGGGCGCGGCGTGCGTGACGCGGGCGGCGGTTATGATAGTGGCGTCGACAATGTGACGGGGATAGCGGCATCATCAAGGTGACAGGCGGGGGCTGTAGTGTCCGGGCGGGCGGCAGTGTTCAAGCAGGGTACGGCGCCGTAGCGACAACAAGAAGTGGGGGTACAGTGGTGGCGGACGGGTGGTGGATCGGCACGCCAGCTATCATGGCTAGAACGTCAGCACGGGCCGTCATGCCAAACAACTCACGTTCACGACGTCGCGGAACCCCGCGGGCTCGTCCCCGTCCGCGCCGTACGCGACGCTCACGTCGGCCAGCGGCTGGTCGGCGAGCACGCGGCGCGGTGCGCGCGGCGGGGCCTTCTTGTCGCCCAGGACCGGCGCCGCGCGCGCCTTGGAACGTGTACGCGTGCTGGGCGAGTCGGGCGCCGGCGCGTTCTCCTTGTCATGCTCTGGGCGGCGCTTGGCGCGCACTGGCTTGTCTGCAGGCGCGGAGGCCGGGGCGGGGTCGATGAAGATCTCGAACTGGCGTTTTGGCGGCTTGGACGCGGCGGTGGTGGTCGGCTGCTTGGCCGAGGTCGCCTGCAGCGGCTTGCTTGACAGCGGCAGCGGCCTGGAGGACGTTGGCTTCTTCGCCCCGGCGTCCCTGCTGCTCGGCTTGAGGGAGCCGCCGCCTTTGCCGAGCTGCGCGAACGGCTGCGACGGCCGCTCGGCGCCGCTGAGCCCCGTACTGCTGGTCTGTACGCGCCGCGTTGCGGTCGGCTCGAGGGCGGTCAGCGCGCGCCTGGCAGCGGCAGCGGGCTTCTTTGTCGGCGAGCGCGGGGCCGACGTAGATGCTGACGACGACGACGCCTCGGCCTTGGGCGGGCTGTCGGCGTAGATGGCGAACATGGCGCCCTTCTTCTTGGTTACTGGCATTGTGTGAGGGTTGTGATGGTTGTGAGCGGTGTTGGCGACTGACTTGCGGTGATAGGGTCGCCGGGCGGTGGTCAGGAGCGGCGCGATGGTGGCGCTGGCTGAATTGCGCGTTCGTGCGGGGTCGTGTGTGTCGGCGGTGCCGTTCGTCGCGTCGTTGCTGTCGTCGTCGGCGTGAGTTGCGGAGCGTGAGCGCGTAAGAGGAACAACGGTGACGAGCCCAGCATCAGCAGCGCGCAGCAGCAGATGCATCATGCCTACCGTCGTCGCAGTCCTCGTCGCTCGTCGCCTCGACACCAGCCCAAAGCAGCAGGCCGGGAGCAAAAACATACAGGGCAACAAAGAGTAAACATCGTAAGGCGGAGGGAAATCAAAATCAACCGCGGTGGGGCTATTACGTCAGAGTAATGCCGTGGCATTGGAGGTGATAACGCACAGCCCCCCCTCCCCCACAATCTCCGTGACGGGCATGTCCGTGGCTCCGCCTCGGAGGCGCGGTACGTCTTCGGACCGAGCGAGCATGTTAACACCGGAATACCGGCCTACTTAAGCGGCGACTGGTCGTCACGAGCACCGTCCCCACCCACACAGACGACACTGACTGCAACATGGCCGCCTCCCGCGTTATCCTCATCACCGGCGCGTCCGCCGGCATCGGCCGCGCGTGCGCCATCGGCCTGTCCAAGGCGTTCCCGTCGCCCGAGCACCCCGAGCCGCTGGTGCTCGCGCTCGTGGGCCGCCGCGAGGACGAGCTCAAGGCGACCGCGGCCGCGTGCCGCGAGGGCACGACGGTCGAGGTGCTCACGGGCGACGTGAGCTCCGAGGCGGACGTGAGGCGCGTGTTCGACGTCATTAAGCAGAAGCACGGCCGCCTCGATCTGCTCTTCAACGTGGGTTGCCGAGGCGGGGAGCAGGAGCTGACCGCAGAACGCCGGCGTCAACCTCCTCAAGGGCACGGCGCTGGAAGACTCGGACATGGACAAGTTCCGCAAGACACTCGACATCAACGTTATGGGCGCCGTGCTGTGCACTGCCGCCGCCGTCCGGCTCATGAAGGAGCAGTCGCCGCAGGGCGGCCGTATCGTCAACAACGGGTCCATCTCGGCGTCGTCCCCGCGCCCCGACTCGACATCGTACACGGTGTCGAAGCACGCCATTCTGGGCCTCACGCGCTCGACGTCGCTCGACGGACGCAAGTACCACATTGCGGCGACGCAGCTCGACATCGGAAACGCGCTCACAGACATGGCGAAGGGCAGCGGCGCAGGCCAGGGCACGCCCCAGGCCGATGGCACCCTCAAGGTCGAGCCGCTGTTCGACGTCAACGAGGTCGCGCGCACGCTCGCGTACCTTGCTGCTCTGCCCCGTAATGTCGAGGTGCTGCACTTGGAGATTTTGTGAGTCGCAGTAGTGGATGGGCAGAGCTGACGTCAACAGGGCGCTGGGCATGCCTTACGTCGGACGTGGATGAGTGATGGTTAGCGTGGGATCTGCGGGTTGTTTTGGATGAACTCTTTTCTTGGTTTATGGACGGAGGAGGAAGAGGTCAACACGCAACCGGTTCCACTGATAGCTGGCCTAGCGGGGGGCCGCCGCCCGAGCTGCAGTCACAACTTGGCTGCAAGCCAACCCGCATGAGTTTTGTGGTGGCGGCAGTGCGTGCTCGCTGCAACTGAGGCATCTGCATGCCACGCACCCTGTGTTTCACGAGACAAGCTAACTAATACACCTTTGCGGCAATAATACGACCCCCCCTAGTCCTTCTTACCCGGCGCCGCCCAGCGCTCAGCGACGGGCAGCACAACAGTAACATCAGTCATCTTGATCGCGAGCGTGCTCGGCGCCGTGGTGAACGGGGCGAAGAAGGACCCGTCCGGCCGCGTCGTGTCGCCCCACCCGAGCACACTGCTAGGCGTGTACTGGTACGGCAGGAGCTTGGCCCACGAGTCGGTGCCGACCTCCTCAGTGCCGGCCTCGCCACCGTCCGCCGAGTCCACGACGTCGCTGCCCACCTTGGGCACGGGACCGACACCCGGTCCCTCCGGCAGCGGGGGCTGCACGAGGGTCAGGTCGACGCCGAGCGCGGCGAACACCTTGGTGCTCATCGGGATGCCCGGGAGCCAGCCAGGCGTGTACTTGAAGCTGAACCACGGCGCGGCGTCCGTCTCCTGCGCCTTGCCCTTGTACGGCCACACGGCGATGGTCGTCGAGCCATCCGCGTGGTCCTTCCAGTCGAAGTGCGCCATGTGTTTCGGGAAGTTGCAGTCTGAGGCCAGGTCAGCGTGCCCTGCATTCAAACACACTCTTCCGCGCGTTGTAGCACCCGCTCCGCGTGTCCGTGTAGATGGCCGTCAGGCGCCGATTCTGTGCCACCCCGCCCTTGGCCTTGGGGTCGGGGTACTCCCACACGCCGGGGATGATGAGCATCTCGTGGAAGTCGCCCCACTCCGAGTCGTGGAAGTGGATCATCTGCACCATCCCCAGCCCGCCCTTAGGCGTGCCGGCCTCTGCGGAGGCGAACGGGGCGTCCGCCTCGAGGGCGGGGTAGAGTGCCGCGCGGAACTCGGGGCTCGCGGCTGTCTTGGCCGAGATGTAGATCTGGCGTCAGCGCTGGCAGGCATGGCAAGGCACCCACGGGGATGAGGTACACCGTCGCCTTGGCGTTCAGCGACCCCGGGACGGCGTTGATGACGTTCACGTTGGACTTGACGAGCGAGTCGGCCATGGTGGTGGTTTGGGTGTGAGTGGGGGAATACGAGGCGACAAGGCGTGTTAAGAGGTGGCCAAGTGCTTGGCCTGGTCGTCGGCTGGCTGGCGCCGGGCGGGTGCCGTTAGCCGAACAACAGGCATCGGAGCCACAGCTCGCCGATGTCACTTCGGCATCTCGGGGTCGCAATGAGATCGACACCGAGGTGGCCGTCCTGCTCGCTGCATCGTCTTGTCTTCTCGGCAGCATGCATACGCCCCTGCATCAGCTTCGCGGCCCCCGCTTCGGCGCGTCACCGACCTGTCGTCATCCGCACCTCAGTCGCCACTGACACCCCCGCACTCGACCACGTGTCAAAAGCGGGGAAACGGTTCGGCGCGCGGTCCTCGTGCCGCCCGCCGGCAACGACGACGACAGTCTCCTCGTTGCTCTGTCTCGCTGTCTCTCTCGTTCACTCTCTTGTTGTTGCCCAGCTCGCGCAGAGCAACTTGCAAGATGACTGGTGAGCACGCATACCCGCAACCACGCTCACCCCAGGCTTCCAACATGCGAGCGTCACGAAGGGTATGTTGACTCCCAGCCGCGTCGCTAACCCGACCCAGGCATCATGATACTCCTCGGCATCGCGTCGCTCACTGCATCGTTGCTCGACGCCAAGCCCTACCTCCACCTCCAGCTTGTCCCCCACATATCAAAGTACCACCAGGTAGGCGTTTGCGCCAGGCTGAGCTGACCGCAACAAGTTCTGGCGCATCTTCGTCCATCCCTTTGCGTTCGCCAACTCGACCGAGCTGCTTATGGGCGAGCTTTTATTGTATCAAGTTGGCGTGGGGATCGAACGGTGAGTGGTGATGTAGAGTGGTGCTGATTCCAGGTCGTTCGGGTCAAGGAAGTACGCTGTGAGTGTAGTGGTCGGCATTGGTGCTGCGGCGCTGACACACCTCCCAGAGCTTCATTGTCGTGTCGACCATCCTCTCCACCGTCATCTCGGCAACGTGCATCATCTTCTTCCACCGCTTCGGTCTCAACGCCATCCCCGCAGGGCCGTACGGCATCATCTTCAGCATGTATGTGCGCGCAGCTGGGACACGCTGACATCAGACTGTGGCAGTACTTCCGCACCGTGCCGAACCTCTACAGCTTCCGATTCCTGGGCATCGGGTTCTCATACAAGATCTTTACGTGGATCCTCGCTGCGCAGGTGGGTAGTAAGATGTTGTTATCACTCACCCACTAGCTCGTACTCTCCCACCTGCCCGGCTCTCTGCTCGCGGCCGCATCAGGCCTGCTGACGGGCTACCTCTACCGCACAGATACGCCTTTCCTCCTCCCCTCCATCTCACGCCCCCGACGCCTCTGGCGCCCGCTCAAGGCCTTCCGCATCCCCGTATCGGTCAACAACCTGCTGGCACGCATCTTCACTCCTCTGCTTGGCCAATCGCCACCACCACGGCGCGCGAACCGTGTTCTGCCGGGCCAGGTGCGCGACACACCAGCGTCAGAGTCGACTGCCGACGCCACGGGCGGACTGAGAAGTCTACTCGCTGCGCGCGCCGCCCTCGGAGGCGTGACTGCTACACCGAGACGGGCGCCCGCAGCCACGGCTGCAGCTGGCGGCGACGAGACCGAGACCCCAACGCCTACCGGCGCACGTGCCGCCATGGGCGAGTGGGTAAACGAGATGACGGGCCGTGGCACCGCACGCGCACCAACAGAACAGGAGATTGCAGCGTGGGTGTTTCTGTTATCAATCGACTGACCTTAAGCCTGTCAAACATGTTCCCTAATCTCAGTCGCGAGGCGGTCGTCCGCGCGCTGCAAAGAAGGTGGGCTCGGAACGGTCCGACCATTGCTAACCCGCTAGCGACCACAACACGGCATTGGCTGTCGAGGCACTTCTCGAGCAGAGCAGCTAGCGTTTGTTTATTATGCATCATTCTATAGAGGTGGTATCGTCGCGTGCGGGGTATGGGTGGGCTTGGGGCCTGGCGGCGGGGTTCGGGAGCTGTGTCGCTATCGACGTCGCTTGTTTCGATTTCTTGTCCCTCGACGCCAAGCAGGCCGGGTAAACTGAGTGGCGACAAGTAGTTTACTTCTTCTCGGCGGCAGTGGCCGCTGTAGGCTCCTTGGCCTCGACGTCGTGCTCGATCTCGCCGAGATGCGCGAGCAGGGTGTCAAGCCGGCCCTCGAGCGTGTCCGCGACGTCATCGGCCGCCTCGAGCTGCTTGAGGATACCCTCGACGTCGAGGTCGCCACCCTCAGCGCCCTCGGCGCCCGCCGAAGCCTTGAGCGCATCTAGGATCGGCTGGAGCGCCTTACGGTCCGCATCGTTGAGCGTCGAGAGGTCGATGCCGGCGAGCACGTCGTCCTCCGGCGCGGCGGCGGCAGACGCGGCGGCTTTGTCGTCGGCCTTGTCGGTCTGCTTGGGGGCCTGGGCGCCGGGCTCGGTCGGCGCCATGGCCTGCGCTACGAGGTCGAGGTCGGAGAGGGACATGTTGCTTTGGTTGTTGTAGTGGGCGGTGTGAACTTGTCGCAACTTGAGTCATCGGCATCGACGACGACCATGATCGGTGGGCGGAGATGTGCCGACCTCCGCGTCACAACAACAGTTGACTGGACGCGTTCTTGGCGGGACACGGATGACGCGCGACTTCCCTCCTTGACTCTCTCTGTGCCCAACTATCACACACCATGGCCGAACGCGCAGGTTACACGGTCGTCGTGTATGCGCTCGACATCTCACCGTCCATGGCGGACGAGACGGCCGACCCCGGCGGCACCGGGGTCAAGCGCGCAAAGCTCGACTGGGCCAAGGAGTACATTGCGAGGCAGTGCGAGCCGAAGGTAAGCTGAAGTAGCGATCGTGACAGCTGACAACCAGATTCAGAGTGGGCGCAAGACTGAGACTGTCGGTGTGGTCTCTTTCGGCGGGAGTACGTCGTGCTGTTGGGCGAGCTGACAGCAGGAACGAACAACCATGCGCACCAGGCGTGGACGGCCGAGAACCCCGACGACGCCGACCCGCCGTACACGGCAGTCAGCTCCGAGGTCGCGATCCAGACGGCCAAGCCCAAGATGCTCGAGGTCGTGCTCAACCTCGAGACCGGCGAGGAGCAGGGCAACCGTGGGTTTCGGCTTGTGGACGCCTCTAACACCCGCCAGCGGTCTCCGCCCTCGTTGTCGCGCTCGACATGATCCAGATGCACAAGCATACCAAGGCGTGGTCGCTTGAGATCGTGCTCATCACCGACGGCGAGTCAGAGTTCGACCAGAGCGAGTACGAGGAGGCGATGGACAAGCTCGACCAGCTCGGGTGCAAGCTGTCTGTTGTGTAGGTGGAGTGCTCGGCTTAAACCACCTGCTAAGACCTCAGGGGTATCGGGTTCCAGGACCCGAGCCTGCCAGTTGAGAAGGACAAGACGAGAAACAAGCGCCTGTCGGAAAAGTTCTGGCGTCTGTTCATCGAAAAGCTCCGGGAGAAGGTGCTCCTCACGACCTCGTTCGAGAAGTTCCTGCCGCGGCTGCAGCTCCTCGAGCCCGAGCTGATCAAGGAACGCAAGCCACACCCTGCCGTTGTCTCGGGCACAGTGTCCCAGACACACCTGTACATCGGTGCCGCGGACATTGACCCTACGGAGGCGATCCAGATCTCGATCCGGTACTCGAAAGCGACAATGAAGGCGCGCCCACCCTCGCTCAGCAAGGCATGGAAGGCGGCCGTGGAGATGCAGCAGCCCATTACAGCACGGCCACATGGGCCGCAGGCAAGCCAGCTCATTCAGTCCCTCACCCAGCTCCAGAGCCAGTCGCAGTCGCAGCATGCCGCGCCAGTCGTCGCGTCCGACCTGGCCGCTATGATCTCGTCCGAGGTCAAGCGCCACAGCACGTACGTCGTTCCTCACAAACCTCCTGCCGCCGAGACGCAGGCGACGCAAGGGACACAGGGCACGCAGGTCGAGAGCTCCACTCTCCCGCCCACCATTGAGGAGGAGGGTGAAGAGGAGGTCGTCGACAAGGAGGACTTGGTCAAGGCGTGGCGCTTTGGATCGAGCTGGATCCCCATGGAGGCCGATACGTTTGAGCCGCTGCATACCCAGAAGGGCGTCGAGGTCATTGGGTTTGTCCCTCGTGCGAATGTGAGCTAGCCAAACCTTGCAGGTAGCTGACGCCAGATCCGGCATTACATGCTTATTGGCGAAGTGCGATATATCTGGCCCGATTTGACCTCGCCACGGGCGCAGATCGAGTTCTCGTCGTTCGCGTCGGCGCTCTACCTCACCGACCTCACCGCGATCGTGCGCTGGGTCAACAAGGATGACTCGGAGCCGAGCATTGGCGTGCTCATTCCATCTTTCCAGATCCCTGAGCCCGGAAAGAAGCTCGATCTGATGTATTGGATCAAGGTGGGTGTACCGACGCTCTGAGTGCTCACCCGCCAGTTGCCGTTTGCCGACGACGAGCACAAGTTCTGGTTTCCGTCATTGACCAAGTACAAGTCGACCACAGGCAAGGCGATCACCGAGCACCCGTACATTCCCACAGATGAGCAGTGTGACCTCATGGACGAGCTGGTCAAGGGTATGGACCTGGACCACGCTGGCGAGATTTTGCCAAAAGACGAGGACGAGGACGAAGAGGACGAGGAAGAGGAGGAAGAAGAGCAGCGCGGCCCATGGTTCGATCCCGCTCTGTCCTACAACCCTGTTATCCACCGCACCAAGGAGGCCATTTTCCATGCGTCATTAACGCCTGACCTGAAGGCGGATCCTCTTGGCCCGCCTCACCCGGATATCATCAAGTATTTCCAGACACCTCCCGATGTCGCTCAGCGCGTTGACAAGGTTACGGAGCGACTCAAGGAGGCGCTTGATATCAAGAAGGTCGCACCGCGGGTTAGGAAGCGCGCCAACAACGAGGGTCTGCGCGAGGACGAAGGATAGTGAGTGCACTTAATGGGGGCACCACTGACAGCAGCATCGACATCGACGACCTCTTTGACGACGAGCCGTCTGAAACCAAGCCAGCGGAGCCAAAGACCGAGTTCACGACCCCGACCAAGCCCAAGGTCGAAGCAAGCAGCCAGGCAGACACCAAGCCCTCCATCACCGATGACCCTGACTTCATTGCACCCCTGCCAGCCAAGAGCAAGCCTAAGCCCAAGCCCGGCAGACTGATCAGCAACGAGAGACCACTCGAGGACTTCAAGACGCTGGTGCAAGGCGAGGGTGACGTGTTCCGGAAGGCTGTGAGTGGCGTTGGTTTAAGCAGGCTTTATGCTTATTCAACAGATCCAGGACCTTGGTGAGGTGGTGCGAGAGAACGTGGCGGCCTCGTTCTCGCGTCAGGCGTTCCCTCTGGCGCTGCAGTGTCTGGAGGAGGCACGCTCAACGGCCCTTATGTACGAGGAGGTGGAAACATACAACGAGTGGGTTCTGAACCGTTATTGACATTCTAACCCACCAGCGTTGTCAAGGACCTCGAGAAAGAAGTCAAAGCTGCAGGGTTCAAGCACCCAGACTTTTGGGACCGTGAGTGCCGCCGGGTGGATGTTCGCTGACGCTGCCAGACTTTGTGAAGGCGGGCGCCAAGGTGGCGCAGATTTCAGACGAGGAGGCCCAGGAAGCATTGGAGGAGAGTTACGAGTAGCTGCCGCAAGTATGCCTGTAGTTGTGTACCGAGTGCATTGTATATCGAACCTGGCTCCATTCTCACGCCGGAGTGGAGGTCCCGATTGTGTTGCCCCGCAGTGCCACGCGGTTAACACGTCACAAGAGGGCCAAAGTCGGGATTCTGAGATTCTGGAACCCCACGACGCTCTTTCCCATCGCAACAACAACCATGAAGTGGATCGCGGGCGCCTTGGGCGTCGCCACTCTGCTGCGAGGAGTGGGCGCGACGGCTCCGTTCAGCGTGAGCGCCGAGACGAGCTGGTCGGCCCCGCCTCTGTCCCTCGAGATCCTGTACGTTGCGCCCCGTGAGCCGAGCCTGCTGACGCCAGCGAAACAATCTACGACGAGAACCCCGAGGTCTACTTCCCGCTCCTGCGCCTGCTCACGACGCACTCTGCAGCCCTTGACGAGAACGCCACGGCGCAGGACGTGCTCGAGCAGGCGCTCGACCTGATCGACACGCACGCGCTCCTCCCGCTCCCGCTCGAGCTGAGCACCTTCTCCCTCGGGCTCGCGCTGCACACTGCCGCGCCGCGCGTCGAGGCCGCGTTCGCGGCGTATTCTGCCGTCGACGATGCCGGACTGGGCACCGCAGCGTGCGACAGCTGGGTCGAGTGGCGCGGCAAGGGCTTCTGCGACGTCGATGACCTGCGTCGCGATATCGAGCTGTCGATCGACGACAAGGCCCATGTGGCGTGAGTGGCGAACTGGACGGAGCACGGCAAGTGCTGAACCCCCCAGCTCGACCACAGCGTACACCCCCCTGCCGTTCGACCGCGCATCCAACCCCGCCGCCAAGGCCCACGCGGTGCTCTACTACTCCCCGACGCCGGCGGCGGTCCCGCTGCTCACCTACCTCGACGACCATGCCAAGGCCTACCCGTCCTTCCAGTATGTCGTGCGCTACCGCCCAACCGATGCGGACAGGGAACGCACCGCGCGCACGCCATTGGCGGGCTACGGCGTTGAAATGGCGCTCAAGAACACTGACTACCTGGTCGTCGACGACCGCGCGGCAGGGAACGGCGGGAGTGAGTGGTGGCAGGGTTGTATTGGTGCAACGCGACACTGACATGGCGCCAGGTGCCCAGGCCGCGTTCAATGCCTCATCGAACAGCTCTCAGCCATTTGCGGCCGTCCTCGGCACCGACCCCTGGGCCGAGCTTGCGACCCCACTGACTGCTGACGAGGCGAAGGGTGAGCGCGCCGATGGGTGGTTTAGCTGACCACCCAGACCTTGGACTCCAGGCCATCGCACTCATCAAGGACGCTGAGGACCCTCTGGACGCGTTCGTCGCCCTCTCGCAGGACCTGCCAAAGTACACTTCCGCGCTGGCGCGCAAAGTCAAGGTGCCGGACAACATCCGTGAACGTGCCGAACGGCTTTCAGTTCGGCACCCGATCGGACCGTCGTTTTTTCTCAACGGACGCCTGCTGAAGGATTCGGACCTTACAGCGTTTGGGTAGGTCTTACGCCGCCTACAGTGGCCAAGCTGACCTGCCAGCCTGCTCAAGGCCATCCGCGAGGAGCGCCACTATATCACCTCGCTGCTCTCCCTCGGCTTCTCGCATGAGCAGGCGTTCAACCTCATCTCTGATCCCCTCATTGGGAACTCGCAGGCCGAGGACGACCCGCTGGACGGCATTGTCGATGCCAGCGATCGCATCGAAAACAAGCCCGTCATCATGTGGTTCAACGACCTCGAGACGGACCGCCAGTACCAGCAGTGGCCCAAGGACATCAACGGCTACCTCCGCCCCATGTACCCTGGCCAGCTGCACCTCATCGCCCGCAACACATGGAATATCGTGATCGTTGTCGACCTCGCCACGCTCAAGGGGCTTGATGTGCTTCTTGGCTCCGTGACGACTCTCCTCGGCCGCAGCATCCCGCTGCACATCGGCGTCGTGCCCATGTTCGACAACCTGGACGAGACCTGTGCGTGCAGTGATTGGGGTGCGTACTGACATTCAGCCGGTAAGATTGCCAAGGCGTTCTACTACCTCGACACCAATCTCGGAACCGCGACAGCCCGCGAGTACCTCCTGAACGTGAGTGCTTGCCATGGAGCACAGCTAAGCCTCAGACCGCTCGCAAGTCCAACGGTGCGCTCGAAATCACCGACGCCATGGCCAAGGACGCCTACGCGAAGACGCTGGACAACACCGACACCGCTGGCGAGCTCCTCAGCTTTGACGACCTCCAGGCGAGCCCGATTGTTGACAAGCTCCTCGATGCCAACCAGGCGTACGCTGCACGTCTGGGTGCCACAAAGGCGGAGTCAGCCTCCGGCCACTTCTTCCTCAACGGCAAGCACAATGTTCTCACTCAGGTAGGTGTGAGTGTGAGATTAAGCTGACGTCCAGGGATGGACCCAGGAGCTTCAGTCTGGCGTCATGGCACAGCTGCAGTATCTGCAGGAGGCGGTGAGCTACTCGTGCTGGTGGGAAGCTAATCCCAGATCGCCTCCGGCTACCCCATCGATGCCGAGACTATCGGGTACTACTTCTACGACCTGCCCACGACCGCCACACGTAGAAACAAGTTCATCGTTCCTTCTCCCGGTGTCAACCAGCTCCGCACGTACAACCTCCTCGACGTGTTCCAGGGCCTGGAGCTTACACTCCTTCACGAGTTCATCTACCCCTGTACGTTGGAGCGGCATCATGCAGCAACAACCTACTGACACCTTGTAGCCAAGAATGGGAACAAGGCCGTGCCACTCACAACTTGGATCGTCGGTGACCTCGACACGGCCGACTCTCGCGCGCTGATCGAGAACGCTCTGGTGAACCTTAAGGACAAGAGGTGCTCCTCGCGCCTCGGCTTCGTCCACGTGCCGACAGCCGGGTCGGCCATCCCAGCCGGTGCCCCCCGCCTGTCTACGCTCCTCTATCAGCTCATATTCAACACCAAGCTGAATGACGTGACTCCCGAGGCATTCTTGGAGCTCCTGAAGGAGTTTGATGCCATCAAGGACAACCTCGATGAGGACGGAAAGATCGCCGCCGATGGCCTTGGCACCTCTGAGGGCGAGGATGGTCTTCCCCTCAACTCCTTCACCTCCGCGGGCTGGAGTGTCACGGACAACGTTGCGGCTGCCGAGTTCTGGAAGCTGGGCGAGAGCGCCGCCAGGCACCTCAAGATCCAGGGCTCCCAACCTCACATCCTCATCAATGGCCGTGTAGGTATCCTCTGCTTCTAGCCTATATCACCTGCTAACATCTCCAGCTTATCGGTCCAGTGACTGCCGACGATTTCAAGCGTGCCGACCTGCACGCTCTTGAGCAGTACGAGCTGCGGAAGCGCGTCCACCCACTCATTGCGCTTCTCGACACATACCTCGATGATGCTGACGAGATCGCCCCGGCGTCTCTCGCCAACATCTTTGCGGTTGCCTCGTCCGTCATTGCCTCGTCCTATATGCCCACAGGTGCCGAGGGTATCTTCACTCCGCTCCGTGGTGCTCGTACCCATGCCTACGACCAGCTTGATGACGACGACATGTGAGTTGTCTGAGGTCTGAGATTCACTGCTGACATCCCCGAAGCTCCTTCTCTGTTGGAGACCCAGACTCCGCTCTCCTACGCGCTGCGGTTATCGTTGACCCCCTGTCAGAGCAGGCGCAGAAGTGGTCGGCTCTTTTGGACGTAAGTGTCCACTGCACTTCACTTCTGCCACAGCTCACCATCCAGCTCCTCTCAGACATCGAGCATATTTCCATCAAGGTCTACTTCGACCCTAACATCGCTGCTAAGGAGGTAAGGTTGCCTTGTGGAGGGGCACAGTACGCTGACACCCCCTAGGTCAAGGTCAAGCGCTTCTATCGCTCGGCTCTCCGCCCCAAGCTTACGTTCGATTTGGATGGCAACGAGGCTGCACCCGTCGTTACTTTCGAGGACATGCCTCCCACACCAATCTACACTCTGGCGATGGATGTGCCCGGCTCGTGGATTGTTCGCCCCAAGGAGTCGCTCCTCGATCTCGACAATCTGCTGCTCGGTAACCTCCAGGAGCCTACCCACGTCCGCTTCAACCTTGAGCAGCTTGCTGTCGACGGTCACGCACGTGAGCCGAATACCGCCCCTCCTCGCGGTCTTCAGCTCCAGCTGCTCGACGGTGACAAGATTGCGTCAGACACTCAGGTCATGGCCAACGTCGGATACTTCCAGTTCAAGGCCACCCCGGGCCTCTATCAGCTGGCTATCCGCCCCGGTCGCGGAGAAGAGGTCTATGAGCTCACCAGCGCCGGTGCCGATGGATGGGACAGCCCTACCGTCAATGCCTCGGGCGTTGACATCTCTGTAGCTGCCTTTGACGGCGTCACACTGTACCCCCGCTTTAGCCGCCGCCCAGGCATGGAGAAGGCCGATGTTCTTGCCAGCACCGACGTGTCTCGCCCGACAGGATTTGTCGACTCGGTCTTTGGACGGTGAGTGTATAGCGAGGCAGCGTAGCTGACAGCTTCAGTATGAAGGAGATGGTTGGGCTCACGCCTGCCACTAACAAGCCTGCGTCGCGCCACGCGGACATCAACATCTTCACTGTGGCTTCTGGACTTCTCTATGAGGTCAGTTTGCTTGTCTGCCGCAGTTGAACTGACAACGCAGCGCTTTGCTTCCATCATGATCCTCAGTGTCATGAAGCACACAAAGAGCACGGTTAAGTTCTGGTTTATCGAGAACTTCCTGTCGCCTACCTTCATTGTCAGTTGATCACGTTGATACCGCAAACGCAACTGATGACCCAGAACTTCTTGCCACACCTTTCCAAGGAGTACGGCTTCGACTACGAACTGGTGACATACAAGTGGCCCCACTGGCTGCGTGCCCAGACCGAGAAGCAACGAATTATCTGGGCGTACAAGATCCTCTTCCTCGACGTCCTCTTCCCGATGGACCTCGACAAGGTCATCTTCGTCGACGCTGGTGAGCCACGTGCCCGTGTACGCCGCACTCACGCACAGACCAAATCGTCCGTGTCGACATGAAGGAGCTGGTCGATCTCGACATCAAGGGCCACGTCTACGGCTACCCGCCAATGGGCGACGACCGCACCGAGATGGAGGGCTTCCGCTTCTGGAAGACAGGCTACTGGCAGAAGGAGCTCCGCGGACGGCCTTACCACATCTCGGCGCTTTACGTGGTCGACCTGAAGCGCTTCCGCCAGTTTGCGGCCGGCGACCGTCTGCGCGGGCAGTACCATGCCCTGTCGGCTGACCCGAACTCGCTCGCCAACCTGGACCAGGACCTACCCAACTCGATGCAGGACGTCATCCCCATCTTCACGCTGCCCCAGGAATGGCTATGGTGCCAGACGTGGTGCAGCGACGAGAGCCTGGCACGCGCCAAGACGAGTAAGTGACACTGGCTGACGCCACCTCGCGCAGCGGAACGTGCTGACCATTGCTTCTTAGTCGACCTGTGCCAGAACCCCCTGACAGTGAGTAGCCGCGTTTCATTCAGAATCATCCGTCAGAGGTATTCTGACACACGCCCCAGAAAGAGCCCAAGCTTGTCCGCGCGCGACAGATCCCTGAATGGGACACTTACGACCGCGAGATTGCCGCTTTCGCCGCCTCGCTCGAGACGGACGCCGGTGCCCTGGCTGCCAATGTCGATGACCTCGCCAGCGGCCCTGTTGGTGGCAGTGGCAAGGCGGCCACTGGTGACCAGCCCAAGGCCGCCAAGGATAAGCCGCCCACACAGGAGCCAGAGAAGGACTCGGGCCACATCAGCGACGAGCTCTAGTAGTAGATTACAATCACTCCGCAGCATGCAGAATCTTGCAATTGCACACAGTGTATGTCACATCAAACAGAGCCAAAGGGCCGATTTATAAGTATAGAAGTGGTCAAGTCATGATCGTTACGACGAAAGCTGGTGGGCACCACAGGCGCCTATCCTCTTGGGCGGTAGGTAGGGAGGGGAGGGACACCACTACCGTTACTATAAGCAAACATGTTCACGCCTCAGTTGGTAACCGTGTTGCGGCGCACAGTGGACAGAATCGAGCTGGCGCGCGATCTAATCGACGGCGTCTGGGTGCGCACTGGCGTAGCAGCACGGGCTGGCGTCTGCGCGCCAGACGACGTCGAGTTGTGGTGGTGATGGTGGTGGTCGTGGCCGACCGTGTGTCGTCCGTCACAGCATGCTGATACAAATGTTAGCAGCCGAACTAGTCTCGTCGTCTTGTAGCAGTACTCACCTCTGACATTGTCAAGGCCCTCAAACGACTCGTCGAACTCCTCGTCGTCACGACCAAACTGGTCATAGTCTTGGTCCAGGGCAACGTCCGCAATCGGGGCACCCTTGTACGCTCCCTTGTAGCGGTGGCCGCCAAAGTTGGGCTGCGGGACCTGGTGGCGGCGCAGATACGTGTCGGCCGGGGTGCCAACGCGCTTACGAGCACTTAACGATGACGTGGGGCGAACTTGGGAAGCGCGTGGTGTCGCACCATTCGAGTCCATACTCCTCATGCTTAAGCGCGACTTTGGCGAGCGGAGCTGGTCGAGATGCTCATCGTGGATGACAGAGAGGCGACGACTCCTCGCCGTGTTGTTGTCATTGGTCGTCTCCGTAGCGAAACCATCAGTGTTCGATGGAGCCTGCTGGTGCTGGAGGAGGAAGTTAAGAGCACTCATCCATAAGTCGTGGCGAGCTTTGGTCGGCGCTGTAAACTGGATCTCGCGACCGTGAGTTGTCACAACGATCGACTTTTGGTAGAGACCGGGGGGAGCCGAGTTGAAGTCGTCAACCACACGGACGGCCGAGATGAACACGCTCTTCGCCTTTGATTCGGAAGCCGAGCTGCTGCCAGGATCCTGAATCGACCAGTAGAGGGTTTTCGTGTAAGGGTGGACCCAGAAGAATCGGCGGTGGCGGTTCTCCGACATTCCGCGACCGATCGTGCGGCGCGTGTACTTGTGAAGGTACTCGCCAATCATCGTCTGAGTGATCGAGTGAATGGTGCTCGGGTCCGTGGACGGGGTCTGCGGTGGCTGGGCGGCGCGTTGAGACTTGGGAGGAACGACACTCTCGATCGATGTGAACGAAGCGTTGCGCTCCCGGATGTCAGATACACTTGAGTTGGCAGAGATGTACCCTGATGTGCCGACCTTGCCATTCTCGTTGATGACATGAGTCGCCTTGCGCTTGACTGTATCGCGAGACTTCTGCCAAGCGTCGGTGTCCTTGTTGCCAGGAGTCTTGCGGCCACTAGCATTGAATGAAGTTCCGCGGTGGAGGCTGGTAGGAGGACCCATAGACGACGGCACGCCGCCAGCGACACGAATTGCTGCTCCGGCGGCGGTGGGCGCAGACCGACTCGACTTCTTGGGACCGCGAGTGGTGCCATTGGGAGAGACGGCGCGGGACAGGAAGTCGTCGGGAGGCGGCGAGGCAGGGCGAGTGGGGCCAGTTGACATCGTCTTGACCGGGACATCCGCCGGCGGTGGCACGGGGGGAGGAGGAGGAAGGTGCATTTGAGGAGGCCGTGTTTTGTCCGGTGCCGGCGCGTCGGCGGCGTGAAGATGCACGGGGATGTGCGGTGGCAGACCATCAACATCAGCATGCGCCAAGTCGCGTGAGCGAGGCTGGCCGGCGCTCGCGTCCGCTTCAATAAGGCGTCCGTGTCCGGATAGCGAGGATGATGAAGCGCGACGGCCCATCATCTGAGGAGTCGGTGGTGCCTTTAGGAAGTCGTAGTTGGCACCGGGAGAAACACGGTAGAATCCAAGGTCGGGAGAGCGAGGTGCAGCAGCCGTCACCGGTGTGACAGGCTCACGGGTTTGTTGTGTCTCTGGGGCCAAAGTTGCAGGTACCTCGACAATCTTCTCGACCTCGACAACGCGCTCGACGATCTTCTCGACAGGAACTTCGATGTGGCGCTCGACAATCTTCTCGACCTCGACCGGGACCTCGACCTGGCGTTCGACGATGCGTTCGACCTCGACCGGGACTTCGATGTGGCGCTCAACGATCTTCTCCACCTCGACGATCTTCTCCACCTCAACAATCTTCTCCACCTCGACGATCTTCTCGACTGGAACCTCGACTGTCTTCTCGACAATCTTTTCGACAGGAACCTCGACGAGAACCTCCACAATCTTCTCGACCTCCACAGGAACCTCCACGGTCTTCTCCACAATCTTTTCGACCTCCACAATGCGCTCGATGGGGACCTCGACAGGGACTTCGACCCGGGTCTCGACGATCTTTTCGACAATCTTCTCGACTTCGACGATGCGGTCGACCGGGACTTCCTTGAGGACCTCCTTTTCGACAATTCTCTCGACATCGACGTTGACGGGGACCTCGACGATCTTCTCAACGATCTTTTCGACTTCGACAATCTTGGGCACCTCGACTTGGCGGTCGACAACCTTCTCGACGTGCTTCTCGACCTCGACAATCTTGGGAACTTCGACGATCCGTTCGACCTCGACGATCTTCTCCACTTCGACAGGCTTTTCGACGATCTTCTCGACAATGACCTCGACAGGACGGTCGACGATCTTCTCAACGATGACCTCGACGGGTTTCTCGACGATGACCTCGCGTTCGACAATCTTTTCGACCTCGACAATCTTTTCGACAATCCGGTCGACGGGCTTCTCGACAATCACCTCGCGGTCGACGATCTTCTCGACTGGCACCTCGACATGCCTGTCGACGATCTTGTCAACAAAGACTTCCTTCTCGACGATCTTGTCGACGAAGACTTCCTTCTCGACGATCTTGTCGACAAAGACTTCCTTCTCGACGATCTTGTCGACGAAGACCTCTTTCTCGACGATGCGGTCGACGGGGACTGTGACGACGCGTTCCACGATCTTCTCCACGGGAACTTCCTTGATGACCTCCTTTTCGACAATCTTGTCGACGAAGACTTCCTTTTCGACGATGCGGTCGACGGGGACCTCGACAATCTTCTCGATGGGGACCTCCTTGATGACCTCCTTGATGACCTCTTTTTCGACAATTTTCTCGACAATCTTCTCGATAGGGACCTCCTTGATGACCTCCTTCTCGACAATCTTCTCGACGGGCACCTCTACGATACGCTCCACGATCTTTTCGACTGGAACCTCGACGACACGCTCGTTGACCTTGTCTCGACTGGCCATTCGTGAGACACGGCGGGCCTCTGCCCAGCCGCCAGCCGCAGCCGCAGCGGCACCCAAGCCCAGGCCGACAGGGGCAAACGAACGAAGACGGCTGGTGTGCTTGTCTTCGTCGCTGTCTTCACCAGCGCTTGAATCTCCGCCAGTCGCGGTAGCATAGGCCTCAGTATCGGTAGGGAGTTCGGATGTGGACTGGACGGGCGTGAGGGTTCCGACAGTCTCGCGAGCGTCCTCAAAGTCGGTCTCTGTCTCCGTGTCTGTGCGGAACTCGGAAAGAGACGATTCTGGGCGGAAGGGCGGAAGGGCAATCGTCTTTTTGGATGGTGTCGTCTCCTGAGCATCGAGGTCACCGGCAGTGATGGTGGCCTGGGTGTCGGATGTCGGTAAGGCGCGGTGGGACGGCGAAGCATCAGGGGACCATTGCTCCGTCATGACACCAGCATCAGCATAGGCACCAGTCTCGGCCGTCAGCTCGTCGCTGAGAGCAACGTTAGGCCCAACGATACGAGCGTGGGCCGAGTCAAGGTCTTCTCCAGCCGACTGGAAGCTAACATCCGAGATGCTGCGGGTGTGCCGGGCGTCCCAGTCGTCACCGAGAGACTCGCCAAGCGACTCGCCGAGGGTAGCGTTGCGGTTGGCCAGCGGCGAAGAGATGAGAGGGGCCGCAGGAGAGTCCATGCTGCGGTTTCGAAGCAGATCAGGAGTGCCAGACGAGGTAGAGTTGAAGCTCTGGTCTGCAGAGCCGGTGCTGAGGCCAGATGAGGCGCGAGGGAAGCCGAGCTTGCGAGTAATGGAAGCAGCAAATCCTCTTCCGCCTCGTCCGCCTCTCCTGCCACGACCGACACTTCTACCACCGCGGGACGACGCCTTGAGTGTGTCATCGTCGACGCCCTGTGCTGGTGTGCGACTGCCAAACTCGTCGACTTCGTCGTCCTCCTGGTTGCGGCGAAGGTCGCCCTTGAGGTAAGCGATCTCCTCCTGAGCGCGAGCGAGCGACTCGCGGAGCTCCTCCACTTCGTTGACATACATCTCGCCCAGGGGCGAGCGAGAGAAGGACAGGGACTTGTTGGGAGAGTTGTCCGGGGATTCAAAGTCGGAGGCGTAGAGCTGGGAAGGCGAAAGAGCGTTGTCATTGGCATCAAAGCCCGGTCCCTTGCGAGGCCGACTGTGGCCGTCGGCACCAGTGAAAAAGTCGTCATCATCCTCCTCCTGGTCATCGCCGCCGCGAACGAGAGGGCTGCCTTGGCGGTTAGACCTGGACTTGAGCGCATTGACGTGGCGCTGGCGCTCATTGGTGAGCTCGCTGAGAAGGTCGCTCTTGTCTCTGACGAGACCTGCTGTTGCCTTGCGAGCCTGGGCCATTTCTGTCTCGTGCTTTGACTTCATTTCGTCAATGGTCTGTGCGTGTCTCTCAGCCTCCGACTTGTGCGTCTCGGCAGCTTCGCGGACAGCGGCGAGAGACTTGGTCAGACGAGTCTGCTCTCCAGAAGCCTTTGTGAGCTGCGTTTGCACTTCCTGGTGGGATGATCGCAGTTCCTGGAGTGCGACCTCGAGGTTCCAGTTGTCGTCCTTGTACCGCTCTGCGCCAGGTGTCAGCGACATGAACTAGCGCACAGACACTCCGCCGCCACGTCTGCACACTTACCAGCGGTGCCTTCAGCCGTCCGAACCGCAACGAGGAGCTCTCCGCGCTCCGCCTCCCAGGCATCCTTCTCCTCGCCAAGTTGCCCGATGGCACGATCCCGTTCGTTAAGGAGGGCCTGCAATCTTCGCACCTCGACTAAGAGGTTCTGACCAATCTCAGTGGCAAACTCCATGTCGAGTGCTCGATGCTGCGCGTTGCGTTGACGTCGTGACAATGTCACAGGAGTCTCGCCGTTGGCCATCTTGCCAGGTGTTGCGGCGTCGAGAGTGGGGATAATGTGCGCGTCGAGGAACTAATCGTGGGGTCAGCAGGCCGGACAAGCCCAGTCGAGGTGATGGAGACTTACCTTGGAACCACCCAGCTCACGCATGATTCCTTGGTTGTCCGAGTCCCAGCCTTTCATAGCTTCCTGCAGCTCGAGAAGCTTGCCATGGGTGTCGTGGCCGATCTCGTCGCCGTCCTCGTCCATGTCGCCGAGGGACTGAATGCGCTCTTCCAGCTCGGCCTGCTGTGCCAGAATGTTTTGGCCCATCTGGCCCACGACCTGGGCCTGCTGGCCCTTGTGCTCGAGCAGTTGTTGCAGCTGTTGGCGGAGTGACACGACATTCAGGTCGCCGACAACTAGTTCTGGCGAAGCCGCACGCTCTAGTTGTTCCGCGATGGCGTTGGACCCTGGAGGAGCAGGGAGGGGGTTGAGGAGGTTGCCGCGAGAGCGCTTCTTGCGCACCCCGGCGCCTTCAATGGGCGTCGAGCCAAAGGGGTCCTCCATGTTGCGACGCTGCTCTGGGAGCGCAGTTTGCTTGTAGAGTGATGGAGGAGCCGCGTCGACTTGTTGAATGATATGTTAGAATGTGACTTGTGTGCAGAGTTGGAGCAGTCTAAGAGCGAAGCGACGGGTTCAAGCGTTTCGGGTCGCAGACGCTACGAGAGGCATTAGCAACTGGCCGACGAGAAGTTGTTTGGGTTGGGTTGGGGCCATGGAAGCATGGTCCACTGCGGGACACGCCGGTTAGGGGATGTGATATTCCTCGTTCGAGGAAGGCTGGCACTGATACAGCTGCTGCGGAGCGGCGGCGGCGGCGGCGGCGGCGTGGGCGGCGGCGTGGGCGGCGGTAGCTGCCGCTTGCATGGCGGTGAATGGACCGCCGTGTGCGGGTGGCCAGAGTGGGAGCCAGGTGTGTGTGTGTGTTTTGGTTGGTCTACTCACGCTCTAGGCCGTTGCAGTTGTTGTCGACCTCGACGCTGAGGGAGGGGCTTCGCCGACAGTCGTCCTTTGTGAGACGAGTGTGTGTGGAGAGTGCTTGCTGCCGGCCCCGGGACTGGGCGAGTGGGTGTGGTGTGTATATGGATACTTGCAATGTAGTGAAATGAGCAAGCAAGGCAACAAGCGGGAAGTTATGAGTGGTGTCGGTTGTGTTTGGCACACTGCAGGCTCGACTGGGCCCTTGTTTGGTGCTTGCTGTCCAGCCGGCCTTCCGCCAGCCAGCCAGCCAGCCGATTGCAAGCCATTCTCGCTCCTCGCACCATGCACAAAGGCAGCCAGCAGCCAGGTACGGCCGGCACGGTATGGGGCACGGCACGCGTGCGCGCCGCGCGTGGTACGGTGGGTGGTGCGACACACCAGTTTGACGTGCGACGCTTGTCTGCCGGTCCACACTGTGTGGCGCGTGCAGGGCACAGAGGGGGAGGGGGGAGAGGGCTAGGCCGGCGGTGGGCAGTGGGCGGTGGGCGGAGGAGGGCGGACACAGGCTTCGAAAGGAAGGATGGCTCGCCGGCCCGTTTCGGCAGCAAAACAGCTAAAACAGGATGTTCACCCACGCGACAAGATGGAGGGAGTGGATAGATAAACTGATGCGTGAGGCTCCCACGCGAGATTACATAATGAATTATAGTGCTGGGCCAAATTCGGTCATTGTGCATGGCGTTACCCTGCCAAGCAAGCGACCGTGTCCGTGGTAGTTGTTCCAGATCATCAGAAACGAGGGGGGAGGTGCAGCTGTTGCGTGTGTGCCCGGTGGACGCCTGGCATGCCTTGAGGCTTCCCGCCTGGGCTGACCGGCTGACGGGGGAAGGGCAGAGGGGCAGTGCAAGGGTGTATGGGCATGAATGAGCAACCAGGGCGAAATGATTGTCGCGTAGCCTCGCCAGGAGCGCACACTGCGCACGCTGTCATAGCATCCTCGTGTATGCAGCCAGGAGGTAACTCATTGTGACGGCAACACGCAACATCCACGCCTAGTTTCACTCGCGTCATATATTTAATCACATCCCACAATCCTAGATCCCAGCATCGCACTCTCTCCCCCCCCTTCCTAGTCACTCGTCGCCACTCGACATCCACACCACCGCAGGTTACTACTCTCCACCTCCTGGTGACATCCGAACCCCGCACAAACCCATCATGACGAGGTCCTTCCTCATCCTCGCCCTCGTGGCCATTATCGCCCTCTCGTTCACCCCTCAGGTGGCAGCCTTTGGTGCAGGTGAGTGCGATAAGCGACGTGCACGCGCTTCACCGTTTCCCACCTAACGCATTTCCCTCAGGCAACATCCCCTCCTTCTCCTACCTCGAGGACAAGGCGTTCCGCCATGGTGACATTGAGGACATTCTCGCCAACATGCTCAAGGTCACTGGCAGTGGCTTCCTCAGCCGTGGAACCAAGTTCACTTCCCTGGACGTGAAGCGTGTGAGTCGCATTGATCTCGTCTTGTGTGCACTGGCTAATCCGCACAGGTCTACTTTGGTGAGTACCTGCTGCTCGACGCTTCGGAAGGCGGTCAATGCTGACAAGGTCTAGGTAACTGGCTGCGTGACTACAGCCAGGTAAGTCTGCTCCGAGTCGCACCATCAACAGGAACTGATTCTGTCTCGTAGGCTGTCGACGTCGGTGCGCTCAAGAAGACCAACCTCCAGACCATTCTTAACGTGATTCTCGTTCTCGGCTTCCTTGCCCACGGTTATGTCACCAACGAGTTCGAGGCCACCAAGGAGCGCGTCGGCTGCTACCTCCCGGTTGAGCACATTGACAACCCCAAGGGCTACGCCGACGGCGAGGACGCTAGGCAGTACGACCCCCGTCTGCGCGGTCCTATCAACCCCCAGGAGCTCGAGATTGACCCCAGGACGGGCATGAAAAACTACATTGGTGCGTAGTGATGTACGACTCGGTACAGCAGCTAACAAACACCAGCCAATGAGCAGGGAGGCTGGGACACCTCCAAGGCGCTGGTCAGGCGCCTTCTGGTGCAGTGCATCGAGGTTGGCCGCCGGTTCAAGCAGACCGGTAACAAGGAGGACTCTTACGAGGCTTTCCGCCTCCTCGGCACCTTCCTCCACACCCTCGAGGACTTCACTGCCCACTCCAACTACTGTGAACTGGGTAAGCAATGAGTCGCAGAGAACCGTAGCCAACCACGCAGCTCTCATCTCGATGGGCCACCAGAACGTGTTCCCTCACGTCGGTCAAAACGTCAAGGTTCGCGCCCCCAACGGACGCGATGTGTACCCTCTTGTCACCGGCACCTTTGGCGGTGCCGACTTCATCCACTCGCTGATGGGCGAGGCGACCGACCACCTCAGTCAGGTGAGAATCGACCAGCTTGTCCAAACGCTTACACCACAGGCCTCGGTCTCAGACCTTGTTTCAAAGATCAGCCACGCCAAATCCACCGAGGAGGCTCAGTCCGTGTCTGCTGGCCGCTTGCGCACCATGTTCTTCGACCTCCCCGGTACCGACGGTCACCAGCTCAACAAGGAGATGGAGGATGTTCAGATGCGTGTCGCCGGCGTTCAGCAGGGTGGCGGTGCGGACCAGCTCAGCCCCCAGGAGCTTTACAAGGTTCTCTGGCAGATCCTCTCGTTCCGCGACTCGGTCATGAAGAGTGTTGAGGTGGGTTGGTTCTGGCTACCATGGAAATTCTGACGTGGTAGAACACTATCGACCGCATTCCTGGTCTTAGCTCGCTCACCGAGAAGATCAGCAACTCGGTTTCCGTCTTTGTGATCACCACGATGGAGCCGTTCGTTAAGCCCCTAATTGGCAACGCTACGAACGCTCTGCAGACGTCCTCGCAGGCTGTCATTGACTCGCACGACCAGTACGAGGTGTGGAACGACTGGAATGCGTCGGACCCCACGCACTCGTTCCTGTCCAAGGTAGGACATACCTTTCGAATGCCTGCTGAAAATGCCAGGACCACTTCGCCCTGCTTCTCAACCAGCCTGCTGGTGAGATTGCCAAGATCATTGTCAAGTACACTGTCGAGCGTGTCGTCAAGGCATGGGATGACAACAACCAGAACCCCCAGGCGATTGCTGAGGACGTTTTGCAGTGCCTCCACCACCCTGACTTCCGCAACCCCCAGTGTGAGTGTTCAAAACTGTGGCGCTATCCACCGCTCACACTGCTTCAGCCCAGATCCAGAACGAGATGTTCAACCACATGGGCAAGTGGCTCAACGAGCTTGGCAGCAACAAGAACCAGGCTATCGACCGCCTGAGTGCCGAGAGCGTCAAGACTGGCAAGAACAAGCGTATCGGCGACAACTCAACCGACACTGGCCATGTTCACAACCCGCTTCTCCCGGACGGTGGTCTTCAGGCTGTCATCGCCCAGCATGGTGGACACATGGTGGGCCAACCTCAGACCCGCTGCATCAGTGCTGACCTTGCAGCCCGGTGCGAGCATTTTGAACGCCGGACAGGATCTCGCCAGCGGCAAGATGGTGGGTGATACAAAGCGTGGCATTGCTGACATTGCAGCCGTGGCAGCAGGGCTTCGGCTCGGGTGGTGACCACGCCTGGCGCGGCGCCGATGAGAGCTACGCGCAGCAGCAGCAGCCTCAGCACGGCGGCGGCGGCGGCCAGTTCGGCCAGGACCAAAACTATCAGCAGCCTCAGCACCAGTTTGGCCGCGACCAGGGCTACCAGCAGGACAGCTACAACTTTGGTGGTGGTGGCCAGCAGCAGAATCAGCAGCAGCAGTGGGGCCAGCAACAGAACCAGCAGCAGTGGGGCCAGCAGCAGCAGGGCCAGTGGGGTCAGCAGCAGCAGCAGCCCAACAATGAGGGCTTCCCCGGTGCTGGTTTCGGCCGTGATAGCAACTACCAGGGCGGCGACAACTACCGCTTTGGCTAATAGCTGTCCGGCGTGGGGTTGATGTGAAGAAAATGGCCACGTTGTAGCGTGGCCGAAGTAGCAAGCGGAGTGTGTTCCAAACATGCATGAACATGTAAGATCTACTAGGTCTACTACACGAGAACGGGGGTAGTAGGGTGTGCCTCCTGCGAGCTTCTCTGCTGGGTTTCTGACTCGTGCTCAGGCGAGACCCGCGCCTCGCGTTCGGCCCGGCGCTTGGCCGCCTTGCGCTTCCACAGCCAGCGGGTGACATGGTATGCGATGAGGATGGCGGCAAAGCATCCGACGATGGCGGCGCCGACGTATCCGCTGGCGTCGTTGGCCCTTGCCCAAGCGCGCCACCAGCTGCCTGCAAGTCCGCCGCCGTCCTCGGCCTCTGCGGCCTCGCGGCACTGCGTGCAGTTCTCGCCGATGAGGCCCATGATCTCGATGAGCGAGATGCTGAGCGCGACGAGGATGGAGAGCAGCGTAAGGCTGATGGAGAGGGACGAGATGGTGCTCGCTTTGGCGGCGAGCATGCGCGACGCCTGGGTCTCGGTGAGCTGCTCGACGGGCGTGTCGGGGGCGTCGGGGTCGGCGAGCTTCAAGTTGGCGTCCTTGCTGTCGTCGCGGTCGAGCTGCGGGCGGGGGAACGGCTGCGCCTCGGACGACTCGGCACCGGGCGACAGGGGCAGCGGCGACGTGAGCGGCGCAATGCTCTCGACGTCAGCGGGCAGCCGGACAGGCCGGTAGAAGAAGTGGATCTTGCCGTCGCGCCCGCGCAGGTCGGGCTGCGCGTACGCGTACAGCATGAGCACCGAGTCGAGCGAGTCGACGAGGCTCATGCCAGCCGTGAACAGGAACGGGAGGATGACGACCTTGCCGTGCGCGATGCCCTCGCCGTTGGACCCGCGCGCCGCGATGGCCGAGATGGCGAGGAGGGCGATGGAGGAGGCGGTGTCGAAGCCCTGCGCGCGTTCGTTAGCTATGCCACACGCCTGACTCCTCTCCCCCGCGCCACTCACAAAGCCAAACAAGATGCCAACAGGATACAGCTTCCACGGCTTGTCGACCGCCCGCATGATCGGCGCGATGATACGCACGAGGCACCCGCCGCCCTGGATGGCGGTCGGGTCGCCGTCCTCGGGCGGGAGGCCGGCCTTGACGCGCGCCTTCTGCACCTTGCGGTACCGCACCGCGCCGATGAGGAAGTACGTGTTGATAACGGCCACGAGGAAGAGGAAGGACGCGGACACGGACGTGCCGACAATGCCGCCGACCGAGCCGACCTTGTCCAGCTTGTCGTAGATGTCGACGCTGGGGGTAGCGTTAGCCTCGAGAGCCATCCTAGCGAGCCACGCGGGGCGAGAGTAAGGAACCGGCGTCTGGTATGAGGACCAGCCACTGGACCAATCCCCGCCACACGACCGACCGACCCACCTGACGGCAATGGCCACATTGACCGCGATCACAATTGTCGAGTGGCCGAGCGAGAAAAACAGCCCGCAGGTAAGAGGCAGCTGGCCGAGGCTGACCATCTGGCGGGTCGCGTTATCAATGGCCGAGATGTGGTCTGCGTCGAGGCCGTGTCGGAGGCCGAGTGTCTGGGTGGGTGGGTGTGTGAGCGAGCAGCATGTACAACAGAGAAACGTCGCCACTCACCCAGGCTAACAACGCAATGCCCAGCAGGCCGTCGCGCTGCCCGAAAGCAATGCCGGCCGCGACCCACATGGCGGCGTTGAAGAGCAGCTCGCCGCCGATGAGGGCCACCGCGCGCCCGAGGACGGTGAGGCGGGGGACGCGGCTGAGGTTCATGGTCGTGTGGGTCAGTAGTGTGGGTGTGGGTGCAATGCAAGAAGAAGAAGACGACGGGGCGCATGTTAAAGGGCCAGCCAGCGAGGGCACCACCCGCCCCGTTGCTAGCAGCCTGCAGGACCTTGTGACCGACTCCACTCGCACGGAGTGATTCCAGTTCCCAGCTTCTCAACTGTCCAAAGATAGCGATCGGGCCAAGAGTTGATGACGTCGAATTAGAACGCAGCGTTTCAGCGCTTCATTTGCCGACACAGGCGTCCATCGGAAGATAAAGCGCTAAAGCAGCCACTGCAGCACAAGCCACCGACGGGGGCAAATTGGTCGTAAGTACCTGGCAACACGGCCGACAACCATGCGGGGCGAGGCAGCCGGCCTAGGCTCTCAAGCTCTCTTGGCAGCACATGGGGGGGGGGGGGGGGCGAAATACGCGGACGTCACCGACGACCGATAGGAATACGCGGTATGGCTGGCGGCGGCAGCGGTAACCGCCCAAAAGTGGAGACGACCACTTCACTCGACAATAACAACCGCCTTCCCCGCACCCACCCAGCCCACCATGCCACCAATACAGTTCTGGAAGCCGGGTGCTGTAGCCCCAGGTGCGTCGACCTCGGTACGCAGCTGAACCCAGGCTCGTCGCTCGACCGCGAGACAGAAAACGAGGGCACGATCGTCGCGTCGAGCTCAAAGCTCGCAAACCTCAGCCTCGAGGCCCAGCGCGCCCGCCTGCCAATCTACAAGCACCGGCAGAAACTGCTGTGGTGTGTGGAGCGTTACCAGGTCGTCATTGTCGTCGGGCAGACGGGCAGCGGAAAGTCGACGCGTGCGTTTTGCTTTAAAGCCAGGCGCTGACAACCAGAGATACCGCAGTACCTCCACGAGGCGGGGTGGACGGCCGAGTCGCGCGTCGTCGCATGTACCCAGCCGCGTCGTGTCGCCGCGACCTCGGTCGCGACGCGCGTCGCCGAGGAGGTGGGCAGCGTGCTCGGCGACGAGGTGGGCTACACCATCCGCTTTGAGGACCTCAGCAGCCCGACGCGCACGCGGATAAAGTACCTCACGGACGGCATGCTGTTCCGCGAGTGCATGCAGGACCCGCTGTTGAGCAAGTACAGTGTGGTGATGGTGAGTGGGGAGGGAGGGATCGGCGCTGAACGTTCTAGATCGACGAGGCACACGAGCGAGGCGCATACACCGACCTTCTGCTCGGCCTTCTAAAGAAGATTATGAAGAAGCGCCCCGAACTCCGCGTCATCATCTCCTCGGCAACGATTGATGCGTGCGTGGCTGGCAGGCCTGCGAGGATGGATAGCCACTGATACAGCCAGCGAGGACTTTTTCGAGTACTTCAACACCAATGCTGATGGCAGCGACCGGTCGAAAGACGACGCGATTAGTAGGTGGTCGTAGCGTGTGGTGGCTCACCTTCCAGTCGTCAGCCTCGAGGGTCGCATGTTTCCCGTAGAGGTGTGCTACCGCAAAGAGCCCGTCGTCGACTTTGTCCAGGCTGCTGTGGACACCGTCTATGACATCCACTTGAAGGAGCCGGCCGGCGATGTGCTCGTCTTCCTGACGGGACGGGAAGAGATTGACGGCGCTATTCAGCAGCTGACCGACCGGCTTGGAACGTGAGTTGGAACTATTCTGCGGTGTCTAACTCTGCAGATTACCGCACGGCGCGCCAAAGGTGCTCGCGCTCCCACTCTACGCCACCCTACCCCCAGAAGAACAGGAGATCATCTTCGAATCGGCACCAAGGGACACGCGCAAGGTCATCTTCGCGACCAACATCGCCGAGGCAAGTGTCACCATCGACGGGATCAAGTATGTCGTCGACTCGGGCTTCGTCAAGGTGAGTGAGTGTTGCTAGGTGGCCACTGACGCCCAGTTGAAAACATTCAATCCGAGGACAGCGATGGACGTGCTCACGGTCACACCGTGTTCGCTGGCTTCCGCCAACCAGCGTGCAGGACGAGCGGGACGCACGTCTGCTGGCAAGTGCTTCAGGTTGTACCCCGCGTCTGTGCTGCCCACGACCAACCCGCTCTCCGCAATGCCTATCACCACGCCACCCGAGCTCGTGCGGTCCGATATCAGCATGTATGTCCTGCAGCTCAAAGCCCTCGGTATCGACAATGTGGCCAAGTTCGACTTCATGAGCCCACCGCCGAGCGACATGATGATCCGTGCCCTCGAGTTTCTGTACTCGCTCAAGGCGATTGATGACGACGGGCACTTGACGAAACCACTCGGCGAGCGCATGGCCGAGCTGCCCCTGGACCCTATGATGGCGACTATCGTACGTGCACCTCATCTACAACACTGACCCTCAGCTCCTCAACTCGTTCGACTTCAGATGCGGCGAGGAGATCCTCACCATTGCTGCCATGACGGCTGTGCAGAACGTCTTCATCCTGCCGCAAGGAGGCATGCGCGAGGCCATGGCTGAGATTGAACGGCGCAAGTTTACGGCCGAGGAGGGCGATCACCTGACGCTGTTGAACGGTGAGTGAGTGAGTGATGAACCAAGCTCACGGCCAGCGTACAACGCGTTCATTCGCTATGGCCAGCGCGACAAGTCATGGTGCGGTAACCACCGACTCAACTTCAAGGCGCTGTCGCGCGCCGTGTCCATCCGGAAACAGCTGAAGAAGTATCTCGACCGGTTTGGTATCCCCGTGGTCAGCTGCTCGGGCGACGCAGTGCGGCTGCGCAAGTGTTTGGTGTCGGGTTACTTCAAGGTAAGCTGATCCCCAGGTCGTGGTGAAGCTGACGCCTCAGAACGCCGCGCGCATGTTGCCAGATGGGACGTACCGCACCGCGCGGGAAGGAGCAGTAAGTGTTGAGCTGACTCCAGCAGTTGGATCACAGCTCACCCCCAGATCCTCCACGTGCACCCGTCGTCGGTCATGTTTACGCGCCAGCCGAGCACAGGCTGGGTCATCTTCCACGAGGTGCTGGAGACGACCAAGAGTTTCATGCGGGATCTGACGGTTGTCGATGAGGAGTGGCTGGTGGAGCTTGCGTGAGTGGCACGGCGTGAGTGGGGGCGAGCCGAGCTGACCGCGTCCGCAGGCCACACTATTACCAGTTCAAGGGCGGAGGTATCAAGAAGCACTAGACGGTGTGCATTGCATAGCATTAGGAATGTATAGTGCATCAAGTGCGTGCCCGCCGCCATATCGTCATAGTCGCCAACGGTGCATCATTATAGTGGTTGTCGCGGTCGTAGAAGCATCACGGCGGTCCGCGCCACGCCCTACTCCCACTCGCCCGTGCGCGTGAGCTTTGCAAACACACCGCCGCGCGCGATGAGCTCGGCGAACGTCCCTTCCTCCGCGACCATGCCGTCGCCGAGACATATGACGCGGTCGCAGCGCTTCATCACCTCGAGCGAGTGGGTGATGAAGATGGCCGTCTGGTTACCGCGCACGCGCATGATGGTGTCGAGCACGGCGCGCTGGTTGTCGATATCGAGCGCGGACGTGTACTCGTCCAGAATGAGAATCCGCGACTTGCGCACGAGCGCGCGCGCAATCTGCAGGCGCTGCGCCTGCCCGCCGCTGATGAGCGCGGCATTCTCGCCGAGGTGCGTGTCGTACCCGCGCGGGAGGGACATGATAAACTCGTGGATATTGGCCTGCTCGCACGCAGCGACGACGTCGTCCCGCGAGACATCCTTGCTCCCGTACGCGATGTTGTCAGCGACGCTGGCGTCGAACAGCGCCGCGGTCTGGCTCACGACGGCGATGTGCGCGCGCAGCCAGGCCGCCTTGATCGACCCCAGCGTCACGCCGCCGAGGGTCACCGCGCCCCCGGTGGGCTCGTACAGGCGCTGCAGGAGCGCGGCGACGGTCGTCTTGCCGCTGCCTGACGGCCCGACGATGGCGACGCACGCGCCGGCGGGGATGGCCAGCGAGAGGCCGTACAGCACGCCCACGTCCGGGCGGGTCGGGTACCGGAACGCGACGCCGGTGAAGGCGATGTCCGCGCTCGCGGGGAACGGGTGGATGCCCGCGCTCTCCTGCGTGTCTGTCGACAGTGTGAACAGGTCCCCGAAGTCGTGGGCCGCGGCTTTGGCTTTCGAGACGAACGGGACTGGGGGCTGTCAGTGGGGTGGGGGGTGGGGGGTGGGCATAAAAGCGGAAAGCGCCACTTACTGAACGACAGCATCTGGGCGCCAAACGTCAGGCTGAACAGCACGAGCGTGTACACCTGCAGCATGGTGGCGTAGCTCATGACCGCGCGGCGGATGAACACCGCACCGACGTAGTTCATTATCGCCTGCGCAAAGATGGGCATGGCGACCGCGACGCCGAGCCCGATGCCGTTGAGCCATGCCGCGTCCTGGCCTGACCTGCGCGCGTCGGCGGCCGTCTGCTCGAAGCGCGCGCGGAAGCTGCTCTCGAGCCCCATCGCGCGGATGCCGCGCACGTTCGCGGCCGCCTCGTAGAACGCGCGTGCGACTGCCTCGCGGCGCGCCTTGTTGTGCACCTCGGCGCGCGACAGTATCCCCTCGGTGCCTGCAAACATGACCACAAAAAGCGGCGCGAGCGACAGCCCGACGAGGGTCAGCTGCCACCCGGCCACCATGGCCCACGTCAGCCCGAGCGCCATCATGGTCGACACGACGACGACCTTGGGCAGCACCGCGGACACGAGGTACCGCATGTCGTCTACGTCCTTGACGAGGTGCTGGACGAGCCGCGCGGGCGCGTGCTCGGGCGCGTCGAACCACCCCTTGTCCTGCGCCAGGACGCGCGCGTACGCCTCCTCGCGGATCTTGGCGGTCCACAGCGCCGCCACTCCCTGCAGAGCGTACTCCTGTAGGAAGAGGAACAGGCCGCCGGAGACAGACAGGCCGATGAGTGTCCCGCCGAGGCGGGGGAGCTGGGCCGCGGCGTGCGGCGCGCCGATCAGCGCCATGAGCTTGGAGATGAAGAAGGACCAGATGGGCGTCTGCGCGCCTTCCAGGATGGAGCAGAGCAGCCCGAACGCGAGAACGGGTTTGTATGGGATGGAAGGGAAGTACCACCATATCGTGGCGGCCAGGCCGCGCCGGCGCTCCGGGGCCGGTGGCGCGGGCGCCGCAGAGCCGGGGTGCAGGTCCGTTTGCGCGTGCGCCGCGGACGCTGCCACCTCTCTCGTGGTGCGCTTCAGCACGTAGTGGTACTCCCCGCTTGCGTGCCGTGTCACCGCAGCCGGCGCCACGCGCGCGTGAAACGGCCCGTTGCCCAGGTCCTGCGCGGACCAGGTGAGCCGCCGCTGCGCGAGTGTCATGCTGGGCGAAAAGGCCATCGGCGGGCGCTGGGGCGCCTTGTCCTCCGCCGACACGCGCAGTGCCGGCTGGTCCTCGGACGCGCGGCGCGTGTGTGCCTCCGCCTTACTGCTGTCGGCAATGTACATCGACGCGCTGCGGCGGTGTATGCCCGCCTGGTGGTTCCCCTTGTCGTCGGGCACGTACATTGACGCGCTGCGCCTGTGGCCCCCCGCCCTGTCGTCTGCAAAGTGCTGCGAGTGGCGGCGCCTCACCGACACACGGCGCGGAATCGCCGGCGCAGCCCCAGCAACACGGTCGCGCAGCACGGCCAGCGGGTCGGCAAAGTGCGTGAGCTCGGCGTCGGACACGACGATGGTCCCCGGGCGCGCGGCCCACGTCGGCACGTAGTCCGGGTGCCCTGGGCCGCGGGTCACGATGACCTCCTGCACCGCCGACGCGTCATGCCACGGCGCACCTTGCTTCGGCGGGAGCGGGGCGGCGTTCTGCTCGGCTGCGAGGGCGGCGAATACGCCCACCGGCGTGCCGTCGGCCCCGTCCCGCGATACCAGGTCGAACCGGAAGCCCTGCTCGGCGACCACGCCGCCGTGCATGACATACACGAAGTCGTCGGGCCCGATCTGCGACAGGTCGTGCGTGATCACGATGGTTGTTTGGTTCCTGCGCCATGCCTTGATCGCCTCGAAGACGGCCACGCGCGACGTGACGTCCAGCGCTGAGGTCGCCTCGTCTGCGGGGTGTCAGTGGCACGTGCGGTACGCCGCCCGCCACACTCACCTAAAATCAGCACGGTGGGGTTGCGGATGCGGGCACGCGCGATCGCAAGCCGCTGTTGCTGCCCACCGCTGAGCTGTGAGCCGCCGGTCCCCAGACGCGTGTCGTACCCCTCCGGCAGGGACACGATAAAGTCGTGGATATCGGCCAGCTGGCACGCCTCGACGACCTCGTCGCGCGTGACGTCTTCCAGTGTCCTGGTCCTGCCCTCCTTGTCCGGCGCAGACCCGACGATCCCCATGGCCACATTGTCGTGGACGGACATGTCGAAGAGGATACACCCCTGCTGGACGGCAGCGATGCGCTGGCTCGTGAACGTCTTGTCGAGCCTGTTGAAGTCGGTGTCGTCCAACATCATGTCGCCAAAGTCAGGCTCGTACAGCCGCAGCAGCAGCTGCGCGATCGTCGACTTGCCCGATCCCGACCCGCCGACCACAAACGTCATCTCCCCGGCAGGCAGGAAGAGCGTGACCCCGGACAGCACGTTGTCGTCCGGGCGGGAGGGATAGGCAAAGTACACCTCGTGCAGGTCAAACGCGCCCTGGCAGCGGGGCGGGACGATGCCCGTGCCGTCCTCGGGCCCGGGGGTGCGCAGAGTGTCGTTGTCCTGGACAACAGTGAGCAGTGACGCGAGCGACATGGCGCCCTTGGTGATGAATGCCAGCGGCTGCAGGCCGCCCTGCAACGCGCCCGTGCCCATCAGACACGCCCAGAAGACGGTCATGACGTTGGCGACGCTCACCTCGCCCTTCTGCGCGAGCTTGGCGCCGTACCAGAAGCCCGCGACAAAAATGATGAAGATGAGCGTGTTGGATGACCCAAAGCACGCGCCCCAGTACAGGCCTTGCCTGAAGAGCGAGTCGCGCGCGTTGACGATCGGCCGCTTGAAGCCCGCGAGCTCGGTCGCCTGCGCGTTGTGCACCTTGACCGTCGCGATTGCTGCCGTGGCGCGCTCAACGTTGGTCGACGCCTCGGCGAAGCCGCGCCGCTCGACAGCGTACAGCGGCTGGCAGGCAATACCGACGAACAGGTTGATGCCGATCAACAGGGGCACCGCGGCCAGCGTTACCACCGAGAGCTTGGGGCTCTTGTACAGCGCTAGCCCGAGGCACAGGACAAACGTCATGAACGACTGCACCGTCTTGGGCATGCCCGTGATGGTCGCGATGCGGACGTCGTCGGTTTCGCTGCCGTCAGCCCAGCAAGCCCCTCCCCGCCACGCTCACCGAATAAACTTGGCCATGAGCCCGCCCATCCCAACCGCCACGTTCGCTCCGTCCTCCCCGGTGCTCTCCTTCACCCCTTCGCCGTTCTGCATCTCCATACCGACGTCGAACCACGCCATCGGCTTGCGCTCCACGCCGTCGAAGACAAGGCGGCGGAGATGGTCCGTGACCCCCTCTCCAAAGTGGTACCAGGCTGCAGTTTTCAGGTACTCGAGCACCCAAGCGACGATACCCGTGATCAGGAGCTTGATGGACGCCTTCCCGACCTCGGAAACAAGCCTGTTTTTCTGCTCCGGTGTCTGGGGTGGCGTGAGTGGTGGGCCGGGCGGGTATCGCTGCAATGCGCCGAACGCCTCGCCGACCACAATGGTCATGTACGGCGGGAGCAATGAGCCAGCAACCGAGAATACTAGCGCAGGGAGGAGGGCGGTGAGGAGGAGCCGCCGCGGCGCAAGGGTGAAGAAGTACCGGATACGCGAGCGGACGGGGGCAGGCAAGGTCTTCTCTGTGAGTGGCGGCGACGCTGCGCGCGGAGGGTACGTGCTTCCAGGAGCGGGGAGCACGTTGAAGCCTGCAGGCGGGTAGATCGAGCGGCGGGGGTTGACCGCGTCGAGTACGGTGTCAGCGGCGGGGTGTTGCGCCTCCCCATTGTCCAGCTCGATTTTGGCGGTGCCCGTTGTTTCGAGCAGTACGCGGCCGCTGCTCTCGTCGGTCTCGAGTCTGCCGCTGCTCGCGGCGTCTTGGTCCAGGCGGGCACTGCTTGCGGCCGGCAGCGCTCCCGACGCCGGGGCCAGGCCCCAGCTCGCACGGGCCTCTGAGGCTGTGACGGCCCCGTCGTTGCCGTAGAAGGTGTCAACTGAGCCGGCCCACGGCGTGGCACGCTGCGAGAGCGGGTGGTCCGCGCCGATCGCCGCGAAGGGGTCCGCGTCGACCTCCGCGTCTGTATCCGCGTCCACCTCCTCGGACGGTGGCAAGGGCACTGGCTTGCGCCGGATTTTCCTGCTCGTCTTGGACGCGACGGAGGCCGCCGCGGCGGCGGTCGCGATTGCGAGCGAGTCAAGCGCGCCCTTGAGCGACGCAGCGCGCGACGGGCCGCCGCGCGGCGTCGTGGTCCCCGGGTCGTCGTTAGACATGGTGTGGATCAGTGGAGAATGCAAGAGGGGCGACGAGGGATAAAAGCCAGTGGCCACACACACAGCTGTTAACAAGGGGTGAGGGCACGCACACAGCTGTTAACAAAGGACGGGGTACGGCCACCGGCCGTGTTGAGCACGGCGGCCGACAATGGGTGCGGTCGAGGTCGACAGTGCCATTGTTCAAGAAAGGATCAGCGGGTCAGGCAGCCGTCGTCAGTGGGACTGTGCGTGTTTCGGCGCGCGTATGCAGCCTTCAAACAATGGCGAATGTAGAGTTTGAGAGAAGAATGACATGCGACAGTGTGGAATGTAAAGGTGGTGTCGGGTAGGACTTTGACTTCTGCCTCGGCTGCATCGGTCGGCCCGTACGGCCGGAGCCACTGCCACGTGCCGCCACGTGCTTGCCTCTTCGGCCCGGGTCCCCGACATATCGGTGTGGCCGTCCCCACCGATTTCTCGGACGCCTGGTCGTTCGGCTTGTCCCACTCCGCGACCAGCCTCACAACGCGACCCCTCCCCACCAAGCACAGACGGGTATAAGAGGGCGCGCGGGGGTGTGGGCTGCGCTTCGGTTCTCCACAAACACCTCACCATGTCTGGCAAGATCACCCACTTCAGCGTCCATGGTGCGTGTGGAGCTGAGCTTCATCTCCTGCCCCCGTGCAAACTCTCCGCTCACACAGCCCCCAGACATCCGCTTCCCCACCAACATCACCGGGGACGGCACGGACGCCATGAACAAAGAGTGCGACTACTCGGCCGCGTACATCATCGTGCACACCGACGCCGGGCTCGAGGGGCGCGGCATGACCTTCAGTACGTGGTTGTCTTCTGCCGACGGGCGTAACTCACCCACGCCCCAGCTATTGGCCGCGGAAACGAGATTGTCTGCTTTGCCATCAACGAGATTGCCAAGCGCATCGTCGGCATGGACACCGACGAGATCTTCGCCGACATGGGCGCGTTCTGGAACTTTTGTGCGTTGGCGTTGTAGCTGGGCTGAGAGGCGCAAGCTAACCCCCCGCAGTGGTTGCCGACCCCCAGCACCGCTGGCTCGGGCCCGAGAAGGGCGTCATCCACCTTGCGACGGCCGCCGTGTCCAACGCGCTGTGGGACATGTTCGCCAAGGCGCGTGGCAAGCCGCTGTGGAAGCTCATTGTCGACTTTACGCCTGAGGAGTGAGTGGCGCAGCCACCCCCGCCCACGCCCACTGACAGTACAGGTTCGTTAAGGCCACGGCCTTCCGGTACATCACCGACGCCATCACGCCCGAGGAAGCCCTGGCGCTCCTCAAGGAGAAGGAGGCGACCAAGGCCGCGCGCGAGGCCAACGTCATCGAGAAGGGATACCCGGCGTACACGACGTCGGTCGGCTGGCTGGGCTACGACGACGCCAAGGTCGAGCGGCTGACCAAGGAGGCGCTGGCGCAGGGCTTCAACCACTTCAAGCTCAAGGTCGGCGCCGACGCGGCCGACGACCTGCGCCGCGGCCTGCTGATCCGCAGCATCATTGACAACCCGGCCAACATGCCTGCCGGGCGCGAGATCGACCCGGCCTCCATCGCGGGCAAGAACGCCGGCCCGACAGGCTGCGTGCTCATGGTCGACGCCAACCAGGTGTGGGACGTACCCCAGGCCGTCGAGTACATGGGCAAGCTGGAGCCCCTCAAGCCGTGGTTCATCGAGGAGCCGACGGCGCCCGACGACGCGGTCGGCCACGCCGCGATCCGCAAGGCGCTCAAGCCGCTCAACATCGGGGTCGCGACCGGCGAGCACGCCCACAACCGCATGACTTTTAAGCAGCTACTCCAGCTCGACGCGATTGATGTCTGCCAGATCGACTCGTGCCGCGTCGGCGGTGTCAACGAGATTCTGGGCATCCTGCTTATGTCGGCAAAGTACGGCGTGCCCGTCTGCCCGCACGCCGGCGGCGTCGGCCTGTGCGCAATGGTCATCCACCTCATTCTCATCGACTACATCGCCGTCTCGGGCAGCATGGAGCGCAACGTACTCGAGTGGATTGACCACCTGCATGAGAACTTCAAGTACCCCCCAAGCGTCAACGCGCAGGGACGGTACAATGTCCCGCTCGAAGCTCAGTGCGGCTACTCGGTCGACTTCTTGGACGACGCGATCGCAGAGTTCACCTTCCCTGAGGGCACGTACTGGACCACCCGCGCAGCGGCTGAGGCAAAGGCCGCCAAGCTCAACGGCGCCAACGGTGTCAACGGCCACACGAACGGCGTGGCCGTCAACGGCGCCAACGGACACGCAAACGGCCACTAAGTGGGCTTTACATTACACCGAGGTTGTACTTTGTAGTCATCGGAATCTCTGCATAGACATTGTGTGCGATACAGAAGGCCCGAGGAGGGGAAGTAGCCACCCGCAGCATCTCGGTCAAATGGCCTCTTGCAGCATCTCTGCTCGCCTCCTCCCCTCCGCCTCTGCACTTGTGAGCCCACTCACTCGTACACCATGATCATGCATCGCCCCCATATTACCCTACAATATGAACGAAACCTCTACAGCTAGTTGTCCAGCTGGCCCGAGAAGATGAGCTCGATGGCGGCCTCAACGTTGCCGCCAGTCGAACGGAGCGCACGGATGTTCTTCTGGGCGTCCCACAGGCCCATGGCGTTCAGCTGGCCGAGCTGGGTCGCGTAAATCTCCTCGGGTGGGCGGGTATCCCTCGCAGCGGCCGCAGCTGGGGGAGCGCCGAACAGGAGCGAAGGGTCGAACGCGCCGTACGGGTTGGCGCCGCCGGCGAAGGGGTTGGCGCCGCCGGCGAAGGGGTTGGCTCCAGCAGCGAAGGGGTTGGCACCGGCGCCACCGGCACCGAAGAGAGCAGCGAAGGGGTTGGCCGCAGCAGCGGCAGCACCATCGCCTCCGGTCACACCAGCAGCGCGCTCAGCGGTGGCACCGGCAGCTCCCGCACCAGCGGCAGGAGCAGCGGCAGTCGCACCGGCGTTGGGAGCGAAGAGGTTAGGGAAGGGGTCGGAAGGGGGAGCGTTGGCTCCAGCATCGGCACCAGCGCCAGCGCCAGCACCACCGAAGCCAGGGAAGCCACCGAATCCGGGAGGAAGGCCGCCGAAGCCTCCAGCACCGCCACCACCCTGCATGGCCGACTGCATCTGCATCATCTGCGCGGGTCAGCATGTTTCCATGTTTACTGTTTACAACCCACCGAACGAAGCGTCTCCGGGTTGCTGATCATCTGGCGGAAGAGCGGGCTCTGCATGATCTGGCGCGCCTGGGGGCCCATGGCCTGGAGCTGGGGGTTCGAGTTGATCATCTGTGTCGGCGGCAAGTGTGGGGCGGGTGTGTGTGTGTGGAAAGGCCAAGGGTCAGCCAATGGTTGCCGGCGAACGCACAGACGGGGCACGGTACTGACCTGTTCAACGACCTCGGGCCTGGACATGAGGTCACTCATCTGGCGCAGAAACTCGGGGTTGTCCATCAGGCCGGTCATCTGGGTGTGTAAGCAGTGGTTGTGAGGACTACACTTACAGCGTTGGGGTCGTTGAGGTTACCGAGGCCCATACCGTTGAAAGGGTTGAAGCCGGCGAGACCCTGCCATGTCAGCCCCATCTGCATGCACAGTCACCGCACTGCTCACATGGTGGTGGTTCTCGATGCCGTCGACGACGTTGCCCGTGTTGATGCCGGTGCCCATCTGGGCGGGGAGGCGGGGGGCAGCGGCGGCTGGAGCGTCGGCGGGCTTGGGCGCACCCTTGACCATGTGGATCGTGTGGCCCGTCTGAATCTTGTACGTGGAGATCTCGTCGGCGTCCTTGAGCACCTTGCCTGCGGGCGGTTAGAGGGAAGCGGGCGGCGGCGACAGTACCAGAGTAGATAAGGCGCTGGCGGTCGGCGGGGACTTCACTCTTGGCGGCGACGGCCTCCTTGAGGTCGAGCACCGTCTTGGACGGGTCGATCGAGATGGATAGCTTGAGCTCCGATGGGCCCTTGACGGTGCTGCGCGTGTCAGTATCATTCAACAACGGGCGACGCGTGGGCGGTGGAGGTGGATGGCGTGCTCGCCTCGACAGTGGTGAGAGGAGCGTGCGGCGGGCCGCCGACGTACATTGTGATCTCCGAGCTCGAGGAGGAAGCTGCAGCGTCGGCCATTGTGTCGAAAGAGTGATGTGGAAAGAGTTGGGTGATGATAACAAGAGAGAATGTCGCGGAATCCGAGGTGGGGACGAGGGATGGCGCGGCGCCGACGGTGGCACAGTCGTCGTGCGCGCACGCGCGTGGGGCCACCACCCACCGCGCCCAGCCCACGGGGTTAAACCGGCCCACTATAGATTAGCCGTCGGTCATTGTCCACCGACGACAGTGTATACACAGCTCGCGATTGCTCACAACGCCCGCACACACACACAGCAAGCAGCACAGCGAGCAGGCAGCCAAGACACGGCACAAGGCACTGGCATGCATCATACCGGCACCCTCTACAACACAAACAGGGCAATGTTCGGCCCAGCGACATCTACAGCGCCAGTGAAGCAGCCAGGCCACCGTGGCACGGCCGCATCGACGCTCGATTAGTCAAACTTGGAACGGTCGTAGTTGGCGCCACCGGCACTTCGGAAGCGCTTCACAATCTCGTCCTATTTCTGTCAGCGTGACGGGACTGCTGTTGCGGTTCAAGTCGACTCACAACATCGAGGTCCTTGGGGGTCGAGGCGGACACCTCAATCGAGTACGAGCGGATGACGGACTTGACGTCGGCCGTGTGGACCGAGACCTGGGGCGTTAGCTTTGAAGCACGCACAACGGCACCGGTGGAGGAACGAAGCGGGCACTCGCCCGGCCGGCCTTGATGGCACCCGGCCTAGCACTTCGTCCCCGCCTCATCACACCCAACCTACACCCCGACTCTCACCTTTGCCCTGCGCATGACCTTGACGTTCTCGCCGATCCAGGTCACCAGGGCGAACTTCTCGCGGAACGAGTGCTCGTCGTTCGAATACTTGACGCGGACGAAGCCGAACGACGCCTTGGCGGGGTCGAGCTTGGACGTGAACTCGGCGAGGTCTCCAGTGCCAGTCTCGCCGAGAACGAGCTTGTCCGACTTGTCCGACTGCGAGAGTGTTAGCGCTGCGGGCCGGTGTGGGGTTTGCAGGGGTGTGCTGCTTGGGTGAGGCGAGCCAGCGTGGCAGCTCCCCCACTTCGATGTTGCCAGAAGCGCGGCCCAACTCACCTCGTAGTCGAGACGGAGCCAGGTCGCGTCGTCCTTGTCCGAGCGGACAAGCTCGTAAGCTGCATACCGTCAGGAATTGGTGATAACTATCGTGCCTCGTCGGAGAGGGGGGTGAAACAAGCTCTCAGACGCTACTCACCCTCGGCAATCTTGGGGTCCTTGACGTCAGCCATTTTGGGTGGGTCGGGTGTGAGGATTTGTGCGGGAGATGACGGGGGAGAGTACTGGAGGTGGTCTGGGCGGTGCTGTGCTCGTGCTTGTGCGATGCGATGGGGACGACGACGAGTGAGTTGGAGCTTGCAGCAGGCAGCAGCGGCAGCAGCCACGATGACGGCGACCACGACCCGACGACGATTGATCGACGGGACCAAATACAACGAGCGAGCACGCCACGCTATCAGCCAATTAGGAACGTAGGAACCCGTTTCTAATTGGATTAGGCCAAGCCTTGCCTTTGTTGTAAGTACGCGCAGACGCCGACGACGACGCCGTGATTGTCATCGGCGTTGACGTCTGTCAACTCCTTCCTTGTCCTTCCACCTCTTCCCCACGTCCACGCCACCAACCATGGGCAGCTCAGACAAGCTGCAAGCGGCCACGAGCGCCGCAGCGGCCGACCCGGTCGCCGAGATTGTCGACAAGCTGCGCGCCCTGCCCCTCTTCAACGAGGTCGTCGACCACCCAGTGTTCAAGCACCCTTTGCTGCAGGACCCGCGCTTGGTCGCGACCATCGGCGGGCTCTTAATCCTGCTCCTCGTCTTTGCCTGTGAGCAGGGTCGTAAATGCGTTGGCTGACGCCGCAGTGTTCCCTGTTGGCGGCTCGCAGAAGACATCGAGGCGCAAGGGGACACCGACTGTGCTGCTCGTCGGCCCACCTGACAGCGGCAAGACGGCCATCTTCGCAAAGGTAGGCTGGAGGACGGTTCGTTGATTACCCAGCCTAACACCCGCAGCTGTCCCAGGAGGAACGTCCGTTCACGCACACCTCCCTGATCCCCTCCATCTCGACAGTTGACATTCCCGGGTCCGATGGGCGCAGCAAGCAGGCCCGCCTGGTAGACCTGGCTGGACACGCGCGTCTTCGCGAAGAGGTGTCCAAGCACATCAACGAGGCTGATGCCGCTGTTTTTGTTGTTGATATCGTCGCGCTCGTGCGCAACGCTGCTGCCGTCGCCGAGTGAGTGGCTGAGTAGTGCATATGCGTTCGGCCGCTGACACTTTGCAGAGAACTCCCCTCGATTCTCTCGGCCCTTGCCGGCGCCTCGAACCGCCGCGGCCTCTCAGCCGAGCCCACCCGCCTCCTGATTCTGGCGCACAAGGCGGACCTGCTCGCCAAGTCTTCTTCTGCCACCTCTCCTCCCGACCTGACGGCGCAAGCACGCACCACAGCGCTCGAGCGTGTGCGCTCGATCCTCACCCGCGAGATGGACCGCCTCAAGGCGTCGCGCGGGTCCGGTGGCGTTGGCGGCCGGATCGAGGGCATGGGACGTGTCGCGTCTGGCGGCAAGAGCTTCTGGGCGCGCCTGTTTGGCTCGTCGGCCGCGGAGGAGCCAGACGCCGGCGCCGAGGACGACGAGGCGCTCGTGTGGGGCGGCGCTGGGCCGTTCCGCTGGGAGGATATCGAGGGCGTCGAGGTCTCGTTCGGCGCGAGCGGCGTCGGGCCCGCCAAGGCTGTCGGCGCCGAGGCTGCTGCCGACGCCGGCAACGGGCTCGACGAGCTCAACGACTTTGTCTGGGATCTGTAGGCATATGCATACATGGGTGTAGAGTGCACCGCGTGGCGGCACGGCCTGCTTCGTACGTCATAACCCGGCGGAAGTTTGCTCCCGCCGCCGCACCGTAGTCGCTGTTCGTTCGCGCCACCCGACCAACACCCAAGACATCATCATCCAACTCGCTGTTGTCCATCCCATCTCGTCTCATTGCAACCATGGTCCGCGGATCAGACATCCTCATCGCGCTCATCATCATCCTCTTCCCGCCTGCCGGCGTGGCGATCCTCACGGGCTGCAGCTGCGACCTGTTGATCGCGATCGGGCTGACCATTCTGGTGAGTAGAGTGTGCTGTCGCTGCGTTGGCGTCGCGGGACACGCGCGCGATGCCGGTGATACTGTCTATCTTGAAGCCAAGTACACAGCTAACATGCGCAGGGATACCTTCCGTAAGTTTCCTCAGCGCGGCACCTCGCTGCTGTACCGGGACGTGCCCGACCCGCAACCCTCCCGCCCTGGACTTCCCCACTAACGACCCCAGCGGCCACCTGTACGGCTTCTACATCCTCTGGAAGAAGGTACGCCGCGCCCCCGTGCTCCGCTGACAGCCAGATGCGCGCTGAAGAGCTCTACGGCGACCATGGATACGTGTACCTCGGCAACGGCGAGTTTGTCCCGCGCGACGAGCTGCGTGAGTTGCTACTGGCGAGTGGTTCGCGGAAGCCACTGACACGCGCAGCGCCACAGCTCCAGCAGCCCTACTACGGCTCGACGGCCGCGTGAGCGTAGCGTCACCCATTGTGCGACCTGCCGCCGACCGAAGCGTTTGACGCTGGATCGACTGCGCCGATGCGCGCTGTTCGGTCGCCGCCGCGCCCATCTATACCCTATCCATGGACCGTGTTGCGCTAGCTGATGAATGTTGTTGATCTGACGGACGGGGGAGGGAGGGGAGAGACCTGCAGCGTGGTGGGACCTTGCAGAGACGGATGGCTGGCTGTCCGCAGACACTGAGGTGAAGGCTTGGCAAGCTCTGCACCGTCGTTGAGATGGGGCTGTGCCATGTGCCTACGAAGATCTGCAGCCCGTGCATGCGGCGTGCCTTGGGGCTGTAGGCATGTACGCCGCCACTGCTGCTGCACGCACGCGCGCTGCATAGAACTGCTTTGGCACTGGGGTGGATGCACACTACATTGTGGTTGACGACGCGTGTGCGTCGTGTTTCATCCGCAGTGTGGCGGTTGGCAGGTGGCAAGTGCACCAGGTTGCAGGGCCAGGTTGTTTCGAAACGGCCACACGGCACTGCTCATACAGACTTCAACCTGGCAACAGTGTCACTTCAGACCCGTTTCCCATCCTTCTCCGCCCCGCGCACCTTGCCACGCTGCTACTCCTCCATGGACTGATTGGTAATAATACAATGGGCTATGGGCTAAGAACCGGGCCGGAAGACGTTGAGGCCCTTCCGCGCCACGGGCATGAAGCGTCACACACGCAGCACCGATTACTCGGTGGCACCCGAGTTGTTGTCGCACGACCAGGGGCCGCCGTTGTTGTTGCCGTCGATGATGTCCTTGACTGCGGCGTAGGTGCCGGCGACAGTGAAGAAGACGCAGAACATGAGGAAGATAATGTTGACGGCAAAGATGATCCTCTGGCGGCCGGTGAGGCGGTTGGGGTTGGCACGGACGTTGTCGTGAATCCACGAGAGCATCATCGGGGCCATAGCCGAAATAGGGCAGAAGAGCGCGCCGACAAGCGAGATAATCGAGCCGAAGTTGGGGATGGCCGAGGCGATGATGTACGCGACGATGATGCACGACGTCGTGCTGCCGAGCCAGGTGGTCCAGTGCTGCCACGTGTTGCTAGTGAGGTGCCTCGTGCCGCCAAGGATGCGGACGAAGACGAGCTTGGCGGAGACGTGGTTGAAGATGGTCATGGAAGCACAGAGGCCGGGGAGCGCGAGGCCGTAGCAGATCTTCTTAAGCAGCAGACCGGCGGATCCGAGCGCGGGGTTGGCGACGTACTGGCCGCAGAAGTAGTAGACAACCGAGCCGATGATGAGGTACACGGCGGTCAGGAACGCGTAGCACGGGTACATGGCCTTGGGGTACTTCCTGGGGTCGCGCATCTCGGAGATGATGCCGTAGTAGATGGGCGACGACGCCGACGAGAACAGGATAACGTTGATGGCCCCCATGGCCTCGGCAAAGGTCGGGTTACCGATGATGAGGAAGCCCTTGTCCCAGGGCCCGGTCTGGGGCGCCTCGGCCGGGCGCTCCTGGCGGCCGACGGCGACGGTGACAGTCAGAATGGCGGACAGAATCGACACGAGGCCGGCCCAGCCGACCCAGGACACCTTGGAGAGGGTGCGGATCGACGAGAGGATGAGGCCGACGACGGCGGCGACGACGATGAACACGGCTGTGCATGCGCCGTGGGACGACACGGCGTTGAGCGCGGTCGACACGCCGATGATCGCGCCCGAGCCGCAGAAGATGAAGACTGGAGGCGTTAGTGGCGCTCGCGGCAGTCAACAGCAAACGCACAGATGATGAAGATGGCGCAGAAGAGCTCGCGCCCGATACGCCCGCCGAAGATGAAGGCTGCGTCGGCGAGCGAGTAGATCTCGGGGTGGATGAGCTTGGTCTGGCCGATGAACGACGCGCACCCTGGGCGTGTGAGCTGTGGTACGCGGCACCTCTCGACGACGACTACTCACAAGAGTAGATGAACTGGATGCCGCAAATGGCGATGATGCCGGGCACGAGGCCGAGCGTGTGGAACACGGACGGGATGCCGAGCACGCCGAGGCCGAAGTTTGCCTTGGTCATGAGCACGAACGCGCCGGGCGCGGTGACCTGGGAGCGGAGCGTCAGCTTTGCGTGAATGCGGCCGTCGGGAAACCCACGCCGCGGAAGTTGGGGCCGCCGCTCTCGAGGTCACCGAACACGGCGTCGTGCACCACGACGTCAGAGTACCCGCCCTTGGTGTTGGCGGCGTTGGTCACGTCGACGCTGGCGCCGCTCTCGCCGGCCTTCTCGGCATCGTGCTTGTCGTAGCTGATGGACATGGTGCTTGCTGCGGTGGGGTGGGGCGAGAGGCTGGGCGGGGGCAACAACAGCCGGCAAGTTATATCTCTGTCCTTTTTCCACTGCCGCATCCCTTTCCGCGCCTTACGCCCGCCCGCCCTCCTGTCCGCATCTCGATCTGGCTCGCTGGCTCGCTGGGGCTGCGTCGCTGGCTGTTGCTCTCCGCGATGCTTGCCGCCTCGCAGCTTTTCGCCAACACCTGCCTGCAGTACCTGCCTTCCAGGTTTGTTAACCGAGGTATCAGGCGCCAACTTTGCAATCTCTGTGCGCTAGGCACCAGGGAAGTGTTGGCCTTGTTGACCGACCCAATAAACGCCGGCGGCAGTAACTGCGGCTGTACGGCCACTTTCCTTCGACAAACAGCTGGACACGTGAACAGAGATCCAGCAGCGGCGCAGCGGTTCCAGCAGGCTTTTTCGGTCTTTACAAGGGGCGAAGGGTGAGGGTGTCCTCAAGAAGGGCCGGGCGACGCAGCTGCTGGGGGTTCAGACGACGTAGCTCGGCATCGCTGCACTGCATGTCTGCGAGCCTGTGAGCGAGCCTGCCTGCGAACCTGTCCGCTGGCAGCCCCGTGGCATGCTTCGAAAATCTGCGTCGCATGATCGATCGCGAAACGCAACCCGCAATCCGGGTTGGCCATCGGCGCGCGGTGTTGGCCATAACTGCTGCCCAGCCCTGAGCGTTGCAACTTTGCTGCTGTATAACCGAAGGCAGGCCCGCTGGTGGGTCCGCCTTGGTGGGTCGATGGGTCGAGTGCCCGCCAGTCAGGTCAAGCCAGGCGACGGCACGGCGACGGGGCGGAGACGGGTCCGACTCGGACCCAAGGCACCCCGGGGCATCACCACAAGCGAGGTTGGGTGGCAGGAGCCCCATCGTTGCTGGCCGGAACGTGTCTCTCCGCTCCCTCCCTTCCGCGCGTATGTATCAGAGGCAACGGTGTGACACGGGTTGGTTGGTGCTGCGCTGCTCGGTGCTCCGCGTCGTGGTGTTGTGGAGCTCGAGGCCGACATGCCCGAGGGCGGGCGAGGGCTGTCCCTGGCGGCTGGCACGACATCGCCCGGATCTGGAAGAACGCACGCCTCGGACAGACAGCGACGACGCACCGAGCACATGCCGCGATACCGGGCACGGCGCGGGCCGGATCTGCGCCGAGAATGGACGAGTGGACGCCAACCTCGGCGCGGCATGCCCCCGCGCGAGGAGCAAGGAGGTCGCATGACCTGCTTGCTCTCGATTCGACTCACGCAGCCGTGCCCACCCAGCCAAGCGACGCGAAATAGCACGGATGTCGCCGGCTCGCTCGGCTGCGTGCCTTGCTTGCGAGCAAGCGCATTGCCCCACGACGACGGTGGGGCAGTATTTCCCATCGCGACATCGCGAGGGTGAGGCGCGCGGGCGGGTGGTGCTATGTATGCATGGCCCCGGGGGGTGGTGTGGAGCGAGGGGTGCAGGTCAGCCAGACAGCGGGCAGTGAGTGTGGAGGCGTGGTGGACTAGTGAGGAGGCATGCAGCCCACCCCCATCGGCATCTTAGCGATCGCCGCCAGATAGCCAGATCCATTGCCCGGGGCCCAGGATAGCAGCGATCCACGATAATGCCACGATCAGCACTGTCGCATTCTCGCAATCTCCCCACCATCCACTACGCGCCGATAAGCGCCCCGCCCCCGCCCCTCGTTGGCCGCTGCGCGACCCCGGCGCCGCCCGTCGGCGAAGAGCGAATCTCACCCGCCACTCACCCGCGCTGATGGTCATATCGTCTTGTCATATCCTTTTTGTCATATCGTGCTTATCGCGCTGTACGCCGGCCGGCCGGCCGTGCAGATCAAAGGGAGATCAGCTTTCTGGCAGTTATTTGCATGTCCTCGGCGGGAGTGCGTGGACGTCAGCGATTCTGATGTCTTGGCTGGCGGCATGGATCCCGCCATCCCGTCATGCCACCCGACTCGCTACCCACCTCCGCCCACCCAGCCCCACCCCTCCATAGATAAAGATTACATCAAAGACCTACGCGCCCCACGTCTACCATCTACCCTCAACCCCCTACTGCTTCTGCGTCGCCTCCCACTCCTTGAACGCCTCGTGCAGCTTCTCCTGCGCCTTGTACTCCTTGAGGTACTTTTTGCTCGCGCCCTTGCTCACGTCGTTGCCCTCGCCGTCGACCGTCGGGATGCCCTGCTCGTCCCACTTGGAGAAGGCATTGTCAGGCACCTGGGGCGGGCGGAAGAGCATGTTGGGGGGGACGCGGCCCTTCTCGAGCTGCGCAATGCGCTTGGCCTCGGCCGCCGCCGCGTTGGCGGCCTTCTTGGCAGCCTTGTCGGCAGCAGCCTGTGCCTTCTCCTCACGAGCACGGATAAGAACAGCAGGGTCGACAAGCTTGTACAGCGCACCGCCGTCGGCACCCTGGCCATCATCGAGCTGGATACCGAGGTTGACCAGGTCCTGGTCGCGGAAGCGGTCCGAGAGGATGAGCGTCTCCTTGGGGTCGGCACCAGCGATGGCGAGCTTGCGCACGTCATCACGGAACGAGGCAATGGCACGAATGTACTTGTCGAGCTTGGCCTCGAGGTCGCCCGAGGCGCCCTCGTCGCCCTCCTTGCCCCATCCGATGGCAGTGGCCTCGGCAACAGCCGAACCCTCGCCAAGACCAAACATCTTGAGCTGGCGGGTGATCCAGTGGGCAATGGAGCGCACAGGGGCAATGTTGTACTCACGCCCACGGGCGGTGAAGTAGATGTTGACCTTGGCAACAAGGTCAAGGATGACGTTGATCGCAATAGGCGTGTTGAACGAGTCGCAGAGGGCGGAGCGGAAGTCGCGCTGGGCCTTGTGGAAGCTGAAAATGTTAGGATGCTGTCACTTCGCCAGACACAACGCTAGACTCCACTCACTCAGCAACAAGAGCCTTCTCAAGGTCATCGTAGTGGTGCTTTCCGTCGCTCTCCTGAGCACGGGCAGCCGACTCGGAAATGCGGGCCTTGACGTTTGTGAAGAAGTTGTCAAGCGTCTCCTCCTTGGTCTTGACGTCGGCCACCAGGTCCTTCTTAAAGTCCATCTTCGAGTTCCAGGTCTGGAGCATGAAGGCAAGACGAAGTTGGCGAGCAGTGTAGTCTCTCAATGCGTCGTCGATAGAAATGAAGTTCTTCAGCGATTTGCTCATCTTGAGACCCTCAATGTGGAGGTGACCGGTGTGGAGGAAGTAGTTGACCCACTGGCGGCAGCCGTGGTACGCCTCGGACTGGGCGAGCTCGTTGTCGTGGTGGGGGAACATGAGGTCGACCCCGCCCGAGTGGATGTCCATCTGGGTGCCCAGCACCTCCGAGGCCATGACCGAGCACTCAATGTGCCAGCCGGGGCGACCCTCACCCCAAGGCGACGGCCAGGCGGGCTCTCCCGGCTTTGAACGAGCCTTCCAGAGGGCAAAGTCGGCCGATGCGCGCTTGCCTTTGTTTCCGGTGAGCGCACCCTCGCCCTCGTCAAGGAGCTTCTTGTTGCCCTTGCTGTTGGGCTGGAGCTTGGCGTACTCATGACGGAATCCGTCACCCTGCGCACCCTCAAACTTGCCGACGTCGAACCAGACGCTGCCCTCGGCCTCGTACGCAAACCCGTTCTTGATGATGCCCTCAATAAAGCTGACAATCTCAGGCACGTACTCGGACACGCGGGTGATGTTGTCTGGGGGCAGGGCGCGAAGGCGGCGCATGTCGTTGAAGAAAGCCTCCTCCCAGTGGGCCGCGAGGTTGCGGGACACGGCGCGGGGGTCCCTGATGGTGTCACCGAGGGTGTCACCAAGGTAAGGTCCGAGGACGTAGGCAGTGGCGTCGACAAACTGCTTGGTCGGCGTCGACAAGCTCTTCTCGGCCGCGAGAATGGCGTCGCGGGCAGTCGTCAAGCTCGAGATGTAGAGGCCAAACTTCTCCTCCTTCTCGCGTGCGGCACGCGCAAACTCGGCGTCAGACGAATCTCTGTCGGCAATAGCCTTGAAGTACTCGAGCGCATCGTCGCCATTGGGAGCGTTGACCGGCGACGGCAACGACTTGACGACCTTGGGGAGGAAGGCGGCAAACGCTTTCCTGGCCGTGGCGACGAGCTCGGGCGTCAGCGCAGGGTTCTTGTCCACCGTCTCGTTCAAGAGGTATGACTCGCGCGCGCGCAGGATGATCTGTGCGGGTCAGACGGGACTTGCTGGTGTCAACCCACCTTGTCGTCAATGTCAGTGACGTTCATCACAAAGTTGACGTCGTAGCCAAAGTAGTCCTGGAGGATACGACGGACAATGTCCTGGGTAAGGTAGTTGCTGCGTGGTGTCAGCTGCTTTATCAGACCTTGTACACAGCTCTACCCACCGCGCATGGCCCATGTGCGACGCGTCATAGACGGTAGGGCCACAGTTGTACCAGTCGACCTGGCGGCCCTTCAAGGGGACGAAGACGTCCTTTGTGCGGGTGAGCGAGTTGTAGACGCGGAGCACGGGCTCCTCGATGAGCTTCTTTGGCGCGTTCCACTCCGGCATGGCCGAGGACGAGGCCTGGGGCGGCGTGGTGGTCATGGTGCGTGTGAGGCCGAGGCGGAGAGGCAGGGAGGGGGCAGAAGGGAGGGTGCGAGGAAGAGCGGGGAGTAGGCTGCGGGAGAGATGTCGGAGTCTCGAGGTCATGCAGATGACCCGAGGAGGTGTTGGGGGTGTGGGGGGAGGCTACGAGGCGATAGGTGTGGTCGAGCCGAGGTGAGTAGAGCAATGAGGTGCTGGACCAATGTTTTCCGAGTCGAGAGAGCGAGTGTGATCGCCGTGTCGCCGGCCATAACTGGTGTCGTGATAATCGTGCCTGGTGATTTAGGAGTTAGGTGTCTCACAACCCTTGTACGCCTAAGCCAAACAGACACAAGCCTATTCATCCACGCGACACGTTACGTGGAGGCGTGCGGCGTGCCGATCGTCGACCACCACCGGCCACCACCACGGCCATGACCACACCAACGCCTCACGCGCTGCTCGGCCTCGTCCTCGTCGCAGCAACGCAGCATCTCACTCCTCGGCATCTTCATTCCACTTCACCTCGTCGCCTCTGAAAACGCGCTGAGCGCGATTCCCACCGGCTCCCTGCTTCGACCTTTGCCACCCGGACGGCCTGCCCGCGACACCACCATGCTTCGCTCCTCGTCCGTCTTCTTCGTCCTCTCGCTCGCCGTGGCCCTGCTGTGGCGCGCACCACTGGCCCACGCCATCAAGTTTGAGCTTGGCCCTACAGACCCCGGAGAGCCATGTAAGTCTACACATACTGCTGCTGTTGCCGTGCATAATCTGATGTCATGCCCCCCTGGGCTTGCTGCTTGAACAGACTGGTAAGTTTGCCTGGGGCGTCGATCGCGCGGTGCCGAGACTCACTCCACAGCGTTTGGAACTTTGCGCCAGGAAACACCCTCGTCATTGTGACGGCCAACGTGCCCGACATCCCGGGCACGCGTGTCGACGTGGACATTGTCGACGGCTCGCAGAACAGCAATGTCTACCTGGCCAAGAAGGTACGCGGGCACCGGCGGCCGTGCGATCGGGTTGTTGCTGACATTCGGACTTAGAACATTGCGGGCGAGACTCGCCTGGCGATCACAACGCACGAGTCGGCAGACGTCGGCGTTTGCCTGACCCATGTTGATCTCGACCGTGAGTGCTGCAGCGATGGTCGGCGCGGACTACGTCGCCGTCGCGCTCGCAGGCAGGCGCGGCCAGAGCATGCTGCTGACACTGAGCAGACACGAACGGCGTGCAGACGCGCACTGTCGACCTCGACGTGGACATTGGCGCCGAGGCTGTCGATTACAAGTGAGCTGCCCACCGAGTGTGCCTGCGACAGCACGCCAAACTCGCCTGGCCGATGCTGACGGTGCAGCGCGATCGCCAACCAGGAGTCTCTGGGGCTCCTCGAGGTGGAGATGCGCAAGCTCGAAAACCTGGTCAAGGAGATTGTCGACGAGATGGGCTACCTCCAGCGCCGCGAGATGCGTATGCGCGACACGAACGGTGAGTCACTCGTGTACGCGTGCCTTGGTGCCGGCGACGTACGTGCGCTGATGTCCGCGACAGAGAGCACGAATGAGCGCGTCAAGTGGTTCTCTATCGGCATCACTGTGGGCATTGTCGCGCTTGGCGCGTGGCAGATTGTGCACCTGCGGTCGTTCTTCAAGCGCAAGTACCTTATTGACTAGGTGTGGGCGGAGTGCAGCGGTGAGGCCAGTGCTTTGCCATGTAATGAGCATTATCATGAGTGAAGGGTGAAGGGGTGGGAGGAAGGCAGCGGGGAAAGGTAGCCAACTGACGCTGTCGACTGACGCTGTCGACTGACGCCGTGGGATGCCTGGATCAGCGGTCCGTTGCTGGAGGAAGGTCACCCGCCCGTGCGTTGGCGCCGCTGCAACTCTTACCTTCCCCGCCTTCCTTAACCCAACTGACCACTCACCACTCACATCCACACCCCACAATGCTTGACGCTCTCACCAACCTCCCTGCGTTCTACTTTGGCCACAGTGCCGCCGCGACCGACGACGATGATGACTTCCACCGCGAGTACGACTTGACGCAGGAGGCGCCGCCGGGCCAAGACTCGAGCAGCGGCGACGAGCGCGGCGGCGCGTCGCAAGAGCACGAGCACGAACATGAGCTCGCGCTCGCCTCCCAGCACTCGGCGGGCGCCGTCGCCGCCGCCGCGATGCTCACGCAGCTCGGCCACGCGTACGACGAGCCCGAGGGCACACACGACTCTGAGGCGGAGGAAGGCGACAGCAGTGCGAGCCGGGCGATCCCGGTCGACGAGCAAGACGAGGGCGAGGAAGATGAAGACGACTTTGACTATGTCGCAGATGTGGGTTGCGCGCAACGGCCGACACTGACCCCAGGCGGACAAGTTTGATGTCGGGACGCAGCTCGTGCAGCGCTGGGACGCGCTGCAGGCGCAGCTTGAGGCATCGATCAAGGGTGGGTGGAGCGGGTGTAGGGGGAAAGGGCGTCGACATCGACACTCACGCCCGCAGACTACTCCGAAGGCGTCATCCGCGAAGCGTGAGCCGAGCCCCGTCCCCGGCGCTGCGCCGCTCACCACGCAGCTTCGCCACTATCCTCCAAGTCACCAAGATGCTCGGGCGCATGAACGACGAGTGCCATGCCGAGCTCGAGGCGGGCGTCAAGCTCATCCAGGCCGAGGAGGGCAAGCATGGTGGGTGTGCAGGAGACCTCGTGAGCTCACCCCCCAGACGCCGCCATTGCGCGCATGCGCAGCGCCATGGACCTCATGGAGCGCGCATGCAGAGCCCTCGAGGGCAAGTAGGCTGCCTCCGCCTCAAGACCGCTACAAACACGCACGCTACCCTCCCTGCCTCCTGTCCATACCCAGCATCCTGTCCATACCGTCGCCGACTACCGCCCCACACCCATGCATGTGATACACCGCCGCGCGCTGCGGCATTACAAACGTTGCACTATACTCTACTCGATCGAGATGGCCATCTCCCACCCAGGCATCATGACGTACCCGCTGAGCGGCGCGACAGCCGCCTCGGCCTGGGCGCGGGACGCGAATGTCGCGCGGAACGAGCGCGCGCCGGCGTTCGGCTTGGGGTGGGATGCTGGCGGCGCGAAGGAGGCCGGGAGGGCCGTTGCGCGCGCGAAGCCGGGGTATCTGGGGGGTCAACGTTCGCCCTCAACATCCTATCCCTCAACTCTCCACTCACTGGGAAAACAGCGCGCCCATAATGTCCTCGTTACACTCGGCCGGCAGGTTGGAGCACACGACGCTCACGCTTGCGCCGGCGACGTCCTCGTCGTCCTCCATCTCGATCTCCATCTCGTCCTCGTCGTCTGCGCCGGCGTGGCGCGCGCGCTTGGCGGCCGGCTCCTCGCCGGCGTCGAGCTCGCGCTTGCCGGCCGCGGCAGCATCACGGTCCTTCTCGAGCTGCTCGTACTCGCTCTGCGCGTGCGACACGACGAGCTTGGCGGCCGCGACGGCCGCCGCCTCCTTGGACAGCGCGGGGTTTGTCCGTGCCAGCGTTGCGTTGGACGGATTCCGGGCATACGAGATACGCAGATCCCGCAGGTAGAACTTTGTGTCGCTCAGCCCGCGCAGCGCGGCCGTCGCGGCTGCCTGCTCCTCGAACACGACGAACGCTTGTCCGCGCCCGCCGTCGTGCTTCTTCGCGACGATGTCGATTCTGCGGTGGTCAGGGGGCGTCTTCACAACGCGTGCAGCAGCATAGCCCGCCCACACCACTCACACCCGGCCGTACGGCGTGAAGAGCGCATACAGCTGTTGCCGCAGCTCGGGCTTTTTCGTCTTGCCCTCGAGGTTGCCGACGAAGAGGGTGGGCGAGGGGGCAGCGAACGCCATGGTCGGTGCGGGGGAGGGTGGCACTGGCGACAGCTGGGGCGGGGAGGCGGCCGGGGGAGTGGCGGGCTGGTGATGCAAGCACGGATGGGTGGTCTTGTGGTCAAACAGAGCTCGAGGAGCCGTGATGGTTGTGACCGACACTGACATTCAACAACGAGCCGAAAGAGTGGGGATTTGGTTCCGTGTGTAGCACGTGGATATGCTTCCGGGAGGAGGCAGAGGGAATTACATAAGAAGGGAGTGTGCATCACGTGATCAAGGCCTCACGTCGAATCTCTTGCCTCTCGCTGGACGACCCGTGGATCCGTGGATACCATGGTATTAGGAACGGCAGGTGCAAATCTTTACGACGAGACCAGGACTCAGGGCGATATGGAACAGGCGGGAGCAGCGCTGTGCATGTAGCTCGGCACTAGCACGGCGTACCGTTCTTAACCTCACAGGGCATCAAGGGGCGCGTAGTCATGTGCAGTGATGAGCGCCGCCGCGGCGTCAGCGCTGCTGCAGGCGCGCTTGAGACACAATGGAGGCTGCCGCAGGGAAGCCACTGTCCCGGCGGTGGTGGCGCGAGTTGTGGGTGGTGGTGGCTCGGCGCGCGACTGGCTTGCGTCCTTGGCCAAGCTTGGCCTTGCTCGGTTGAAATTTCCGGCAACACCAGACGCGGGCAGCTTGGGCCGTCTTCCACGTCGGCGTGCAGGTAGGTAGCTCGTAGACGCCGCCGCCGCCGCCGCCGCCGCCGCACTGGACCCGCCAGGCAGATCTTGGCCACTGGTAAACGAGCATGGCGCATGGCGGTGGCATTATTGCTGGCAGTTTGTGCATAGTGCGCATCCATTGTGCTTGCTTGCTTGCAGCAGCAGCCTGGTGCTGCATGCCCAGCGTCGACGCCGGCGACGCAGGCATGCGGCATGCGCGGGCGACACGCCCGGCGCGTCTCGCGTCATGGTTGCGTCGCCTGCCTGGCGCGTCGGGGCTGGAATGGTCGTTTGGAGGTCGTCGTACGGCCTGGCTGGCAGGCGGCCGCAACAAATGAAATGCCTGACATTCTCGAGGCTGCACCAGCCATGCCGCGCGTGCCAGCCAGGCCTCGGGGCGGGGTACCCCAGCCCACCATATGGCCCATGGGCCCGCGGCGCGGCGCGAGGGCACAAGGCCTGCGACGAGCTGGATGGATCGGAAGATGCATGCAGGTCATGTCATTGCTGGTGTGCTGCGTCCTTCGTGGGTTAGGCATTGCACGTGTTTTGCGTAACACGATGGGTTGCGCTAGTGGAGACGGTGTGCTGCCCGCGGCTGCCTGCGGCTGCCTGCGCCTGCCTGCCTGCGCCTGGCCCGGCCGGCCGGCTGTGCGCCGTGCCTTCAAGGAGGCTTTGAGCGCTGCAGGATGCTGCTGCCCTTGTCGCGACGTGCCGTATGTGCGCGGGCAGGCAGGCAGGCAGGTTGCATTGCTGCATCGTTCTACTGTAACATCTTGCTTGCAACTATACACTTAGCCGGTCAAACACACACACGCACCCCCAAAAGTTCATCTTGTCCCGATACCATATAACACGCACTCGTCGCGACAAGAACACACACGACTCCCCCTAACAACAACAACGACCACACACACACACACACCCTCTACCACTACTGCTTCCTCTTGCTACTGCTTGCTCCCAAGCACATACCCACACGCCCCTCCCCCTCCCCCCGTCCCCCGCCCCCACACGCGCGCCCCAAACACCTTTTTCACTTTCCACCTCGCTACCACCGCGCGTCCATTCCCGGCCAGAGGGCATCATCCCCCAGCCTCGCGCTACGACACGACACACCGACACGAACACCAACACGTCTAGAACAACACACACACACACACACACACACACACCATCACTAGACTGGCTCAACTCTGGCGCGGCACCACCCCTACACCATGACAACACTCATCCCCCAATCATGGCAAGCCTTTTGCACCCTCTCATACCCAGTCCCCGCGACGGTTGATGGCCGGCACGTCACACTCTACGACAAGGGCATCAACGATGTCTACTTTGTCATGGGAGTGGCGATTGGCTTGACGGCCCTCAGACATCTGTTGATGATGTGGGTCTTCTACCCGATCGGACGGCTCGTCGTACCCCTGCCGGCTACCCAGTCGTACAAGGGCCAGAGTACGCAAGCCACCATCAAGCAGAAGCGCTCCCAAGACCGCAAGCACCACCACAATCTCGTCCGCTTTGCCGAGCAGGCATGGAGTTTGTGCTACTGCACGTTTACGTGGTCACTCAGCACGGTACGTCATGTTTGATTGATTGCGATAATGGGCGTCGTCGTTGTCGGGACAAGGGCGCGTGTCGGCCCACAGACCGAGAGACCGGCTCTGGGCTGGACCTGGGGCATGTTGTCCACGTCGCCTTATCCGGTCCTTGCGATCAGTGATGTGCCCCCCCCCCCCCCACTCGGCCTTCTACCGGCCCGCACGTAACGTCAACAGGTACTGACACCCGGCCCAGATCGTGCTTCGCAGCATCCCCAACTACACGTCGCCCGAGCAGCTCTGGGGCACATACCCCGCCTTCCCTATCCCGGCACTCACAAAGTTTGTCTACCTCCTCCAGCTGGGCTGGTGGAATCACCAGATCTACGTAATCAACGCCGAGAAGCGCCGCAAGGATCACTGGCAGATGTTTGGCCACCACGTCCTCACTATTGCCCTCATGGCGACATCGTACTATGGCAACTACACCCGCGTCGGCGTCCTCGTCCACTGGCTCATGGATGGTGCCGACATTTTCCTGCCGCTCGCCAAGATCCTCCGCTACATGGGCTTCTCGACCGCATGTGACGCGACCTTTGTCATGTTCCTCCTCGTCTGGGTCCTCTCTCGCCAGGTTGGCCTCTCCCTCGTCACCCGCTCGGCCTATCTCCAGGCACCCAAGTACCTCCACTACGAGTACTCTCCCGACAAGGGCTACTACTTTACTCCCAACATCTACTACATGTTTGTCGGCATGCTCGGCCTCCTTCTCACCCTCTGCACCCTCTGGTTCTACATGGCCATCATGGTCGCCGTCAGGGTCGTCCGCGGCCAGGGCGCTGCCGACACGCGTTCGGACGACGAGGACGACGGCGAGGAGGATGTCCCCGACGACGACAGCGTCGACACGCCTATCCGCACGCCCGACACGGACTGCTCGGTCGAAGACCTGCGCGACAGCTTTGCCACCCAGGCTGCCACTGCCCTGAAGAAGAAGGGTAGTGACGACGACATTGACCTGGACCTGCGCAAGAGGCGGTGCTAGGGAGACACGCTCCGGCGGCGATAGCTGCTACCGCTAGACGGTGGTGGCAGCGGCGGCGGCGGCGGCTACGGTGGACGAATTGGACGAGGACGAAAAACGAGACATCAGACAGACACGCGCGAGACACGCCCGACGCGGCGACGCGACGCACAGACCCCCAGCATGTATTCCATGGCATATCCACTAGGCGCGGGCGCTTTGGGGATAAACTCGCTGCTGCGACGCTGCTACTGCTTCACGCTAGCAGCTAGCAGCAGAGCTAAGGACGACGACGGCAAGGACGACTGCAGACAACGTCGTCTGTGCATCATGCTGCCTGCTACCCGTTCCCCTCTCGTGTACCTGATCCACATAACACACGAGCTGGATTCCCACACACTGGCACTCGCATGGGCGCCGGCATACCGCGGTACGATAGGCAAGACGCGTCGGTAACGCCAATCTTTCCATTTACATTCCGACAAATAATAGCAAGGCGGAGAGTATAGAATGCACTATAATTACTAGCGGCAGCGACGTTGGCTTTCGGCGACTGCTTACTTTGCGTTGATGGCGTTGCTGGCCTTCCATAGGGTGACAAAGGAGACGACTGCGGCGGGGTGAGTTGTGGGGTAGGGTGGTAGGGTGGGCAGGGACAGGCGCCGAGACGCCGAAGCTCCGACTCGGCTGCTACTCACAGTTGCTAGCCCACCAGACGACGGAGCGGATGTAGGACGAGGGGCCGGCGGGGATGGTGCGGTAGAGGCGGACTGTGGTGTGTGAGTGTGGGCGTTGGGGCTGTGTCGAGCTGCAGGCGCGCCACGGACATGTCCGCTGCACGGCGCTGGGCACCTCGGCGGCGGCGGTGGAGGCGGACTTACCGAACAGGAGCCTCAGGACAAAGTACGCCACGCACGCGCCGTTGAGCCAACCGGCGGACAGGCCGGCCTGGTTGCCCGCGAGCTGTGGGGTGGGGGTGAGTATGGTCTGGTCTGTGCTGTGTTTGCTAGACTGCTTGCTTTGCAGCTAGCTCCGCTGCTCCACTCACGATCGCGGCCGTGATGAGCGGCAGGCCGTCCAGCGAGTTCTGGTGCGCGGCGATCATGCGCTTGATGCGCGCAATCTTGGCCGCGGGCACCTTGCCCTCCTTCTCGAGCACGTCGATCGTGCAGCGCGGGTTGGCGTTATCGCGGATGCCGAGCTTCAGAAAAGCCGGGCGCGGGGACGACAGGACGTGCGCCTGCGCCCACACGAGGATGAGGAGCTGGTACGACGCGTTGTACGTCGTCGGGTTGGTGAAGAGCTCTGTGATGGCCATGGCGGGGGCGTGGGGGGTTGGGCTGGGCTGGGCTGGGCTGGGCTGGGCAGGGGGAGTGCAGAGAGAGCTAGACTTGTGCGCGCTCTTAATACGGCCAGGCGAGCGTTGCCCGGCGTGTCGGCCTCGAACCGCCTGCCACTCCTTCTTGGCCGAGCAAGAATTGAGCAATCGGCTAGCCGAGCCCCCCGCCACGCGTGCATGGCCGATGCCCGTCGGTGTGCAGTTGCACCAGAGAGCCGAGTGGAGTGGAGGCTGCGGCTGGGCCGGTTGGAGCAAGAGCGACAGGGTGCAGCAGCCCGCCTCGGCGCCCGAAGCCGCCGCCAGCCAGTGCCGCCGGCGCCGGTGGAGCGGGTGCTGGGTGTACACATGCCGCCGCGCGGTGACGACGTCGTTGTCCTTGGCTGAAAGATAACTGCAGCAGCAGCAGCGGCAGCCTCACGCGTCTACAATCAGTCTGCTGCGGCCGTGCAGCACCGCCTGCCCATCCGCCCCGAAATACCGCGCCGCGACGACGACAAAAACAACGCACAATCCCCTCTTCCTTCCACTTGTCAACAACACAACACCCGCTCGCTCCCACACACAATGGCACGCACACCCGACGCGTACTCGCCCCCACCGGCGCTCAACGTCCCCCGCCTGCTGTTCCACAGCGGCGTCGCGGGCGCCATGGTGTCGGCGTATGTGTCGCTGCAGAGCCTGACGGCCGACTTGCGCGCCAAGGCCGGCGTCGAAGAGGAGGTGGGTGCGGTCGCCTGCGCTGACGACAACCACTGACAGCCGCACGCAGTACGGCGGCCAGCTCCAGTTCCTCACCATCCTCGGGCTCATCGTCACCGTCATCACGTTTGTGCTGAGCGCCGCATACGACGTGCTGCAGCTGCATTGTGCGTTGTGTTGCGTGGTGTGGTACGTTGCTGACGCCGCACAGTCCTCCATGCGACTAAGCGCGTGTTTGCGCTCATTGCCCTGCCCGTCGAGATCACCATCTCGGCCATCTATGTGAGTGGGGTGGGGTGGGTGGGGGGCTGAGTGGTGTTCGGGGTGGCTTGATCCGTCACGACAAGGCCTGGGGTTGAGGATGGTCGAGTGGTGCCCACGGCGGCTCCCGACTAAGGCCTTGGTGGTGACTGACTCGCTGACCTGTGGTGACCCCGCTGACTCCCCCAGTGGCCGCTCATCATCTTCGCGCCGGCCCTCATGCTCCCGCCCAAGCTCGACGCCGTGCCCAGCCCGGACGGCACGCCGCCCGCGCTCTTCTGGATCCCGCTGTGGATGGACCTCGGGCTGCATGCCATTCCTGCCGCGTCGCTGATCATCGGTGAGTGTGGGAGTGTGCGCGTTGCACCAGCGATCCGCGATCCCGCCGGGCAATGGCACGACGCGACGGCACGGCCGTGCCCTCGGCCTTCGCGACCCGGCTCTGTCCGGCATCCTTTGGCTCGTACGTTAACACACCTTAGACTTCTTTCTCCTCGAGAAAAAGTACCTCCCGCCGACATCGACCCGCATCGTGACCTTCCTCGCGACGTCCCTGGGCATCGCGTACGGCCGCTGGGCAGAGCACTGCAACAAGATCAACGGCCACTTCGCCTACCCCTTCCTCGACGTCATGTCGCCCACGGCACGCGCGCTGACATATTCCGGCGCGGCGGGCTTTGCGCTCGTCGTCTTCTGGGGCCTCAACGCGCTTCACAAGTGAGCGCGCCGCGAGGCGCTTCACAATGATCTGCGCGCGGGGTGTGTTGTGGGGTGTGCGGGGCACGCACACGGGGTCCTTTGTCCCGACCTCCCGACCCCCGACCGCATCTCGCACTACATAGAGTACCTACATGCAGCGGCGTAGCTTCGACGCAGCTGCGGCGGGCGGCGTCACCGCGGGCGAGCGGGGGCGAGTGCCGCTGACGACTGACCACGCCGCAAGGCACCGCAGCATAAACACTGACAAAAGATAACGGCGTGCGCGCGCTGACTGACGACTTGACGAGGTGCCGACGGCAGAACAACAGCACGTCGGGTATAGTATCGGCGCAGCGCGGCGATCCATCGCGCGAGCAGCGAGCAGGTGTAAAACACACTTCTTCCCCTGCTCGCCCCGACGCAACTCGTATCTGACGATGTGGTGAAGCGTGTTGGCGAGCGTCAGGCCGTGTTGATGGTGTTGACAGAGTGATGGCAGCCGCGGCGGGGGATATATAGCGAGGTGGGGACGCGTCTGGGTGTTTACCAGCACCGGCGGTCGCAGCCATCAGATAAAGCCAGCCCGGGCGACACCCAGCTACCCAGTCCACCGAGCCCACAACCCCAAACACACACACACGGCCACACACACGCCAAGCCCACACACACACACACCATGTCCCCGTGGTCGACATACTGGTCCGACGCGGCCTCGTCGGCGTCAACCAACTCAGCCGCGACCTCGGGCACGAGCACCGGCCACGCATCCCACTCGGCGGCGTACCCAACCCCGGCGGCAGCCTACACGGCGCAGCACCACGCCTCGGCGTACCCCCACCAAGCGTACCAGACCGAGGCAGCAGCCTACGCGGCGCAGCACCACGCCCACGGCCACGGCCACACCGGCACGGCCCACGCCCACGCCCCAGCCCACGCCCACCCCGGCGCCCCGCCCAACCGCCCCCGCCCCCGCGGCGCCTACCTCCCCCTAACGCACCCGTTCGCGACGCACGTCGCGCGCCCGCAGGCGCACGGGTGCAGCTGTACCCCGCACGCCCAGTGCCCGAGTTGCAGCATGCAGGACCGCTCGCTCGCCGCGCTCGCGGTGCCCCCGGCGCAGACGCAGTCGCTGTCCCCCAAGGCGGCACGCGTGCTCGGCATCCCTGCCACTTCGACTATGCCGCTCGCTTTCGGCGGCAGCGCGCCGTCGCCTCCGAGCAAGACGCGCGGCTTGTTCGGCAAGCGCAAGTGAGCGAGCGCCGCGGACTGCAGCCTGTTTGCGCGGCCATGCCACATACCCCCGCCCTGTCGTAGCCTGTCTGTATCACCATACCCCGTCACGTCGTGCTATTTGTATCGCCTGTTCTGCCGTCGTGTCGGATTGCCGTAGCCAGTTGCATCGCCAAGGTGCGCATAGCAGAGATGTACTGCACGTGTTTGTGGTCTTGTTGTGACTGTTGACATCGCAGCGGCCGCGTGCGGCGTGCCCATGGTGTCTGCTGACAGTTGGTCAACGCAGTGTGGAGCCACTGCCCCATTTTTGTCTTCCCTCTCATTCTTCATTTACTCAACTGTCCTCACGTCCAGTCCAGCTCCCTCCTCGTGATAGCCTCCTCCAAGCCCTCCCTGCCGTACCTCACTCTACGGCTCACGACCCGATCCAGCTGCAAGCACCTCCCGCTCCTTGTGCTGTGCAGCATATCTTCTCCGCCCCTTGCGGCCAGTCAACACCAAGCCTGCCACTCTGCCGCCGCCCCGCCGTGTCAATATGATCCATGCCCTGCGTACAAATACTATCGCGCCTTTCGCCGCTGCGCTTTCCGTCTGCGTCTAAGACTTCTTCTACGCGTGGGCCGCCTGCTTGGCGTCCTCGGCGGCAGCGTTCAATGGGGAGCCGTTGGTGAATGCCTTTGAGCAGTTGGCCATGGTGACCGATGCACGCGAGATGGGGTCGGTGCGGTAGAAATCAGAGATGGGCTTGCGGAGGAGGTCGCTCGAGGGGGCCGGTGCGCTCGACTCGGCGAGCGACTCGAGACCGGCGCGGAGGGCCTCGGCCGAAGGAGCCTCAGCCTCGTCGTAGCGGACAAGCGTGGGGGAGATGTCCCAGAGACGGTCGCGGACCTGGACGACCTCGTCGTATGGCAGGGGCTGGCCGACGACCTCGGAGAGGGCACGGATGATCTTCCAGTCCTCGCGGGCGGCGCCGGGAGGAGGAACAGCCGTACGGCCCTGCTGCGAGCGACCCTCGGTGTTGATCCAGGTGGTGGCCTTCTCGGTGTAGGCGGCACCGGGCAGGCAGACATCGGCGTACTGGGCACCAACGTCACCGTGGTGGCCCTGGTAGACGACAAAGGCGTTTTCGGGGATCGAGGCCGGGTCGACGTCGTCAGCGTTGAGGAGGTAGACAAACTTGGGCTGGGCCTTGGAGGACGAAGCCGAAGGAGTGAAGCCAATGTCGTAGGCGGCGGCGGCCGAGGCGGCACGCTGGAGGATGGAGAAGCCGTTCCACTCGGGGGTGATGAACTTGGCCGAGTTGTCAAGGACGTGCTTGGATACGGCCTTGAGGATGGCGGCGCCGTCCTTGCCCTCGACGGCAGCCGAGCCGACGACGATCAGAGGCTTCTTGGCCTCGGCGAAGAGCTTGGCAAACTCGCCCTCGGCCTTGCCGCCGAGGAACTTGGCAACGTCGGCAGCCGACTTGCCGACGCTCTCGTAGTTGAAGGTCGAGTCAAAGTCCTCGCCAATGACACCAAAGTTGTGACGCTCCTTGAGCCACGACTTGCGGAAGCGGGTGTTGATGATGGCGGCCTCGTGGCGGGGGTTGGTGCCGATGAGCAGAACAGCGTCGGCCTCCTCGACGTTGGAGATACCAGTGTTGAAGAGGTAGTTGGAGCGGACGTCGACGCCAGTAGCGGGGGGAGCCTGGCCGTTGGCCTGGTCGAGGGTGGTGTTCTCCGAGCCGAGGCGGTTGACGAGGTCCTTAAGGGCAACGAGCGACTCGGTGTCGGCGAGCGCGCCGGCGACGGCCTTGATCTCGTCGCCCTTGGCGCCCGACTTCTCAAGACCGACACGGATAGCCTCGAGGGCGTGCTCCCACGATGAGGGGACAAAGCGGTCGCCCTCACGGACCAGGGGGGTGGTCAGACGCTGGTAGCGGAGACCGTCGTAGGCGTAGCGGGTCTTGTCGTTGATCCACTCCTCGTTGACGTCGTCGTTGAGCTTGGGCTGGATGCGCATGACCTGGACGCCGCGCGAGTCGACGCGGATGTTGGAGCCGACAGCGTCGAGGACATCAACCGACTCGGTCTTCTTGAGCTCCCAGGGACGGGCCTGGAACTCGTAAGGCTTGGAGGTGAGCGCGCCGACGGGGCACAGGTCGATGATGTTACCCGACATCTCCGAGTTGAGCGACTTCTCAATGTACGTGCTGATCTGGAGGTCGTTTCCACGGCCCGAGGTTCCGAGGTCCTCGACGCCGGCGACGTCGTTGGCGAAACGCACACAACGCGTGCACTGGATGCAGCGGTTCATCGACGTCTTGACGATCGGGCCAAAGTTCTTGTTCTCGACCGCGCGCTTGCCCGCAATCTCGTGGAAGCGTGTCCTGTCCGAGCCGTAGCGCATCGACTGGTCCTGGAGGTCACACTCGCCTCCCTGGTCGCAGATGGGGCAGTCGAGCGGGTGGTTGGAGAGCAAAAACTCCATGACGCCCTCACGCGCCTTGTGCACCTTGGGCGTGTTGGTGTAGACCACCGAGCCGGGCATCGCGGGCTGCGCGCACGACGCGATGGGCTTTGGTGCGCGCTCAACCTCGACGAGGCACATGCGGCAGTTACCAGCGATCGCTAGCCTGTCATGGTAGCAGCTGGGGGATGTTAGCGTCGCCCTCGCCCTCACCCTCGCCCTCGCCCTCGCCTCGGCACAACTCACAAACGGGGGACGTTGGCGCCGCTTCACAAACAGTCAGCACATCTCTCACACAAAGGGCACAACGTACGCAGCCTCCTGAGGTCGGTGTCAGCGGAGCACACACACACACAAAGCCACAACAACTCACGCAAGCCTGGATAAGAGCAGTTCCTACACGCAGCGTCAGCATACTCGCTCCCGGAACACACGGCACACGCACCAGCAGGCACGGTCACCTCCTTGCCGTCGATGGTGAGGGTGATGTCCGCCCTGCGGACGCGCGAGGTCGAGAACAGGCGGCCTGCGGGGTGTGTCAGTGGGTGGACGTTCGTCGACGGCGCCAGAGTCGGGGACGGGACGCGGCGGACGGACGCACCGGCGGGAACCTGGCGCGCGAGGGTGCGGGTGGCCGACAGCCGGGGGAGCATGGCGAAGGTCGGTGGGGGAGGGGAGAGGGAGAGTGGTGCGATGGGGAGTATGCACTTGACGGTGGTGTCGAGCAAGTAGTCACCGATGCTGCAGCGTGCTGCTGCTGCTGCTGCTGCGTGCACCCATGCAAGCAGGCAGGCCCGCCCGCCCGCCAGCCAGCCAGACCTGCAAGCACTCGGCAGTGAACGCACTCCGGCCAGCCAACCGCGACAGCCTGGTTTGGTCATAACGCCGGAATGTGGCACCGTGGCTTACGACCAATGGCCAAGGGCCAAATACGCATCGGAACAGAGACGGGTCAATGACGCAGTACCACTACACTACAAAGCACAAAGCAGCATACAAGCAACGGCTGTTCATACACATGGTGCACAGTCTATACTTAACACCCGGAACCCAAAATCCCAAGAATCTATGTACAATACAGTGATGTCGTGTCGCTGCGCGGCGGGTCGCCTACACCATACCGCCGGGTGCATCACGCGGCGACGGCGTCCGGCTGCGGTCCTTGTCGTTCCACGGCCGGTTGACAGGCGCGTCGAGAATGTCAGAGCCCAGCCCGACACCGTTGAGCACGGCTTCGGTCGGCTGCGCGGCGGTAGGGTTGGTCTCGTCCTCAAGACCAAAAACAGCCTCAGAGTTGGTCGCACCAAACTCTGATTCGCTCGAGAAACTCGTCTTGTGGCCCGTAGGCAGGTACAGGTTGCCCATGCGTGAGCCAGCATGCCCGCTGCCATACGTGCCCGCGAGGCCGTTAGGCCAGTACGTCGGGTCCGCTGGCGGCGCCAGACTAACACCGGGTGCCGACGAGAAGCTCTCGGTGCTCGCTACAAATGGCAAGCCTGTCGGGTGTTGAGCCAGAGGGTACGCCCCCGAGAGGTCGGGCTGGCTGCGGTTCTCGTGAATCGGCAGGTTGGACGACGGCGAACGGACTATCCCACCCCGAGATAGGACGTTGCGCAGGCGAGTGTCGCTGGTGCTAAAAGAGTCCCCGCTGTTGCCACGGCCATAGGGGGCCATCGGCCTCTGCCGACGCGGCTGCAATGGGCTGGTGCCTCCGCTTGGGGCTGGCTGGCCAGCACCACCATCAAGCCCGTCGTCAAAGAATTGGTTGAGAGAGTGGAGGGCGCCGACAAGGTCGCCCATTGAAGCATTGTCCGGAACAGACAGTGGCGGAGACGGCAGCTCGAGACTGGCCTGGCTCGCAGCCCACTGGTTGCTCCCTCCAGGGTGGCCATTGATGGGGCGAAGGTCTGAGAACTGCAGGACTGAGAAGTGTGCCGATGCTGCCCTTGACTCGACAGCACACGTGTTGAACACGGCCAGCACATTCTTCTTGGTAACCGCAGACCTCTCGACCGCCTTTGGCACGCTCCAGCCTGACGCTTCGATAGGGCCGAAGAGCTGATCGTCCGTGTCCGCCTGCGGCACGTCGGGAGCGCCAAGAGGCATGTCGAGCACATCGAGCGCCTGCGCCGCGTGTTTGGTTGACACGAGGCGGAGTAGAGGCTTGAAGAGCTCATGGGCATGTGGTGCAAGTGGGGCCCGGGCTTCAGGGAACGCAAGGATGAGCTTGAGCACCTGCAAGGCCTTGTCCCGCATCCAGTCGGTGCGATTGAGCACAAAGCCAAGCAGCAGCGTCACAATCTGCAAGGCGTGTGTGCCAAGGTGCTCGCGAAGGAGGGCCGCAGCTTGGCGGATAAAGTCATCCTTGGTGCGGAATCGGGCTCGAGCAAACGACGTCAGGAGACGCGAGAAGCCAGTGTTGCCCTGTCTGTCGGCAATGTCCGCTAGGTCGAACGCCATGCCGGCGAGTTCCTCGTTCGGCTCGCCCAGATCGGTCGAGTGCAGCATCCACGGGAGCGCAGCCACAAAGCCGTTGATCAGGCGGTCGTTGGCGCTGTCTATGAGCTGCGAGTCGGGCACGCTTGTCAGGCGGCGGATGACATCAAACGTCATCATGTCCGTCTTGGACGACCGCAGACCGATCAGAAGCAAGGACTGGAGGTGAGGTGGCGGCTCGGTAAAGTCGGGAGGTCGGTATGACACAAGGTGCGATACGACCGACGGGTCGGCGAGATTGGTCTTGTCCAGCACGTGCGAGAGGAGGTCGACGACCTCGTTAAACTCGGCCTCGTACGGCGTGGTGAGACACGCCAGCGAGCACCAAAAGATCTGTGGGTACGATCTGATCTCGCTCGCTGTCAACGACTGGACGATCGAGGCGAATGTGTGCATGACCTCCGTGTTGAACGCCTGGATCTCCGCTTGCGGGCTGGCGATGGTGCTCGATAAGCGTGCGAGGACGTCCGAGAGCATGCGCGGGTTGACGCTCGGGGACAGGATGCGGAAGACCTGGAACGAGCGGCATGCCAAGTGCCGGACGGTACACGACGTTGCCCAGTTGAGTGCCAGCGAGCCCCACTGCTTCCGGAGTTTAGGTTGCAGCTGCTGGAGGATGCCGAGGATTTTCGCGACCAAGTTGGACATCTTTGCCGGGGCATGGAACAGAGTTTGCCCCTCACCCGTATCATCTGTCTTCCAGAAAAGTTCGCCGCGCTCGCGGCCGAGCGCAGTGGTTTTGAGCTCGGCCGTTGCCCAGACAGCGGCTCGCTCTGCAGGCTCGGGAGGTTGGACGTGGGACTGGTCGCTGATCCACGTCCGGAGTACCTGCAGGAGCACTGTCTGAGCCTGCTCGCGCATTGTTGGGTTGGGGTCATCGCAGTGGATAAAGGCAACGTGAAGTAGCGTAGGAAGCCGGCTGTTGAGGTTCGAGTTGACGACTCGGTGGGGTAGTAGTTCGCCGGCAAACAGCAAGGCCAGCTGTCCCTGTGACAGAGGCTTGGTGCGCAGCGTCGTCGAGAACAGCACGTCCAGATTGGCATGCGAGCTGGCAGGGCTCGCCGTTACGTTGGCCTGCGCCGAGGTGGCCATGTCTGACGGGTCGACAAAGTCGGTGATTTCGTCAAAGATGATGTCGCCGGCTGGCGAAGACGCCAGACAGGCAACAATCTGGCGGGCGTGGACCACAAAGTCGGGGCTGCCGCGCTTTGCGCCTTGCTCAAACAAGAACTTGACCAGGGCGGTGGTGTTCCGAGACCGACCAGAGCCAGCAAAGCTGACGAGTATGTCGCGGATGGAGTCCAGGTGGTCGTCGCTGAAACGCACGACGAGGAACATGAGATTTGACAGAGTCTCATGCTCGCGAGCAATGTCGTCGGCGCTCTGGTCCTTTGTAGCCGGATCCAGTTCCAGCACCTTCATGAACGCCGGAAGGATGCGCAGAGTCGCCTGTCGGCGCGGGGCGTCGAGCTGGCCCAGTCGCGTTGTGCACTCCGCCAAGAAGGGAATCGCCAGGTCGGGGTAGAGTTCGGCGAAGCGGGTCAGCAGGTCGAGCTGCGCCTGGTTGTACACGTTCGGAGCCGTGCTTCCCACGGCCGAGAGCAGCTTGGACGCAGCGAGCCGGTCCGCCGGGCAGTCAAAGAGCCAGACCGCGAGCTGAAACGCGCGCAGGCGGACGTCTGGGACGGGGTGGCCGAGCTTCGACAGCGAGAGGCATGCCAGCTGTGCCGAAGGAAGCTTGATCGTTCCGTCGCTAATGAGGTCGGCGACGACTCCGAAGAATGACGATTCCAAGGAGAACTGCTCGCCTTCACCAAAGGACTGATGCAGCACCTCATCAGCCAATCGCGACACATCCCAGTTGTACTTGACGAGGGCATGGAGAGCCTTTCTCGCAGTCTCGTGATGGCTGGGCTGTGTCGAAGTGAACATGCCACGAATCCATCGGAGGACTGTCAGCGGCTCGACAATCGTCTCAGACGCGTGGGTGGCAGGAGTGGCGTCCGTAGCAGAGATCAGCTTGCCTTGGCACAAACTGGCCATGGCTTCGGCTGCCGCCGCAGACAAGAGCTTTGTCTTGGCCTGTAGGTCATCCAGATACTGCGCACGGTCGCGGTCGCCACGGTAGGAGTCTGCAGCCGCTTGCAGGGTGTGCGACTCGCGCGCTTTGGCCACATCTGGCCGCCGTCCGACATGGCACCAGTCGTAGCACAGCTTGAAGATGGCACCTCGGACCTCCTCACCAAGGAAGCGGTCGCTGCTGTCGAGCCGACCGAGAGCAGTTGTGAGATGGTCGACCACGATACAGAACCACCGACGCAAGCTTTGGAGGTCATAATCCTCACGCACCGCACGATCAGAGAGGAGGGTGAGGGTGATCTTGACAAATCCGATAAACGACGACAGGTTCGCAATATGCGAAGGCGATCTGTTGTCCAGAATCATTGGCGAGATCAGACGGAAAACGTGAGCAGCGGCCGTCCACATAATGCCGCTGGCCGATGGCTTCCGAGCCGACTGGGGCAAGATGGTCGCCTTGTATGAGTCGGCCAGGTGACGCACAAAGGTGAGTAGCTGCTCGGCCAGGGGCGAGAGAGACGAAGGGCGGATAGACCCCAGCGCATACACTGCCGCATCCTGGAACCGACGGTCGTCCCACATGAGTAGGCCCATGAGGTACTTGAAGATCAGAGGCGTTGTGAGCAGCTCTGTGGACAGTGTCGTCTCCTTTCGTGGTAACTTGGGGGTTGTCACCGAAGCGTCGACGGTGGCCGCCAGGACGGATAGGTACATGCGCCACTGCTCAGCAAGAACCGTCGAGTCAGAGGTCGATCGGTTGATTGCGCGAGCACTGCGGCTCGGCTTGCCTGAGGCAATGTCACCAACGTGGCTCTGAAGGCGAACGGCAGTGTTGCCGACAAGGGTTCGGAGCACCTCCACAGGCTTTGGCAGCTGGTCGTTGACCTTGCCCACAAACGTCGGGAAGATGGCAAGCCACAACGCGCCATCCTTTGGGCTGTCGCTTTCCGCCAACTGCTGCAGTAACTTGGGTCCTTTCAGAGTATCTAGTCGGTGGTGGTCGTTTGTGGTCAACATCGGCAGCTGCCGTAACACCTTCATGTCGGCGTCCTCAATGTTAGACTCGTACATCTGGAGGACCGACGAGAGCGAGGGCTTGTCGGGGATGACCAGCCGGCTGTATCTGAAGGGGGCGGACGGGGCCCTGGATTCACCAGCCAGATCTCGTGCGGCCGTGAAGACTGAGTGCGCGAGCCGACGGAGCCCAACACACGTGGAGGCTTGCAAGAACATGCCCGTGCCCTCAATCTTGTTGATGAGAGCGGGGTCGATTTTGGGAGGCTTCTCAGCCGCACGCTGGTGAGTTGCCAGCGCCTCCAAGACATCAACCCAAAGTTTGGCCACGCGCACAAGCTGCGACTCGAGGAGGCGAGTAGCGACAAAATGCTCGCGGAAGACGTGCCTCGTCTCGAACACAAACTGTCGGTAGTTGTCCACCAGCAGAAGGCACAAGGCCGGGTCCTCTGCCACGCTGCGCATTGTCGTCGAAGCCACCTGGCAGGTAGCAGGGTCGGCCGAAAATGTAGAGCGGCACAGAATGTTGACTAGTTGGGTTCGGTTGGCAGTCACGGGGAGCATGGACCGCATCGAGTCGAGGAGGGCTGCAAGGAGACGGAACGTTGGCTCGTAGCGAGTGGGATACGCCACGTGAATGTCGCCGTGTTTGTGTGTGACCTGCTCTCCCGAGCTGTCCATGTTGGCGCTAGAGGCGTGGATCGAAATGGTCACAGCGTCGGATGACAGCAGCACGGTGCCGACAGTACGGTCGCAGGACTGCAGGATGCTGACAGCCACTGGGGCGACCTTGTCGACAAACTCTTCCGCCTGCTCAAACCCCTCGAGCACCAATCTCTCCGTCCCACTGGTAAGGTTGTCGAGCTCGAAACGGGTGAAATCTGAGCCAGTAGGGAACGGGACTGGGAGGTCGTTGACGACAGATTGAAGTGCGTAGGTTGATGCCCGGATGGCAACATAGGCCCGCTCAGCATGGTGAAGCTCTCCGGGTGCCCCATCGCCCGACCTGCCTGGCTGGCAGTCATGCAGAAACTCGGTGACCAAATCCTGGCCATAGTCAAACTGCCTAGCGAAGACGTAGTGGAGGATGGCGACAAAGGGCTCCAGGGGAAGATCTGAGGGCACCAAAAGGCCACTGTGTGCTGGGAAGTGGATCCTGAGAAGACCTTCGAGTCGCTTCCGAGTCGTTGTCGAACTCTCAGGGCATCGGTGGAGGTAGACCCACAGCAAGCGGATGAACGCATTCATGCCGATGATGCGAGACGACCGGTCTTTGGACTTGGAGGCAATGGCGTCGATGCACCCCTGCCAATGCTCCATAAACACCTCGCGGGGCGACACACAGAGCGCGACGACGACGAGCGGGAAGGCAATGGGCCAGTAGCGTGGCTTGGACGCCATGGCGATGGCGCGCTGAAGCACGACCGCAATGGCCTTGGCCCAGACTGGGTGGTTGACCTCTGCAGTTGCTGTTTCGATAACTGGGTGCAGAAGCTGGGTGAAAGTGTCCGCATACGCACACTTGAGTTGAGATCCATGAGCATTGGCGAAGAATGTGGACAGAGTTTGAAGAAACTCAGCCGCCATCTCCAGCTCATCCTCGGGGTAGACTTTGAGCTTGAGGTGGCTGACGCCTTTGAGGATATGCTCGATCTTCGATTCCTGGTCCTTTGAAGTCCCCGAGCTCAGTCCGCTAATCTCCCGAGTGAATCTGTCGCTGACCGTAAGGAACCTCGTCTTGGACAGCTCGCCAAGGAAGTCAATAAGCAGGGCGGATACGTCCCGCCTGTGCGCAGCATCGTCTGGTCGCTCTGACCTGAACAAGCTGAAAGCCGAGTGCTCCAGGTTGAGAGCAACGTCCTCGCCGAGGGTAGGCACAGTCCGGACAATGTCGATAAGGGCCCGGTGATAAATGTACTTGGCAGCAGAGGCCTTGCGGCTGCCGAGGACCGAAGCAGCTTCGTCCGCTCTGACCTGGAAGCCCAGCGACTGCGAGAGGTGTGCTCTGACGTCGTTGGGGCTTATATTGTCCGACTGTATTCGGCACCACGTGCTGAGCAGATCGATGACACGGCGGGCGTGGGCGCGAGCACAATTTGCCAATGACACTAAGACTTGGTCAAAAGTCGGGTCAACGCCAGACGCCAGGACGGCGGAGAGGGAGATGTGCGAGTTCTGGAAAGGTCAGCTTCCCGGTCTAATCACACACATACCAATGGCTTGGCCAACAGCTTTGTGATTTTGGGGTCTGCCATTTCACGAAACGTCTGAAAGACCACGCGCAAAGCCTCCTCCGCCGGGGTCTTGCCGAAATTGTCCAGCGCTTCGTCTCCGGTATTAACGACGCTCATCTTGCGGGGGAAGGAGCCAAACATGCTGGTATCACTGCCCTGTCGTCCTGCGCGAGACGGCGTCGATCGCGCTGGTATCCGAGGCATGATGGGTAACGGATAGTCCTCTGCGCGGAAGCTCGACGAGCCTTGGGACGTTACCGAGCGGCCACCAAACGATCGCTGCGACGAGTGCATGGTCGCGATGGAATGCTTCCCATGTGTGTGGCTGTACGACAGTGGCTGCTGCCATGCTGCCGACGCCTTGGTGTAACCCCTTGGTCGGCGACTCGTGTGCGTAGAGGTCGGGGACGGTGGGGAATCGAAGCGATTGAATGGGTCCCGCAGAGTCGGGTACCGTGGCGCGCCGTACTGTTTCGAATCAAGCGGCGGTAATGAGGGCACTGGCGGTGCCCCGGCAGTGTTGGGCTTGAAGACGTTCTTGAGCGATGCAAACGAGCCCTTGCGCGGGCCAAGTACTGCAGCACCGCTCCCCGACTGCTGCATCGAGTGGGCGACCAAGGACGACGAGGACCCGTTAGACATCTTGCCGAGCCGTGGGGGCTCGAGTGCCAGGTCGTGAGCCGACGCTGAATGACTCAGGCCGCTCTTTGGCAGCTGTGCACGCAGTGATGATGTGTTGAATGCGTTCGCTCCCCCGCCGTTCGCCCGGTTGGAAGGGTCGGACGACGTCGAAGCCTCATGGCGGTGGGTGTAGAGCTCGGTGTCAGAGGAAGCTCCCTGGCTGCCGAACGTCGTTCTCGAGAACGATGGGAGGGCAAGGTCGTCATCGTCGTCGAGGTCTTTAGTCTGGTCAGAAAGCTCGTGCGATGTGGGTTGACGGACGCGCTCACCTGGAATTACAATTTCGTCTGGCATGGTGAGTCGTGGGTGGAGGAGGTTCAGAACGATGCAATGAAGGGTGTCGTGGTCGTGAGCCGGGAAAGGATATAGCCGTTTGTGGTCGCTGCCAGGACCTGCCTGCGTTCGCGAATGGTGTCGGTACGCGTCGTCACGTCGTCCTCTGTCGTCGTTCGTTTGGCGCCCGAGGCCAGTGACGGTATCGTACGTGAGCTTTGTTGTGTCGAACTCGACGCGTCGGTGGTAAGCTAGCTGGTGAGCGCAGATGCGACGGCCAGATGCTGGCAGCTGGCACGCACCTGGCAGGCGGGTGGAGGGGTCTGATGTTACGTAATTTTGCCACCACAACACTTGATCTTTGCAGTCTTCTCAAAAACAACAAACCTCCCATCTCCTCTCGACAGCTCGATCCTCGCGGGTCACCTCGATCCTTGGGCCGCGGGCCACCTCGGGCCTTGCGAGTCGCCAGTGACACGACATGTCTGACACGAAGAACCAGATGGCTTGGGGTGCACCCCCTCCCATCCCACCCAAGACGCCTTCCCCTCCTCATACACTGGGCTCTGCGTCAGGAAGACAAGCCGCCTTCTCCACGCCCTCACCTCCTACGCAGCAGCTGGCCTCTGCCTCAACCCACTACACGGCACAGCTGGCCACTCCCCCCGAGCCGTCTTCGACACCTCAAACCTATCGCTCCATTCTTTCTATCGCGGTTGAACACGACTATGGGGATCCAAGTCGCATGATGATTTCCGAGGTTCAAGAGCTTCTGGATCTTCACCCCTCACAGCCAGAGTCCGATTTCCAAGAGATTCTCAAGGCTGTACTCCAGACCTACGCCGTCCTCCACTACCCGGGCGTGATGTTGAAATGGTTCCGAGACTTCGACCTCGGCCGGGTCAACATCACTGGGTCCGCCACTCTAATGCAGGCACCCACCCACATCAAGATCCAAAGCTGGCTTGCGGAGGCCAGTGAGAACAGCGTGTCGGCGTCCGACTCGGCACCCGGCACAGCACCCGCGACGGCCGCTTCCGCAGTTCGGAAACGAAGCGTCGCGCAGGCTGCAGCCTCCGCCTCGCGAAGAGGGGTACGCGAGCCCGACTTGGCCTGTGCTGTCCAGACTAGTACCCAGTCGGCGCTAAGGTGCTGCCTTTCAGCCACTGGAGAGGTGAAGTGCGAGGATGCCAAGGCCAAGGCTGGTCTTTGCCAGGCCATCATCTACACGGCACTCGGATTCGAGACGTCAGGAGCCGCCCTCGGACTTTATGCTCATAGGACCGCTTTCGTGCGGCTGGTCGCGCTACGGGTCGGACTTGTAGCCATCGAGAGGCTACCTCCTGGGTCGTCGACCGCCGCCCCCGCTGACATCTCCCCCGCCGTGGCGCACAAGTCCACCCTTGCACTTCTTGACGCCCAGGACTTTGTGGCTGCGCTGCGTCAGGCGACCGCCAAGGAAGTAGTATCGGCTCTCCCGTGGGACCTGCAACCGAAGAGTGCCAGCACCGGCTACCAGCACAATCCCGAAGCTCTCGTCTCTCTCGGGCTTTACGCAAAACACGCCTTTGACCGGCTTCTCGACCTACCTTTTGGTGAAGTGCGACAATTCGACCCCCTCCCCCGAGACGCGCTACTTGAGATCCTCGGCGCCCATGCCGCAGATCTCCTTGAGGTTGAGCTGTCTGACGAGACCCTGATCGAAGTACTGGGCAATGTGCGCAGTCTGACGAGTCGCAAGCGGAGTAAGCGGGCCCGGGCCGGCGCCGACTCATCGTCGGGTAGGCTGCCGTCTGCCTCGGGCTTAGATGGTCATGGAGGTGCGGACACAGGAGCAAGCCCACCGCGGACAAAGTCGCGGCCTTTTAGCTCCACAGCGGGCGCCCGTCAAGTCGGTAGGCAACACAGTGCGACCGACGCGCCCAAGCATGGACAGGAGGGTGGCAACCTCGACGAGACTGGCGATCCCGACAACGATGGGAACCTTGCCGACACGGAGGCGGAGCTGGGCTCTCCTGGCGCTGGCTACAGTGACAGCGACGACGACGGCGAGTACGGCGACGCCCACGAGGACAACACAATGGAGACAGCCGAAGGCGCGGTTGGCCATACGGCGGCGACGGACAACGAGGGTGAGCAGTCGCTTCTGTTTGATGACAGTGACGAGGACTCCCTGGACGAGGACACGGTTCTATCCTTGTTTGGCTCCTTTGGTCCCCGGGTCCTGCACGTCTCGCCTGCGCAGATGGATCTGCTCCTCGGTTTGACATCACAACACGCTGAGATCCCTACTCCGGCTTCGACTTCGACGCAGGCAGATCCGGCTCTCGTCAACACCAAGACTGGGCAGGATGGGCAAAGGGAGAGCGGCGGGGGCGCGGTAGCGCCTGATGATGCGGCGATAGTGTAGAGCATGACTTGGGAAGAAGGAGCCTGTGTAGCATAGCTGTGATGACTGGATGATAGGACCGTGACCTGTTTGGTGGGGCTTTAGCGCAGGTGCCACTGCCACTGCCACTGCCACAGCGGAAGCATTTCCCCACGTGGCGTCATAACGCCGATCTGGTCCCGTCCCGAGGGCGATGACGTGCAGACCAGCCATGTTCCGTCGCGTTCGGTGAGTGCCATGACACGCTGGCGACTGGCAGCTTCTCCCGGTCAGTCCCCACTCCCCCTCAACTTTCCCTCCTCGTTACCACTCACTTTCTCTTCACAAACCACAACTAAACACAAACTGTGAGTATCCACACCGGCATCCCCATCTTCGCGACTCAAACTCACCAGTCCCCCAACCATCTGTCTGCTGCATACCACCATCGCAACCCGCACCTTCATTTGATCCCGCAAACCATGTCGTTCCTTCGCCGTTTCGTCTCGACCGCCTCCAACACAGTCTCAAAGATGTCGTGAGTAGTCTACAGCCTGTCCTGGGCCCTCTCGTGCTCTTACTGACGCTCTGCAGCGCCCCCGTCTACTTCGACATTTCCATCAAGTGCGTTGTGGCGCTTATGGCGTGTTTGTAAACATCTCTGACCTGTTGTAGCAAGCAGCCCGCTGGCCGCATCGTCTTCAAGCTCTAGTGAGTCTCTGTGCCTGCCTTGGGCGGCACCTGTAACCATGTGACGGAGCTAACCGGCGCCCAGCGACGAGGTTGTCCCCAAGGTTAGCCTCTGAACGAGCCCCTGGAGGCCCAAGGACTCTTGAGATGGAGCCACAAACTAACCCCCCCATAGACCGCTGCCAACTTCCGTGCCCTCGCTACCGGCGAGAAGGGCTTCGGCTACGCCGGCTCGGGATTCCACCGTGTCATCCCCGACTTCATGCTCCAGGGTGGTGACGTGAGTTTGATACACATAGTATAACGAATTGAGCGCTGACGGTCCTTTCAGTTCACCCGTGCGTTACACCCCACGTTTATTACGCCACAATTCTAACCATTCATTAGGCCACAACGGCACTGGCGGCAAGTCCATCTACGGCGAGAAGTTCGCCGACGAGAACTTCAAGCTCCGCCACGACAAGCCCTTCCTCCTCTCGATGGCCAACGCCGGCCCCAACACCAACGGCTCGCAGTTCTTCATCACCACCGTTGTCACCTCGTGGCTCGACGGCAAGCACGTCGTCTTCGGTGAGGTCACCGAGGGCAAGGACCTCGTCCAGAAGATCGAGTCGCTCGGCTCGCAGTCTGGCAAGACCAAGGCCGAGATCAAGATCGAGTCTTCGGGCACCCTCTAAGTGTCAGGACGATCTTCGACGTGACATTGCAGCGATTGCGGGGTAACACTCGCTTTCTGCGCAATGTGGTGGAGTGAAAACGGGCATGGTGTAGTGCAGATCAACTATTTCCATAGCCTTGACTGAATGAAGCCAATTAAATGAGGTGCTGTTAGGAGCTGTTGCTTGTTGTGTGGGAGCAGAGATGGCGTATGCAGCCGGTTGGACGGCGTCGAGTGCCGAATTGGCAGCTGCCACCGAGATGCCCTTCCCCCTATGACGCGCGGTCCTCCACCTCGAACACGACACTAACAACTGATCTCCCCTCAACGATACCGCATCCTCGCTTGCCCCACAACCACCTCTGCCCACCATGGACGTGTTAAAAGCAGTCCAGACGTATGTGCTCAAGATGATCACAGACGTCCCGGGCATGAAGGTGCTGCTGCTCGACGCACACACGGTGGGTGTCCCTGCTACCAGAGTGCACCCATCTGACCTCCCAGACACCAATCGTGTCGCTCGTCACAACGCAGTCCGAGCTGCTGTCGCACGAGGTCTACTTGACCGACCGGATAGACAAGTGAGCTGCGCCGCTGTGCTGCTCTAACCACCCAGCGCGTCACGAGAGCCCCTGTCGCACCTCAACTGCATCGCCTTCTTGGCGCCGACCGACCGGTCGGTCGAGCTCATCAAGCAGGAGCTCGCAAAGCCAAGATACGGCGGCTACTGGCTGTGTACGTGCTCACCGCATTCCCCGCTAACCCCAGATTTCTCCAATGTGCTGCAGAAGAGTCAGATCGAGGAGATGGCAACAGTGGACGAGTTCGAGGTCGTCAAGGAGGTCCAGGAGTTCTTCGCAGACTACCTCGCGCAGAACCCCTCGCTCTTCACACTGACACAAGACGCGTTAGCCGATGGCGGCGCCGGCCCACCCAACGTACGTTGCCGCTCGCGGCCCCGCTGACCCCAGCCACCGCTGTACCTCCCGCCACCGGACGACATCCCACCTCCCGTGCTCGACAACCACTTGCGCGCGATCCTCGCCGTCCTCCTCAGCCTGAAGAAGCGCCCAGTGATCCGGTGGGAGCGCATGAGCGCGTCCGGGTACCGTCTGGCCCAGGACCTGCACGGCGCGCTCAACCACGCGCCATATCGCGACCTGTTCGAGTTCCGCTCGACCGCCGGCCCGACGCCGCTCATCCTCATCCTCGACCGCCGGAACGACCCCGTCACCCCGCTGCTGTCCCAGTGGACGTACGAGGCCATGGTGCACGAGCTCCTAGGGATCAGTAACGGGCGTGTCCACATCCCCAGCGAGGAGCGCCCAGAGTTGAGGGTGAGTGATGTGCGGAGCGCGGCTGACACGGCCAGGATCTCGTGCTCAACGCGTCGTCGGACCCGTTCTTTGCCGACAACCTCTACGCCAACTTTGGAGACCTCGGCGCGTCGCTGTCGCAATACGTGACCGACTACTCGTCGAAGAGCACGACGATCGGCAACGTGTCGTCGTCGCGAATCGAGACGGTCGCGGACATGAAGCGGTTCGTCGAAGAGTACCCCGAGTTCCGGAAGCTGGGCGGCAACGTGTCCAAGCATGTCACGCTCGTCGGCGAGCTGAGTCGCATCGTCGAGCGGGACGACCTGCTCGCTGTCTCCGAGGTCGAGCAGAGTCTGGCATCACAGGAGAGCCACCAAGCCGACCTGCGGTCCGTCATGACGCTCATCGCCTCGCCCAAGGTGCCAGCCGCGAACAAGCTGCGCCTCGCTATCCTCTACGCACTGCGGTACCAAAAGTTCTACGGCAACCAGATCACGGGCGTCGTGGACGCGCTGCTCAAGAACAATGTCAGCGCGGACCGCGCACGCCTCGTCTACGTCATGCTCAACTTTGCTGGCGCCGACGTGAGACAGGACGACCTGTTCATGAACGAGAACTTCTTCTCGCGCGGCAAGTCGGCCTTCAAGGGGCTCAAGGGCGTCGAAAACGTCTACACGCAGCACACGCCGCACCTGCTCGAGACGCTCGACCTCGTCCTCAAGGGCCGGCTCAAGGAGACGTCGTACCCCTTCATCGAGGGGGACGAGGCCGCGCGCACCCAGCGCCCGCAGGACATTATTGTGTTCATGCTCGGCGGCACGACGTACGAGGAGAGCTCGGCCGTCGCGCTTCTCAATCAGCGGCTGGCGAGCGACGCGGCTGGCGGGCCGGGCGGCACACGCATCCTGCTGGGCGGGAGCACGATCCACAACTCGGCGTCTTTCCTCGACATGGTGAGCAAGGCGGCCGAGACGTGGCCTGAGTCGGTGTACCAGCCGCCCGCGAGCCTCCCGGCCGGCTCGTCAACCGTCGCGCCGACAGCTGCGCCGGCCGCCGGGCCAAGCCTCAACCTCCGCGCTGGCGGCTACGAGCTCAGCGTCGGCGGAGCCGGCGGCTCCGGGCTCTACCGCGCCGGCACGGGCGAGGTCGGCGGTAACCTCTCGCTCGGGAGCGGCGCCCTGGGCCAGGTGGGTGAGGGTCTGCGTGATGGCGCGGGCAGGCTGTGGGGCAACGTCCGGCAGAGGATGGAGGAGCGCGCCTCGAGATCCAACACCCCACCACGGTAGGCGGGTTGTCATGTCATTCTAGATGGTCGATACCAGGCGGCTAGGTATATTATGATGCTTACATGGACGTGGGTATGATGCTATGGGTGGTGTCATGGTATGGGCTGCTTTGTGCAATGTGTTGACAGGATGTGTACTGGACGTTCTAGGAACAAGATTACGTGCGGTGCTGTGGTGCGCTCGGGTGGCTACACTAGCTTGGCCGTGCCACCGTCATGTCAATAAACTCAATGTCTTCCGATTCGGACGTGACAACGTAGTACGGCACGCTGGGCCGCTTCTTGCGTGGCGTCATCTTCTTCGTGGGAGGTTTCGTCGCTGCCGACCGCCGAGGGCGTGCAATGATAAAGCTGTCGAGGGTTCCGGCGGTGGTCGGGGTGTTCGGGGCAGCCTCCTGGCTGGCTCGCGGCCTCGCCCTCGTAGACGCCCTTGTTGGCGTGCATGAAGGCGTCGCTTCAGCTCTCCTCGTCGTTGGGGTCTGCGAGAGGCTCGGCGTTGCTAACGGCGAGGACGACCCGGGGCGAATCGACGAGATCGTGCGCGCTGTAGTAGGGGTTGAGTCCGAGTCCTGGATGGAGTGTACCCTTGACGCGACACGCCCGGGGGCTGCATCAACCACATTGGATGTCGCAGCTCTCGCTGCGACACGCGGCGAGCGCCGCCCGGTGGAAGACGGGGCAGGAGATATGGACATGGGCGAGCCTCGCGAGCTGGCAACTGATACCGACATGGGCGAGCCGCGAGAGCTCGTCTCGGACAGGGCGGCGTCACTGCCGGCGATGGATAACGCCCGCACGATCGGTGAGGATGCGCGAGAGCTGGTCGGAGACACCGTTGTCGCTGTTGACAGCGACGGTGAAGCGGCTCGGAATGCTGGGCCACGAGAGGAGGCGGCCGCGTCAGATCCACGTTCACGATTGCGACGGGGAGTACTTGTGTGGGCGACAACAGACAGTGGGGATTGTGCTGCAGCACCGGGCCGCACAATAACCACCCCGCCAGACAGTCTGGGGGATCGGCGAACAGCAAGCGGAGTATCGAGGTCCGCAGAGGTGTAGGTTCCCAGCCGTTCAGCTCTTGTCTGAGATCGAGTGACGGGCGAGCCTTGGGAGCTTGCGGGTAAGAGCGTCGGTTCTGCAGATCGAGCACTGCTTGGCCTGGCGATTGGAGGTGGAGTGGGGTGAGAGCTAGTGGCTGTGGTCGACAGCACCCGAGCAGCACCCAACGCGGGAGACACGGAAACGGCCACCACCGGGTGGGGAGTCCTGGACACCGGGAGAGAGTCTTTGCGAGGAAGACTTCGTCGTGACCTCCGCGGTGCAGCCTGAACCACCTCCTCCTCATCCGATGAGAAGTCGATAGTGATGGGATCGCCTGCCGACCCCGATGCGATCGATTTCGGCGTCGAGCTTTGCCGAGGTCTACTAGCGGGCCGGCTTCCAGTTTGAGATGCCTGAGCGTCAGGAAACAGAGTCGGGCTAGAGAACGCGGCTGGGCGTGACCTTACCCTACGGCTCGACAGCTGGTCTGATGGCCGTACCGACGACTCGCGGGCAGAAGCAGGTGAAGGGAGCGAATCGGGGTTATCTTGAGGTGGGGAGGATGCGTGCGAAGATCCTCTAGCCGCGCGCTGCTGGGTCTTCTGGGGCGACTTGAAGAACGCAACGAAAGCCTCGGAGTTCTCTTGTCGAGGATTTGTATCCAGCGCCTTCCTCGTACGTCTCTTTCCTTTCGTGGCCGTCTTCGCAGCTTCCTTTGCAGCGAGCTCCTTCTCATAGCTGCTCACGAGGACCGGCCAGGCGGATTGCAGGAGGTAGCCAGCCACCCAGGTCCTGGTTTCCTCTTTCAGAGGTGCGGCGTCGGCTGACGAGCGAGTGTCCTCGACTAGACCCATCGCACTCCGCTGTGTGGCCGTGAGCTGCGACGGGTCCAACCTGGTGCCGTCCATTGCTGATCGGCAACGGTCCGCGAAGTAATCGGTTCCAAAAGCCAGGCGATACTCGGTGATATCCTCATTCGTGGGGTCTTTTCGCGAAGAGTGGATCTTGTACAGGTGTGCAGGCTTCGTGTCGTCGGCTTTGGGTACCACTCGCGACGATGGTAATGAGTTTGAGAAATAGGACGTGATCCGGAGTGGCGAACTAGGGTCTTGTGGAGGCGTGGGTGGGACTCGGGTTCGTGTTGGCCGAGTGGGTGTTGATGTCTTATCAACAGCGAGAAGACGCTGGCAAGCAGCTGTGACAATATCGGCACCAAAGAGGTTGACCGTCTCTCCTGCAAACTTCTTGCAGACCGCGTCACACGTCCCCCATTCAAAGTACTTCTCGCAAGCGCGAGCCATGCCTTCAATGTCACCGCGTCCACCGTTCCTTGCAAGACCGCGTGACATATTAGCAGACCCAATGCCGAAGCCGGGCCAGCCATTCGATGGATCTACTCCGCTTGTCACCGGCTTCAGGTATGAATCCAAAGAGGTAGAGGGGAAGACAGCACTTCCGCTGGTCGTCTTTAGGGCATCGGCGCGCGTCTTGTATCGCCGACCGATGTATCCGCTAGAGTTTGAGCGCAGTTCCTCTTCGATACGTCGTTTTGCGGTGTCCAGCGCAGTAGCGCTGATCTGCCCATCCCTATCGTATTTCCGAAGGAAGCCTGCACAGCCAGCATGAGCCAGTCCGAGTGAGATCTTCGGCCCTGGCGATCAGCAATGTGAGGGTTGAGTCGGGAGACTTACCAAACTGGAACACACCCTCGGGGACATAATCGCCACCACCGAGAAGGGCGATGAGAACCATCGCTCTCCGTAGGTCGTCCTCCGTCCTCAGGGCGGAACCGTCCTCATCCCAGTGCTTGAGGATGTCCGAAGTGGTGAACACCTCATAGTGGCGCTGGTCTAACTGCTTCGCATTTGACTTCGTCCCAGACAAAGTAGGAGAGTTACTACACCTGTCAGTATTGTGTCTTATTCCCTAACCCACTTGCGAATGATGCATTTGGCACCAAAGAGCAATGTATCCACATCGTCACTGAGAACAGCGTCGATCTTGCCTTGCCGGTTCATCAATGCGAGCTCCGCCTCGGCTTCTCCTGGTGCCTGGGCTATCAGCATGAATCAACTCTGAGGTTGTGCAAACACCGACATTCCACCATTCCAGCCCGCAATCATCGAGGAGTTGCTTGAACTGCCTGCTGTAGAAGTCGTATCTCCCAAACTGTCCGGTCACTTTCTGACCGCGCTTGTAGCTTGGTTTGTTTGGTCCATCTGCCATGCCCTCAGCAAATGTGTCTAGATTTCTCATACTCACCAAAAACAAAGAGAGGCAAGAGAGGGTGCTGCAGCAGGGCCGCGACTTTGTAGAATAGAGTTCGCAAGAATGGGTTACTGCCAGCTTGGGTGGTCTGAGCGTGAAAGATCCACAAACTGGAGAAGAGAAGGGTTCAGCCTGTAGAACCTCTACCAGTTGATACTTACGAGGCATCAATACCAACAACGAAGGCTCGTTTGCCATTGGTGTTGGACAAGAACGCATCACGGGCAAGGGTGGATAGGCTGGTCCTGACGGCGGCCGGCCGAATGAGCTGAGGCGTCAGTCATGTGAGCCCACAAAGGTCTCCACTCACGTCCCAGAGACCTGGAACACCCATGCTCAAGCCGTTATCGCCGCGCCTGCAAGAGTTGAGTTGCGCGATGCAAGAAGACGAGATGACTGGACTTTGGCCTCTGGATTGTTTGTTGTGGAGGTCGATGCGGGGTTGAGTCACGTGATGCGCATTCCTGAAATCTGAGATTTTGGATGGCTTCGAGCGCGGGCGAGCAAGTCGAAGCCCAAGTTGACTTCTCGGTCTGCCGCATCCTCTTTCGCACACGTCGAGGTCGCAACAATGGCGTCAAGCTCACAAGAACACACCAAAAAGTCCAAGAAGCGCAAGTCGATGGCCAGCAATGGCATCGCGGGCGAGGTCAATGTCGTCGTTGCCGAGTCGTCCACAGGGGCCGGCCCTGCCTTCGGTGAGTGTCCTCAGCACAATCCGTCACAAGACCGCAGGCGCTGACGTGCCAGTCAACTTCCCCTCTGTCCGTCCCAGCTCAAAGACGCCCTTCCAGATCTACTCGCGTGATCCGTCGGCCACGACCGAGGACATCACCAAGCAGCGCACGCTGATCGCTGGTGAAACCGACGACGTTGAGTACTTCTCGACCAACCGGGACTACAACACGGGCGGTGAGGGAAGCGATTGCCAGTGAGTGTGCACAGATGGGGTTCTGTATAAGTCAACGGAACTGACGCCTATGTCAGGTATGTCCCCGCGCTCTACGACCCATCCACCAAGACACTCCATGTTCAGCCCTCCACTCCCCTCTACCTCCTCGCACACCGCGTCAAGCGCATGCGGGAAGCACCACTCCTGTCGACAGGTCCTAGTGCAGAGGCGATCCAGTGGAAGGCGAAGCGTAACGATCTTGGCGAGGCATTCGGAACACGCAAGGCCAAGAGCCAGATCAAGGCTGAGGAGAGGAACAAGGTCGACATCAACGCCATGCAGGGCGTCCGCGGTGACCTCATGAAGAGCATTGGAGGCAAGGAGGCCAAGGAGGAGGGTGAGCGGGTTTGGATTGGCAACCAGGGGCCTTTGCTGACTGACCCCCCAGGCCCCGTCCCCCCGTCAGAGTTGATTCCCGTTCCCAACCTCGAGACCAGCAACCCAGCCGAGGTCTACTCCCGCGACGCGATTATTCCACCGGCCGAATGGAGCGCCATCAACGTGACACCTATTACCCAGGCCACGGACGACCGGGGTCGTTCTGCAGCGCTGCCATACCGCCGAAGCCGATGGATCGAGGACAAGCTCCGCGTGGCTGTCAATGCCCCTTCGTCCACAAGGAAGAACAGCTTGTGGGTACGCAGCATGGGTACAGCACTGACATCCCCAGGCGCATGCTCTACTACCTTGCCTGCCTTCTCCAGTTCTACAACTTTGCCGGCCAGCTCTCCAAAACGTCCAAGTCGGAGCTTCCCGGCAAGTTCCCTGGTGTGCCTCAACAGGTGCTGAACGGCCTGCTCACTCGCTTCGCCGAGCCCCAGGGCAAGCAGTTCACGGTCACTGAGAAGACCAAGACCAAGCTCCTAGCCTGGATCTGTGTGTGCTACCTTGCGTGCGACGGCTGGTCGGTCGACATCAGCAGAGTGGCCCGCGACCTGTCTCTCACCCCCGCAAAGGTCACGGACATGTTCAAGTCGCTCGGATGCTCGGCCGACCTCGCATCACCGGCTGAGCGCGAGAAGCTCGGCGTGTCGCAGGCGGACGCGGCCAAGCTCCGCCGAGCTGTGCTCAAGGCGCCCGTCAAGTTCCCCAAGATCAAGCGCCGTGGCCCCACCAAGCGATAGATGCGAGACCAAAGCTACTCTCTTAACATACCCCGCCATATCGGTACACCATGACCGCCATTCGCACGCAGCCATTGTTAGGTCATGCAATCATGCATTCATTCAACCAATGGACGGCAAAGGCCAACATACAATCAAGGGCCGCTTTGTGCCCCCAGAGATCTACTTCTTAGGTCGTCCAGGACAATGTACTGACTGTCGGCTTTCCCCTGACTATACGTATTGACAAAATTGGGTTGTGCGCGAAACTGAGACACACACTCAGGGGGACTATATTTACAAGTTGGGGACTGTTGGAGGGCGGTTGATGACGGTGTCTCCCGGCGATCGGCTTCGACCGCATTTAGACGGTCTTCGGGCCCACCTGAGGCGACTGGGAGGCCTCGGGGCCGGAAGCTGAGATCGAAGGGCGCGGGCTGATGCGGAACTTGCGTCTCTTTCCATCGGCTCCCTCGGCGACGACCTCGCCGCCGGCATGGAGGTGGGCCGCGATCGTGGGGTTGACGTAGATTAGGCGCTCGGTGGGGCCGCGTCCCGGGGTTCCGTCCGCCTCGGGCTGGTGTACAAAGCCGTTGTGCTTGTCCTTCGGGTCACGCTTGGGGAGCCTGTCGGTCGGTCAGTGCTAGCGGCGGTGCGCACTCACTTGAGGTTGACGGCGCGGACGGGGGGGATCAGGTGCGTGTGCTCGCCTTGGTGGTGGCGGATGTGCGGCGCAGTGGCGGGCTGGGAGGGGTTGGGCTGGGCGGGCTCGAATGTCAGACTTGGACAGGGAGGTGGGGTGCTCACCGTCACGATGTCGGGTGTCGTGCTGGCCGGCGTCGCGGGGTCGCTGATGGGTGTGGGGATGGGGTTGGGCGACACGGAGCTTGGGAGCTGGGGCACCATGGCGAAATAGTCCGGATAGGCGGGGCACGGCTGCGGTGTATGTGGCTGCGGCTGGGGCTGCCAGTTGATGTAGGGGAGCGGGGTGATCGGGGAAATGGGACCGGGAGGGAGGTGGGGGAATCCCTGCTGGAAGTTCTGTACGGGCTGCGGGATAGAGAGCTGTAGAGGCTGCTGGTGAGGCTGAGGCTGGTGGTAGGGCTGCGGGGTCGGCTGCTGGAGGGGGTGAGGGGCCCGATGATAGAGGGGTTGCGGAGTCGGATAATGGAGCGGCTGCGGGTTCGGATCATGGAGGGGCTGTTGGGGCGGCGGCTGTAGTACGAGGGATGGGGGAGACACCTGGTGGCCTGGGTTAGCATGGTGGTCTTTTGGGATGAAGAGTGGGGAGGTTGCGAGAGCCACCAGGAGTTGATAGAAGTGGGGTGGAAGTGAACAAACGACAGCCGTCGCGATCAATACGCCGCTCGCCGATGCTTTTATCCGCATAATGGAGACCCATCGAGGACCATTATTCTCGCAGTATGGTAGCGGATAGGCGAGTGCGATCGCGCGGGCGTAGCACACATGGGTCGACACACCTGTCCACAGTTGTTCCGCCATTCGGCACTTGGCATATGGCCGAAGCCTCATACCACCTTTCACCACGTAATAGACCCAACAGAAGATCGGCAATGCCCACACTTGTCGGTGCCAAGCCCACGAGCCGCGGTGGACGGAAGGAGGCTCTCTTTGCGCCACTGAAAAAGTCACACCAGCCGGTGGCGATCACCGCCCCCTCAACAAAAGAACCAAAGAACCGCGGGCCTTGTTAACCGCACACACTCACAGGTGATATACTGCCTGCATGTTGTTGCTGTGCTGGCACAAAGGAGCTGGTACTGCCTCTATGTGTCGCCTGGGGCGTTGACGCCTGCATCGACCACTGGATCCACTGTGAGTGCAGTTTGTTGGGCGAGGGGTACGGCCTGGCGTCGATCTTGGCCGCCGAGTACGAGTGGAAGCGCTTGTGCTTGCTGATCAGGTTTTGCGCCATCGTGCTGGAGTCGACGGTTGGTGCGAGGTCCGGGCTGCGACTGGGGCCGTGGTAGGCCGCCGTGTCGGGGGACGGCGGCACACATGGGGCAAGGGGCATGTCGGTGTCCATCGCCTCGGGGGGGAGGACGGCGAGCGTGGGATGGAGCTGGCTGCTCATGTGTTTAGGAATTAACGAGGGCGGCGCGGGGCACGATAAGACCACCTCCACCGTTAAGTACTGTGTCATACGTGAGCCAGGGTAGGGCAGGTGTCACTCGTGCATCGTCACCGCCTGACTACCTCCGAAGGACCCAGTGACACGCCCCCCCGGGGCTACGTGCAAATCGTGCAGGTGGCGTGCACGCAGCCCGGAGGCAACGGTATGGGGATCGCAGTGACAGTGCGAGAAGAAAAATCCCTCTGGACACGGTCAGCGGCGCTACTGTAAGGGCCGGCGTGGCGCACGCTCGGGGAGAACAATGGGTGATGTACTTCGCGTTCCCAGACGGCGTGCGGGGGAGGGGGGCCGGTTTGTAGCACCTGTACGTTCCCGGAATGCTGGAGTCGCAGTGGCGCGGAGTGAATGCCATGGAGGAATTGTGAGATGGCCAGCTGGGTATGGCGGCCGCAGCCAACCCAGATCCGGAAAGAAGCGAGCGAGCGCACCTGCGTCGTGCAGCACTCGGGCAGCGGCCGTGCACAAGCCCAGTGACGTGGACAGGACAGGACAGGACAGGACAGGACAGAACAGGACAGGACACGGCGTCGGCTGGATCGCCCCCGTGAGCCGCGATTGGGCGCCCGGTCAGCCGACTATGCGGCGGCACACGGCGACGGAGGCCATGAAGCGCGCGCGCACGAACTTGGCGTGGCGCGGCGAGTTATTCTCGTCACCTTCCCGTGAGCGACGCACGAGGAGAAGGTTTTCAGCGGTATAGTCACCCCGCTTTGGGTGGGTGGGCGGCGTCCGACGCGGGCCGCTCGTTTGCGGCGAACAATAGAGAGGTTTAGTCGCCAAGTGCCACACTCAAACTATGGCGCTTGTGGCGCTGATCTCGTATTGGAACCTTGTTACGTAACCCTTAAGTCTCATTACGTAAATTGCAACCCATTGTTTACGTAATGTGCAGATTTCTGAACTCCTCCACTTCGAGCTTCGAACTGGCTGTGACGGATGACTCCTCAACAACGCTGCATCGACCACCCACAACCCACCGACTACGACGACGACCATGGCACCAAAGACAGAAGAGGAGCGCAAGGCCGAGGAGACCGCCTCGCGCAGACACGCGCGTCTCGACAACGCCGGCATCCTGCACATGTCGGCCAACTCGGGCGAGGTGCACGAGAAGGTGTCGATTGTGAGTGCGCCGCCGCCGCGGTCACGGGGCGGGCAGTACAGCGCCTGGACGAAGCCGCTGACGCATGCACCCAGCTGCCGGGCTTTGAGCCAGACTACTCGGCGTGCACGTTCTGCCTGTGGGAGGAGGACCACACGCTCGGCAACGCGCTGCGCTGGATGCTGATGAAGAAGTAGGTGCTGCTCCCACAACACGCGCTCACGCCAGCCCCGATGTCGAGTACTGCGGCTACTCGGCCCCGCACCCCTCCGAGCCCAAGATTCACATCCGCGTGCAGATGTACGACGGCCTCTCGGCCGTCGACGCGCTCCGCAAGGCGCTCGCGGGGCTGCGCGACCTCTTCACCACGATTGACGACAAGTACGCCCAGTCGCTCAAGGCCAACAAGTTTGTCCGCGAGGACGATGTCGACGTGCACAAGGTCGTCGCCGACACGCTGAGGAGCCGCGGCTTTGGCGTTGAGGGCGACGAGATGGACGAGAGCGCATGAGTGTGCCGGAGGGACCTAGATTTCATTGTGACATGCATGTACATCATACGTAGATGGGTTGGCAGGCGGCAGACTACCAGTCGTCGTCGGGAGCAGGGATGCCGCCGCGCTGTGGCTCGTCGTCCGAGTCCGAGTCCACTATCTTGGCGCGCTGGAACAGGCGGTCCATCTCCTGCTTCTTCTTTTCCTCCTCCGACATGACGTTGGCCGCCGGGACAAACTTCTTCCGCGCGGTCGTGGTGGTGACGGGCGCTTGGGACACTGTGGGGGTTAGCTCCTTCAAAGCGCGCTCATCCAGGCCGACTTACACGGGGTCATGTCCTCTGGTCGCAGGTCGATCACACCCTGCCTGCTCTTGTCACCCTCGAGCCACTGCTCGGCACCAGTAGCTGGCGTCGACCAGTCACGCGTGGGCAGGTAAATGTCGTCCTGGAAGAAGTTGGGCTTGTTACGCGGGATTGAGAACGTGACCTCTTCGATGGTCTTGGCCGTGAGGCGGAGGGCTCGCGCCACCTCGACCTTGCGAACGTCCACAACCGTCTTGGGCAGGAGGACAACCGCGAGCTGAGGGGCGCCAGACGCAGCGTTATAGCTTGGCAGCTTGGAGATTGGCTCGTTGGCGTGGTCCGGGTGGATCTCGAAACCGTGGATCGCACGCTCGCCCTTGCCCCAGACGTAGAGAATCGCCGTGTCGGGGTCGAAGACGGGGAACAAGACCGAGGGCGATACGTCGATCGTCACCCCGGCCTTCGTTGTCACCTCCTCACCAACGTCATACAGTTGGACTTTGCGCATCGAGCCCTTGTTGAAGCCGACCGACACGACATGGGTCTCGTCAATCCACGCCAGCTGGAATGATCGAAGGCTGTCGTGCGCCTTGCCCCTTACGACCTTCGCATCATCACGCGGGTCCAGGATGACAATCTCGCTCTTCTTCGTGGCGATGGCAACACGGTCTCCTGTCGGCTCGATCGCAAAGTTCCAGATCTCAAAGTCGAACGGCACGACCTTCTGTTCGATGCCGATCTTGAGGTCAAAGAACCGCAAGTGGCCCTTGCCCGAGTCGTTGGACGCGACGAGGAGCAGGTCCTTAGCAGTGGGGTGGAATGTGACCTGGACGATTTTCTCGATCCTGTTGCCCTGGATGATGAGCTCGGGCTCTGGTCCAGGTCCTTCAATGCCGCCCTCGTGGACCTCCCAAATACGCAGCTCGCCGTCCTCACCAGCGAGGACAATGCGATCTCCAAACGGCTCCACCTGGAAATCCGCAACGCCAACGCCACCAGAGAGGTATCCATGGCCGCCGTTGGGGACGCGACCCTTCTTGGACAACGGTTGCACGGCGATGCGTCCTCCAGGGCCTTGGATAGAGAAGAAGGCGACCTTGGGTGTTGAGCGGAGGATGACCGAGTCCTGGTGAAGGGTCGCGGGAGCTGGGATCTGGTCGTACGTGGGGTTGAGAGGCGCCTTGCCGCCGAGGTACTTGCGCGACCACCCGGGGTTGTATCGCTGGCCTGGGGTGGTAGGCGCGGGTGTGGCAGCAGAGGGAGTGGCGGGAGTCGACGGGGCTGGGGAGGAGGCCCCTGGGGTGGCAGGTGCGGCCTGTGCAGCGGGTGCAGGAGGGGTAGCGGTCGTCACTGGCGTAAACACCTGAACTGGGGAGGCTGTGGCATCTCCCTTCTCAGCATGTGCTGGTGGGTCGACTGCCTTTGAGGCAACCGAAGGGCTGGGACTGGCCGATGGGCTTGGGATAGAAGCGGCTGCCGAAGCCCCATTCTCGACAGTACTGGGTGAAGACGGCTCAGGTGCCTTGGTAGCAGGCGACGAGGCAGCCTCAGGCGCAGGCGCAGGTGCAGCTGCGGGTGCAGCTGTGGGCGCAGGTGTGGGCGCAGGCGCGGGTGCAGGAGTGGGTGCAGCGACAGAAGGCGCGGCTGCAGGCTCGGTGGCCACAGGAGCCTCAGCCTTTGTCGAAGCTGGTGCAGCACTGCCTCCAGACTTGCCCTTCCACTCCGCCGTCTTCTTCTCCCACTCGGCCCTGCGTGACGGATCAATCGATACTGGAAGTGGCTTCGCGTCGCCACCGCTGAACCAGTCGGCACCAGACTGCTCAGGAACTGTACCCAAGACGTCCGGGAAAAGATCGCCGTGGTAATCGATGAGCTGCTTGCGAGGCACCTTGATCTGGACGGGGAGGATAGTGTCTCCATCCTTGTCGACAATCGGGACGAGAACGCTTGCAATCTGCGCCTCCATCACTGGCAGGGTCGACCAGTGGGCAAGGGCAAGTGAGCCTGAAGTGGCGGGCGAGGGGAGCGAGTGCGTCGCTTCCTGGTAGCCCTGGGGGCCGGAGAGCTCAATCTGGCGGAGGGTCATGTCGCCCTTGCCGATAGTGTAAACGATACTACGCTCCTCGTCAACGATGGGCACGAGCGGGCCCTGCGAGTTGTCGAGCGTGGCGCTGAAGGTGGCCGCGAGGTCGTTCTTTACCGACAGCAGCGAGTACTGCCTCGCGCGAGAGCGTGAGAAGGACGTGACGAAGAGATCCTGCCCGTAGAAAGCCACGCGTGCGGGTTTCAGGGGCTGGAGAGCGACTGCCTTCTCGTGGACTGGAGCAGAGCCAGCACGGGCGTCCCAGATGTAGGCGTTGCCCTTCTTGCTCACACTGCCCACGAGGCGGCCGTCGCTGCTCCATGCCGAGGCCCAGAGCGCCTGGCCATCCGTCGGTGTGAGTGTGAGTGTCGACTGGGTAGACCCTGCTCCAAGATCGTAGAGAGCAGCTGGGGCAGTTGCCGTCGAGGCGAGAGCAATGCCGCCTGAGGTCGGGTGAAGGTAGACGTTTGTCGGCTTGCCCTGGAGTGTGAAGCTGTGTCGGAGCTCTGGGGCCGCGACACCGTCGGCACTGTAGTAAGATACCTGCTAGGTGAGCGACATGGCGACCGTCACACCTACAGTTCCGTTGGTGCCAGCCACGATAAGCTCGCCGCCCTCGACACGGCCGAGGTCCCAGTCCGCGACGCCGGTCCCGAGCTTACCGGCCCAAACCTCGCCCTCTTCCGCACCAACTGCATCGTACGCGCGGATGCTCGCATCTCCATTGGGAGAGACAGTGACGACATGCTCGCGGTTCGTCTTGACCACCGAGCTGAACTGCGATGTGTTGGGCGGGGCATCGGAGGCATGCGGCAGGCTCGTGCGGTACCACTCGTCGCGCGCGGGAAAGCCGGGCACGGCGTTGCGGAACTTTGTAGCTCCGAACCGCGGTGGGGGCATGGCGTGGTGATTAAGAGAGAGAGATGTAGTATGGGAGATGGGAGAGGATGGGGGCAAGATGCTGCGTCGTGTCAATGCAGTGTCGAGCACGTCGTCACTACGCCGTCTGCTGAGTCCCACAATTGCGGGGTAATGCCGGCCGGGATGCGGGGTAATAGCCCCAGCCGAGCGGCTGGGTGGAGGGAGTCCGACAACGACTGATCCGAGGGAGAGACGGGTTGACATTTCCCACATCCTCAACGCTCTACACTGCCTCTCTCACCCCCACCACCAGCATGCTGACTACCCGCTTTGCTACTAGGATCGGTGCTAGCGCCATGCGCCGCCTGGGCGCGACCTACACTCAGGCGCGCAGCCTCAACGTCTTCAGCTCGGAGCGTCTGGTCGGTAAGAACGGTGAGTGCGGGCTGCCTTCCTTGCCTCGGCGCACTACCTTCCTCCACGAGTATCAGCTCTACAGAAACTGACATCAAAGTCCTTGTCACTGGCGCGTCCTCGGGTATCGGCGCCTCCACTGCCGAGCTCTTCGCCAAGGCGGGATCCAACGTCGTGCTACTCGCCCGCCGGCGCGCTAACCTCGACGCCGTCAAGGCCAAGTGCGAGGCTGCGCACGCGGAGGGAGGGTACTCTGGGTCGAAGGTTGTTGTCATTGAGGCGGACATGCAGGACCGCAAGGCACTGGATACGGTGCTTGACAAGACGGAGGGGCTGAAGCTCGACGTGTGAGTAAAAAACAGAGCTCGTGTGCGCTGACCCGCCAGGCTGGTGAACAATGCTGGGCTTGTCCGCGGCCGCGAGCATGTTGGTGGTGAGAAGCTTGATATTGCACCATTCTGACTAAGCTAACACCTCAGATATATGTGGGTAGCTCCTTGCCCAGGCTGGCATGCCTAACGTCGTAGCCGAGGCCGACATCGACGTCATGTTCAACACAAATGGTCAGCTCCATCTCCTTCAGCTGGAATCTAGCTAACATCTCAGTAATCGGTCTTATCCAGCTTACGCAGAACGTTGTTCGTGACTTTAAGAAGCGGAATACTGGAGTGGGTAGCAAGGCGGTCTTTTCTAACCCAGCAGCTCATTGTCAACCTTGGCTCGGTCGCGGGCATCGAATCGTACCCCGGAGGTAGGGGCCTGACGACCCCACTCTGTACCATCTCACACGCACAGGCTCAATCTACTGCGCGACCAAGTTTGCGGTACACGCATTCACCGACTCGCTGCGACACGAGCTGATTGACACAAACGTGCGGATCGCCGAGATCCTGCCGGGTATGGTGGAGACCGAGTTCTCTGTTGTGCGGTACCGCGGTGACCAGGGGCGCGCCGACAACGAGTACAAGGGAATCACACCGCTGACTGGGTGAGTAGCTGACTAACCGCCTACTACGTATCGGCTCACGAACCAGTGCCGACGTCGCTGAGCAGATCGTCTGGGTCGCCTCCCGCCCCGAGCACGTCCAGGTTGCCAACCTCCTCATGTTCCCGAGCCAGCAGTCGGCCGCGACGCGCAACTGGCGCCGTCCGGAGTAAGGTCCGGCTCAAGGAAGTTAAGATGAAATTGCATTCTTTGTGTTGTTCACTTCTCTGATATTCAACGTGTTTGATTTCTCATCCTGCTTCTTGTACTCTCTTACTTCTGGCCGCACTACTCGACGTTTAAGCCGACTTGAAGACCAAAACCTGCTCAGCGGCCCTGCGCCCGCCGCTAATGCCGCTCGCCGGCGCATCCCAGGCGCGTACCGGCGTGGTGTCGACCTGCCTCGCGGTGTTGGACGAGAGGGAAAGCGCGAGGCCAGAGTAGCGGTTGATGACGCGGAAGGTGCCGTCGGTCGAGCGGTCGCTGTTGCGGTTGGGGATGATCCACCACTGGGCACCGACGCCGGCGCTGGCCTTGAGGATGATCTTTGCGCCGAACGCACGGCCGGCGTTGTTCGTGTCGTCGACGCCGAGGAACTGCCCGTCCTTGGCAATGGTGTATGCGCCGTCGTCGAGCCTCGCGATGGTGATGACGCCACCAATACCCGGGCGGGGGAGAGACCCACCGCCGTTGGAGGTGACGACGTAGGTACCCGGCGTAACGGGCGTGAACGGTGTGCCGTCGAGCGCGAGGTTGACGTACTCGCCGCTCTTGCCGCCCGAGCACCCGAAGGAGCAGTACGAGCGGAACGCTTTGCCGACGATCTGGCTGCTCGTCTTGCTCACCGGGTCCAGCAGCCAGCGGTACCACGACGCGGTGGTGTAGCTGCCCGTGTTGGCCGCCAGGGTCCAGGTCACGAGGTCCGAGGACACATAGAGCTCCTGGGGCGCGTTGCCGCTCTGGTCGACCGCCTGCGGCTGGGAGATGAAGACGCCCAGGTGGGCCGAGTAAGTCGCGTCGCCCACGAACAGGGGCGATGTGGGCGGTGCGGTACCGGCCGCGATCTGCGCCGCGGCGCTGCCGGGCGTATTCGGGTTGTATTCCTTGCTGGGGGGCGTGTAGCCCGTCGCGTACGTGCTCACCGGCACCAGGTTGGACTCGGCGCCGCCGACGCCAGGCTGCGACCACGCGCCGTTATAGTACTTTTGCCAGGACCCCGCGGCCATCTTGGACGACATGGGCGCGCGCGCGACGTGCGCGTAGAACGCGACCCAGCCGCCGCCCTTGTTGACGACACGCGAGCCGTAGTACACGTAGAAGTAGCCGGTTGCGACATCGACCGTGAGGCGCGGGTCGCCGTCACCATAGTAGTACGTCGACTGGGGGAACGCCGTGTTGTTCCCCCGCGTGGTGTCGTACGGGCTGGTGATGATCTGGTCGGTGATACGCCACGTCTTGCCGCCGTCGGACGAGACGGCGCGGTCGATGCTGTCAAAGTGCAGCCCGTCGGCGAACGGCTGCGGCGTGAACTCGTTGTGCACGAGGCCGACCCAGTCGCCTGAGTCGGGGTCGACCCACACGCCGGCGAGGTCGCAGAAGTTGCGCTGGTAGTAGGCCGTGCTGCCGTTCGCGTACGACGACTTGAGCCCCGTCGGCGAGTTGTTGCACCGCCATGTGGTGTCGCCGTTGCTGTCGAGCGAGTTGGCGGGGTTGACGGCGCTCGAGATGGCGTTCTTCGTCGCCGTGTCCATGTTGGAGCCCGAGAAGAAGCCCCACGAGCGCGGCTCTGTCTTGCCGTACAGCGCGTGCGCCGACTGGAACCAGTAGCCGCCGTCGGCCGCGATGAACGAGTTGGCCGGCGTGTCGTCAGGCGTCGTCCATGGCCCGAGCGAGCCGACCGTGAGCGTGTACGCCGCGCGGCGAGACGGCGCGGCGCCAGTGACACAGAGGAGGGGAAGGAGGGCGAAGAGTGCAAGCATTGTGGCTGCTGATTCAAGCCGGACAGCGAGTGTGCGGCGCGCTTTATACCGCGCGATCATGGTCGCTCATCGCTCAAGTCGCCGATGCCACTAATCTCATCTGCCACACTAGCCGCAGTCTAGCGCGGATTAGAGTTGCGAGGTGCCTACATTCCCGTTCGACGCGTCCTTATTCCCGTTCGTTCGCGGCATGTTTGCAATGTGTTTGCAACATCCTAGCGCGTCGACGGCGACCTCGCCGTTTGGGAGTTTAAACGAGCTCATGGACTGGGGCAGTCACAAAGAATGTTCCAATGGGTAGGATCCGCCGCGAGTGCAACGTCATGGTCGGAACCTTGCTTGCCTTCCCGTGGCTATCTTTGCCATCTCTCCGTCATCCTCGATCACTGCCCACTGTGCGACCCACTTCATGTGCCACCACATGTCACCGTCCAACACTGCCCGTCATTGTCGACGCCCGCCTGCCCGTGGCGATCTTTACCACATCTGGATCTCCTGACGCAACTCCACTTTTCTGCAGTCCCATTGCATTGCCCCACAAACCCAAAGTGCTCGCTAAATGATACATGTGATAATGCAACACTCTCTACTGTGCCAATGCTAACAAATTACTCATCCTCCGAGTCGCTCTCCTCGCCGTCGTCACTCTCCTCCGCCTCAATGTCGAGCAGGTCCTCGTCAGAGTCGAGGACATCCTCGTCGTCGTCCTCATTGTCCTCAGAGTCGTCGTCCTCCTCCTCGCTGTCTTCGTCGTCAGACTCCGCGGCCATCATGTTGATGTCCTCAATGTCGTCCTCGTTCTCGTCGCCAACCTCGATGGCAACCTCGTCATCGCTGTCGCCCTCGACGTAGTGGTCACCGTCGCCCTTGGCGTCGGCGGCAAGCAGTGCCTGCTCGGCAGCCAGACGGCGCACATTGATCTGCGCAAGCGCAAGGTCAAGACGACCAGACAGCGACAGCAGAGGTTGGTACAGCTCCATGCGAGTAGCGAGCAGGTTGGACAGGGCAGCAAGCTGCGCTGGGAGAGAAGGCATCGTCATGAGGATGTTGCCACGCTCAATCAGAACACCCTTGACCCATTCGACAGTGCCACGGCCTTGCTGCTCGTTCTGCATGTTGCCCCGGCCACCGCCACGACGGTTGGCACCCTTGCCCTGGCTCAGACGCTCAACGCAGGCCTTGAGAAGGGGAAGGGCCAGCTGAGAGGGGAGCTTGCGCACAGTGTTGCGGATGAGTACCGGGTCGCGGTGCGAAAGACAGAGCGTGAGGAGCGCCGGGTCCGAGGTGTGAAGAGCCTGAACCAGAAGGCGGGTGAGCGAGGCGGCGTTGACCGGCCCGTTGAGGGCAGCAGACGTTGTGCTCTCGCCGTTGGGCTGGACAGGGGCAGCAAGGAGACGCTCGCCAAGGGACAGGTCGGCCATGTCGACGTCGGTCGGGAGAGCCGCGGCAGGCTCAGCCTCACCCTCATCGCCGGCAGCCTGAACAACGTTGGCGGGAGCACTGTAGCGCTGCAGAGTCGAGCCGTTGGCACCGGCCTGAGAGGCAACGAGGTCCTGGGCATCGCACTTGACGACAACCGAAGAGCGGAGGCCACCCTCGGGAAGCTCGTACACAGCGCGGTACCATTTGACGCGGCCACCACCTGCCAAGCGACCGCACAGCAAAGCGTCGCTTCCCGGCGCAAACTCGGCACGCGCAATGTGCGCTGTCCGCTCGTCCTTGCCCTCGACAAGCTTGACGGTGGTGGGCTTGGAGTCAGACTTGGGGCGGGAGAGGTCGACCTCGGAAGGCAGCGGGAAGAGAGAGATCTCGCCAGAGAAGTGCAACACCGAAAGCAGTTCAGACGAGGTGGCCAGCGAGTGAGCAGGCGAAACTGTTGGCGACGCATAGCGGTATGACAGCTTGGCGGCGGCGGTGGGCGAAGTGAAAGTGTACTGTGACACTGTCCTGTCGTCCTCAGACACGACCAGGAAAGACGCGCCTTGTTGTGTTAATGGCAAGGGCTCGAGGCTGGTGACTGATGTTGTAGACGCAGGCAATGGTGACGAGGTGTGGGTGATGGAGGAGGATTCGAGGGAGAGGTGAAGGGCGACAACCGAAGCGTTGGCAACAACGACGTGAAGCGTCTCGGCGGACGACGTGGGGAGCAGCGTAACGGCCGAGGGAGTCGAGGCGGTTGATGGCAAAGCGAAGGTGTGGGCAACGCTGGTGACGTCGCGGCCCAGAACGAGCAGGTTGGAAGCAGTAGCGATGATGACGCCATGCTCATCCGACCAGGCGGCGGTAGCCTTGGCGCTGAGGGGGATGGTCCTCAACACCTCGCCCTTGATGGGAGTGTAGACGACGAGGCTGGAAGAGTCGCTCTTGTTGGTCGCAACGAGCAGGACGTCCTCCTCGGCCGTGTCGGCACCGCCGAGCGACTTGCGCTTTCTGCGCTTCCTCGCGGCTCCGGAGGCAGCCGAGGCCCAGACAATGGCCGTGACCTTGGAGGCGTTGGGCACCTCCCATTCGGAAACGACAGCGTCGGCGGCAATGTCCCAGACCTGCACCTTGTCGGCGGAACCCAGAACTGGGAGCGCCATAGCAAAGTGAGTGCGCGAGGGGTTGAATCCCGACACTGCTGGGGGAGGGGGAGGAACCTGAGTGGCCGAAGCCTTCTGGCGTGACGGGCCCGCCACAGGTTGCCTAGCCATGTCTTTTCGTTTCGTCAGCCTCAGTTCTCTAGCAAACAAAAAGAGGGGGGAGGAAGAGCAGATTCAGGAAGGTGCCCGGTAAAAATGGGTTTCGGGCCTTTTCACCATAAAGATGTAAGTAGACCGTCGTGTTGGATCATCATTTATTGGAGGTCGAGGTGTGGTGGTGCGGTCGTAGGAAGCTCCACTTACTGAATGCGAATCAAACGGCGAGGGGTTGCTGGAATCGAAAAGATCGAGCTACTACGCCTGTCAGCCATGGCCAGCTGATTGTTTGCCAACTCGAAAGGAAGAGTGAGGTTCAGAAAAAATAAAACAGCCATGTTTCGTCTACAACGTCCACTCCCACTCCCGGCAATTAAGACGGCAGTGAGAGCAGACTCAGGCGGTAATTCCCATATGGGACATCATAACAAGAGGGGAGGAGAGGCAACGGCAGTTCGAACTCACGAGTATGGGAAGCCTGGAGCCTTGGATCGACAGGCGAAAGGTGGAGAGTATGGCTGACGTTGTCAGCTTGAGTCGTTCCATGCCATGTCAAAGACGCTGGAGATGGACGGTGTTCAGAATAGTGCGTTTAAGTGTCTTCGGCGCTTGGCCATAACAGACTCTAGTTTGAATTGTTACACATTGTCATCCAGACGAGATGGGCTGTGCGCGATGGACCGTAGCAAGAGGATCATCGCGCTCAGCACCATCGAATTACAGGTAGTGGGGGGAGGGGGAGGGAAGCCTGTTGACGGGCAGAAGGCCCACTTACCTCTAAGAGCAGAGCCAGAGGCTCTGTTTTTGCAGAGGATGGGGAGTCCTTTTGACCAACAGCAGCGGTGGGTGGTGAAAGAGAAAGAAAGCGCCCACCGCGCTGAAATATTCTCGCCGGCTGAAAGAATTGCTGGTGCGAGCGCGAGCAGCTTTAAGAGTGCGACGGAATCAAATTTATCGTCCAGATTTTTCTTTCCAGTCATTTTAGTGGGTTTAATCCCAGAAAGTTGAGCCGCCAGTGGTCTCACTCAGCCTGCTGCCGATGAGTGATGCAAATCTGACGCTCACGAACAACAACCACAACCACATCACACAATGTCGGGACAGCAGCCCCGCCCAGACGGCAAGAAGCGCAAGCGCGTGTCCAAGGCCGACTCCGAGGTCGCCGCGCCCGTGGCCGCCGAGCCAGAGGTGCAATCCGACTCGCCCGACGCCGACGCCGACGCCGCCGCCGCCTCCTCGTCAAAGGTGACGCTTGACGCGCCCAACAGCTATGAGCGTGTGCCGTTCAACACCCTCCCCCTCTCGCCTGCGACCCTCGGCTCGATCGAGCGCATGGGCTTCGAGACCATGACCGAGGTGCAGGCGCGCACCATCCCCCCTCTGCTCGCCGGCAAGGACGTGCTCGGTGCCGCCAGGACAGGCTCGGGCAAGACCATGGCCTTCCTCGTGCCTGCCGTCGAGCTCCTTCACACCCTCCGCTTCAAGCCCGCGAACGGAACCGGCGTCATCATCATCTCGCCGACGCGTGAGCTCGCCCTCCAGATCCTCGGTGTCGTCAAGGACCTCATGCAAGGCCACTCGCAGACGTTCGGCATCGTGATGGGCGGCGCCAACCGCAAGGCCGAGGCCGACAAGCTCGTCAAGGGCGTCAACCTCCTTGTTGCCACACCCGGACGTCTGCTCGACCACCTCCAGAACACGAAGGGCTTTGTGTTCAAGAACCTCAAGGCGCTTGTCATCGACGAGGCCGACCGTATTCTCGAGGTCGGTTTCGAGGAGGAGATGAAGCAGATCGTCAAGATCCTCCCCAACGACAACCGCCAGTCGATGCTCTTCTCGGCCACCCAGACGACCAAGGTCACGGACCTGGCGCGTATCTCGCTCCGCTCTGGCCCGCTGTACATCAACGTCGACGAGAAGAAGGACGCGTCTACGGCCGAGTTCCTTGAGCAGGGCTACGTTGTGTGCGAGTCGGACAAGCGCTTCATGCTGCTGTTCACGTTCCTGAAGCGCAACCTCAAGAAGAAGGTCATTGTCTTCTTCTCGAGCTGCAACTCGGTCAAGTACCACGCTGAGCTGCTCAACTACATCGACGTCCCCGTTCTGGACCTTCACGTGCGTTTGCTTCGCGGCCTCGCATCATAGCCTATACTGACTCCCCCAGGGCAAGCAGAAGCAGCAGAAGCGCACAAACACTTTCTTCGAGTTCTGCAATGCTCCCTCAGGCATCCTTCTCTGCACGGACGTTGCCGCCCGTGGCCTCGACATCCCCAAGGTCGACTGGATCATCCAGTTCGACCCCCCTGATGACCCGCGTGACTACATCCACCGTGTGGGCCGTACCGCACGTGCCGGCAAGGCCGGCAAGTCGCTCCTCTTCCTCCTTCCTTCCGAGCTTGGCTTCCTCCGCTTCCTCAAGGTGGCCAAGGTGCCTCTGAACGAGTACAAGTTCCCGCAGAACAAGATTGCCGACGTGCAGCGCCAGCTCGAGTCGCTCATCTCCAAAAACCACTACCTCAACGTGTCGGCCCGCGACGGCTACAGGTCGTACCTCCAGGCATATGCGTCGTACTCGCTCAAGAAGATCTTCGACGTCAACAAGCTTGACCTCGCCAAGGTCGGCAAGGCGTTCGGCTTCGCCATCCCGCCAAAGGTCAACATCAGCGTCGGGTCCATCAAGGCCAAGAAGACGGTTGACAGCGATAGCGACGACGACGGAGTGCGCGCCAACAAGGCCTTCAAAGCCGGCGGCGACGACGGAGAGGTTAAGAAGGCGTACTACCGCAACCGGGGGCACAAGAAGGGCGGACGGGCGTAGAGAGTGCGTTGGGTTTGGTAGATTTGTTTGTACTTGCATGCTACTGGTTATTAGAGATGTGTGAGGTGTGAGTGGTGATGGGTCTGTTAGTTGTGAGACACTCGTGCATCCTTTTTCCTGTCATTCAGCGCTTGAGGGACTACTCTTCCATCCTTTAGTGCATCTTTCTCTGGTTTGCTATGCGCTCCTGACATGACATGGTCTATGAATGTAGTATACAGTGTGACGCTACTCTGCTTCTTTCTCTCCTCCTAATCACGGCCGCGACGCAGGCCGCCACGGTCCCCGGGAACTGCGTTGTTGGGGCACTGGTTGGCAAAGTGTCCGTGCTGGTTACAGCGCTGTGGTTGTCAGTCGTTGCGTCTCACCCTAGGCCAGTCAACTTACGAAGCACAAGACGGTCGATAAGTCCTTGACCCAACCGCCACCACCACGGCGTCCGCCACCGTCGTCCCCACCGCCGCCGCCTCCATCTCCGCCCTGGAAACGTCTCGCATGGCCGGATAAGAAGCCTCCAGCCCTCCAGCCCTGGAGCGAGCCGCCCTCGGCCCACGCGGGCGCGGGGGTTACCACTGCGTTCGGGTCGTACTTATACTCGCGCCAACGGCCGTATCCTGCTGGCAGCTGCGGCGGCGGGCCGGACTTGGTCGGGTCGGCCGGGGTGGGGTTCACATACGTCTCCGGCTTGGGGAGGAAGGGGCTCGGATGGGCCTGCTTGCAGTCTGGGCCGTCGGGGCAGAAGCCGGCGAGGTACGCCTGGCACAGCGTGCGGCGGACGTGGCGGCGCGGACACTCGGGTCCGAGACGGCAGAAGCCGCGGTCGTAGTCGGGGCACTCGACGCGCTGGTCGCGCGGGTGGTAGTAGAGGCACTCGCCGCCGAGCTCGCACTTGCCGAGTTTGACAAACCATACGCAGACGGGCATCGTGCGCAGGTTCCAGTCGTGCGTGTACTCGCAGTTGTCGCCCACCTTGCACAAGTTGCGCAGGTAGTGCTTGCACACTGTCGTCTTCTTCTCGCGGTCCTTCGGATATGTCGGCAGCGGCGGCGGCGGCTTGAAGTTGATCGGGGCCGGCGTCGTGTGCCGCAACGGGCATTCGAGCGGGCCGAGGGGACAGCCGAGCGGCGTGAGGTTCATGCGGCAGATCTGGTCATCTGGAGATGTTAGTGGGGTTGTGGGGCGAGGGAATATAGACTTACCTGAATCAAGCTTGAGGTTCTTCTGCTGCTTCAGGTAGTCCTCGACGTCGAGGTTGACCTGGTGGAAATCCGGGCGGACAAAGTCTGCTGCCCGCCCGAGCTGGGACGATGTTGTGGTCGTCATGACGGTGACTGACGTGAGGCGAAGGAGCCCCTCTGGTGACTTTTAAGGCTGCTCTTGGGGTGCAACAGTGATCAGATGATGAACAATGATAACATGAACAGAGCTGAGATGGTGGTTGTTCTTCACAGGCGGTCACTTGTCTTAAGTACGGTGGCGGTGGCGAACCGAGCATTAGCGGGATCATATTTCCAGCTGGTTCCATTAGGCTTGATTAGTAAGCAGCTCGACGATAACTATGAGTCACGTGCAGGCACCTCACAACACCTCCGTACCTCCCATTCAATGCAACCGGCCATGCATGCCACTGCTCTATGTGGCTCTACTAGCTCTACTACATTATTGCGCTGTCCTCGTCCTCCTCCTCCTCTTGTGCCTTGCCCTTGCCCTTGTCCTTCCGGCTGGGCGATTCGCTGAGACCCTCCCTGATCGACAGCGCCTCCAGCAGTTGAGCCATCATCTGCGCCTGACGGTCAATGGTCTCGCCCTGCTTGTCGACGACCCGTCTCAGAGAGTCAATCTGCTCGAGGAGCACAAACTGGTTCTTGGCCAGCTTGACGTTGGTCAGCCCCTTATCGCGCGGCGCCTGTGGCGCTGTCGACGAGCTCGCTGGCAAGCCCTGGGCAAGGGGGTCCCACATCTTGGGCTGGGCCTGCGACGAGCCGCTGCCTTCTTTCACGTGCGGTGGCGGTGATGGGCCTAATGTCGGGGTCGGAGCCGTGACCGGTAACAAGGGCACACTATCGGCCTCCTCGACAGGAGTGAGGATACCGGCTCGACGCGGGGGTGATGGGGGCGGCGAGTCGGCAGGGGTTGGCGCTGGCGGGATGGTGTGGACCATGGCGTCATAGACGATTGCAAAGTTGCGACCGAGCACAAACGACGGGAGCGCGATGAGCAGCAGGCCGAACATGAGCAGAGGGACAGACAATAGCTTGCCGAGGGCGCTCTTTGGCACCACGTCACCGTATCCAGCCGTGCTCATTGTGACAAGTGCGTACCATGCCGTCTGAGGGATCGAGTCGAAGAGCGAGACGTCGCCGTCCGAGTCGACAAAGGCGCCGAGGGTCGCGTCCCATGTGCCGCGCTCAGCAAAGTAGATGAGGGTCGAGAAGAGGACGAGCACCAGCAGGATGAAGTACGAGATGGCGATCAATGCGTCCTTCGATCGTCGAACAGCAACGTACATGACCTCGATGGTCAAGAGCATTGAGCTCTGGTACCTGAACGCACGGAAGACGCGCAGAAGTCGGAATGTCCTCAGGATGGAAAAGCGGAACAGAATCGACGTGTCCTGCTGCCGAATGACCTCGATGTAGTATGGCAGGATTGCCAGAAGATCCGTGATACCAAAGAAGGACGTCGCCCAGTTGTAATACATCGACCACGAGGCCGAGTGGGCTAGCGAACGCGCAATGTACTCAACTGTGAAGAGCAGGACGAGCGTCGTGTCGAGGCCAAACTGGGTCTTGACAGCCACTGGGTCGGTGTGAAACGCTGGCAGGGTAGACAATGTCGTCAAGATCGCACTGGGAAGGTCAGGTCCACTCTCCCACCAGCCGCTCCTCACCTGAAGATGATCGCTCCCGTCACCAACACATGGACATAGAACGCCTCTCGTCCGCTTGCCGGCTCCTCGAGGAGGAGGTACAGCTTGCGCTTCCACCGGCTGCGTATTGTCGAAGCGACGGCATAGTGGTCCTCTCCCGTCTCGTTGAAGCCGAGCAGGCTTCCAAAGTTGGGCACGTGTACCTCCTCCGACGCCGGGCCGAGATGGTCGAGGTCCTCGTTCAGGAAGTGGGATCTCGTGAACTGGTGATCGCCGCCCGAGTGCAGACGCGTCGAGTTGGAGCTTGCGCGCCGGCGCGGGCGCGGACGCTGCGTCACCGGGCTCGAGCTAGTCCCGGGCGCAGCGAAGAGCAGGGCCGAGCTCGACGCGTTTGGGTGCAGCGTGAGCTTGCGCGATTTGGCGGATCCCGGGGCCGGCGCCGGCGGTGGCGGCACCGTGCCGGCCGCAGTGAGCTCGTACTCTTCTGCCGAGAGCGACGTGCGTGGCGGTGGGTAGGTCGCCATTGCGCCGGGTGGGAGGGAGGAGAGCAACACCAAATGCACAAAGTTGCCGAGACCCGGCCAACGCGACACAACATTGTCACCAGACAGGCACTGACAAGGGCAGGCGGGGCCGATCGACGGATCGGGAGCTTACGTAACTTCCCGCAGTGCTTGGCACCGTGTTTGGTGGCATTTCCGTGAGCAGTGAAAAGGCGTGCGCCTAACCTAAGAAGAGGGGCTGCATCATGCCTGTATGGAATGCAGATGCTGGGATGCATCGCGGAGGGGGTGTCTTTACATGGTTTTGAACTATGCCCATGACGAGGCGTGGGTCGCTTCGGCTAGGGCGGCGTATCGCTGCCTCCTACGAGATCTACAATTTATTGTTCTTCTCTTCTTCTTGCTTCGCAGGGCCGTCAAATCATATTGCCACTGCAAACACACCTGAGCTGTCGCGACAACCTGGGCTCTTGGGCGTCTCGGCACTGTATCTCGTGTCTCACGTCTCCTGTTTGTTGTGATGCACGTCTCCGCAATCTGCGCCAACCGCGCCACACCGCCCAATGCTCGGCCCAGGCACAAGGCCACGTTGACCACGTGGATAATCCCGCCGGTAACGCCGTCAGTGGCAACGCCGTCACTGGGCTCCTTCCCTCAGAAGTTGGACAACAAGTCTGAACGACGAGCACTACCTCGACGTCGTCTTGTACACACCTCCCCTCTCCACCTCCGACTCGCCGCGCCGCTTGTGGCTGTCATCCTCTCGACCCCCTCGTCACCGGGCTACCGAATACGTCGACAGGCGATTTCGCGCGTTCTGGAGTCGAAAGTCGCCCAAGTCGCAGCTCGATCAACCCGGCTCCGCATCTCTCACCCCTCCCCCCGGCGCCGTCTCCTCACGACGCTCGCATCCAACATCTCCCCTCCAGCATATCACATCTTCTATCGCACTACGCGTTGAGAAAGATATTCACTCATCACCATGTTCGGCTCTAGCTGGGGACAAAACAACCAGCAGCAGCAACAGCAGCAGCAGAGTGGTGGTCTGTTTGGCTCGGGAGGCACTTCTAGCTTTGGTGGCAACAGTACGTCGCTATCACCATCACTGAATACTAATTCGCGGCAGCCTTTGGTCAGCAGCAGCAAAACACGGGCGGTTTTGGCCAGCCGGCTCAGCAAAACACGGGCACTGGCCTCTTTGGCTCGACCTCAACCAACACGGGCTTTGGTGGTGGTACGTCGATCAGTGGCTGCCCTGCAGAGCACAACTGACAGCATCCCAGGTGGATTTGGACAGCAGAACCAGCAGGCCCAGACCAACACGTTTGGCGCTCGCCCCACCTTCGGTGCGACTGGCTCATCAACCTTTGGCCAGAACAACACAACAGGTGGTGGTTTATTCGGTGCCCAGAACAATACCAGCACGTTTGGCCAGAATAATGCGTCGACCTCGGGTGGATTATTCGGTGCCAAGCCTGCAACCACTGGCTTTGGTTCGTCACCTGCGTCGGGCGGCTTATTTGGATCCAAGCCTGCCACCGGTTTCGGCGCGTCCACTAGCACCAGTGGTGGTGTTGCCCAGCCCTCCAACCACGTCTTCGCCTACAACCCCGGCCCGCCTCCCGCTCCTCCAACCACGGGTACGCAGGCGCCTCCGTACCAGCCTACCTGGCAGCGCGACCCGGCGCCAGGAGGAATCGGCAAGGAGCTGCCCCCTCCTCATCTCTTCCATGTGATCAACGCCATGGAACCGTACAAGGGTGCCAGCTTTGAAGAACTTCGCTGGATGGACTACCAGCAGAACCGCAAGGAGCCCACGGCCCAGCCTGCCGCTACTGGTGGATTTGGACAGCCTGCCGCTGGTGGGTTTGGCCAGCCGACCTCGGCTTTCGGCCAGCCCGCAGCCTCCACTTCCACTTTTGGGCAGAAGCCTGCGACCGGGGGCCTCTTTGGTTCTACCTCAAACACGACTGGTGGATTCGGTACCAGCAACACTGGGGCATTTGGCCAGCCTCAGAACACGGGTACCGGCCTGTTTGGCCAGACTAACACGTCTACCTTTGGCCAGCAGAACAACAACACCGGTGGCGGCCTCTTCGGTCAGCAGCAGAACCAGACTACCAACACCAGCGGGGGCCTGTTCGGCACAACCAACAACAGTCCCTTCGGCCAGAACCAGCAGCAGCAGCAGCCGGCATCGACAGGCTTTGGTACCTTTGGCCAGGCTGCTAACAAGCCTGCCTTCGGTACTACCTCCACCTCGACGTTTGGCCAACCGGCCCCCGCTACCACCGGTTTCGGCCAGACCAGCACTGGAACGACCGGCTTCGGTGGCTTTGGACAGCAGCAGCAACAGCAGCCCGCCCAGACCGGAGGTCTCTTCGGCCAGCAGAACAACACCACGAACGCGTTCGGTCAGCCCAACACCGCCGCCCAACCCACGACCTCCCTTTTCGGCCAGAACAACGCCCAGACTGGCACCACCGGTGGCCTCTTCGGTGCCAACGCAGCCAAGCCCGCTGCCGGCCTCTTCGGCGCGACGCCCGCGGCCACGACCGGTACTACTGGCTTCGGAGGCTTCGGCCAGAACAACGCTACGACCCAGCCCGCAACGGGAGGCTTGTTTGGGCAGACCAACACTGCCGCACCTGCTACTGGTACGGGTCTCTTTGGTAGTACCACTACACAACAGCCTGCTCAACCCGCTTCCACAGGTGGTTTGTTTGGCAACACAAACAATGCCGCAACTGGCTCGTCCCTCTTCGGTGGTGCCAAGCCAGCAACCACCGGTGGCCTGTTCGGCAACACGGCCGCCCAGCCTGCCGCCACCGGCACAACAGGCTTTGGCGGCTTTGGCCAGACTCAGCCCAACACGGGTGGTGGCCTCTTTGGCAGCACACCGGCCGCCGCTGCTCCTAAGCCCGGTGGTCTGTTCGGCGGTGGTGGAAGCTCTCTTTTCGGACAGCAGACTCAGCAGCCAGCTGCTACCACTGGCACCACCGGTAGCCTCTTCGGCAGTGCCCTTGGTCAGTCTCAGCCGGCGACTAATGGTCTCTTTGGCAGCACAAACCAGCAGCCTGCGCAGAACAACTCGTTGTTCGGCAGCAGCCTCGGCCAGTCCACGGCCCTCCAGCAGCAGCAACCGAACCTCACGGCTTCAGTTGACCAGAACCCCTACGGCAACAACGACCTGTTCAAGTACCAAAACCAGCAGCTGGAGGTCAGCACGGTTAACAAGAAGGCTGCGCTCCCGCCCCTCACGTCATCCACCTACCGGGTCACTCCTTCCAAGGGCCGTGTCAGCAACCTCCGCGGGTTCGGATCCCCTTACAAGAGCCTCTCCTCGTCGCAGGGTTCGGGCCTCGGTGCAAGCACCGGCCTTGGAGCGTCGTCTCCTAACCGCTCGCTCTACGGCACTCCGGTCCCTTCTGAGCGCTACAAGGGCCTCACCGAGCAAGCGCTCTCGCCTAACGCGTTCATCCCTCGCCCAAGCGTCAAGAAGCTCACCATCAGCAAGCAGCAGAACGGCGTGTCGAACAGCGACGATCATCTCGAGTCTGTTTTGGGCAAGTCGGCCCTCAAGAGCTCAGCCAACGGCAACGGCTCGGCACCTCCCACCCCGGGTGACAACTTCCGGAGCCGCAGCCCCGTTGTGCACACTCCCCGAGTTGTTGACGACACTCCTACTCGCCGTCCTCCTACGGCTGTTAATGAGGTGTCGGCCCGACCAACGCCGGTTTCATACCAGCACAAGAAGGGCGACTACTGGTGCAGGCCTTCTCTCGACAAGCTTCGTCTTCTCTCTCACGACGAGCTCAGCAGGGTCGTTGACTTCTCTGCTGGCCGTAAGGGCTACGGCGAAGTGACCTTCCTCGACCCAGTTGATCTTACCACCCTCACGTCCCTCAACGACCTGTTGGGTGGCGTCATCGTCGTCGAGGAACTGGAGCTTACCGTCTACCCCGACGAGACGAACAAGCCCGAGCGTGGCAAGGGCCTCAACGTCCCGGCTGAGATTTCTCTCGAGAACTGCTATGCCCGCGACAAGGCGACCAAGCAGATTGTCACGGACCCTAGCGACCCTCGCTACCAGCGCCACCTCAAGCGCATCAAGGCCATCCGCGACACCGAGTTCATTAGCTTCACCGATGACGGTGTCTGGACCTTCCGTGTCGAGCACTTCTCCAAGTACGGCCTCCTTGGCAGTGACGACGAGGAGTCGGACGAGGACACGGCGGCGTCGCCCACTCCTGCTCCTTTTGAGAAGTCTACCGATGACCAGTCGATGTCGGACTCTTTTGATGAGGAGGAGGATGACGACTTTCTGCCTCCTACGAAGAGCATCCACGACACTTTGATGCAGTCGGACGAGGGCAGTTTCGAGGACACTGACGAGTCCGACTCGTACGACGAGGACTTGGGGCAGTACGACGATGAGCCCAGTGATATCCAGGACAACTGGGACCGTCCGATCAAGACCAAGCTCGGCGCCGAAGGCATGCGCAAACTGCGCCAAATGCAGTCGTCGTTCTACGGATCGCAGCCAACCAAGGTCCCCCGTGCAACGCCTGCTGAGGCACAGCGCAAGGCAGCCTTGGAGGCCGCACGTGCGCTCCAGCGCAAGCACGAGGACTCGGGTTTTGAGTCTGCCGAGGAGGGTGTTGCGAAGCTTGACGATCGGGCCGTCAAGCGCGCCTCCTTCGGCGAGTCCTCTAGTCCGCCTCTGCTCCGCCAGCCTCGCAAGTACGCCAAGGTTCCCCTGGCCGAGTCGTTCGTCAGTGGCAGCGAGGGTGTTCGTGCCGATGCCGGCTTGGCCCTCGGCCGATCATTCCGCTGCTCGTGGGGACCCAACGGTCAATTGGTTCACTTTGGCAAGATCTGCGCACCAGGTGCCAAGTTCGCCTCGTCTCCCGACCCGGTCGTCCTGGTCGAAGAGGTTCAGCTGCTCGCGCAGCCCGCGGCCGTCGAACGGCCTCGGGCCGAGCGTCTGCTCAGCCTCTTGCTCGAGAACACCAACGTCGAGGAGGTTGATGGTGTGCCGACTGCCTTTATCGACAACAGCGTGCGCTTCAAGCAGTTCGCCGCCCTTTTCCCCACGGCGGACCGATCGCACGAGGCCAGCGTCTGGCGTTTAGGCCAGGCTTTGTTCGACGAGATTGACCTTGGCCTCCCGGCCGGAACTCCCGATGAGGTCCGCGGCAATGTCGCCGAGGTACGCCGCAAACTTGCGTTGTCAAAGTGGCTGGAGGATGCCGTTGCCCCTGCCGTCGACGCAGACCTGCTCAGTGCTGGAGACAACCGCCCTGCGAAAGTCTTTACGCTCTTGACAGGCAACCAGGTTGATCGCGCTGTTCAGTCTGCCCTCGACGGCAAGGACATGCGTCTGGCTACCCTGGTGTCGCAGGCAGGCGGACCAGAGGTTTTCCGTGCCGAGGTTGCCCGCCAGCTGCAAGACTGGCAGCAGTATGGTGCTAGTGGTCTGATCGGGTACGACTACCGCAAGCTGTACGCTCTGCTTGCCGGCGTGACCGACGTTTCGCCAGGAGGTACCGACTCGTCTCGCGAGGTTCTCGTCGCAGAGGGCCTTGACTGGAAGCGTGCCTTTGGCCTCCGCCTCTGGTACGGGTGCTCGTTCGAGGACTCGATCGCTGGTGTCCTCGCCGACTACTCTGAAGCCCTGCAGTCGGCGCATCCACCGGCTCGCCCGCTGCCGCCCTACCTCGAGAAGCCTGACGGTGATCGCGAGTGGACGCTGCCTACTCAGCCCACGGATGTGCTCTTCAACCTCATCAAGCTGTACTCGGACTTGACTGTGTCCCTCGACAACGTCCTTTCCGCTCGGGACTGTTCGCCCAGCCCCACCGACTTCCGCCTGCCGTGGCACCTTTACCTCCTCTTGTCTCGTGTCCTTGCCAAGCGTGACTTTGAAGACCGTGAGGAGCCTGATGACGACGGCCAGAGCTTCAGCGCGACCGCGGACCAAATCACGAGCTCGTACGCGCAACAGCTTGAGGAGGAGGGTCAGTGGACATGGGCTGCCTTTGTGCTCCTCCACCTCGAGCGTGCAGACAGCCGCAGGACTGCGATCCAGGCTCTGCTCTTCCGCCACCCTGAGCCCTCGCCGCGGGACCAGGACTTCCTTATCAACACTCTTCACGTCCCGATCGAGTGGCTGCACGAAGCACGCGCAGCGCACCTGGCGGCCGAGGGCGACGCCTACAAGGAGTACTATGCGCTCATCCCAGCCGATCTCGCGGACCGTGCTCAGCGTCTTCTTGTCAGCAAGCTCGCCCCCGAGGCCGTGCTGCGCGACGACCACAGCCTCCTTCGCAGGCTGTGTGAGGCGCTCGAGCCTCTCCACCCTTCCGCATGGGAGTACAACGGAGGCCTGTACCTCGACTATCTCGGCATTGTCACGCACGTGCGGCCACTGTTGCGCTCGGTTCTGCGTGCCGGTGCGCACCCTGACCCTCAAGAGGCTGCCGACCTGTCGAGGCTCGCCAAGTCGCTGCCCCGTGTAATCCAGCTTCTCCCTGCGCTCTTCCCCGACTCTACCGACGTTCAGCAGGTGGCCAGCTTGAGCCACATGCTAAGCCAGCTGCAGAAGCTGGCCGTCCCTCTGCACGCTGCGGGCTATATTCCCCGCCCGCCCGTGTCCAAGCTCCTTGTCGACAAGGACCGCCTGCACCTGCTGCAGGGTGCTGCGACCGAGTCGTTTGAGCAATCTCTGTCTGCGCTCACCGCCGCGGCGTGAGCTGGGCTGAACATCTTGTTCCCCACTGTTCCGATTTATCCGTAGCATGGTTTCCGTTTCATAGTCCTTTCATAGTACTTTCATAGGTAGATAGTGAGAGTCATCATTGGGCGCGAGAACGCGACCCCAAGCAATATGCATGCATCATGAGTGAAGCGACGCGACGACAGCCAGCCCGCGGCCCGATCAATTAGCGACGGAAGGGTGAAAAAGTCGTCAGCCGGTATCTGGAACTGTGAACGATGCCGCCAGTTGAAATTCAGGGCAGACGGACTCTGACTCGAAAGTCGCGGCACTGCCAAGGGACAACGACACTGACCGACATCCAGCACAAACCGGCTTGATCTTGCTCCTAATCAACCACAAACACAAAACATGTCGCAGACACGGTACTTCTCTACGCGCGGCGGCGCCGAGACGCTCTCGTTTGACGAGGTGAGTGCGGTGTCGACAACAGCGGCGGGCGTAGCGCCAGCACCCCGCCTAGCGCTCCCCGCCTGTCCTCTCGAGTAACTCCAGAGCACGTTCTAACCAACGCCCCAGGCGGTCCTCACCGGCCTGGCGCCCAACGGCGGCCTGTACATCCCGACCGAGATCCCTTCGCTCCCCGCCGACTGGGAGACGGCATGGGCCAAGCTGTCGTTCGCCGAGCTGTCGCACGCGATCCTGTCGCTCTTCATTCCTGTTGACTCGATCCCGTCCGCGGACCTCAAGGACATTATCGACCGCTCGTACGCGACCTTCCGCTCTGAGGCGGTCACGCCGCTGCGCAAGACGGCCGAGGGCGAGTACACGCTCGAGCTGTGGCACGGCCCGACGTGGGCGTTCAAGGACGTCGCGCTGCAGTTTGTCGGCAACGTGTTTGCTTACCTGCTTGAGAAGCGCAACGCCGCCGGCGCCAACGAGCAGCTGACTGTGCTCGGCGCGACGTCGGGCGACACGGGCTCGTGAGTGCTGTTCCGTCTACTGCAGAGGACTGTTTTCTGACGTGTTCCAGCGCCGCCATCTACGGCCTCCGCTCAAAGCCCGCAATCACAATCTTCATTCTGTACCCCGACGGCCGTGTGTCGCCCATCCAGGAGGCGCAGATGGCGACCGTCCCCGACGCCAACGTGTACTGCGTGTCGGTGCTCGACTCGGACTTTGACACGTGCCAGTCGATTGTCAAGTCGTGCTTCTCCGACGCGACGTTCAACGCCACGCACCGCCTCGGCGCCGTCAACTCGATCAACTGGGCCCGCATCCTCGCCCAGATTGTCTACTACTTTGCCGCGTACTTCCAGCTGCCTGAGCAGGAGCGCAAGGACGTCAACTTTGTCGTGCCGACCGGCAACTTTGGCGACATCCTCGCGGGGTGGTACGCCAAGCGCCTCGGCCTGCCGGTTGGCCGCCTCGTCGTCGCCACCAACGAGAACGACATCCTCCAGCGCTTCTTCGCGACCGGACGGTACGAGCGCAACGGCTCGGACGGCGTCAAGGCGACGTACTCGCCCGCGATGGACATTTTGCTCAGCTCAAACTTTGAGCGCCTGCTGTACTACCTCGCGCACGACACGCAGGAGGGCGCGCTCGCGTCCGCCTCCGCCGAGGAGCGCCGCGCCGCCGCCCAGGCGCAGCTGAGCAAGTGGTACGACGAGATCAAGGCCACCGGCTCGGCCGACATGGGGGCCGCGGTGCAGAAGCTCGCCGACTCCGAGTTCTGGGCCGAGCGCGTGTCGGACCAGCAGACGCTCGACGAGATCAGGAAGTACTATGCCCTGCCGGCCCCGTACGGCCCGTACGTCGTCGACCCGCACACGGCTGTCGGTCTTGCCTCCACGGACCGCTCAAAGGCCAAGGGCGGCAACAAGACGTGGGTCACGCTCAGCACGGCGCACCCCGCCAAGTTCTCCGAGGCCGTCGAGCTCGCCCTCAGCAAGGACTCGGCCCCCGGCTTCGACTTCCGCCGCGACGTCCTGCCCCCCCAGCTCGCAGAGCTCGAGACCCTCCCCAAGCGCGTGTACAAGGTTCGCGGAGAGGACGGCGTCCGCGCCCTCGTCGAGGCCGTCAAGCGCGGCGAGAAGCCCGAGCCCTCGGCTTAGGTACGGTCTGCGTGTGCGCGCTGGCCATGAAAAGGCACTATGCCTAGAGATACAGACAGATCGATCATGCATGTTGGTTGTTAGGTTAAGTTGGGCCGTGGGGCGCTTCGGCTCGGCCTTGCTTAGAAACTGATCAGACGAGGCGCTGTTCGCAGCCCCCCCCCCCCCCCTTCTCGTGCTACCCATGCATATCAAAACTGTAATCAATGCGTATAGATGCGGCGACGACGCCGCCGCCGTCGCCGGGACGAGCGCGTGGGCTCCCGCGACCATCCTATGCCTAGTCATGGCCAACGTCTTATTGGACGCCCTGCTCAATCTTCATCTTCTTCAACAGAGCCCAGTCTGACAACTCGACCTGGTCACGGAACGTGTTTTCTGGGAATGTTAGAGCACGTCTTGACCAAAACACCCCCAGGCACACTTACTCAAGACATCGAGCGACTGGCGCGAAATGAGCGACACGACCTCGTCCTTCTCGTCAAAGTGGCGGCCGAACGCCCTGGCGGCCTGGTACGCCGCACGCTCAATCTTGACGGCGACACCGGCACCGACCTGGCTGCGCTTGACGACCTGCATCGGCTTGTGGTTGATCTCGAGGCCGGTGATCTTGCCCAGAGGGATGATCTCGCGCGTGTTCTTCTCCTTGTCGTAGCGCACGACACCAACCGGTGTGCCAACACGGGCAGTGGCACCGTCGACAATGTCACAACCCAGAATAATAGGGTCCTTGGACGCGAACGGCTTGATGATCTTGAGCTTGACGGGCCAGACGGCGTTGGGCGCCGCCTCCTTCTTACGCGCCTCAGTCACCTCCTCCATGTGCTTCTTGAACGCGTCGAACAGGTGGTAGATGATCATGGCCGAGAAGATCTTGACACCGTCACGCTTGGCCTGCTCCTCGGCCTCGAACGTAACTGGCACGTCGAAACAGAGCATGACAGCGTACTCTGGTGCACGGTCCAGCATCAAACTAGAGCGGATAACTGCACTCTTGTACACGGGGCCAAGGCCGAACTCGAAGACGGGGATCTTCATGTCCTTGAGGAAGACGAGCAAGGCCTCGAGCGAACCAAGAGTCGACGCCTGGACGTAGACACCACGGCCCGACTTCTGCACAAACTTGTCGAGCGAGGTAAGGTCGTCCATGGCCAGGTCCTTGTAGTACTCCTCCTCGTCAGAGTTGTTGGCAACGAACATGCGGGCACCGGCGATAGCCTTCTCGAGGCCAGGGGCCGAGATCTTGACACCAAGCGCGGCCTTGACCTGCTTGTGGTGGACGTACGCCGACTTGATACGCAGCTCGCGCATGGGCTGCGGTGTGAGGAGCGCTCGCACGTTGGTGACGATTGGTCCGTTCATTCCACACAACACAATCGTGTCGCCCTCCTTCAAGAAACCGTTGACAAGGACAATGTCAATGGTGGTGCCGAGACCCTCGATGACCTTGACCTCGAGAATGGTGGCCTCGGGCTCCGAGATGTACATGAGCGAGCCGGTCATACGCTCCTGGGTGAGCTTGACGAGCAGGGCGAGCAGGTCGGGGACACCCTCGCCGGTGACAGCCGAGGTAGGGACAATCGAGACGATACGTCCGGGGTTGGGGTTCTTGTCGTAGACCTCCGAGTTGAGACCCTGCTCCATGAGGAGCATCTTGACGTGCTGGAGGCGGTCCTCGAACATGCGCTGCATACGCTTCGACTGCTGGGCGAGCGTGTCGCGGAAGCCGGCGTCCTTGTTGACCTTCCACTCGGTGACGTCGAGCTTGTCGATCTTGTTGAGCGCAACGATGAACGGCGTCTTGCGCATCTTGAGCATGTTGATCGACTCAATGGTCTGGGGCTCGAGACCGTGGGTGATGTCGATGACAAGAATGGCAATGTTACACAGCGACGAACCACGCGAACGAAGGTTGGTGAACGACTCGTGGCCGGGCGTGTCGATGATGAGCAGACCAGGGATCTTGACGTCGACGCTACCGTCCTTGTTGACGACCTCGGTCTTCTCAATAAGAGCCTCCTTGGGGAAGAAGGTGGCACCAATCTGCTGGGTGATACCACCAGCCTCGCCCTCCTGGACCGAAGTTTGACGGATCTTGTCAAGAAGCTTGGTCTTACCAGTGTCGACGTGACCGAGAATACAGCAGATGGGCGAGCGGAGGTCCGACTTGTCCTGCGAAGCCTCGGCAGCCTTGCGGCGCTTGGCAATCGCGACGCGCGCACGCTCCTTGGCGGCCTCGACCTCGTCCTCGGACGACTCGTCGTCAGAGTCGTCGTCGTCATCGTCAGAGTCGTCCTCCGAGTCGTCGTCAGAGTCCTCCTCCGAGTCCTCGTCCGACTCGTCCTCCGACTCAGACTCGGCCTTGACAGGGGCCTTGCCGTTGGTAGCAGGGGCAGCCTTCGCAGCAGGGGCAGCAGCCGCCTTGGCAGCAGGAGCGGCAGGCGCGGCCTTAGCGGCAGGAGCGGCGGCCTTGGGAGCGGGCTTGGGAGGAGGAGGAGCCTCATCCTCGCTCGACTTGTCCCAGTCGTCCTCCGACTCCTCCTTCTTGTCCTCGACCTTGAGGTCCTTGACACCAGCAGTGGCGGCAGCCACCTCGTCGTCCGACTTGTCCCAGTCGTCCTCGTCGTCGTCGGCCTTCTTCTCCTCAACCTTGGCAGGCGAGGGCGTCGCGGGCTCGGCGGGGGTAGCGGGCTGCGACGGCGTCTTGGCCTGCTGCTGCTTGCCGGCGGGCTTCTTCTTGCCGTAGGTGGGGCGCTTGGCAGCAGGGGCACCGCCGTCCTGGAGGGCAGCGACGGTGACACCAGAGGCAAGGAGGGCCTGCTTACGGGCTTCGGCGGCGGCGCGCTCAGCCTTCTGCTTGGGAGTGAGGAGCTTGCCGGCGGCCTTAAGCTCGGCCTTCTTGAGCTTCTCCTTCTCCTTCTTCGCGTTCTTGGCCTCCTGGGCAAGGCGCTCCTCCTCGGCGATGCGCGCCTCCTCGGCCTCGATGCGGGCAATCTCCTCCTGGCGCTGGCGCTCGGCCTCCTCCTCGAGGCGCTTCTTCTCGGCGACGGCAGCCTGCATGGCGAGAATGTGCGCAGGCACCTTCTTGCCCTTGGCGGGGGCCGCGGGCTCGGGGGCAGCCTTGGCGGCAGGCTTTTTCTTCTTCTTCTTGTTCTTGGAAGCGCCGGCGCCGGCGTCGTCGCCATCCTCGTCGTCATCGGCCTCGGCAGCAGGCTCAGGAGCAGCTGCAGGTGTGGGCTCGGGAGCCTCGGGAGCCTCCTCGGCGGCAGCGGCCTTCTTCTTCGCAGCCTGAGCCTTCTTCTTGGCCTGCGATGTGAGTCACTGTCCTGCGCCACCTCTGTACCCACCTTCTCCTTCTCCTTCTTCAGCTTCTCCTTCTCCTTCTTGCTCAAGAGCTTTCCGCCGCCAGCCTCCTCGTCGTCGTCATCCTCGTCGGCGGCAGCCTCGGGCGCGGGTGCAGGCTTGGCAGCAGCCTCAGCAGCAGCCTTGGCAGCAGCGGCCTCGGCGGCGGCCTTCTCCAGGAAGTCGTCGTCGTCGTCGTCATCGACCTTTTGCTGCTTTCCCTTCTTTCCCTTCTTGCCCTTCTTAGGCTTGACGTCCTCCTCTGGCCACTCGTCGTCGAGGTTGGCGGGAGCCTCCTCAATGATGCCAGCGGGCTTCTGCTCCTCCTCGTCCTCGTCCTCGACGACCTGCTGCTTGGCCTTCTTTCCCTTCTTGCCCTTCTTGGGCTTGACGTCCTCCTCGGGCCACTCGTCGTCGTAGTTGACGGGTGCCTCCTCGATGCCGGCGGGCTTGTGCTCCTCCTCGTCATCGTCGAACGCGAAGGCGTTGGCCTTTTTCTTCTTGTCCTTCTTCTTGTTCTTGGCCGCGGAGATCATGGCCTGGGGTGTGAGTGGCGTGTAATGGGACGGGGACAACGCGCAGTGATACGGGGACGACCGTGAGCGACGCGGCATGGTGTGCAGGTGCTGAGGTCTTGACGCTCCAGCACCGCTCCGTAAGCCGGCGTCATGAGCGCAAGGCTCACCCCACCCACCACCTCCACACCACGTCGCTACGCGTCCCCCACCGCCATGCCATCACACCAGCCTCGAACCTACCATCAAGCCGCCCTGCTCCTCGTCGTCGTCGAGCGCATCAAAAGCCGAGCCCTTGTTGACGTCTCCGTCGTCTGCCGGCGTCGCGAGCTTGGAGTCAAAGGCCTTCTCCTTCTCGGCCCTGTGCGCGATGGGTCAGGTCCGTCCGTCCGTCCAATTTTTGGCGCTCACGCGCCGCCGCCGGCGGGCCCACTCACCAGAAGTCGTCGTCGTCGCCCTTCTTTCCCTTCTTTCCCTTGTTCTTGGGCGGCATGGTTTTTGTCTATGATGAGAATGAGTGGCAAGAGCGATGACTTGCGCGTTGGGCGATGCGGGCGGCTGGGCGGGTGGCTGCTCGCTGCCGCTCGTCGGAGCCGTCATGACTTTTTTGTACTTTGCCTCCGTCGTCAGTCAGTGCCGCGCGCACATGACTTGCGACGGACGGCCCTCCACTCGCGACCGACTGCGTCTCGTCGAGGCGGGTGCTCCATAATCCATAACGAAGCAACTGAACGAGGTGGATCAGCCACTGGGGCTACACATGCATAGAACGACACATTCAGGCGTGTTACCTGCTCCTCTATCTGACCTTGCGTTCGGCGTTCGGGCCACTGTGGCCCCTTGCTTCCACCTTCTGGCTGTGGTTCTCGCGCCGTGCGTACTCGCGAAGCTCAGGTCTTCGTGTCGGTGCTTGAGCAACGCCAAAGACAGCCGCGAGAGCACACAGCCCAGTGTCCAGCTTCCCCGGCACGCAGACGGCACCTTCAAGTCCCACGTAATAATACACGTTGTACGTTCGACGCTTCTACCGCCTCAAGCCCGCAACCACTGGTGGGGCATTTGGCCTGGCTCCGACGCCGGGTGGCGGCGCTGCCGCCGATGACGGAGGGCGCTGTTGCCGCTGTTCTGGTGGCGGTGGGCGAGAGTTGCGACGCGCCTCACGGTCCTTCCACGCAGCGCGGATCGCGTCCTGTCGCCCAAGGACATCGGCAATCTCGACGCCATCGGCGATACTCACGAGCACCTTGCCGACCGTGCTCTTGTGGTTGCCGTGCGGCTTGTCGTCGCGGAAACGGAACATCTTCCAGCCGCCGCGGTCCTCGTCCCATGTGACCTCGACTATTCTTCCGTCAAACTCTTCCCCAGACTCTTTCATCCTGCGCGGGTTGTTAGGATTCGCACAAGGGAATCACACGCGTCCGTCCACTCACTGCTCCCACTCGTCATCGTCGACACTCATCATGTCAAAGAACTCGTAGTCATCCTGGCCCGCCCACTGGTTCAGGATGAAGATTGGTTTGGCGTAAAAGTCGGGTTCTGACGAGTTGCTTGATGTGGGAGGGAAGCGCAGCTGGAGCTTGAAGTCGACCGAGTTCTCGGATGGCGGCTTCCACTTCAGAATACGCTCGTCCGTACCGGGGAGGTACTCTGACTCTGCGCACGTGAAGATGAGGCCATCGTGGCCGTGCATCAGTTGTGGAACGTGGACGTCGAGCACGCGCGAGGTGTAGTAGGACAGCTCCTGCTTTTTGTCGACGATTTCAAACGGCGCCGCCTCCTTCCACTCCGGGAAGCGTTGAAACGACTTGTTCATAGGTTTGACCACCCAGTCACGCAGGCGCTGGTGAGGGAGTCAGCATGGGTGGGGAATAAACACACCACAGTGATGGCAGCTTAGCCTCCCAACTCACCGCAAACCGCTTCACGAGCGGCTTCTTCATAATGTTTTCGCCGTTGATCACGAGGCAATCAAAGGCATAGTACCGGAGGATGTGCTGCCCCGTGCGGGGGTCGATGTCGATGACAAGCTCGCCATCAAGGAGGGTGTCGGTGAGGGGGTCGGTCGGCCGTTCCCAGTGTGTGAAGTGGAGGTCTTGGATGGCAAAGTATCGTTGTTTGCGATCAATCTGGTGGCGAGTCAGAACCTGCCTTTGCCCCCCTTTGTCTCCAAACCCACCAGGTACACCTCCTGCGCACCGCTCTGGCCGTTGTACACGATAAACAGGAGCACGCGCACGCCGTCCGTCTTCTCGCACACCCAGAAGTCCATCTGCTCGAGCAGCTGGACGGAGCGCGTGGTGAACGAGACAGGCTGCGAGCCGGGGAACCTGGGTTAGGTCAGCGGTGCCCAGCGCGCGCGGGGCTCACCGTCCGTCGCGCAGCCCGCACAGCTGGCCGATGTGCTGGTTGAGAAACTGGCGCGTGTCGCGGTCGTGCAGCTCCTCGCCCGGGATGTCGGGGATGATGGACGGCGCGTGTGGCATGGCGGGGGGGGGGGTTGGGGGGGGGGGTCGCGGATGGTGTAGTGTGTCGGTGATGGCGGATGGCGCTGGAGTGCTCGTATCGGCGGCTGCTGCGGCGCCGTGGACGCGAAAGGCGGGCGAAAGATGGGGTACGCGGGGACAAGAGAGATGGAGCACAATTTATAGGTGAGGTGCCCAGGTCAAACGTCCAACAACTCGCCGCTGCCAATCTTGAACAAGCCTTGCTTGTTCGACGCGACCTTTGGCCACCGCCTGGCACGGCGGGAGCAAATCCACGTGGGTGGCGGCGGGTTGTCGCCAGTCGCCCCCCAAGCCGAGGTCCGTGCGTCTGTGCGTGCAGCTACATCGATGCATGCGGGTAGAGGGTAGTCATATGCAAGTGATGCATGCTACACATGGTGCGCATTGCCATGCCAAATGCCAGGACATGTACAAGAGGTGCGAGTCAAGAGAGTGTCGACGTAAACCGCCATCGCCAGCCCGCCACAGGGCCGCCGTCGCCGCGCTCGGCAGACAATGACGTCGGACCGGCACGCGGCACGCGGCACGCACAATCTCACGCCGCACGACCGACCGACGATCCGCCTCGCGCGCCAGACAGTCGCCATCACCCACTCGCTTTCTCTCGCGACACACAATGCGCGCGCAACAGCCCCCGCCTCCCACGCCGACCGCCGCGGACCTGCAGGCGCCCGACAGCGTAAACGACGGTAAGCTGCCCCGCCACGCCCCGCCACGCCCCGCCCCGCTAACCGAACCACAGTGCTCGTCGACGCGGCCGCCCGGACAGACCCGAAGCCGCGCGACAAGCTCAACATCGACCAGTACCGCCAGCTCAATCGCCGCGCGACGCAGAACGGGATGTACGCCGGCATGGCGGGCGGTGCGGGGCTCAGTACGTGCGCTGCGGGGAAGCGTTTGGCTGGCTGACTGACTGACGCTTGCAGCGTTCGTCGCGTCGCGTTTCGGGCTAGGCAAGAACGGCCTCGTGCTGACCTTTTTGCGTGCGTCAACTCACACCCGCCTGTGCACCCGCTCACGCCCGCCCCAGTCTCCGCCACGGGCATCTCGTTCCTCACGACCCGCAGCATCATCAACGAGTCGCTCGGCCAGCACTACACCGCCCTCCGAGCCGCGCGCGAGCCCCAGGCGCCCAGCGGCGGCGCGTACTTCTCCGACACGGCCGGTGGGGACCAGGTCATCGCAGCAGCCAACAAGGACGAGGCGCCGCGCGATCGCCTGCGCGAGGAGCTGCTCGGGCTCGGCAAGAAGCCCCGGGAGCGCACACACTGGGCCAAGGGCCGCGGACTCGACGGCGAGGTCGAGGAAGAGGCAGAGATGAGGGATACTTACATGCGACCTGGCGTGCCGCGGACGTAGCCGCCACACTCTCACACAACACCTTGATGCATGACACTGTCCGAATGTTACACTCGCGCTACTACGCTACAGCATGACAACATTACCGCCGCCGAGAACGCAACCCGACGCCACCACAGACGCCACCTACACCTTCCATGTTGGTCGGTTCGGCGGGGGTGGTGGCGCAGCTAGGGCCGGCGCAGGGGCGAGCGCTGGCGCCGGACGCGGTGTTGGCGTCTGCCCCGTCTCGTTCTCCAGCGACTCGAGCAGCGTGTCAACCACCGTGTCGATCTCGGCCGGATCGACGTCACCGCCACACCCAGCGGCGATCAGCCGTCGGTACTGCGCCATCTTCTCGGTCGTACCAGCCTGCGGCGTCAGCACAAGCCCTCAAACGCATCTCCAGTACCCACCTCAGTCTGTGCCCTGACCAACCTCTTCGCCAGATCGGTACGCTTCTTCCGCTTCTCCTCAATCTCCCGCCTCAGCTTGTCCTCTTCGGCCGCGGCGTCGCTGGGCACCTTGGTCAAGGCCTCCAGATCGCTGTAGTCCTCGCCGGCCTGCGCCGGGTCGTCCCCCGCCCGCCATCGCTTCTCACGCTCCGTGTCACTCTGCAGCCACCGCTCGCAGTCGCGCGCGAGTCCTGCAGTCAAGCGCACTTGCAGCTTTTCTGTCAGAGCCTCGAGCTCGGGCTCGCGCGCCTCCAGAGGCTTAACCTGCTCGTTGAGGTTGTGCAGTGTCCGTCCGGCCTCGTTGATCTCCGAGTGGATGCTCGTCAACATGGCCTTGGCTTGCAGGACGTCGCGCTCCTTGGCCAGCAGCTCGGCATCAAACGACCGCGCAAGCGACTGCAGATGTGACGAGATGTCGGAAAGGTACTGGCCGCCGGCGAGCTTGGCCGCATCTGACGTGTACAGCTGCGGGTGGTAGTTGTTGAATGCACCGGCGCCGAGCGAGTTGGGGTTTCGGACAGTTCCTGTAGCCGGCAGCGTGCGCGACATCATCATGTCGGGCGATGACCTGAAACGCTCGTCCTCGAGAATGTAGTCTTCGGCCGACTTGAAGTCGCGGTTGCGGATCTTGGGGTCGGCGCCGTGGTCTAACAGCGCCTTGACGATCCGCTTTGACCGGGCCCTCGCAGCCAGAGTCAACGCCGTCTCGCCGTCCTCGTCCTGGAAGTTGATGACATCGGCCAGCTCCTGGGGGTAGTCGGAAAGACGCGACAGAATAACCTCCATGTAGTACCGCGCGGCGTGCGTCTTGCCCTTGACGAGTGCGAGGTTGGCAATGTGGTGGAACACGGTACGGTTCTGCTTGTCGATGTTCAATGTGCTGCGGTGCAGAAGCTCAAACACCTCCGGGAACTTGCGTAAGTCGTAGTTGTTGGTAAACATGACACTGCGCATGAGGGGCGTCTGCTCGAGGTTGTTCTTGTTGAACATTTGCGCCCCGGCCGACAGCAACAGCTTGATCACCCGAGTTCGTCCCATGGCGGCAGCCCAGTGCAAGGCCGTGTGGTTGTCGTCGTCAATAACGCCATTGGGGTCCCAGTTGTACGGAGGGTTGGTGAGCACGGACGGGATTTGCGTCGACTCGGAGACAAAGTAGTTGAGGATAATGTCGTTGTACTCGTCTTGGGTGAGCGGCTGTTCCATGCCTCCGTAGCCGCGCGGGCTTCCGGGGGGCGGTGTGTGAACGGCGCTGTTCCCCCGGGCACGGCGGAGCTGGTCGTAGTCGTCTTCGTCGTCCATCATGGCGGCAGTGCGCTTGCGGGATTGCTCGCTCATGCCATTCTGGCCGTAGTTGTCGATATCCATGCTGTCGCTTCGCGTCGACTCGGGGACGGTGGGCAAACGGCTGGATCCGACCAGTGGCGACGGCGTAGCCGATTCCGACATTGCACCAGGGGAATCTGAACCGTGGGAGAGGCCGACCGAGTCGGGAGTAACGTCGCGACGATCGACTTTGCGTGACTGGATTGGAGAGCCCTTTCCGGCGAAAGCATCCTTGCCTAGCTTGGGGTCCTTGATACGTTTGGTGGGAGGAGCGACTGCATGCTTTGGCGCCGGGGGCGGTGAAACGGATGTGGGGACAAAGTCGATGATGGGGCGCAGCAAGTCCTCGACGTTGTATTGTTTGGCGAGGGCCAGTCCGCGCTCAATGGGAACCCATGTACCTGGATGACAAGTATCAGCCGGGCTCCTCGTGGACGCGCGGTCGCGTCGTGTCATCATCCGCACACACACATACCTTGGTACTTTCCATAGCCTCCCTGCACCTTTTCGTGCTCGCCCTTTTGGACCTCGCGCTCGAGCACTCTTGTGCGCTGCGGCTTGTCAAAGCCAGCGACCTTGAGGATCTGCGTTGCGTTGAGGTACGCATCCGACCTTCGTCGCATCACGGCGACATTGCGGCAGATGAACTCATAGACGGGCCTGTGGAGGGGGGAGATGCTTGTCAGCGACGACGTCGCGCGTGCATGAGATGGCAGAGGCATTGTGTGTGCGTGCCCGATTCATTGACTTACACGCCACTGCAATGATGGATGACGCCGCGATAGGGAAGTGGGCGGTGGTCAGCGCGCGCGCGTGCGGACACAAACATGGGATCCCAAAAGTCAAAACGCGAACAACAACATACCTGTATGTGGCCTATGCAAGCGTCAGTGACCTGTGCAGACGACGTGCAGGATGGTTGAATGGAATGGATGGGGAGTGGGTCTGTACGCACCTTGTAGATGGTGTTTGGCCCAGCTTCACCACCCGCAGCTGGTTTCTTGGGCATTGTCGTGTTTGGGCTAGCTGCGCGTGATTGGAGCGCGACTTGTTTGGGCGACGCAGCAAGACGTGTCGGCGGGGGAGGGGAGGGGGGAGTGGGGGGTGGGCTTTGCGAGTGCGTGTGTGAGCGTGGTGCTGTAGCTGGTGTGAATGAATGAGGGTGGATGGTGAAGACAAGCACGGTGAGAATGCTAGACGGAGCTGCGTGTGGTGGTGAGAGAGACCTATGTGGTTGAGGTTCATGACGAAGCGAGGCGCGTGGCGCGGGGGCAGAGGGCGGCGGGCGGCTGGATGCAGGCAGACAGGCAGGCGGGGGGCTTGACGCGTCGCTGCTGCTGCTGCTCCTACGCACCAGGGGAATCCTCCGCACCCGCGACGCATCAGACAGGCGCGGCTGCTTTCCTAATAAACTTTATTAACTCGGCGTTTGGATGTGGGAATCGCCATTAAGCCTAACACGCCACCAATTCCTAATCCCACAATCCGGAAATCTGGTTCCGGGAGCGTGTGGCCGTCGTGACGCCGGAGTGTGGCAAATGACGATTGCACTGCTGTATGGATGGATTGGGCGGATTTCGGAGCAACCGGCCAGCCGGCCAGCCGACGGTTGCTTGCGCTTGCGCTTGTTCGCGCGCGACTCAGGACTGCGGCGCAGAGTTGATCCGGAGAGGAGACCGCGAACGCGAGCGGTTATGACTCACCGGCCTCGTCCCCACAAATAAGTCGAGATCACCGACACCCCGAGCTCCCTGTACGCTCTGTTCTCCTCTGACAGTGCTCGCCGCGACACGGCCAACGCACCATGCCGCTTCTGTTCCCAAACCTGCGGGTACACCAGGTGTTTGGAGGTATGTGGCGCCCATCCGGCCGTGCCGCCGTGCCGAGGGGGTAGTCACTGACGACGTCACAGCCAACACGGATGTGCGTAACTGAACGGCGACCAGCGAACAGCGACAGGTGCTCACCCAGCCCACAGGTCGGCAAGACGCTGCTCACGACGGCACTCATACGCTCCAGCGCGTCGCGGTACCCCAGCGGCAGCAAGCGCATCTTCTACCTCAAGCCCGTGAGCACCGGGCCCGACTCGGAGTCGGACGTCGCGTGAGCACTGGCCCCTTGCTGCCTGCCGCTGACGCCAACGCCAGCTTTGTCGAGAGACATACGCGCCCGTACGCCGACCGCATCGCGACGCGCAACCTCTTCCAGTACCGCGAGCCCATGAGCCCGCACCTCGCGGCGCAGCTCGCCCCGGATCTCGTGAGGCGGAAGTTGGACGGACGAGGTGGCTGATGTGATGCGCAGCCGTTCCCCGAGCACAACGACGAGCTGGTCCGCGGCGTCGAGCGGTACGTCGCCGATGTCGCCAGCGGCCTGGGCGGCAAGGACGGGCATGTCTTTGTCGAGACGGCGGGCGGTGAGTTGTGAGCCTCGAGATCTCAACTGACCCCAGGCGTCCACTCGCCGGCACTGCATCCTCCCCACACCCAGTCGACGTTCCTCCGCCCGCTGCGCCTTCCGGCGGTGCTCATTGCGTCCCCGCACCTCGGGGGCATCTCCACCACGCTCGCGTCGTACGAGTCGCTCTCAATACGCGGGTACGACGTCAGCGCCGTGCTGTGCCTCCACGACCCGTACTACCGCAACGACACCTTCCTGCGCGACTACTTCAAGGACCGGGGCGTCGGGTTCTGGAACGTGCGGCGCCCGCCAGAGAAGCAGGGCACGGTGGCAGAGGACGCGGTGCGGCTTGCAGAGTGGTACGCTTCGGTCGAGGGCGCCGGCGGCGAGCAGGAGGGCGAGGGCGGCGTCGACGGCGCTGTCGACTGGCTGGATGCGAAACACGCAGAGCGCATCGACGAGATCAAGAGCATGCCCCGCCGCGCGCTCGACCAGGTGTGGTGGCCGTTCACGCAGCACGGCCTCGTCAACAAGGAGCAGCAGGTCATGGTGATTGACTCGGCACACGGCGACTACTTTGACGCATACTACGCCAAGCCGGCCGGCGAGGCGGCCCCGGCAAACGAGAGCCTGCTGGAGCCGTTCTTCGACGGCGCCGCAAGCTGGTTCACGTACGTGTTTGTGCTGTTTACACACCGCTGACACCAGCCAATCGCACGGGCACGCGACCGAGGAGCTGACCATCGCCGCGGCCGAAGCAGCGGGCCGGTACGGCCACGTCCTCTTCCCGTCCGGGGCGCACAAGCCCGCCATTGAGCTGGCCGAGAAGCTGCTCGCGTCCGTCGGCAAGGGGTGGGCGTCGCGCGTCTTCTACTCGGACAACGGGAGCACGGGCATGGAGGTCGCGCTCAAGGCCGCGCTGCGCGCCAGCGGCAGGCGGTACGGGTGGTCCGGCGAGATCGGCGGCGACGTGGGCATCATCGGCCTGCGCGGCGGGTACCACGGCGACACAGTGAGCTGGCACCGCCGCAACCAGCCAGCTGACAATGCACAGATCGGCGCGATGGACGCTACCGAGGCGTCGACGTTCAACAAGGCCGTCGACTGGTACAAGGGCCGCGGGCACTGGTTCTCGCCGCCCGCCGTGCTGGTCGAGGACGGCAAGGCGACCGTGTCGACCACCGGGCCGGACAAGTGGCCCGCGCTCGCGGGGGCCAAGCCCACGGCTGACGGCTGGGCCGTGTCCTTCGACTCTGTGGCGGACGTGTACGACCTCAACGCGCGTGCCGCGTCCCCGCTGGCAGAGTACTACCGCGCGCATATCCGCGGCACGCTGGCCGACCTGGCGGCGCAGGGGCGCCAGTTTGGCGCGCTCGTCATCGAGCCGACGTGTCTCGGCGCCGGGGGCATGGTGTTCGTCGACCCGCTCTTCCAGCTGTGCATGGTCGACGTGGCGCGCGCATCGGCCGACCTGTTCGCCGGCAAGCGCGACGACAACGCGTACGCCACCGCGCTCGCGACGCCGCGCGACGCGAGCGAGTGGCGCGGCGTCCCGATCATCTTCGACGAGGTCTTCTCCGGCCTGTATAGGTTCGGGTACCACAACGCCTCGAGCGTGATGGGCGCGACGCCCGACATCTCGTGCTACGCCAAGATTCTGACCGGCGGCCTGCTGCCCCTGTCGGCGACGGTCGCCTCGTCGTCCATCTTCGGCGCGTTCCTCTCCGACCGCAAGGTCGACGCTCTCCTGCACGGGCACTCGTACACCGCCAACCCGATGGGCTGTGCGGTCGCCGTGCGCGCGCTGAAAATGATCGACGAGCACGACGCGGCGGATACGTGGGCGGAGCCGAAGGCGAACTGGGGCGTGAGCGCCGGCGACGAGAGCGGCCGCTGGAGCCTCTGGCGCCGCGAGTTTGTCGAGCAGCTCTCCCGCCTCCCGCAGGTAAAGGGCGCCATGGCGATGGGCACCGTGCTCGCCGTCGACCTGCACGACCCGGACGCCGACTACGGCTCGCTCGTCGGCCAGGCATTCCTCGACGCCCTGCGTGCCCACCCCGTCGTCGACCCCACCGGCTCGGCACCGCCGTTTAAGATCCACTCGCGCCCGCTCGGCAACGTCGCGTACGTCATGACCTCGCTCTGGACCAAGGGCGAGACGGTGCGCGCGATGGAGGAGGTCATTGTGCAGGAGCTGCAGAAGTTGTAGGCGTGCATGGGTTCGAGTAGCGCTCATAGAAGCCGACATTGACTAGGTGGAGTCGGCCACCGCGTCACGCCACGTCTGAGTGCGTGGAGAAATCGAATCGGCTGCAGCTAGCCAAGATCAAGTGAGCCTGCATTGCGCGCATTGAGTACAGGTATTATGCATGGTATACTGCTCTGGGTCTACTACTTTGGCCGGCGAATAACCTCCTCCACCTCGCGCTGTGGCAGGCCAGGCGGGGCGGTCCGGCGAATCTCTCTGGAAGCAGGCGTCAGCGGTGATCTCATACAACCTACCGCCACTCACTCAAGCTTGTCCTTGTCGCCGCGCTCCTTGGCCGACTCGGCGGCCTTGCCCCACTGCCCGCACTTGGCGTACAGGTCGGGCCGCGCCTTGGCGTCACACCGCGGCACGAAGCTTGCCGCGTGGAGCGGCTGCGGTGGGTCGAGCGAGAGGAGGTGGGTCTGAGGGGTAGGTTAGCGGGTGAGGTTGACGTCCCTTGTCACCCACCACGAACGGCTCGTATCCAATCGGACTCTTCTTGCTCTTTGCAAACGTCTCAATTCCCTCCCAGTTGTGCGTCTTGGCCAGCGCCTTCAGCTTGAGCCACCACCACCGCTTGTCTGGCACCTTCCAGTCCGCGCGGATCCGTTCAGCGCGCTTGCCCAGCCCCTCGACCAGCAGCTCCGAGATGAACGCGTCGACCGTCAGGCCAGCGAACACAAACTTGTGGTCCGTCTCGCGCTCGTACTGCAGCTGCACGGCGAGGAGGCGCTGGGCGTCGTCGGCCATCTTTGCCTCAAAGCCTCGCGCCTTGTCCTCGGCGAAGAACTTGGCCGCTTGCTTCAGGTGCTCTATCCGCTCCTCGGCGACGGCGCTCGTGCCCGCCTCCTCCATCTCCAGTGTAGCGTTCTCCGTCCGCCGGTCATCCTGGTAGTAGAAGTCGCGGAGCAGCTGTCGGTCGTTCTCCTTAGCATAAACCTGTAGCAGCTTGACGGCCGGGGTGAGCTGCGGGGAGAGTGAATCGTCTAGGACGGCGAAGAACTCGCCCGGCGAAAGAGATGAGTGCAGGCGCAGAAGGACGTGGTAAACGAGGTCGGTGTCGCCTGATCCCACAGCCTTCTCCAGCGCAATCTTGTCCTGCTTCATCTTGAGCAGAAGGGGAACTTGCTCCGCGGCGCGAGATTCGTGGTCAAGCAGCTGGCGGGTTAGTCGTGCGGCGCATACAGGGAACCCACCATGGTTGCCAGCCGCACCCGCCCGTTCTCGTACGCCTTCTGGGCAATCTCCGAGTAGCTGACGTTCTTCTCGCCCTCCTTCTCGAACTTGCTGACGATGGCATCGCACAGCGCCGCATCGCCATCGGTATCTCTTGGGTCGCCCTTGGCGCGTGTGATGCGCGCGGCGGCCCAGTGCTTGAGTACCGGGTCGGGCCGCAGACCGAGGTGCTGGGAGATGCGGAGGGCGAGGACGTGCTCGTTCCTTGTGAGCAGACGGGAAATGAGCGCGGGTGCGCCGGCAGCAATGTGCCTGTGGTGTCAGTGGGTATTTAGGTACAACGAATGAATACCCACTGCTGATACGTGATGGGAATTCCAACCTCATAGTAACGGACCGCGTTGAGCACCTTGAGCGTCTGGGCCATGGCGACAAAGTCGTTGGGGTTGTACAGGTCGAGGAAGGCACGGCCAAACTGCGCGGCCTTGAGCAGTCTCCGCTGCCATGTCACCTCCCACTCCTGCCCGGCCGCCTCGATACAAGTGTCGACGGCACGGGCAAGATCAGGTCGGATGCTCCGGATCGCCTCGTCCGCCTTGGGTGACTTGCGCTCGAAGTGGTCAAGAGCGTCGTACAGCACCGCTGCAGGGTGGTCCGAGCCAGGCCTGAAGACGGCGAGGAGAGCGTCTGCCGTCAGCTATTGCCCCGCAGAAGTTGAGCTCACCGGGAACCTTCTGCAGTACCTCGCATGTCTGTGATGAGATGATCCTCAGCGAGTCGACCTCACCGGCGATCACTGCTGCTGGCGGGTAGTCGTACTGGATCGACTCGCCCTTCGGGCCCACAATCACAACTCTGCCCCCCCAGGACAGCACGACGGCATTGTCGCCGCACCACTTGACTCGTTCTGGCAAGCGGTCAGGGAGGCCATGCAGGTCGGTTCCGCTGCCCGCAAACTGCGAGATGTCGACCTCGGAGAGGTTGCGCGCAAAGTCGGACGACACGACCCACAGCGTGCCGGTCGCAGTGACGAGAGCGAGGAAGCGGCCGTTTGGGCTCAACGCAATGTGGCTGAATGGACCGCGGCTGATCCTCTGGTCAACCCGTTCCAGTGCGTCAAGCGTGACCACTGTCGAGCCTGTCGACACAAGCACCTCAACATGCCCACTAGCCGAGTACTCTGGCGGGATGGCAGCCCAGGAGTGTGGCGCCTCCGTCAACCCGCTATCCACGAGCTGGGACACGCGGCCACCCTTCCACCCGCGTGTCTCGACAAACTGCAGCCCGCCAGTAAGGACCACCAGACCGTCCTCCCACGCGCGGGCAGACACGACGCCGAGATCCGCCACCTCAGGGCCGAGCGTGTGTTGTGTGTACTCGCCCGGACTGCTGAGGTCGTACAACCTATATGTGCCCTCATCGGAGAGGACAGCAAGGTGGCTGCCAGTGAACTGGAGGAGGATAGGTGGTGATAACTCCCACTGCGAGGTCAGCGGATGTCACTGGCTGTGGCTTACAGTGAAGGTCGCGATGAGGCGCCCAGAGCTCGTGTACACCTGGATCTTGGGCTTGCCGCCCGTGTGCCGGCTTTGGAGAAGAACCTTGCGCTCATCGCGCATAAGTGCTGAATGTGAGCTAGTTTCATCTCGGTCCAGCTCACCTATTGGGCCGCCATTTCGGCTCACGGCGACGAGGTAGTCTGAGAGGTCGTGCACGTTCCACGCCATCTGATAGACCTCCTCCTTGCGGTAGAAGACATCTTCGATCGTGTCCCACCTGGATTGTCAGTTGAGTGTCTGTGCGGGTCCCTCACGTTGCTGTGGGAGAAGCTGTATAGGCCATTGTTTGGTCGCTGAAGGAAGACGAGAGGGGGAAGCAAGTCGAGGATGCGATGACGGCGATGACATGGGTTCGCGAGTTGATTCCGCGGACATTGCACGGATCTCCACCCACCCAAGACGCGACGATGACGGCGTTGAGTGGCAACACTCTGTGCACCCCTACACCCGCGATCCACAACCACCACAACCACTACCACCACCACCATCCTCCTCCTTCGTCGTCGTCGTCGCCGTCGCAGCATTCTTGACAGTGCACTCTTCTCTTCTTCTTCTCCCTCATCGCCATCATCAGCCTTGTTCAGCCCAGCGCATAATGACCCTATAGACAAGAACCACGACACACTTGCATACCACCACACGCCGCATCACTCACATAACCGCAAGTGTACCTCACTACCCACCCACTCGCATGTCGCCAGCAACACACCTGTAACAACGTCAACACCACACTCCACGCACAATGTGGCTCCCCTCATTCCTCACCTTCAACCTCCCCTCGCTCCCATCCATATCCCTCCCCGCCAACATCCAGCGCCGCTTCCTGTCCTATGTGTTGCGACGCGCGCTCGGGCGCTTCGTCCTCTCGTCCTCGCTCGACGTAGAGAGAATACAGGCGCAGATTAGCCAAGGATGGGTAGAGATTGAGCGCCTGGAAATCGATACAACGGTGAGTGGCGACATGGCGTACTCGTGCTCAACTGCAACAGGAGATAAACGACCTCATTCCAGATTCACTCCCGTTCACGGTCACCTCCGGCGAGGTGGCGAAGGTGTTTGCTCGCGTGCCGTTCCCCAACTTGTGGTCGGACCCACTCTCTTTGACTGTCGAGTCGTTGACGCTTGAGGTGACAGTCTCGCCTACGCCTTCGCATGGCAAGTCGACGCTTGCCAATCTCCCGCACCTCGGCCGCTCGGAGCTCAAGCATTCGCATTACCCTATCGACCTTGCCAGCTCGGTTACCTCGGCGGCGGACGACTTTGTCCATGACGAGCTGGACGCGTTCGAGGGCGCCGAACTCGACCGGTCCATCCGCGAGAGTTTGATCCTCTCCCATACGGACCCATTCTCCCGCGAGGCGCTGCCCGGTGGCTTTCCCTCGGCAGGGGGCGGCTCCAGCCGGCGGCAGAGCGAACCCGAGGCGAACCCGCTCCCCGGTCAGGTGGAGAGCACGACTGTTCTCACCGGTCTGGTGGAGCGTATTCTATCTCGCCTCCAGATCAGCGTGAAGCAGGTCCGCGTCCGGCTGCGGTACGAGGACGACCAGCATGGCGGCATCGTCGAGCTTCGACTCGGCGAGGTGTCGTACGCTGATCAGACCCCGGAAGCCCCGACTGAGCCTCGGAAGACAGTCAGAGCGGTGACGGTATCGTCTGTCGCCGTCTATCTCCTTCCTCTGCCCAAGCCGCAGGCGGAGCACAGGCACCCGCCGGATCTGCGCCCCTTCCCTGTCGCCCGCACACCATCGACTGCGTCGTCGTCGTCCATGTCGTCCGATGACAGCAGCGACCAGTTCCACTCCATGGCCATGTCACAGGCAGTGGCTGACTTGCGCGAGAGCGTGATCGTCCCGCCTGCGGATATGCGGTCCAGTCGAACGATCGCGCGGGCGTCTTCAGAGCTGAGGTTCAGCACCATGACTGCGGCTTCTGGGAAGAGCATATACCACAGTGTTTATGCCGACGCGGAGGGAGGTCCTGAGGACGAGTCTATGGCTTCAACCACTCTGCCACCTGATCCATGGAACGTCCCACTCCCCGAGTCTAGGATCGAGCTTCCGCCCGAAGCTCCGCCTTCAGATTTGCGGGCGAGCACCATGACGACAATGTCGGGTCGAAGCATCTATCACAGCGTGTACACCGATGCCGAGGGAGGGGAAGACGTCGTCAGGAGCACGGCGTCCTTACCCCCGGATCCTTTCGACATTCCACTTCCGGAATCTCGTATCGAGCTCCCTCCAGAAGACGCGCCATCATCGCCCGACTTTGAGCCCGTCGAGGATGAGCCATCACCTGTCTTCAGGGAACCAGTGCCAGTGAGAGCGCCGACACCACCTCGACCTCGCACACCGCCGTTTCAGCCACTGCCAAAGGCAGAATCGCCTCCTGCGTCGTTCTACGCGAAGTCCGAATCGCCCCCAGCGTCGTTCTTCGCCTCTCACCCTGCCCAGAGCTACACCTCTGAGCGCACGAGCCGGACTGCAACGCCGACTCCCGTAGCGGAGCCAGAGGAACCGACAGAGACGCTTCTCTTATCATTCGGATCCGAGAACATTGTTCTCAAATTGACCACCACTTACCCTCCCATTCCGCAGCCTGGTTCGCCACCGCGGACGTCGACCCCTCAGGTTAACCCACTCCCTGCTGTGGATATCGATCTGTCGGTTGGCACTGTGTCGGCGGTTCTTCTCCCTCGGCATGCGGCCTTCCTTCTCGCTCTGGCGCAAGCAGCTGTTCCACCATCACATCCAGGCTCGCGACCGCCCGAGCCACCAGCTTCGGGCAAGACCGGTGGCCATGCTGCCCAGCCTCGCCTAGACGCCCGGGTTCACGTCAACGGTGTTTACCTTGCAGTTGTGTATGACCTAGCGCGACCAACAGCCGAGTTTAGGGAGGCTGCTCAGCAGTTCTTCCAAAGGCCTTCAAACGTGAATCTGCCCATGGGTCATTTGCGACTACGGCTCGAGGACATTGCGGCTTCGTACGCAGCACCTGGGTTCGTGCCCTACTCCACCCCGAGGAAGCGTCCCGAGGATCGGAAGAAGGGCTCCGCTGGACCACAGCCGCCTGTCGTTGCTCTCACTGTTGCAGACATATCACTCTTCGAGTATCTCGCCTCGGCGGAGACAGGAGACGATGAGCCTCCCGGCGGCTCCTTCCCCGTCCTCACCTTCGACAGCAACCTATCCCGACAGTACGAGATTCCACATGGCGCATCGTCGAGCCTCTCGTCAGGCCGCAAGCCATCTTCCAATCTGTCGGCGTTCCCAGAATTCGAGTCGATCGACTGGCGAAACGCAAGTATTCAGAAGAGGAGCAGTGAGAAGGTGTGGAAGGTGAAGCCCAAAGCCAAGGGAATTCTTCGCAGCGCGAGTGGTACGGAAGCACCGGCTGGCCCGGCATTGTCAGTGCGGAAACGCTTGGACCCGAGAGATGGTAAGTTCAGGCGTGGTGTTACGACTGACTTGCAGCCGCCGCGATTGAGCTCCTTCCTGTCCATGCCTTCCTTGACCTGTCCCTCGTGGAGCGCCTCCTGCCCCTTCTCCGCTCGTTGGCGCCTCTGGTGCAGTCGCCAACCGAGCATGCACCTACGCCTACATCACTGCACCCTGGCCCTCGACCTTTCGCCCCGCTACGAACCGATTCCATTATCGACGATTTGACCGCCACAGCGACTGGCAGACGGACGGCCCAGGAGCCCCGTACCCTTGTGACCGTGCGGTGTCCGACAATCCGTCTTGATATTCGCTGCCCCGCTCCACCCGCTCGGCGGGGGTCTTGGGGTGACGGTGCACACCTGCGCTCAGGGATCGTCACAATCGATATTCATGGTTTACAGGCCCGAGTGGCGCAAGATCCGGTTCAGGCACTACAAACCAGGAGACCCAGCATTGGGGCGTTTGAACAGCCCTCTGCCAAGGGTGGGATCAATCTCGAGTGGCAGAAGATGGTGTTCTTGTTTAGCCGTGTTCCAGGTGCGTGCGACTGCACAAGTGCCCGACTCAAGCTGACCGTTCTCCAGACAAACGATCATCTGCGTTCCTTGTCATCGGCCCATTAGCACCTGACCCGGGGGATGAGGAGCTCCTTCTGCCGTCAGTCTCCGTCAATTCTGAACTCTCCGCTGCCACTGGCGTCAAAACGCAGACCGTTTCCTGCAAGATTCCGTCTGTGCAAGCAAAGATCCGACAGCCAACTGTCGAAGGCCTGCAGTTCTTTGCGGACGACATCACGCACTGGCTCGATGGAGCGTTTGGTGATGGCTCGGCTCCAAAACCTCGTGACGACCTCAAGATGATTGGCAGTCGTTTCTTTGGGTCCAAGGCATCGTCGTCGGCTTCCAGTTCCGCTGTCGATGACGAGGATGACGAGCTGGCAGCTACACTTCTTCGTGTGCTAGTCAGCGAGGTGGAAGTGGCTCTCCTTATCCCCAAGGGCAAGCAACCTCCCAACGCAGGCGGTCCTGAGCGCATTGTTTCGTTGCATGCCTCAGACCTTGACGTCAAGCTCGAGTCGAACAAGGTCAACAAGCAGGAGACGTCCATCATCCTGTCTGCCATGGATGCCGACTTGTTCCATCTTGAGGATGTTACCGCAGACCCCAGTCGTCTGTTTGGTCGGACGACACCGCTGACCTTAACTACCCATTCCCAACCTTTAGTCCATCTTCGATTCTCTTCCATCACCCACGCTGATCGCACCAAAGCGACGGGTATCAAGCTTGCTGCTTCGGCGTGCACGGTCTTTGTGACAAAAGATCTTGAATGGGTACAGGATCTTGCACGGTACGCCAAGACACCAGAGGGCGTGTTTGAAGATGTCGTCCCGAGCGAGGTTACGCGCATTCAATTGAACCTCAACGACTGTAGCGCTCATGTGGCTGCACCGACGCTGGATGGCGCGCTACTCGTGGTCGCCAACGATTTGGAACTGCGAACGGCACTCGAAAGCGACGCGGATGAGATGGCCTTGGACCTCAGCCTTGCAGGCGTGAATCTGCTCGCTATCGACGACCTTGGAGCAGCCGGGCCGCTGCAAATGGGCCACCCGTTCTCAATCGAGGCATGGAAGCGCGCTGGATATGCCCAGCTCGTGGAGATTGTCTCGATGGACACGCAGGTCCTCCGCTCCATGATCCCACAGGAGAGTGTTCTTGTCGACGTACTCGGTGCGGCGGTACGAGTAACCGCGTGCGCCGACTCTTTCTCGAGCCTTGGAGCGCTGGCAGGGGATATGGGCAAGCTTGTGCCTCCCAAGCCCGTAACCAAGGCGTCTTCTCCTCCACGTCGCCACATGTCTCTCGACCAAACGATCGACGTGTTCGCTTCAGTGGATCTCGATGCGTTTGGACAAGCTCCTGAGATTGTCTCCGGTGCCGACATGATAGAAGACGACCTCCCGACCAATCTAGACTACCTTGATAATGCGGCCCGACAGTCCAAAACAGCGCCAAAGGTTGACCGGTCGACGGGCGAGTCGCTGCGCTCATGGGAGAGCACAGACGACGAAGTGCTGATCCACGGCGATGTCCGTGGCGGCACGGTTCGAATCCTCATGACGGAGCCGTTTGAGGAAGACCCCAACTACTGGAACACTTTGCCTGTTCTCAGCAACCACGAAGACACACGAACAGGCAGGACACGCGTCAGGGTTCAGAACTGCAGCGTGTCTGTTCTGCTTCATGACGGCTACGACTGGCAGAAGACGCGCAAGGATATTGAGGACGAGATCAAGTCGGTGCGACGCCGGCTGGAGAAGATCCGCCAGTTGCTCGCTTCTGGCCAGAAGGCCGACGCATCTATTGAGAAGACGAGCTCGGTCCTCTTCAACTCGGTGTACATTGGTCTGGACGGTAATCGAGGTGATATGGACTCGACACAGCTGCTCGCAGCGATTGACGACGAGCTCGACGATCTTGGGATTGCGGAGACGGCGAGTCAGAGCAGCTGGCAGACATTCCCCGAGGCAGGACCAGGTGCGCGTTCATCGCCAGCTCCGACGAAACGGTCGCATGTCCGCCTTCACGGCAAGCGCCTAACACGATCCAAGCGCGGGCAGATTGAGTTCTCGCTCTCGGATCTGCGCGCCGACGTCGACATCTACGGCCCAGAAGATCCGACGGCTTCTCGTATCCATGTCACAGCACGCTCGTTTGATATCCTCGATCATATCAAGACGTCGACGTGGAAGAAGTTCCTGACGGAGATGAAGTCGGACTCGCGGGGCAACCTCCGTGAGACGGACGCGGATATGGTGCGCTTGGAGGTTGTGACGGTGCGGCCGACGTTACCTGCGCCGGACGAGGAGATCCGCGTGAGGGTGAGTAAAACTGTAGATGCAGAGAGCTGACCCCGCCAGGCCAAGATCCTCCCTCTCCGCCTCCATGTGGACCAGGACGCGCTCGACTTTTTGAAGTTCTTCTTCAGCTTCCAGGCGCCTGTGGCTGCGCCACCGGCTGCCGAGGCAGAGCCCAAGAAGGAGCCGTTCTTCCAGCACGTGGAGATCTTCCCCGTCGAGCTGAAACTCGACTACAAGCCCAAGCGCGTCGACTATGGCGCGCTCCGCCAGGGGCGCACGATCGAGCTCATGAACTTTTTCCACTTTGACGGCGCTGAGATGACGCTGCGGCATGTGACGTTGTCGGGCATCACGGGCTCGACGCGACTGTCCAACATGCTTCAGGATATCTGGACACCCGACGTCAAGGCCAACCAGCTTGCGGATGTCATCTCGGGCATCTCACCCATCCGCTCAGTCGTCAACGTTGGCTCGGGAATGGCAGACCTGATCCTGCTGCCGATTGAGCAGTATCGCAAGGATGGGCGTGTGGCACGGGGCGTGCAGCGCGGCACCAACTCGTTCCTCAAGTCGACTGCGCTCGAGCTCATGAAACTGGGCGCTCGGCTCGCGACCGGGACGCAGGTTGTGCTCGAGCGTGCCGAAGGAGTGCTTGGCGGCAAGCCGGGGGACAGTGTGATTCTAGAAGCGACGGGGCAGGGCAACTCTTCTGATGACGAGGAGGCTGAAGAGCGGAGCCGGTACGCCGACCAGCCCAACGATGTGCGCGAGGGCGTGCAGGCGGCGTACAAGAGTCTGTCGAGCAACATCAACTCTGCGGCACAGACGATCCTTGCTGTGCCTATGGAGGTGTACGAGAGGTCGAGCGATGACGTGAGTCCAGTGTTTGTTGGAGATTGCCCGCGCTGACCTGATCTCAGGGACCGCTGACTGCCGTTGTGCGAGCTGTGCCGATTGCCATCATCAAGCCGATGATTGGGGCGTCCGAGGCGGTGAGCAAGACGCTGCTGGGCCTGAGAAACACGCTGGACCCGGAGGGGCGGCGGGAGATGGGCGACAAGTACAAGTGATGTGGGCGAGGCGTTGGTGTCTAGCATTGGCGTTTGTGTGCATGTTGGTATCTATCTTTACGTGTGTATCAGTGTAATCGTGCAGGGTTGTGCCTGGCGGCCGGTGAGCGGTGCGCGAAAGAGTGTTGCGCGTGGTGCTGGTGAAACGGGGCCCGCTGTTGGGCAATGTTTCAGGAGTGGTGGGGGGGAACCGGGAATGGAATGGGGGAGGGGGGTCTGGGTCTGGGGCAGCGTGCGGGAGCCCGCGGGTGTGGTGTGGTGTGGTGTGTTGTGTGCGTGTGCATGCAGCTGTCGCGTGCATAGCGCGCTGCGGCTACATGCTAGCATGCTCCCTACCATAGTCTAGGCCATTCATCAGGCTTTTTCGAGCATGACGGGACGACGGCGGGCGAGCGGACCCCAATTGTGCATGTGATCAGCTGTGGGTGGTGGCCGGGAACGAACGCTGGGTCATGTGGGTGGGTGGGTGTTGTGTCGTGGCGTCGGCGTCGGCGCGGCGCGGCGCGGCGGCGTGGGTGTGGGTGCTTTTGTTTTGGGGTTGGGTGTGCGGCGCGGCGGCCGTGCATGCATGCACCGTCGACGCGCGCGCCGTCCGTCGCGCATGCATGCATGTGTGTGTGTGCATGAGCGTGTGCACCAGTCCACCATGCTCCCCGGCCCGCGATGCACTCACTGCTCGGCGGCGGCTCGCGACGGCCCGGGTTATTTGCTGCTGAGCAGGCGGCGTACGCTCGCTGCTGGCTGCACAGACCCTGGCGGTGTTTCAACCGCCACTATGACATTAATCCCGGAATTGCCGCATGACGCGGTAGGCTGGGTGGTGGATGCTGGCTGGCTGGCTGGCTGAGTGGGTGGGTGGTAGCGCTCCCTGGGTGTGCCTCGGCTCGCCCTCCACCGTAGGCCACGCCGCCGCTGCCGCCGCCGAGAGCTACGAGCGCCCGCCAGCAGCCAGCAGATGCTCGCAGCCAGCCAGGGAACAGGTCAGTGGGGGGGGGGGTCAGCTGCCCCCGCCGACAGGCTGGCGTCTGGCGTCCCTTCCCTTGCCCTCTCGTCTCCCTCACGCCGCCGCTCAGAGAGCCAAGCACGCAGCCAGCCAGGACGCATCACTCCAGCCGACCACTCACGGCGACCACCTCCAACCACCACCACCACCACACTGCAACCACCAAGCACCAACCACATCCATCTCGGCACACCCACCCACCCTACATCCACACACACAACCCACACCACACCCACCCTCCCCGTGCCCACGACCGACTCCTCGCCGCCGCCGACGTAACGCACGCACGCACGCACGCACGCACCTACCCACACACACCGCCGGCGCCATCACAGCGCACGAGATCCACACGCACACAAACACACCGCACCCGCCTGCCCCACCGCGCGCGACCTGCCTGCCCACACCGACGCGTAAAGCAACACTACTCGCACGCAACACGCCACAACACACAAGGTGCGTTTCTGCCCCGTGCAGTGAGAGGGGGCCGAGAAGCATGCCAGGCGCCGGGGGGGAAGACGAGCGCGACACCCACCCGCCCGCCCGCCGCTGCCGCGCCGCCGCCGCATCACACCCACCACGGCTCATCACGCCGTGGCGTCCCCTACCGCCGCGCGCGCATCACCCGTGTTGTCGTGATGCGCGCTGTCTGCGGCGCGCACACCCCGCCGCTGCGGCGTGACGCCGGCGTGCCGGATGCTGGGCAAGCCGATGCTTGCGGCCGAGGTTGCGGCCTGCTCCGCGGGCTGGGCTGGCTTGGGGAGGGCGCTGCTGCTCGTGTCCGTCACACACCTCACCTCCCCCCCCCCCCTACATTGCGCTGCGTTCTCTTGCCCCCTCCTTGCTGCCCTCCCATCTCTGTGCATCGCGAGTACATCCCATGCTGACTGGTACCTTTGCGCGTCTCTTGCCCCCCTTCCGCCCCTTGACGCTCACGACTCTACGCTCGCCTTACGCAATCCCCCCTACGGCGGCTCAACGCACGCTTTCACGCTGGCTCACTAACCTCGTCGCGCCCCACCGTTTCTGACATCCCTTTCGCCGCTGCACATCCTCGCGGCCGCCGCTCCCCTCCTCGTGCCCCACCACCGCCGCCATCGCCCCGCGCCCGTCCGTCCCATCTACCACCCGCCGTGCGACTCGGACCAATTGGCCACCACTGCTGCCGGCCGTCCTGGCCCCACTAACCTGCCGTCGACTCGCACCTGGTCGCGTGCACCACCATACAGCTCCCACTCTTTGCCACTATGAGCAACGTCGTAAACGGCGTCAAGGTGTCCAGTGAGTTGCCAGCAGCAGGTCCGCAGCACCACTTGCTCACTCCCAGACGATGACCCGAACCGGGTCGTCACCGTCACCGCCCACGAGGGCAAGTCGGGCCAGGAAATGGCCATCACCTACACAAACTACAAGGTGGTCGGAAACGGGTCGTTTGGCGTAGTCTTCGCCGCCAAGATGCTCCGTGCGTTTGCCGCACGCACTGATTAGAGTCTCAAAGCTGACACCGTCGTCATAGCTACCAAGCTCGCCGACGGAACCGAAGTTCCCGAACAGGAGATTGCCATCAAGAAGGTGCTCCAGGACAAGCGATTCAAGGTGGGTGCGGTGTAGATGACGGATTAGCGAGCAGTAATCTAACAACCCCGACAGAACCGTGAGCTCCAGATCATGCGCCTGGTCAGCCACCCCAACGTGGTCGACCTCAAGGCTTTCTTCTACTCGAACGGCGACAAGGTGCGTAGCGTGCCGCGACGTATGAGCACTACCCCGCTCACACTTACCAGAAGGACGAGGTCTACCTCAACCTCGTCCTCGAGTACGTCCCCGAGACGGTGTACCGTAGCCTCCGCTACTACACCAAGCTCAAGCAGATTGTCCCCATGCTCCAGGTCAAGCTCTACATGTACCAGCTCCTCCGATCCCTGGCCTACATCCACTCGGTCGGCATCTGCCACCGTGACATCAAGCCCCAGAACCTCCTTCTCAACCCCAACACTGGCATCCTCAAGCTCTGCGACTTTGGATCGGCCAAGATTCTCGTCGCCGGCGAACCAAATGTCTCGTACATTTGCTCGCGCTACTACCGCGCACCAGAGCTCATCTTTGGCGCCACCAACTACATCACCAACATTGACATCTGGTCCACTGGTTGCGTGATGGCCGAGCTCATGCTTGGACAGCCCCTCTTCCCAGGAGAGTCTGGCATTGACCAGCTCGTCGAGATCATCAAGGTTCTCGGCACGCCCACGAGGGAGCAGATCAAGACGATGAACCCCAACGTGAGTGAGCAGCCCTTGGTGCCCCGCTAACCTCTCAGTACATGGAGCACAAGTTCCCTCAGATCAAGCCCCACCCCTTCACCAAAGTGTTCCGCCCTCGCACCCCCGCCGACGCTATCGACCTCATCTCTCATCTTCTAGAGTACACTCCTACGGCCCGTTTGACGTAAGTGAGCGTAAAGCGCATGTGCTAACTGCCCCCAGCGCGCCCGAGGCCCTCGTCCACCAGTTCTTCGACGAGCTCCGAGTGGAAGGTGCCCGTCTGCCCAACGGCAAGGAGCTCCCTGCTCTGTTCGACTTTACCAGGGCAGAGCTCTCGACCCGCCCGGATCTCATCCGCCGGCTGGTCCCCAAACACGCCGAGGCCGAGCTGCGCTCGCGTGGCATCGACGTTGACGACTTCAAGCCAATTCCGTTGGAGGAACTCCGCATCAGCCTCGACTGATCCGCCGTTCGCTTTCGAGATTGATTTTTCCCTACCTCCGTTCAGCATCGCCCGGCCGCCTGTCATGTTCTCTCTCTCTCGATCCCCCTAAGCTCCCCTTGTTCTCTGAGCCAACAACGCCGTCGCCACCCCCTCCTCCCCAGCAACCTAATGTCTACTCTTTTTTCTCTCTTTTGCGGACCAGCCATATCCGCACATCCCCAGATTGCTCACTACCCAACTCTCCCCCCCAACCATAATGACAGGGGTGGTGCGCAAAAGTGGTGGCAGGCGACGAGCGTCCTGTGGAGCTTGGGCATGGGAGGAGTCTGTGAGAGGTGCCGCCGTTGTGTCGTGGAGAGCGAGGCGCGATGGGCGATGAGAGAGCGGGTTCCCTGTACGAATTGGATGAAATGCATTGACTTTAGCCAGCGGGGAGGCACAGGCTATGAAGGTATGAGGGTGTATGAGTGGGGACTGAGTATGAAGTTGTGCGATGCTGTGGGGATGTAGTGGGGGTGTTGCGATGTCGCTGTCGTGTAGTCGCTGTGGTCGCCGTCGCCGTCGCCGCGGCCGCTGTCGCGCGCGATGGCTTAAACGATCCGCTGCGGCGTGGGCGCCTTCGTGCCGCTCTCAGCAGCCTCAAGCCGCACCGCAAGGCCCTTCTGCGCCTCGTACTCTGCCAACCTGGCCGCGCGCTCCTTCGCGCGCTGCTCCTTTGTCTGCGCCTCGAGCAGCTGCGGCGGCGGGGAGATGACGCACGTCGCGCAGTCCTCGTCGACGACCGCGGCGGGCTGAAGCACCTGTGCTGCCTTCTTGGCGTTGACGCGCTCCTCGTCGCGCAGGACGCCGAGGTACATGTTCTGTGGGGGGGGGGAGTTAGCAAGCCACTCGGGTGGATGCCGGGGCCGGCCACGCGCCACTCACGTCCGACTCGCGCTTCTGCAGCCAGTGCACGCCGTACACTGTGCCGCCCATGAAGAGCATCGACGCGCCGAAGAAGATCTTGGAGGCGCGGGACATGGTGTGGTGTGAGTTGAAGAGAGAGTTGGTCGAGGAAAAAGTCGGAGAGTAAGTGCGGCCAGTTACCGATGATTAGGGTGGCCAAGTGCGGCCGGTAGGCACTTGCCGCCGCCGACGAGCGCTGTCGTTGGGAAATCCTAACCCCGGAGTCTAATAGCATCGATCCGACGGTATACAAATCTTGACGGCCGTAACAAACGTTACTGTTTACTTGGTCACGTGGGAGAAGTGTGACGTGGGACCAGGAAGGCGAGCCGCGAGCCAGGGACGGAGAGGGCAGAGGGCAGCCAGGACGCGCATCGTTGTTGGCTTTGGGTTTGACTGCTGCAAGTCGCCGCGATCGCAGTGACAACAACGCACTAAATCCCACCTGCACTCGTCCTGCCGATACGACCCCGTCACGACCCGTATCTCGCCGTCTTAGCACCACCCCGGCCCCCACGTCCCCCGGACCGCCGACGACGCAGCTCACCGCACGACGACTGATCACCTCGCTGCTGCCGCATCGCACCGTGCCACCACCGCACAGCGGCCCGCCACCATGTCGGGGAACAACATCAAGGTGGGTAAGCCGTCCTCTGGGTAGAGCTAACCCGCGCAGGTCGTGTGTCGGTGAGTCAATGGCATTGCAGGGGAGCTGGCATGGTGGTGCTCGCAGCTCGCAGCTCGAAGCTCGCAGCACGCAGCACCCGCCTACCCCCGCCCGGGCCTTGCGCCGCCAACCCGCGCCGCCCCCCGCTCCCCTCCCCGCTCACACCACACCCCAGGTTCCGGCCCATGAACCGGATGGAGATTGAGAACCGCTCCGAGAAGTGCATCGACATCACCGACGACGACCTGACTGTGCTGCTCAAGAACGGGCAGTCGCTCGGTGGGTTTTTGTGCCGCGATCTGAACGCTGACTTGCAGCTGGGCCCGAGAAGGACGGTATGTGCGAGGCGTGGCGCTGAGCCCGCTCGGCGGCCCGAGTCACGCCGCCATGCTGACCCCCCTCCCTCAGGCTTCTCGTTCGACCGCGTGTTCGACACCAACACCCGGCAGGAGCAGATCTTCGACTATGGCGTCAAGGGCATCGTGGAGGGTGCGTCGTGTCCGGGACGCGGCCCCTGGCTAACCCGCCAGACGTCATGACCGGTTTCAACGGCACCCTGTTCTGTTATGGCCAGACGGGCTCGGGTAAAACGTTCAGTGAGTGGCATGTGGCGGCTGGCACTGACGCTCCTAGCAATGATGGTGAGGAGAGAGATCATGCGCGGCGAGCTCACCCACAGGGCGCGGATATCGAGAACGAGGAGCTCAAGGGTCTCATCCCCCGTATCACCGAGCAGATCTTCGCGTCGATTCTGTCTGCAGACAGCAACATCGAGTACACGGTCAAGGTCAGCTACATGGAGATCTACATGGAGCGCATCAAGGATTTGTTGGCGCGTGAGTGTGCAAAGTGCTCACGTCTTACTGATGCCCAGCTCACAACGACAACCTGTCCATTCACGAGGACAAGACCCGCGGCGTCTACGTCAAGGGCCTGACAGATGTGTACGTCGGCTCCGAGGCCGAGGTGTTCAAGGTCATGAAGGCCGGTGGCTCGAGCCGTGCCGTCTCGTCCACAAGTGAGTCTGGGGAAAGGGCGCCACACTGACTGCCCGCAGATATGAACGCCGAGTCGTCTCGCTCCCACTCCATCTTCGTGATCGGTATCCACCAGCGCAACACGGAAACGGGCAGCCAGAAATCAGGCAACTTGTATCTCGTCGACTTGGCTGGTTCAGAGAAGGTCGGCAAGACTGGCGCGTCGGGCCAGACCCTCGAGGAGGCGAAGAAAATCAACAAGAGTCTGTCGGCCCTCGGCATGGTTATCAACTCGCTCACCGATGGGAAGGTGAGCTGCCTTGCGGCTTCGCTTTGCACAGCTCACGCCCGCAGTCAACTCACATCCCATACCGTGACTCCAAGCTCACACGTATCCTGCAAGAGTCGCTCGGTGGTAACTCGCGCACCACCCTCATCATCAACTGCTCCCCTGCCACCTTCAACGAGGCGGAGACCCTCTCCACCCTCCGCTTCGGTATGCGTGCCAAGTCGATCAAGAACAAGGCACGCGTCAACGTCGAGCTGTCTCCGGCCGAGCTCAAGGCCATGCTCAAGAAGACGGTCGCAGAGTTGGCAGCCGTGCGCGAGCACGCCGCCAGTCTCGAGGAGGAGGTCAAGATCTGGCGTGCCGGCGGCAAGGTCGACCAGGCCAACTGGACAATCCCTCTTGCTGCCGCACAGGCTTCTGCGGCCCCGCGAAAGATCGCAACCGGCAGCCCCACCCCTACCCAGACGTCTGTGGGCGAGAGCCGGCCAGAAACACCCACGGCGTTTGGCGTGGGCTTGGACAAGGACGAGAAGGAGGAGTTCTTGCGGCGTGAAAACGAGCTCAGCGATCAGCTCGCAGAGAGGGAAAGCGCCCTCGCCGCGCAGGAGAAGCTCATGGTCGATTTGAAGGACGAGATTGCATACCTCAAGGAGCAGGAGGCGTCTACCATCAAGGAGAACAAGGCGATGTCGACCGAGCTATCCGAGCTCCGCATCGCCTCGGCTCGTCTCGAGTCCGAGTCCAAAGACGCGTCCATCACCCTCGACACATACAAGGACAGAGTGGCCGAGCTCCAGCGTGACATTGACGAGCAGAAGGCCCACATTGAGGAGCTCAAGAAGGTCCAGTCGCGCGAGAAGGAGGAGGAGAAGGAGAAGCGCAAGCAGGAGATGCTCAACGAGATGCTGTCCAAGATCGACATGGGCGGCGCGCACCTCGACCCGGCCGGCGAAAAGCTCCGCGAGCTGCTCAAGGACTTTGACAAGCTCAAGGACGCGGGCAAGGAGGCCGAGATCAACAGCCAGACGCGCGAGCTCATCCGCTCGCACCTGGCCGAGAACCAGGAGCTCGTCCGCGACCTGCAGGAGCGCATCCGCGTGAGCCAGGAGGAGGCCGAGCTTGAGGGCAAGCGCCGACAGGAGGTCGAAAAGCTGCTGGGCAAGCGCGACGACGCGTACGAGGAACTCCTGGAGAAGACGACGTCGTCGCAGTCTGTCGCTGTCGCCGACATCAAGTCGCAGTTCGAGGCCAAGTTTGCCGCGCAGGAGGAGCTCCTCCGGGGCGAGATTGCCGGCCTCACGGAGCGCGCCGAGAGCCGCGCGGCCGAGATCCGCCGCCTGCAGAGCACGATCGAATCGTACAAGCTCTCCAACGAGGAGCTAAACCGCGCCCTCACCTCCGCGTCGGCCGGTATCGAGGACGGCGAGACGTTTGCCAACGCCACGCGCGAGCTCGAGCGTAGTCGCAAGCAGCACGAGATTCAGTATGCCGAGTTTGAGATCATCAAGAAGAGCCTCATGAAGGATCTCCAGAACCGGTGTGAGAAGGTGAGTGCGAGGCAACGACACCCGCTAACGCCTCCAGGTCGTCGAGCTCGAGATGCAGCTCGACGAGGTGCGCGAGCAGTACAAGGTCATCGCGCGCTCTGCCAACTCGCGTGCGCAGCAGCGCAAGCTCGAGTTCCTCGAGCACAACCTCGACGCGCTCAACGTTGTGCAGAAGCAGCTCGTGGAGCAGAACACGTCGCTCAAGAAGGAGGTCGGCATCGCCGAGCGCAAGCTCATTACGCGTAACGAGCGTATCCAGAACCTCGAGACACTGCTCAACGAGGCCGACGCGCGGCTGCAGCAGAAGAACCAGCGCTACGAGACGCAGATCCAGGCCATCCGCGAGCGCCTCGCCGAGGTGCAGGCGCAGCAGCAGCAGTCGTACAACCACGCGCGCATCGCCAAGCCATTGCGCGGTGGTGGTGGTGGCGGCGCTGGCGGCGGCGGCGCGCAGGCTGCGCAGCCCGTCTTCTCGAGCGCCAACCCGCTCACAAGAATCCAGGACGAGAGTGCGGCGAGTGCCAAGCGGCGTGAGTGATGTGGCGTGTGGTGTGAGTTGCGCTGACGTTGCCGCAGAGTCGTGGTTCTTCTCGCCGTCCCACTCGCCGCGCTAGAGGGGTGTGGGGGGATAGAGGGCGAGGCGGGCGCTGTAGATGGTGTTACATGACACGATGAAGTCGGTAGGATGGAGGATGTCAGTGGTGTGGTTGTTGCATGACTGCATGACGTCAGGTTCTGTTTGGTTTGCGAACTCACTTTGGTAGGCTTGGGGTGGGTGACACAACGCGTTTTGACCTCATCCGAACGATCTTTAGTCCATTCTCCCTCACACAGCATGTCGGCGTTAAAACCATTGGACTTCTGGCGCGGTGACCGCATCCGTGTCTACAGTGCGACGGGCAGCAGCCTCGCGCACATCCCCATGGCCTTCCTTGTGCGCTCCGGCACCTGCACGTGGACGTACGTTATTGACGTCGTCGAACGAGTCACCGGCGTAGAATTCGCCTCACCGCCGGCTCTCCGCAACGACGCGACCGGCGAGTTCGTCAATCAGGAGGCGGACCCATTCGCTGGGACGTTCACGCTGCTGTGGAGCGGTGAGTGGCGAAGGGCGGGGGGGTGGGGGGTAAAGGGGGAGGAGGGTTGGACACACACTCACACCCACTAGGGCATACAAACCCGACCCCTCAACTTCTCGCGCAGCGCCCGGAATCTGTCCGCCCGGCGTCCCGACCAGAGTCCTCTATCAGCAGTGGGAGCGCCAACTCGGTGCGTTGATTGCTGGTGGAGAGCGACGGGAGGTGTAAATGATCACTGACAGGTGCCAGAGCGCGTTCCGTTTACAGTTGATGACGCGGTCAAGTGGCCGGTGCTTGGTGACAGGCCGCACCAGGGGTGTGGAAGCTGCGCATTTGGCGCCGAAGGCGCTTGGACAGGTAGGCATCCTAACACAGCAGGCTAATCATTCACCTGCTGATGGCATCACAGAGGCGCCTCGAGAGCATCGCCGGCCAGGACGTGAACTCGGTCTTTCAAGCCTCCCTTGGAGTGCTACTCGACCGACATCTACACGGCGAGTACGACTTGAAGTACTTGGCGTTCTACGCCATTGGAGAAGGCCTCGGCCCCGATGAGGACGGCGAAGAACAATGGGCGTGCCATTATTTCCTCCCGCCGCTCGTTCCTGATGGTGGCGAGAGCGACATCGGCCGTGCCATCGACGACGCGTACCGCGCGTGCCACGGCAAGGTAGTCGTCGTGGCTGGTAGCGCCCCGACCCGCCCCTCGTCGAGGCTCGCCTCTTGGCACTACACGCAATGCGTGCGCGCCAGGTTCGTTGGCGCCGACCGCGACCCGGTGGGCGTGGAGGGCGCGTAGGTGTGCGCGATGAGAGAGCATGTTCGGCGCTCGACTAGCCGGTCGTCACTACAGACACAAATGCATACCATGTACATGTCGTCACACGTCACACCTCCCACTCGAGCCCGCCGGCGCCCCACGCGCCCTCGCCCTCGTCAATGGCGCCGACGACGACGCCGGCCCAGAGGCGCATGAGACGGCGCTCCTCGGCGCCGACCCACACGCGGTCCGCGTCGCCGGCGCCGAGCCACCAGCCGTCGGCGCCCCAGTCGTCCTGCGGCGGCGCGGTGGCGCCAGCAACCAGCTCGCCGAGCGGCGGCGGCGAGCCGGGGCGGAGGAGCGCGCGGGCCGCTGGGCGCGCGAGGCTGTCCCCGTCGACGCCGAGCACGCGCGCCAGCGCGCTATGCCGTGCCTTGGACGTCGGGAGGCTGTCGAGCGCGCTGAGAACCTTCACCAGCGCCGGCTCGGCGAGCAGCTCGCGCAGCGGCGCGCTCGTCGCGATGCGCTCCAGCTCGGCCTGGCGCAGCGGCTTCGGGTCGTCGCGCTTCAGCGGGTCGGTGAAGACTGACTCATCGGGCTCGGGAGGCCACTTGAGCGACGTCAGCGCGCGCAGCGGTGTGGGGGGTGGTGCTGTCGCGATGGCTAGTGGTGGGTCCGGGTGTGAGGTGATGCCGGAAGTGGAGGCGGCGTCGGGCTCGAGAGAGGGCGCGGGGGCCGATGCGGCTGCTGCTGATGCTACGCAGGCGCCGTCTGAAAGTCAGCTGGGTCTGATGAAGAGGAAGCTGGACCCACCCTTGTGCGTCTTGTAGCACGCAACTGAGCAACTGGGCACGTCAGGTCAGCTGGTTCTACGCGCCTTGCAGCCCACTCACTATCTCACGGGACACGCCGAGCACCGGTACTTGGACGTCTGCACCTCGCACACCTCGCAGGCCTTTGCTGCTGCTGCCCTGGGCCCCATGGTCGATGGTTCCGTGTCGAGTGTGTGCAACACGAGGACTGGAGGAGCAAAGTGGAGGTTGTGCGATCCGTCCAAAACAGACGTCACTGCCAAAAAATCGGCCACCCAAAATTGATCCCGCCGGCAGCACAACGACAAGCTCAATCTCGGCCAAGAACCAAAGTCTCACACTTGTTGTGCTCGTCAACCCATCTACAGACGACATGAGCTTCCAAAACGGCTACGGCGGTGGAGGCGGCTACGGCGGCGGCGGTGGTGGCTACGGCGGAGGCGGCTACGGCGGTGGCTATGGCGGCGGAGGTGGTGGTGGCTACGGCGGAGGCGGCTACGGAGGCGGCTACGGCGGTGGTGGGCGCGGACGGCGCAGTGAGTCGAACCCGCGCGGCCGCTCCATGCGCGCGCTAACGTCCCAGACGACCGAGGCCGAGGGCCGCGTGGTGGCGGAGGCCCGGCGCGCTCGGCGCCCGAGACGACCGCTGTGCGATTGCGCAAGATGGTGCTCAAGCTCGGCGACGACGAGGTGGGTTGTTGTCACAAGCGCGGCTGACAGCCAGGACTACGACGCGGTCGAGGACCCGCCGCGCCTCGCAAAGGTGCTCCGCCGGCAGTGGCGCGAGGGCTCGCAGGGTGTGCTCGATGGTTTCCGCTACGGGTGGGTTGGCCGCGTCGCCGCAGCAGCTGACAGCCAGCATCACCGAGCAGCCGTACAAGCACCACCACTACGTCTCGCTCCTCCTCCAGCTGGGCTACCGTGACGCCGAGGAGGAAGAAACGCCCGAGGACGACGCGCAGGTCGGCGAGAAGCGCAAGGCCGACGACAGCGCACCGCAGTACGCGCGCGAGGTGCTCGAGGACATCGGCAAGAGCTTCCGCGCCGCCGTCGAGGGGCGCGAGTGGCTCTCTGCCCGCCTTCTGGTGAGTTAACTTGACGTACACCTCTAACCCTGCAGCTCCAGTTCCTCTCGCTGCTCGTCGCGCCCGGGCTCGTCAACCCCACGTCCCTGATCGACGTGTACAAGGGCCTACTGTCCGTCCTCAACGAGGTCGGCGGCGGCGGCGACCGCTCCGAGCGCGCCGTCCGCGCCGTCGGTGAGGGCCTCATTCGCTCCGCGTCGTCGCTGCACCCCGCGTATCCGGAGGAGGTCGAGGAGATCATCGGCAGCATCGAGTCGTTCATCAACGCCCGCGGCGGATCGCGCGACCTTGTCAACCCCCTCGCGCCCATCCTCCCCGTCGGCGAGGTGGCCGAGCCATATGCAGACGTGAGTTGGAGGAAGAGTACTTTTCTAACTCTCCAGACGCTCGCAGAGCTCCTTACCGTCCTGCATACGCTCCGTGCGTCCGACTACAACCCGCCCGAGATCCTCCTCCGCCCGTACGAGGCCCTCCCCGCCCCCGACAGCGACCCCTTCCTCCTCACCGCCGTCTACATGCCGCCAGAGATGTACGACGTCGACGAGCAGAACCCGCAGGCTGGCGAGGGTCAGACTGGCGGCCTCCGTCTCTTTGCCGACGATGTAGGTTTATGTGACCTGGCCCATGCTGACCTGCCAGGTTGTTCCCAACCCCGGCACCGTCACTGGCTGGACGCTCCGCAGCCTCATCCTCGACATGGTCTCCATCTTCGAGGTCAACCGCAAGGAGTGCGCGCGGCTGCTGCTCGCCCTGCCACGATACCTCCCCCCGGGCACCTTCAAGTCTGAGGACTCGGAGTCGACCTACTCGCTAGAGTCGTCGGTCATCGGCACCATGCTCGCCTCCTACTTTGCCCTTCCCACGGCTCCTCACAAGCCCATCTACTTCTACTCGGCCATCACTGAGCTCTGCAAGCTGAGCCCAAGCACGGTTGCTCCTCCCGTGGGCCGCGCCGTGCGCAAGCTCTTCACCTTGCTCGGCCACGACGGCCTCGACGTGGAGATCGCCAAGCGTGCGTCGGACTGGTTCGCAGTCCATCTCAGCAACTTTGGCTTCCAGTGGATGTGGAAGGAGTGGATCCCCGACCTCGAGCTCCATGCTTCGCACCCGCGCCGCGCGTTCATGCGCCGCGTCGTCGAGCTCGAAGTTCGTCTGGCGTACCACGACCGCATCCTCCAGACCCTCCCCGACCCCATGCTTCCTCCCGAGGCAGGCGTCGTCTCCGCTGAGGCTCCTGACGAGGTCTGGGATTACGAGAACAAGGACAACGCCTTGCACGTCGAGGCCGAGCACCTGCTCCGTCTCTTGAAGCAGAAGGTCTCTCCTAACGAGGTCAAGGACTACCTTGACACCATCCCTGGCGCCCGGTTGGAATCAGGAGGTCTCTCTCCTTCTGTTCTGCTCATGGCCGCCGAGACCATCTTGCATCTCGGTTCGCGCTCCTTCTCGCACTTCCTCAACGCTACCGAGCGCTACCTGGACGTTTTGAGGCATCTCAGCCCAGACTTTGCGTCCCGGCGTGTGCTCCTCGACGCTGTCCAGTCTTTCTGGCGCAACTCGAGCCAGCAGCGTCTGATTACGGTCGACAAGTACCTCCAGTACGGCATCCTCGAGCCCCTGGACGTTGTCGACTGGATCTTCTCGGAAGACTCAACAAACAGCACCGACAAGGGAGATGGCTGGACAGACGGCGACAAGTGGGAAATGCTCCGCATGACGCTCGACAAGGTTGTCGGCCGCGTCGTGGCTGTGCGCCGCCGCCTCCGCGCCGTCGACAAGGCCGACGAGGTTGCCCGTGCGCGCCGCGCTGCTGAGCGTCTTGAGCGTGGCGAGGGTGTCGGCGACGACGAGGGAGACGAGGACGAGACGATGTTGGAGCGCTCGCGTGAGTCGCGTGATGCGCAGGCATCGCTCGACCTCCAGACCAACCGCCTGGAGAAGGTGTTTGCGGCTGTGGTTAGGCGGTTTGCGACTGAGCTCCTGCCATGGGTGTACGCGCCTTCGTCCGAGTCTGCGGGCCTCAAGACGGTGCTTGTGCTGCTTGACAGCGGCGAGACGGGTGCGTGGAACGTCCGCGCGCGGTGGGGCTGGTGGCGCGAGTTTGTGCGTCTGTACGCGCCCCACCTCGAGCCCCTGGCCGCCAACATCGAGTCGTCGGTGTTCGCCACGCTCCCCGCCCGCGAGAGCGGCGACGAGTCGCCCGAGGCGAGGGCCGAGGCCATGGTGAAGAAGGTGTGGGTCGACGTCCTGGGCCGGGAGTAGGTGGCCGCGTTGGCTGTAGTAGCCCGTCAGTAAAATGCAGATATCATGCGTGCGACGTGAATACCACGGCGGACACAGCGACATTGCCGATCCTCCACTGCGCCTCCTGCGCCCAAACCAGTGATCGGCGGGTTGTTTGCACCAATTCCCGTTCGTATAACGGCTAGTATGCTCGCTTGTCACGCGGGAGATCGGAGTTCGATTCTCCGACGGGAAGGTTAATGATTTTTGAGGCGCATCGAAGAAGTCAACGACGATGTGTATGTGTGCGAGGTGATGTGATCATATATATTTGCTACTTCAGAGGCTCGCGCCGATGAGACAATCTATCCACCAAGATCTCTGATCGCTACGACGTGTAATGCGTTTTTGGTGTCGTGGGTCGTGGGTGTCGTGGGCGTGGGCGCGGGCGCCGGCGGAGTGGCCGTTGCTGTCGTTGCTGCTGTTGCTATTCACTTCCCCTTGGTAGCTCGGTGCTCCACCGCGCACGACTATTCGGTGGCATCCTAATGGCCGGCGAGCAGCGAGCGCCTATGGATTAATCCGGGGGTCGCGCTGGCTCGTGTGGTGAATCGAGCCCCGCGCGATTGGCTGTGCGGCCAGCACCGAATTAACCGTAAAACTCCGACGAGCGCGCCCGAGGTAACCCGGGTGCATTTGGTGCGGCGACGGGGGCAGAGTCGCTGCTCGTACTGCGACGTAGGCTGGCAGGCTAGCGCCTGCGAGCATCGCACGCACGCACTCACACCCGCTGCTGGCTCGCTGGGTCTCGCTCGCTGCCATCTTGTCCACCGCCGTCACTACCTCGTCCTCCAGCCACCACTCCTTGACAGACCAGTCGCAGCCATGTCGTTCGTCCGCCCCGTCTCCGCCCTCCGCACCGGTCTCGCTCTCGGCGTGCGGCCCCTCCACACCTGTGCGTTTCGTTTCGTCCCCCGCTCGCCCAATAGCCGGGGGTGTGATTGTCGGTCGGACCGTACCGCGGACGGACGACGACGGCGAGGACGGACGTCCTCGACGCCGTCCTCGGCGGTCGGGGACACACTGGGGCAGGCGCACCGTGTACCCTGCCACCCGTCTTGCGCCGCGACCGCCGTCACGCCCCCAAGTTGTGCATGCGCATCACCCACTGACACCCCCAGCGCGCATCGTCGCTGTCCAGGCGTCGAAGCGCAGGCAGGCCATCTCCCCCGACGAGACGGCCGGGTTCAAGTACACTCCTGACAATGGTGCGTAGTGTGCGGCGAAGACAGCAGCGAGAGAGCGAGGCAAGGGAGGAGACCACTGCTACCTGCTCGCCCACCGCTCGTGTTGATCGCAACCCGCGTGACAGATTACAGCCAACCCTCCCCCCAGCCATCTTCAAGGGCACTGTCAACGACCCGACCTCGTTCCCCCCGCCCAACCGCGCCCACGGCTCGTACCACTGGGCCTTTGAGCGTCTCCTCTCGGCCGGCCTGATCCCCCTCACTGCCGCTGCTGTCGTTGCCTCGCCCACCGCCTACGTGAGTCGAGTCTAGCCGGCTAGCAGCAAGCACACTGACACCTACCCGCAGCCCCTGGTCGACGGAGCCCTCGGCGTCGCCATCATCGTCCACACCCACATCGGCTTCACGGCCTGCATTGACGACTACGTCCACGAGCGCAAGTTCGGCAAGCTTGGCACCGCCGCCCGCTGGGCCCTCAACCTCGGAACCCTCTCCGCCCTTGTCGGCTTGTACGAGTTCAACACCAACGACATTGGCATCACCGAGCTCGCCATCAAGCTCTTCTCCGCTTAAAATGGGACCCCAATGACGGTGTACAGTAGGATATGCAGCACTATCGCAAGTGAGCAGCGGCACATGGGTGCAGCGACCTGTGGTTTGCGAAACTGCGACGACACCATTCATCGGGGTGTCACCAATGACCGAATATAAAACAACAGGGTACACGCAACTGACACTGGTAACTAACTACACATGATGACACTGCACCACGACCGCTACATCAAACGAGAGCGCTTGCTCTGCCAGTCGCAGTCGCTGCCAACCTCGCTCGGAGACACTGGCAGCTCGCTCAACGCAGCCCGAGGTCCGCCTGGTCGAGCACGGTCCAGCTTGGTTGGCGACTCGCCCCTGTGGCCCGTGTGTCAGCTTTTGCAGTGCGAGCGCTTGGACATCGACTCACCCATCCCGCTTGACCCCGCGAGCACTGGCAAATGCGCCATAGCGTCCTGGCGTGTCCGTGTTCTCAATTTCCATGTTCTGACCATGCGCCTGAAGGTTGGCCGACGCCCTGGATGCGACACTGTCGATGCCACCCGATGGAATACGAGGAGGGACCTCTGTCGATGAGCCTGATGGAACACGAGGAGGACCATTGGTGGCGGATCCCCCCATTATGGCCGCGCGCATGGCCTCGCGCCTGGCCGCGGCTGATGCAGCCGCCGCCGACTTCTCTTTGCCTTCTGCCCCATTGCCTGGGAAGGCGAATCCTCCAGGAACCTTGCGCTCAGTGCCGTTGGCCTCGATCCTTGGGCGGAGGGTCGAGGTTGTGGCTGCCGATGTTGGTGGAACGGGGGGCACAGGGAGGTCTGGCCGGTGGCGATGTTGATACGTAGGCGGGTTGTTGGCTGGTGGTGGTGGCAGCTTATTAGCAGGCGTCGTGCTGGGTCTGTTAATCGTCGAGGAATAGTAAAGCAATCGTCAGCACTCACACAGCAGTCTCCACCGCATCGGGCTCCTCGAACTCGTCAAAGAACGAGTCTCCTTCCATGAACGCAAACTCTCCCTCAATGCCGTCCATGAGGCTGCTGCTATCCCCCGAGTCATCAAGAGAGCGCAGTGGGGTGTCGGCCCGGGGGATGGGTGATTCGGCTCGTGCCAGCGCCGGCGCCTGGACGACGGCTGTAGGCCCAGGCGTAGGAACGGGGGCCTTGCTGTTTCCATTGACGTGGGGTGGGACAGCAGAAGCTGGGCGAGATGCACCTTGAGGCGTGAACTCTGGTCGGCGCTCAAGCTCGTCGGGGTTGAACTTTGCCTAGGGTATCAGGAGGGCCACACAGACCGAACTCACAGGTGGGACCTTCATCTTCTTCACCGCTGCGGCATAGTCCTTGTCGTAAAGGCAGTTGCCCATGACGTTGCCGAAGTGCTTCAGAGCACGCTTGAGGCCGTCGGTGACAGCTTCTTTCTGCGCCTGCGCAGGTCAGACGTGATCAGTCTTGATGCTTGCCTTCTCCAATGCCGCTGATCTACCCCTCAGGTTCTCAGCAGTCCCGTATCCGACATCCTCGTGGAAGCACCCGTCTTGCAGCGTCACCCGGATGATAGCGGTGATACCGAGAGTCACACGGTTCTGGTCTGTGACGTCCATCTGTTTGCAAGTTCAGCAATGCCTAGCCGCACTCTGCAACTCACGTAGTCCGTCTTCAGCGAGATAATGGACGAAGACCATCCGTTGAAACCAAACACATCGTTGGCCAAATTGATCGCTGTACTGTCAGCTCATTCAAACGCACACTGGAGCTCACCCTTCCACCCTTCGAGGTAACTTTTTGAGTTAGCTGTAGCCAGAAGAAATCCACTCACCTGAGTTTGGGCCCACCACCCATGCCAGGACGTTGAGAGACATACTCCGGTCCGAGCTTCTTCGCCAGTCGCGCCTGCATCATGGCGATACGCTCCTCCGACCAAGGAGTGAACCTTCCTTGCGTGGACTGCCCACCAAAGCCTCCCTGCGTGCCGCCCCACTGGCTTCCGCCCCACGCAGATGGAGCACCGTGATGCGCACCCCACTGGCTACCATCATTGGCCCCCATAATGTTGGAGGCCGAGTATCCGGCAGAGAAGCCTCCCTGTGCGCCGCCGGGGGTCCGAGGTGTCTGAAGCGGCATCAAGTTCGGCGGCGGCATTGACGCCAGCGATTCGTGTGGGTTCATTTGGGCGAGAAGATGCGCCGAGAGGGTCATGCGGCGGTCAAGCGGTCGTCCTGTGATTAACAGAGGTTATATGTGTGTTTTCTAGTGATGAGTGGGAGGAAAGAGGGAAGAGGGAAGAGTTGAGGGAAGACTGGATAGACGCTGGCCGCCGCCGGACGGTGATTGTTGTTGTGGTGGAGGTGACAGGTTACCTCACCCAAAAGCCAGTCGCGACCTTTATTACGTAAAATTCTCGTCAACCAGACGCGTGCGCTTGGACAGTCATTTCGGCGCGTCTCAAGTCGCCTTGTCTTTCTGCGATCAGCTTGCAACTCCAACTCAGCATCACCGGCGACTCCAGCTCGACCAAAAACCTCAGCATGGCTCAGGAGATCAACTTCGAGCCTGGCGAGCAGCTGCGGCGCGCGACTGCGCCGTACTCGTCGCTGCCAGAGCTCTCGGCGCCGTTCCTCATAGACCCCGGGCACCGATCGTACAAGCACCAATACGCCAACATCTACTTTGTGCGGCTGATCGAGCTGCGTTCGATTGTGGAGGATAGGGCAGCTGAGCGCTGGAAGAATGTTCGAGGTGGGTAGCTTGCTTGTTCACGGACGTCTAGCTAACAACCAGGCCGACCACCCCTCCTGCCGCGTATCCTCAACCTGCAGCGCGGGCAGCTGTGCTACATTGTCGGCACAATCTACATGGACATGAAGCTCAAGCCTTCTATTCTGGAGGATATGGCTGGCCCCGCTGGCATCGCACCGCCGCCAGAACGGCCAAAGTTCTTCTCTTCCCAGGACGCCGTGCACCTCGAGGACGAGTCGGGGCGCGTTCGCCTCGTCGGTGAGGTCATTCAAAAGGAGCGGATGCGGCCTGATGGAGGCCTCATCACCGGCGGCATCATGGCCGCGCTGGGTCTGGAGACGGGAAACGGCGACTTTGAGGTCGTTGACCTGTGCTTTGCCGGCTTGCCTGACCTGTATCGTCCTGAAACCAACGGCGATACCAAGGGCAAGGCGAAGGCATCCGACGCGATGGACGTGGATGAAGATGGTGGGTGTCCAGACCAATCAGACGCTGACTACCCGCGCAGGACACGGCACAAATGGCACGACAAAGGAGAAGACCTGGGTCGCGTGCGTGTCAGGGCTGTCGATTGGAACGGAGAGCACGGTCCCCGACCTGAAAGCGCAGCTGTTGGCGGAATGGCTAATGGGAGAGGACGGCGGCCCTGCAGTGAGTTGGGCTGCTCAACTGGGCTAACTCGTCAGGACCAGTTGGAAGGGGCAAGAGTCGCGCGGGTCGTGTTTGCTGGCAATTCGCTAGCGTTGCCAGTCAAGGAGGACAAGAAGCCAGTGAGTGTGGACTTGCGTCGAAGCTGAGCGTCCAGAAACCCCGGTTCAGCCACACTGCCGACCCAACAGCAGCGGCGCACCCGTCCAAGACGTTGTCGACGCTCATTTCAGACCTGCTGTCTAGCTCGCTGCCAGTGAACCTAGTGCCGGGCCCAACAGATCCGGCCGGCGCGCTGCTGCCCCAGCAGCCCCTGCCCAAGGTCATGTTCGGGGGCAAGAAGGCCGAGGGCCTCGAGTGCAGCACGAACCCCGGCTGGTTCCAGGTCGGCGACAGGAGGTGGGTGCGAGTAGCCGTACGGCCGCTGACAACAGTTTCTTGGTGACTGGAGGGCAGAACATCAACGATCTGTACAAGTACCTCCCTGGCCAGTCGCGGCTGCGGATGGCGCGGCGCACGCTCGAGTTGAGACATGTGGCGCCGACGGCACCCGACACTCTGTGTACGTATCCTCCCTAGTCCACCGCTGACACCAGGGATCTACCCGTTCCCCGACACGGACCCGTTCATCCTGCGGCACCGGCCCGAAGTGTACATCATCGGCAACCAGCCCGAGTTTGAGACGGGGGTGGTGGGCGGCTCTGCGGCCCCGACGAGGATCATCATGCTGCCGTCGTTTGCCAAGACGGGTACCATGGCACTCGTGTGCCTCGAGACGCTCGAGGTGAAGACGATCTCGTTCGAGGTGCCGTCGTGGGCAGGCGACGCCAAGGCGGCGGCATAGCTGCGTCTAGCTCTATGTGTATATGCAGAGTACTTGTCTAGCGCGGTCACGCGGGCACCTTGGTCTCGAACAAGGTCATGCCCCGCTCGCCATGCAAATATCCCATCGTGACCTCGTGCACGGCGTGCTGGCCGTAGTGGACTGTCCAGCCCATTTTCCCACCGCGCTGCCTCCACCCCGTCGGCACGTCCTTTGCGCCGCCGCGCGGCGGGGGCACCTTGGCTTGCAGGAGGCCGTGCTCGACGTCGCCGGCGCCGTCGAACGAGAGCACGAATGCGCGGCGCTCTGTCACGCCCCAGAGCCGGCCGCCCTCCCCGACGAGGTCGTACACGGGGCTGCCGCGCCCGCCGGGCGAGAACAGGCTCCACCCGCCGTCGGGCCGGCGCACGTCCCACACGCTGACCTGCCCGTGCTGCGCCGAGCCGGCGGCGACGCCGCACTCGCCGACAAACGCGGCCGAGTACAGCGCGGAATCAGACCACGGGTCGCGGAGCTCGAGGACGGCGTGCTCTCCCGCCGCACGCAGGTCGTACAGGCGCGCCGTGCCGTCGTGCCACGCAGCCAGGAGGGTGCTAGGCTTCCGCGGGTCCGCGACGAGGCCGTACGGCGCCGAGTGGCCGGCACGCGTGCCGACGAGCTCGCGTATGGGCGTGAGCGTGCGGTCGCATACCCTGATGGCGCCAGACACGCCGACGAACGCGTTATTGTCCGTCACAAGCGCCGACCACGGGCGCACGCCGCGCCCGAGCGCCAGCGACGCAGGCGGGACCCACGGCGAGTTGGCCGCGTACAGCCGCGCCTCGTCGCCAAACCCGGCGAGCAGGGTGTTATCCTTTCCTGCGAGCACGTGGATGTTGGCGGCGCGCGGGACTGCGTAGTGCGCTGTCGACTTGACGCCACCGCCCAGCACGACGCGCTGCAGCGTGCCGTCGAACTGCGCGACTGCAACGCTGCCCCCGGGGAGCTGGTGCACCCCCACGATGTCGGCCTTCGAGCCGGCGTACTTGGACACGAAGGGGATCTCGCGCGGCGGCCCGACGACGCGCGGCGCGTGCCCCCCGCGCTCGTGCAGCGCGTGCACGACGAGCTTGGTCCCCACGCCGAGGAGGACGCGGTCGGGCGACACGCTGAGCGCGGGGATTACGCGCTGGCTCCACGCCGGGCCGAGCTGGGCCGCGTGCAGGCTGTGCGCGGCGAGCGCGCGCGCTATCCGCCCGTCATGCGCGAAGAGCAGCGGCTTGGGCCACTGCGCCGCCGGCGGGTGGAGCGTCGCGTGAGCGAGGGCGTGGCGCGTGAGATGCAGCGGGATGCCGAGGGTGAGGACCTGCGCGTGTGAGATGGGAAGCAGGATGGCGGCTTACGCGATGGTTGAGCGTGCTCGATACGCGCCGGAGCCGCGTCAGGTCCGTGTCGGACAGCAGCTCGAGCACGTGGGCGAGCGCGTCGTCGGGCAAGCACTCGAGCGTCGCGAGCGGGTCTGCGGCACGCGGAGCGTCCCCCATGGCTGAAGTGAGATGGAGTCGAAGTGTTGCTGACAGCACCAAGATTGCGTTTTCAACATTTCAGTGGCGAGTATCAGCGGCAGTGGCAAACACTTCGCGGCCCCGCATTTTTGTCGACAGTGGCGACGACAGGCAGCTGCATCACCACCTGCATACGATGTACAAGAGCGCCGTCCGGCCCAGTGGATTATTCTAACAGTTCTAGTGCCCTCCAATCACTTCTCAACCGCGTACCCCTCCACCTCGGTGCCGCCAGAGTTGACGGTCTCGTCGTCACTCTCTTCCTCTGCGCCGGCCGTCACCTGGCGCAGGGTAGACGACGTGACCGGCTGGGTAGACGTCCACTCACGCACTGGCGACGACCGCCCCGAGGCCACCTCTGACGCGGGGAACTCGGAGCCTGACTCGTCTGTCGGCCCGACCGACGCGATGGACGCCGCTGCAAGCGATGACTGGTGCGACGGCGCGAACTGCGGCGGGAGGGATGTGATCGACGTCGAGCGAAGGGTCGACCCGCGGCGCCCAAAGGACGGCGTAAAGGACGACGAGGCCTGCCGAGACGAGTTACGCGACGCTGCACCGCTTGCCCACCCTGGCCCGCCAACCGGGCCTGGCGGCGGCATGTCCGCGGATGACAGGGTTAACAGCAAGCTCTTGAGGTTGGGGAGCGTGTGCCGTAGGTCCAGCATTCGTACATCGGCCTCGTGCATGAGCTGGGTGTGAGTGGGTGTGTGTGGGGCATTTTCACCCACCAATTCGATATCCTTGTTGAGCAAGAAGACGGCATACTCGTAGCGATACCGTTCCACGCCTTTGGCGTACAGAGGGAACCTGGTGTGAGCGCAGTGATGGAGTACCCCAACTCACGACCTCGGGCCCTGCATGATGCTCACAACATCGCGCACGTGGCTCCGGCTGCCTGCGTACGTGACGGGGTAAGCGAGTGCGGCCGCCGCGCCACCAAGAAGCGAGATGACATGCACAATGAGGGCAGCGTACCCCAGCGCGGCAGACGTCGTCCGCTCGTCCACTTTGGGGCACCCCTCTGGCGTCTGAGATGGCGCCAGCGTGAGTGGTGGCGCCGGGTCCTTCGGCCCAGTGGGTATTGGTAGTGGTACGCCAAGCACTGCGTAGAGCAGGTCGGGCGGGGATATCGGCGTGATGGGGAAGATGGAGTCGAGGATCTGGGCGTGGAACGCACGCAGCTTGTATATCGACGGAAGAATGCGCGAGCGCTGATCCCTGGTGGGTTAGCATCCAGCCGAAGGCACGAGACCCACTCCACATCGGTGATGGAACTCGCGAGCTCAATCGCCCGTGACTTGTCGACCGACTCGCGCTCTGCCGCAGCAGCCAGCAGCGCGCGCCTAGCATCCAACCGGCCACAATGCAGCGTGATGCGCGCCTTGGCTGAGGGTTAGACGTTGTAACGGCCCTTCAAACCCACTCTCTTCAATCGCGCGTTCAACGTCCGCGACCCGGTCCTTCACCCAGCGCACGCGCAGGGCGCGCTCGCTGACGTCACGGCGCACCGCCGAGCGGTCGGTGTCGGCCGTAATGAGCCTATCAATCTGCCGTTGTAAATCCTCCACACTGCGCTGCGTGTCCGCAATGACGGACTGGATGTTGACAAGCCTGGCGTCAGCTGCGTGCCAAGACGTCTCAGCTCACTGGTGAATGCCGCCCACGTTCGCCCCCTTCTTCATCCTTGTCTCTCTGATGCTCCTCTCGAGCACGCTCTTCTCCGCGTCGTGCGGAGGCCCAGGCTTGACATCGCTGCCTGGTGGTGGGAGATAGAACACCAGCTTTGGGTGTGTCGAAAACGTCCACTGGATCGTGTTCGGCGGCAGCTTGGTCCCAGCAGTGACCACAGTGAGCTGTGTAAAGTCGACGACGCCGCCGACATGCGGTAGCCGGCGCCACTTGCCATGCTCCTCGACCCAGACCTGCGCCTCGACGACGGACCCCGCCGCCTCGGGCACGGTGAGCCACGGCGCCATGTCGCCCGGCTCGATATTGGCCCAGCGGGGGTGCGTCGACAGCTTGTGCACCGACGTAAAGAAGAAGGGCACGTTGGGCGGTGGCCCGGACGTCTGGAGCGGAGGCGGGCGGCGCATGCCCAGCTCAGAGCTCGCGCGGCCGACCTGCGCCAGCGTCGACCGCCGGATTGGCTGTGGGCGGCCCCGACCCCCCGAGGACCCGTTAAGCTGAGATCTCCGCATTGTGGGCGACAAAGTCGGCGAAGTAGCCGCCGACACGGACGGCGAGCTCGCGAGCGTCGTCTTGATCTGCGGCCGCGGCGGGAGGGATATTGTCCGCGTCCTGGTCTGCGGCGAGGCGGCCGGCGAGGCGGGTCTCGCCCCCCTCTTTCCAGCTGGCGAGCCAGACGGCGAGGGTGAGTCAACAGGTATAATCGTCACCGCGTCGGGCAACAGTAGTGCGATGAAGCACCGCGCGAGCGGGCGCGCACCGACAAGCTCGGCGCTGGCCTCCATCGCTGTCGGGAGCGGCGCTGGGGTGGTGTGATGGTACCCCTCGCCTGCTAGCGTCGGCGCACGCGCCCGCCCCGAGATGGGAACCTCGAGCCCCGCGTGGCTCGTGCGCCGAGCACGCGGCGAGCCGCTCAGCCCAGGCTGCGCGCCGGCTTCGATTGTCAGCTCGTGGATGCCCAGCCCGGACAACTGGCGGATCCGCGGCTGTGATGTCAGCGGGTGTGCTCGCGGCAGCCCACGTACCTCCCACGCCGCGGTCTCGGCCACTGGCGAAGGGGAAGATTTCTCTTCCTCCTCCATGTCGGGTGGTTATGCTGTGATTATCGGCGTGTGGAATCGTCGGCAACACTGATAGCTGGGTCAACATCGTCACAGCACTCGGGCGTACAGCGTCATTGGAGGTGGGTGAGCCACGTGGCAGCACGTGGAGATCACGCGACATCACGTGACCGGGGCTGGGTCATGGCTCACGCGTGGCATGCGTCATGCTCCTCGGCCTACGCGCCAAGCTGCACCGAGCGTAGATGCAGTGCCCCATGTTGTTTCCAGAACTTGCCGTGGACGGAACGCTGATCCAACCTCTTGTCGCTGCACATCTCGACATTGTCAGAGATAACATCGTCTCTGGGCGAGCACAGACCCACGCGTGCAGCCTGTCATCACTGCGCCCGCCGCCCACCCCCCACGCACCACGCCACACCGAGACCGAGGCTTGGTCAGCGCCGGCGATGAGCGCCCACCCCGCCCATAGGGGCATGCCGATTCGTAAGTGCGCCGCTGCAGGGTGGGGCTGACCAGGCAGTATCTGGCCCACCGCCGATTGTTGAGTCGTCATGTGAGTAGTGTGCTGCATCCGGGGTCGGTGCACCACTGCACTGCGGCGCGGTGGCACCGCCCTGCCGTCGCCGAGGGGTTCATCAAGCCAAGTTGGCGAGCTGACCGCACCCAGCCTGCAGGCAATGCGGACGTGATTTCAATCCCCTATGGAGGCGCTCGACCGCTTGCGGTCACTGCGGGTACGAGTACTGCTCGTCGTGCATGTCCGACGGGCAGGCCCTCATGCCGCGCCGAGGCAACCGTCCGCCACCTGGCCCGCTGCAGGAGCTGCGCGACGCGTTCCGCGGTGGGCCGTCCCAGGAACCGCTGACGACGGGGTACGACGTCGAGAGCGTATGCGTGCCCTGCCTGGGGATGCTGCAAGGTGGGTATGGATGTTGTCCTCTTCTGACCCCGTAGTGACGGCCGCACCGCTCGACATCCTTCGCTCGCTGCCACTCAAGCGGCTGAAGGAGTACCTCAAGGCGTATGATATCCCCGCCATTGGCGTCATGGAGAAGGAGGACCTCGTCCAGGCGGTGTACAAGGCCCGTCGGCCGACCATGACGCTGCCCCCAGAAAACGAGAGCTACTACCGCCGCCGCTCGGTGCCGCTGCAGGGCCAGATGCCCGGGCGTCGGGCAGCGTCGTCGAATTATCCGAGTAATAGTAATGGAAACGCGCGTACGGCTCCACGTCCTACACCACCGAGACCAATGCCGCAGCAACAGCAGCAGCAGCAGCGGCCCCCACCACCGAACTACGGCCGGCCGTCGAGCTCGATGCCAGGTGGTGGGACATGGGGCGGGGCAAACCCGCACGCCGGGCGGCCGCCTCCGCCGCCGTCTGGCCGTCCCAACCCGACCCGTCCGCCACCACCGCGTGCAGCGCAGCCGCCAGCACCAGCACCGGCGCCCCGCCCCGCGCCGCCGCCGGTGCCGTCGATCCTCTCGCTCGTCGCGCTGCCCAACTCGTACGTCGGGAGCCTGTCGATCGGGACGCTCAAGGCGATCCTGTACGAGAACCACGTGCGCGTCGACTTCAAGCAGGTGCTGGAGAAGGGCGAGCTGATCAAGCGCGTGAATGAGCTGGTGGAGGAGGAGCGCAAGCGGCTCGAGAGGCAGCGCATTGCCGAGGAGCGCGAGGCGAGGGAGGCGGCCGGGCTGGCGACGTCGCCAGAGGTCAAGGAGGGAGTTAGTAACGAGGCCGCTGGAGGAGCGGGTGACCAGGCGCGCGAGGGTTCAGACGGATCGACCACGCCCGAGGGCGCAGCCGCGAAGGCGCCGCCGCCCACCGGGCCCGTGGCGGACATCGACCGCGGCCTGTGCGTTGTCTGCCAGGACGAGGAGGCGACGCTGGCCGTCGTCGACTGCGGCCACTTGGCCATGTGCCAGCGTGAGTGGGGGTTTGTGGTCGTGTGTACTGACGGCCAGACTGCTCGGACCTGGTCATGGCCACGAGCAAGGAGTGTCCTCTGTGCCGCACGCGCATCGTCACACCGTGAGTTGCTGTTCCGCTGCCACAACTAACGCCCGCGCAGTCAGCGCCTCATCCGCATTTATCGTGTTTAGAAGCAAGCATGGCAGTTTTGTATTCCGTGGGCAGCATGCATTATCTCGTACAACAGTTACAACATGGGAGGGGGAAGGGGTATGGGGGAGGGGAGGAGGGAGGGTGGCCGACGGCCAGCAACGCCACGGGGACGACGTAAGCCACCCCTAGCACTAGAACGGGCTGCGCGCCGGCGTCTCAACGCTGACAGCGTGCGGGCTCTTGGCGCTCATCTCGGTCGGGCTGGCATGCACATGGTGCTGTGCATCATCAAGCCGCTGGAGCCAGAGCGCGGGGCGCTGGCGCGCAATATCGGGCGGGAGGGACGGCTCGTCCTTGAGCGGGGGCGCGCCACGGTGCGCGATGGTCACCACCGGCCGGCGCGCGTGCACCGGCACAGGAGCGGGCTGCGGTGTGCTTCCCCCGCTGCCGTGCGGCGTTGGCACCTTCGGGGCTGCTGGCACAAAGGTGAATACCGGCGTCCCGAGGTCGTGGTAGCTCTTGAGCGTCTGGCTCAGGTCGGCGAGCTGTAACACGTCAGCCACGCGGCAGGCAACGCCGGAAATCCACCCACCCGCGCCATGATGGCGTCGACGCCGGCCTCGCGCGCAGCGAGCTGGCGCGCGCTGGTCTCGCCGTCGCCGTCGAACGGGTCGCCGATTCCCTCGAGGGCGAGGTGCGCGCGCCCGATCTCGTCCTGGGCGGCGAGGACTTTGCCGATGTGGGTATTGAGCGCGCGGGACACGCGCGCGCCCGACGGCTCGAGCGGCGCGTCCATCAGCTCGGCGACGGAGCGCTGGAGCTCCGTCGCCGGCGCGGATGCGCTGCGGGTCGGTCCTGGGCGGAGGAGGCGCGAGACGACCGCGTCGTGCGCCGACACGGGCGCGGGCGAGTCGGGCGCCTCGTGCGACGCTATGTTGGACGGGTTCGGGGGCAGCATTGGCGGAAGCGGCACAGGCGGGAGGGCGCGGAGCGCCGCGTCGGCGGCGGCGGCATCGGGCATCGTGGTGCTGGTGCTGGTGCTGGTGGTGGTCTGTGCGACGGGTGGCTGATAAGATGGATGGCGGCGACGGCGACGACCGCGGCCGGTGTCAACATCCGTCCGGTGGTGGGCGGAGGCAGATTGCGTGTGGCACTAAGGAAGGCTGGTTGTGGTGTGCCGGCGCGTTGTCGGCGGTACCGGCGCCGATATCGACGCCGACGCCGACGTCGACGCATGCATGCGGCGAGTGGTGGGTGAGTTGACAGGCGTTATGACGGAGAAAATAACATGTGTCAGAGGAGAACAATGGTGTGCCGATCGCGATAACCGTGTACTCGTATTCGACTCGAGGCTCGTTACTGACTGGCCGGCCACAACGAATGGCTGCACCCGGCTGGCAGTGTGCACTGCACACTGACACCTGATCAGACTCCTGTTGGCTTCTTGACGAGGTTGCGACAGCAGTTGTGGGCACACGGCGTGGCCCGGGCGGGCGTGGGCGTGGGCGCGGGGCGTGTGTGTGTGCGAGTGTGTTGTGTGGGCGCGTGTGCATCACGCCCCGCTCACTCTCTCGCCCCCGGCTCCACCTCGCCCTCGCCTCTGTGGATTCTGATCATTTGACGAGCATGCGAAGGCAGCGGAGGCGACGACAAGCCAAATGATGGCCCGTGCCCCCGATCCTCGCCGCCACCTCCCCCAGACTGCCTTCACCACCTCGTCGCGACGCCGGATGCGCGTCTGTGCGCAGAGTATGTTTGGCCCGCCGCCGCCCCGTTGACTGATCGCTGCCTTCACCACCTCGTCAAGTAGTGATGGGGTCGTGAAGGCAACCGTTGGCTGTCGGGGTACTTAAGCCGGTGGTGTGGACGCCGTCGTCGACATCAAGAGCTCCCCCGAGCACTCACAGCACTCCCCCCACTACTTCTACCACCTCCTGGGCTTAGCTCAGCGCGACCTCACCACCGCATCACCACATCTACGCTACCCCACAACAGCCGCAACAACAACAGTAGGCGGCACTGCTCCCGCACCTCTGACCCCACAGCCATGGCCTCCATCTTCGGCGCCACCCCCAAGCTCCCCACCACGCCTCGCGTCTCGAGCAACAAGGAGAACCGCAGCGTGCACACCCCGTTGCCCGCGCGCAAGGGTGCCCTCCGCGGCCTCGGCGCGCCGATCAGTTCAAAGTACAGAACCAAGCCGTACGACAGGAAGGGCAGCATCACGCGCGCCAAGCTGTCAGAGGCGGGCAAGGCCAAGCCGTCGGCCGTCAAGACCACCCCCCCGCCCGCCGCCGAGGCTGTCCCCGCCCCCCAGACCGCGCCCAACACCGAGCCCCCCGCCGACCCCAACGCCGCTCCCAAGCCCCAGGCACCTCAGACCTCTGCCGAGGCTCTCGCCCAGGTCAAGACCTACCTCCGTGCGGTGCCCCTCGTCCGGTTCGACCTCGGCCACGGCCAGGTGATGGCCTTGCCCAAGGTGCTCCCCCGCCCTGTCGTCGCCCCGGTCAACCCCTTCCACTTCGGCGACACGCAGGTCGTGAGTGTGCAGCCGTGGAAAGAAACTCCGAGCTGACACTACCCAGCCCGCCGCCTACGTCCTCGATTGCGTGCGCGACACGCTCCCCGCGTTCCTCGCCAGCGCGAACGAGTACCGCCCGTACCCTGCCCCGCCGCCGGCCGAGCCCTCGTGGCGCCCGACGGTGCGCTTCGGGCTCCCCCGCCTCATCAACGAGGAGGTCAACGCCGAGGTCGCCGAGCACATCGCCACCCGCCGCCCCGACATCGCGCTCACCTTCGCGACGTCTGACCGGCCTGGCGCGCCGATGCGCGTCGTCCCTGCCAAGTAAGTGGCGCGGGGCGATTTCGCAAGTCAAGCTAACCACACCAGGTCGCTCGCGTTCACCGCCCAGTGCGCGTACTTCCCCAAGGTCATCCCCAACGCTGCGGCTGTCTACCCTTCCTCGGGCGACGAGAGTGACAGCGACAACGAGGACGGGGACGATGACGACGCCGATGACAGCGTCGCCAGCGAAGACAGCGACGCCGAGTCCGACTCCGAGACCCTGGTCGGCATCACCCCCGCGCCGTTCGTCGAGCTCCCGCTGCACAAGATTGTGCTCCCCGCCCCGCAGGTCTTCGACCTCCTCAACGCGCGCCTCCACCACACCAGCGGCACGTGGCGCTCGATGCTGCTGGGCCTCCCCTCGACGTCTGTCCCAACCCCTGGCGCTGCCTGTGCGCTCCTCTCGCAGGTCGGCTGGGAAAAGGTCAAGGCCCGCCTCATGGTTGTCATGGGCGTGTGGCTGAATATGGTCGCGCTCGGTGTCGACGACGACGACATGTGGAACGAGCTCGGCGGCGCTTGGGGCGTGCTTGTGCCCGCGCTTGCCCAGAGCCTGGAGCTGGCTTCGCCGCGCGCGTAGCAGCGCACGCAGCAGAGTAGCAGCAGAAAGTGTATCTTCCTCTCTATACCTGACGCATCAATAGACAGATGTACAAGTAGCAAGCATGCCAGCAGTGCGGGCCGTGGCAAAGTCAAGTCAGAGGCCTGCAGGCTTATCGACATTTATCTACCCGGAGTCGCCGGCATACGGCGCGCCGACAATCTCTGCGGAGTCGCCGCAGCAAGCCAGCGCCCAGCCTCTATGCACAGTCAGCACTCCGAGTCGGCACGGAGCACGCCCGCGTTTCGCGGCCTCGATATCCATGCACCCATGCACCTCGCTTGTACTCCCCCAGACTGATGAGACTGATGAGCAAGCAATCTCCACCGCGCTGCACGTCCGGTCCGCGCTGCGCCAACGGCAGCTCGGCACCGCGGATACGGCGGCTCGCGGGGTATCGGCAAACCCCGACCCCGGCTTTTTGCGTCATCGGTGCTGCTGCTGCTGCTGCGCGAATCGCGCACGCTCGCCATAAAGGTGTGATCCGGCGTCTCCGAGCGCATGCATTCCTACTTAACCCATGCTGCTTGCGCCTCTCCGCCCCGCTGCACTCTCACTCGCCCGCTCGCTCCGCCCCGTCGCTGCTGTGTACGCCCGCAACATGTCTGCTCCTGCCATCCCCAAGACGCACAAGGTCGTCCAGGTGAGTTGGGAGGGACGTTGTCGTCGAGTGGCTGGGAGCCGCTGCGCTGCGGTTCGACGGCGTCGTGCCCGTGCGCGCTCGCACGACTGCGCCGCCACCCACCCCACGCACGCACGCCGCTGACGCTCCCCCCCAGTTCGAGAAGACTGGCGGCCCAGAGGTCTCGGTCCTCGCCGAGGTGCCCACCCCGACGCCCAAGCCCAACGAGGTGCTCCTCAAGGTCGAGTGGACCGGCGCCAACTTTATTGACAACTGTGGGTGTGGCCGCGGGGCGGGGACCTGAGAGCGGTACTGACGACGCCCCCGCAGACCGCCGCTCCGGCCTCTACACCGTGCCCCTGCCCTACGTCCAGGGCCAGGACATTGTCGGCACGATCGTGCAGCTGCCCACCGCGGCGGGCGACCTGCCCCTCGGGCCGCTCAAGCTCGGCCAGCGCGTGTTCACGACCGCGGGGCACAGCTTTGCCGAGTACGCCGTGGCGCCCGCGTTCCAGGTCGCGCCGCTCCCGGACAGCATCAAGCCCGAGGACGGCGTGTCGCTCGCGACGGTGACGCTGACGGCGCTCACGCTCCTGCGCGAGGCGTACCCCGTCCAGAAGGGCGACTATGTGCTCGTGCGCGCGGCCGCGGGCGGCGTCGGGCTCGTGCTCGTCCAGCTCGCCAAGGCGTTTGGCGCGCACGTCGTGGGCACCGTCTCGACGGCCGAGAAGGCACAGCAGGCGCGCGAGGCGGGCGCCGACCTCGTCCTCCTGTCCACCGCGCCGTCCGAGGAGAACGTCAAGAAGATCGTCGAGTGGGCCGAGGGCAAGGGCGTCCACGCCGTCTACGACGGTATCGGCAAGGACACCTGGGAGGAGGACTTCCTCGTCGTCCGCCCCAAGGCGACCATCGTGACGTACGGCAACGCGTCCGGCCCCGTGCCCCCCTTCTCGCCTCTCAAGCTCACCCCCAAGGTGCTCAAGGTCACCCGCCCGTCGCTGTTCCCCTTCATCGACAACCCCGAGGACTTTGCCCGCTACGCCCGCGAGGCCGTCACCCTCGCCGAGCAGGGCAAGGTCAAGTTCGCCGTCCACAAGGTCTACCCCTTCACCGAAGAGGGCGTGCGCCAGACCCAGATCGACATCAGCAGCCGCGGCACCACCGGCAAGCTCCTGATTCATGTGTCGTAGGCGGCCCATCCCATCGGGCTACGGATAGAAGTAATGATGTGTGATGCAGTATTAGCAGTTTGTTTGGGTCAGGCTGCTGGCCGCTGGCCAAGTCGGCATGTCGGTCGTTCTGGGACTGCACACTGCTCAACACCCACCACAGTTCTGCAACCTGACATTCTAACCAGTGCATCTGCTGGCATACAAAGCGAAACGCGATCATCGCTAACTCTCGCCCATGATCACGTCCGTGTCCGCAGCCGCCCCGGCCACCTCCGGCACCTCGGCCTCCTCCGTCTTCAGATCGGCGACAAACGACATGTCGGGCGCGAACGCCTCAGACTCGCCCGGCGTGCTCGGCGTGCCGCTGTGCTGCGTCGTCGGGGCGCGCCCACGACCCCGCCCGCGTCCACCGCCCCGTCCTCGTCCCCGCCCACGACCGCGTCCGCGTCCGGAGCTGGCGACTGGCGACTCGGCCGGCGCGGGCGACGACTCGGTGCTCGCGACGTTCGCGACGTTTGCAGCGCCGCGGCCACGCCCGCGTCCTCCGCCCCGCCCGCGGCCGCGTCCACGTCCGCGCCCAGGCGAAGGCTCCTCCTTGACAGCGCTCACGCGCGTCTTGGCCAGCTTTGCCGCCCCGCCAAGCTTCGGGAGCGGGGCGGAGGCCGGTGGCTTGAGCGCGTTTGGAGGAGGCAGCGGCGGGTCGTCAATCTCCAGCCCGGTGTACCGCTCGCTCGAGAATATCCTCTCCGGGTCCACAGGCACATCGTCATCCTCGCCGTAGTCTGGCAGCTGGCGCTGAGCTGCACGCGGTCTGAGCGGCTGCGAGGGGTCGAGTGGCAGCGGGCCAACGTACCACTGCGCGAGGGCGCGCACAGGCGGTTGGGTAGGCGGTATTGGGAGGCCCGAGTCGCCCTCGGGACTCTCATACGCGCGGCGCGCGACGCACACAAACCCAAAGCCGTCGGTGCGCACTTCGACGTCGATGGCCTCGGGGCCAGTTTGCAGCGACACGACGTCGCCATGCTGGGCCGTTACCTCGCCGTAGCGCGTGCGTGGGCGCCGCAGGCGAATAGTGGCGTCGGAGCCGAGAATCAGAATCGCAATGCAGGTGTCGGCGGCAACGGGAATGGTCTGGAGGCATCAGTCAAGGCCTTGCGCTACTGTGGCCCAACTCACCGGGTGCACGGACGCTGGCGTCACCGGCGGCACGGCCGAGACGAGTAGCGAGTTGAATCTGGATTACAGTCAGCTCACAAACACAAGGTGCCTCAATAAACCACTCACTCTGCTCCACGCAGCATGCGCCCTGCGCGCTCGTTGACCAGTTCCATGGCGTCAAGGCACACCTTGGCACTCTTGTCCCAGGGCGTCGACGGCCCAGAGACAAAGTGCGCAATGTAGGGCACCGGCTCGGGCCCACACAGGAGGGTGTAGAACGGCGACAGGGCCTGCTCGGCCGGGCGGCTCGAGAAGGCCGAGAGGAGGTGGCGGCGGAGCTTGACCTCGTCCTCGCCCTGGAGCTGGAGGCCCTTGAGCACGGCGTCGGCGACAACGTTTACGCCCTTGCCGTCGTGTGCCAGCGCATGTGACAGCACCGCGTCCGATCCGAAGCCTGCGTCCAGCCCGTGCGCGATCACCTGCACGTCGTCCTCGCACACATTGACCGTGCGCGTCGCTGCGAACGGAAACTGTGCGTACCCCTCGTCAGGGCGGGGACCGGTACACACCGGCCGTGATGGGGGGCGGAGGGCATCCACGGTGTAAATCTTGCGCGGGGGAACCTCGATAAAGGCGCAGGCCTCGCACACAAAGCCAAACCAGTCGCGTCGCTCGTTCGCCCGCCGGCACCGCTTGCACACCCACGCTCGCCAGAAGTCGCGCCCGGCGTCGTGTCGCCGCAGCTCGCTGAGCGTGGTGCGCGGATCAGGTGGGGTGAGGCTGAGCCCGAGAGACTCGGGGAGAATGCGCTCCTCAGAACGTGCTCTTGCGGGCTGGGTCGACGCGGGGCCGCTGACGCGCTCCCACGCGTCAGGGTTGATAAAGTAGTCGGTACAGCGTTCGTTAAGGCACAGTGGTGTCGACTCGTACATGCGGTCGGAAAACAGGCTGCAGGTGGGACACTGGAATGGCGTTGGGTCGGCCCGCTCCTCGTCATCGCCCTCGGCCGCTTCGCGTGGTATCCGCGTCTCCTTTGCACCGAGTAGTGTCGACGGTCCAGCGACTCCAGGCCCTCGTACAGGCCACGAGGCGGTCTCGCCGCTCTCCACCGATGGCGTCGGTATCCTCTCCGGATCGTTCTTTCCGCTCCACCACGGTGTCCGCTGTGTACCGGTACACCACTCGAAGCGAAACTTCCACACGACGGACGACGGTATCGACTCCGCCGGCTCGGTCCACGCGTCGACGATCCAGAACCAGCCAAGCACCACCACCGGCCGTGGCACCTTGAACACCACACTGCCGTAGTCGTGTGCCACCGCAACAGCGACCGGCGTCTTGGCGCGCTGGGCCATGAGGAGTGCTTCGACGGGCTCCGACTCCTGTGCAGGGGCAACTGGCTCACTCGCCCCATTTGCCCCGTTCACGGCGTCTGCGCCACGTACCAGCGCCTGGTTGTAATCGTCGGCGATGGTGATGGACTGGTGTGGAGTAACCGCCGGCGCGACCCCGGCATCTGGTGCACGGACACGCGGCTTGCCGCTGAAAATTCAGCACCCCTCAGCCAACTGCCACTCACATGTATGCTGCGATTGTGCCCGCCCGCCCTCCTTCACCCCAGAACGTCTTGGGCGAACTAGGCCCCTCGAGGATGACGCCGCGCGCGACGCCGCTCGGTCCAATTTCCACGCTGGCCCCGGCAGTGGGTACAGGTGCGCGGAGGTACTCTGCTGCTGCGAAGAGCTCTCGTCGGCGGTTGGCCCATACGGGGCAGAACCCGCGCATCGAGCTCAAATCTTGCCGCTCGTCGTTGGCCTCCACCGCCGCGCGATATCGTGCGTCGTCCTCGGTCACCCGGACGTCCTCTGGCCGGTTTGGGCCAGCAGACGGCCCAGGAAGACTAGGTATTCTGGGTCCCTTGGACCTGGGTTTTCTGAGACTACCGTCCAGGTTTAACAGGTTTGGGTCGACCTCATCCGTGGCCGATAAGCGGCGCTTCTTGCGCACGCGCTTGCCGCGGCCTGCATCCTCGCCGTCGCTGTCGCTCACATCCGAGGCGTCATCCACCGGCCGTCCCTTGGCCTTCTCGGCCGCGGTGAACCGTTTCTCAGCGTCACCATTGCTGCTGCTGCTGGCGCCGACATCGCCGTTGGTGCCGCCATTGACAGGCAGCGGCGGGGGCGGATCAAAGTGACACAGCGAGCCCTGGGTGCACGACACGGCGCTCTTCGCGCACCGCCCGCACGTGGGTGCCGCACGGTCGCAGTGTTGCGCCAGCTTGGTGCACTCCTGGCAGGACCGCGGGATGAAGTAGACGGCCTCGCCTTGATGTCAGCGTGGTCAGGCAGGAGGCTCACCTGTCCCTGGGGCAGTCTTCATCCAGACGCTCGCGCGGTCCACGCGCTCATCCAGCTCGACCGGAACCATGGACGGGCGCTGGAGCTCGCCGAGGACGGGGTCGATGCGTGGTGGGCCGCCGAGCGCCGCTGCGGGGTTGGGCACCACGTTGGGCGGGTAGACCGTTGCGGCCTTTTGCGGTGATGCTGGCGGTGCTGGTTCCGCTACTGGTGGAGGTGGTGCTGTTGCTGGTGCTGGTGGTTCTGGTGCTGGTACTGGTACTGGTGCTTCTGGTACTGGTGCTGCTTCTGGTGCTTGTGCTGGTGTCGTTTCCCCTGGTGGCACAATGGCAGTGTTGCTACACGCTTCAGCTCCGCCCATGGGCACCCGGGTAACCCACCTTGCAGCCTCCGCACTCGTCCCGTTGAGTGGCTCCTTGGTCGGTGACGCCGGGCGTGCGGGCAGCGGCGCCGTAGCTGGAGCAGGAGCAGCTGCAGCATCAGGTGCCGCTGCGGCGCCCTCAGACGACTCGAACAGGCGCTGGTACTCCATGCCTGCGCGGCTTCGCAGCAGCTCGTCTTGCTGCTGTAGCCACTGTTTTTTCGGTGCTGTGGGTGGTGCAGGCGGAAGGGAGGCGCTAGGGTGGGCGGGGCTGTGTGTGCTCTGTGTGTGCTGCGCTTGGTGTGTCGCTCCGAGCTGTCTTTGTGTGCTATGCAGCTGCTGTACTGCTGTCGAGTTTGCCGTGGCAGCGTGGTCGAGGCGGCGAGGTCGACGAGGGGTTGGACCAAACTACGGTTCGAGTGCCAAAGTGGGTTGCACTTGATTAAGTCGAGCGGGAGCATTTTGACCGACCGCACATGAATGGCAGGCTGGTAGCTGGGGAGTGAGGGGTAAGTGAGTGACGCGCGCGCGGTGACTGGCGACTGGCGACTGGCGCGCCCGCCACCTTGAACGCGTCATACCCGGCCTCGACCCGACCGTTCACCCACTCGCTCCCCACACCAGCACACGCCCATCATGCTGAGCACGCTCCGCGAGCTCATATTCCCGCCGGCACGCCCGAGCGACGGCTACGCGCCCGTAGCGACCGGCACCGAGGCCGACGACGACGCCGCGCTCAGCGCCAGCATCGACCAGCTGCTCGCCACCGACGACCGGCACAGCCGGACCATCTACTGGGCGTTTGCGGCGCTCGGCGCCGGCGTCCTCCTCAGCTGGAATGGTGTGTTGCACCGCGCGGCTGACACGCGCTAAACGCAGCGCTGATATGCACTTACCCGTTCCTCACGGCGTTGTTCCCCCCTGGGTCGACGCGCACCAATCTCCCGAGCTACATCGGCACAATCTACTGCTCGGCCAACCTCTTCTTCCTGGGCTTGGCGCAGCGTAACGTCGCCAGTGTGGGTAACTCGAGTGTGGATATAAACTCATGCTCGCCCAGTCGCCTCCCGAGCCCCGTCTCCGCTGGTCGCTGCTGCTCATGCTCGGAACAACCCTGCTCCTCGCCTTTCCTATTCTCCCTCTTGTGCTGCCAGCGCTTTCGGCCGCCAATTCCCCCCTCCTTTTTCCCCTCATTCTCATCATCACCCTTATCCTCTCAGTTGCCTGCTCGTACCTCCAGTCGGCGGTCTTCGCGCTCTCGGCCCTCTGGGGCTCAGGTGAGATCTTCGCCGTCATGTCGGGCCAAGGCGCGATCGCGGTGATCGTATCCGCTGCGCAGTTTGTGCTAGCCGTCGCGAGCAGCGGCGGAGACGCCGAGGACTCTCACTCGACCCTTGCTGCTGTCGGGCTCTGGGGGCTCGGCGCGCTCGGCACAGTAGGATGCCTGTACGCACTGCGTCTGCTCGTTGTCCATCCTGCGTATGCGGCGGTGCTCGCCCCGCTCGCCCACCGGCGCCAGGAGGGAACTGCGAGCGGCGCCAAAGGAAAGCAGGTCATGTGGCGCGTCTTCCGCAAGAACACGCGGATCGAGTTTGCAGTCGCGTTTGTGTTCATCGTGACACTGGTGAGTTGAATAGGCGACTTCCTTCCGAACGTCAACTCACACCACAGGCAATCTTCCCGCCCATCACCACGACGATTCTGTCCGCCTCAGACTCTGCCAGGGCCCTCTCGCCGTCCGTGTTCATCTCACTCCACTTCCTCGTCTTCAATTGTGGGTCAAGGAGTGAATGTGGCTGACAGCAAGTGGCCGACTACGCCGGACGAACGTGGGTTCCTGCTCTGCCCTTTGCGAACAACCTCTCGACGCCGACTATCGTGGGGCTGTCCGTCTCCCGCGTCGTGTTCTTCCCTCTCTTCCTGCTGTGCAATACACCAGGCCGTGCCGCTGCGCACAAGTCGGTGTTCCCAGACAGCGTATACTTTATCATCCTCTTCGCTTTCGGCCTCACCAATGGGTAGGTTGTTATTGGTGACTCGCTGCTAACCGCCAGCGCAATCTCCACGATCTGCATGATCACGGCGTCGTCACCGCAGCTCAATCCGGCCATCACTGACGATGAGAAGGACCTCGCGGGCACGCTCGCTGGCTTCTCCCTCGTCTCTGGTCTCTTCATCGGTAGCCTGTGCTCGTTTGGCGTCAACTACATTATCAACGGCAACCCCTTTGGGGGATAGAACATTTGTACTACTAGGACACTCTGCACACCAATACCAATGCAATGCCATGATTAATCCTACAGTGAATATGTACACCGAGCCCAACGCCTACTCCATCGTCGCGTCCTCCTCGTCGTCGACACCGCCTTCCCGTCCGGGTCCCCACTCGGCCTCGTGGACATACTCCTCCTCGTTGTCGTACGCCTCCTCGTCGTACTCTGCCGTGTCGTCGATGATGTTTTGCGCTGCGCTGTCAGTTGTTTGCCTCGCGACCTTTTTAACAAATAACTGACCAATCTCGGTGTGCACCGTCGACGAGAGGTACGGCCAGAGCTCCTCTGGCGGCTCGGCAAGCAGCGTGGGCGCGATGACGTCCTCGACAATGTGGTTGATCGTCTGGTCGTACGGCTGCTGGAGGCGGGTCTCGGACTCCTCGATGATCTAGGCGTCAGCTCTGCCCCAACCGCCGTGCCGCGCACCAAGTACAGCCCGACCTGGGACTGGGGGGCGAGGTTGCACGCCTGCAGCAGCTCGGCCTTTGTGAAGCCGTAGTCCTGAAGCTGGTCGGCGAGCGTCGCGACGCCGTGCGCGGTCTGGCGCGACGTCACGTTGTAGTCGGCGCACAGGTACTTGATGACCTCGTCCTGGACCCACACGAGCTCGGGCGCGACGCCGCGGCGCGCCGCGTCGTCCTCGGCCGCCAGCTCGTCGCCTTCTGCGTGCGGAACGGCGGGCAGCTCGACAGCGTCGCCGTACTTGTTCTTCGCGCCGGGGAACTGCGCGTGCGCGCGGAGTACCTGCCGCCCCGCGTGGTCCGCCACCGCCTTTTGCAGGTAGTCGTTGTCTTCCTTGAGGTGGAGGAAGTGCTGCAGCACCTCGTAGTTGGACAGGTGCTGCGGCGGGTTGTTGGAGATCTGCGCGTGGGTCAGCTTTGTGCAGGGTGAGAACACCCACCTTCATGGTCGTGCTGCGTGCTCCTCGCCGGCGGGATGGAAGGGAGCGAAGAGGTGGTTGTTGTTGCTGCTGCTGCAGCCTGCGGTCATCGACGCTGTCGCCGAAATCGTTCATCTCGATCTGCCATTGCCGCCTGCGCGCCGGGGGCGTGCGCACACGTGGTTTGTGTTATATGCTCCCCTCATTTACGATTGAGTATGGCATTGTCGTGATGGCTCTTTTTGCTGGCCACAATGAGGACACTGGCTGCTCTCAGTCCTGGTCTGCCTGGTTGGCTCTCGACTCGACTGCCGCCAGCATGCAGCACCTGCTACCTCGTCATGAATGCGACCCGCCGCCGCGCCTTGTTGTTGTTGTCATTGTCATTGCTGCTCGCGACCACTCTCCGCCCCATCACACTCTTCTCCTTGTTGCATTCTCACGTTTAAAGCACATAGTGCCTACCACTCACCGGACGAATAATCCCATTACCCCGAATTAATCCCAGGTGCACGAGTTTGATTCTGACACCTCTCTCTTTCCGTCTACCCACGCGCGCCGCCGCCGCCGTTTGCTACTAATCGTTGCCGACCGACACCGCGACCCGGTGGAGGACGTCCGGCGACAACAGCACACAGCATGGCTGCCGAGACTGCCGCATCTACCCCCACGCAAGCGTACCAATCTCCCGCACCATCAAAACCCGCGACGGGCCCATCGACGCCCGCCCGCCGCCGCACCTCCACCCCCCTCCCAAACACGCCAGCGCCCCATGGCAGCCCCACCCCGACCCCGGCGCCCACGACCAACCCCGCGACCCCGGCAGCGCAGATAGCCTCACCGCCGTCGACGCCGGGCTCGGCACAGCAGTCCGCACCGCCGGCCAGACCACCGCGCGATGAACCGGGCCCGAGCGTCCCTGCGAAGCGGAAACGCGCACTCGCCGCCCTCGAGTACACCGAGGACGAGATCGCCGAAGTCGAGCAGCGCAGCGAAGCGTGAGTGAACCGGGAATGGCAAGGGGCTGGGTCCTGGGTTCTAGGTACTAACTGTGCTTCCTCTGATGTTGCCTTCCCTCGCCGACTGTGATTATCCCTTCTCACCAATCTTCCCTTGGCCGCATCACACAACAACAGTCTCGGTTTGGCGCTAGCCCTGGACCAGCACGAGACACTATTCCCCCCCGCGCCCACTCGCTTCACGAGCTACGGCGATGCCATTGACAGGCTGCTGCCGTACCATATCTGGCAGATCCACGACGAGGAGCTCGCCACGCCGCCGGCAGAGGAGGAAGGTGATTGTTGTTATTGCTATCCAACTCCCATCTCGCTGACATGGCGCAGTCCTGAAGGAGTCAGGAGAGCTCGTGTACCGTCTCCTCAACATTCGTGACCGCTTTGCCAAGGCCCGACGGTTGGAGGGAAATGTGGGTGGCAGTTTGGCCTTGCTTGCTAACCCATCAGCACATGGCCGACTTGCCGTCCATGATCAGCTTCCTCCAATCGTCTACGGCTCAGGTCCGTGAAGAGTTGCAGGTCGTGCAAGCAAATCTCAAGGTCGAGAAGAGCAAGTGGGACGCTATCGAAGCCGAGCGGCGCAAGGCCGAGGAGGCCGTCCGTGCCAAGGAGCGCGAGAAACTCCGGCTCGAGGAGGAGGCCCGCAAGAAGATTGAGGAGGCCAAGCGCAAGGAGGAGGAGGCGAAAAGGCGAGCCGAGGAGGCCAAGCGGCGGGAAGAGGAAGCGCGGCGCCGAGAGGAGGAGGCCCGCAAGCAGGCCGAGGCTGCCCGCCTTGCGGCACTGGCTGCGCCTCCTCCACCGGTCGTGCCGACGCCACAGCCAGTGCCCGTTGCAACGTCTGTTGCAGCGCCTGGGCCATCAATTGCGGCACCCCCGGCGATGGCACCAGTAGCGGCGCCAGCAGGTGCACCACCAACACCAAGCGCTCCGCCTGTTGTTGCAGCTGCACCACCAGCTGCACCACCCGCTGCCCCCATTGCCACCCCGGCAGCACCAGTTGTCGCCCCAGCAGTACCAACTGCCGCCCCAGGTGCGCCGCCCGCCGTTGCAGTGGCCACACCCACCGCCCCAGTGGCCACGGCTACCGCACCAGTTGTCGCTCGCCCTCCTGCTCCCGCTACACCCGCGACGGCCGCTGCACTGCCCGCGGCAGCAAGGCCTATGGCTCCGTCCACACCAGCAACACCCACCGCGCCTGTGCGTGGCCGACCACGAGGCCGTCCCCGCGGACGTGGACGTGGTGGCGTACCACAGCCGGCTGTGAGCCATGTCACACCCGGGCAGCCGTCAGCAGCGACCCCGACAACGCCTGCTGCCGCCGGCGGTGCCCAAGCGCGGCCACCGACCACGGGCACACCCGCCAAGCAGGCCCAGCAACCCATTATCATCACCGTTTCAATGTACGTGGACAGCGCCCATGACCTCACTAACGCCCGCAGGAACCTCATCCCGCAATTTGTGCAAAGCCGGATCATTGTCCTTCCTGCCGACCCAGCCGGGCCGAAAGCACCAGCCACTGTTATCCGCACGACCGAAGACAAGAAGCACGTGACACTGTCGATGTGAGTTTGAACAGAGTTTTGCGTTTTGCGTCCGGTGATTGACGCGTCGCAGTGATCTAGGGGCTTGTACGCAGCAGCAGCTTCAAGCTCTGGCTCGGCTGCTTAACGTTCAGGCGAAGCCAGCGGCAGGGGCTGCGCCGAATGGGACACCGTCCGCAGCTGCGACAGGCGCCACAGCTCCGACTGCCAGTGCAAACGGCGCGGGCAGCAGCAGCAGCAGCGGGGCATCAAACGCGACTGGCTCCGCGGCCACTGCGCCATCGGCGCCGCCAGCGCCAGCGCCAGGTTCTGGCAGTGTGCCTGTCGCAGCTGCACCCCCACCCCCCGGCGCCGCAGGCACCGCAGGCGCAGCGCCTAGCCAACCCAAGGCGTAGAGGCTATTCCATCATGCATTGTGTGGCTAATAGAGTTTTTTTGTTGCGGTGGATCTCGCCCTCGCGTCGTGGCACGGCAACAGCCGCTATTTTACGACGTCGGTGTTCGGTTCGTCTCGTCGTCGCCGCAGTATAGTGCCGCGGGTGCAAACGCAAAACGCAGCAGACTTGGCGATCATTTTGCAATGCCGTCGACAGCCATATGTTCCATTAATTCAGGCGTGGGCATGGACGCGATGCCGTGGGCGCCAGGGAAGGGGAGCGCGCGCGCTCGCGCGCCCGAGCGAGTTCGGCGGGTGGCCGCCGGCGCCGACCGGGAGCGGGCAGCAGGCTCGATGACGGGCCCAGGGTGCAGGGCAACGGCGATAACAGCGAGTCTCTTGTCTTTGTCGCAGGGAGATCTGGCAGAGGCAACAACTAAGCTCCCCCCTGGTCTTGGCCGTGGGTTTGCTTCTGAAGCCAGGCGCCGCCATCCTCCTCGGAAGCGGACGTGATTTGGCGAGCTGGCCTTTGACATTGATAGGGCTGGCTGGCTGGGCTGGGACCTGACTGAGCTTCGGCGGCGTGGGGACCGACCTGGCTGAGCTGACCTGGCTGAGCGTCAGCGCGTCCGTCAGGCGTCACCTTTTTTCCCTTCCTTTTTTTTTTCTTTGCCTCTTTCTTTCTTGCGTGTCTTCACGCTATCCGGCTGCGGTGCCACCGGAACGCGTCCCTGACAGACGATGGAGCAGAACGCAGAACACTGGGTTGATCATCACCACCCGCCTGGACGCCACTGCACGTCGTTTAGTCCCGTTGTCCTGGGTTCCCTTTTGCCGCCGTCCCTTTCCTTTTGGCCACTGCTACAGCTTTACAGCTGCGTGCCTGGGTGGGAATCGGCCTGAGCTGCTGCCGCCGCAGCTGCCGCCGCCGCTGCCGCCGTGCCCTACTGGCGGGGGTCTTGCCGTCCTTCCCTTTGGCCGCCAGTGGCCTAGTGCTTGTAGGCTTGTGTAGCCACCCACCCAACCCGCCAGCCAGGCTCCGAGCGGCGGCTGCCAGCACCACGACACACCAAGGCACCGCGCACACCCACACCGCAGACACACACACACACACTGCTGGCACGTCGCTCAAACGTTTTCCTCATAGACCGACGACACCCTTACTGCTCCTCTCCTCCTCTTCCAGCTCGACATCAACAACAACGTCTTGCACACCCTTCGTCTTCTTCTTCTTCTTCCCCTTATTCCCTTCGACTTGTTCACTTTCGTCTTGACGTCTTCGTCTTCACCCACCCTACCCCCTTTTCCCCGCCGTCCGTGCTTGCACCCACCGCGTCACCACCACCACTTGCTACCTCATCCCTTGGCCCCACTGCCGCAGTGCACCTAGCCACCATTTCGTCCCCGTCGCGCTCAACCCCCATGTCCAAGCCGTTCGTCCCTACCCCGAGCCTCAGCCGGTCCGGCTCACCACCCCTCAACCGCACCGCGTCCAGCTCGAGCATGTACGGCAACACCAACGCCGCCGAGCGCGGCCGCGGCGACGAGGACAAGGAGGCCTTCCTTGCCAACCTCGGCGGCGCCAGAGGGCCCTCGCCCCAGTACGAGGCCAAGGTCGCCGAGACGACGGCGCCATCAGGCAAGGAGCAGATTCTGCCCATTCTCAACTACTGTGCCGCGTCGATCATGATGACGGTGGTCAACAAGGTATGTGTCGGGTGCCGTTCTCAAGGCGTCCCTCGGGCGGGCGGGCGGACGGGCAAGCAGGCTTGCGACACTAGCTCGTTCACTCGTACGCATCCGCGCACATCCAGTCGTGATGCCTGCTGCAAGTCGCACCCAACGCAGTCCAGAACCCGCTACGTGGCGTAGATCGCTTCACACACACACACCCTCAGCCACCCATTCAGTTGCACACCGGATGCTGACGCCGCCAACAGTATGTCGTGTCGGGCGCCAACTTCGACATGACCTTCCTGCTGCTCGCTATCCAGTCGACCGTCTGTGTCCTGGCCGTAGTCATTGTCAAGCGCATGGGTCTGATTACTTGTGAGTGAGAATGTCGGGGTTTGGTCTCCCCGCAGCCCCGGCCATTGTCCGCGCCGCCTCGCTGACCTGACGCTCCAGTCCGCGACTTTGATGTCAAGGACGCAAAGGCATGGTGGCCCATTTCGGCCCTCCTCGTTGCCGTCATCTACACCGGCTCCAAGTCGTTGGTGAGTTGTGACGTCTATGAGAATCATCCACGTGGACCCAGCTGACATGACAACAGCAATTCCTCTCCATTCCCGTGTACACGCAAGTATCTCTTGCGACGCCCCTTGTGCCTTTGCTGACCTCTGGCGCAGTATTTTCAAGAACCTGACCATTATCCTTATCGCTTATGGCGAGGTCTTCATGTTCAGCGGTGTCGTGACCGGCCTCACCCTTTGCTCGTTCAGCTTGATGGTCGGCTCGTCGGTCATTGCCTACCTCACCGACGACGGCAGTGACGCGGCCAAGGGCAGCATCGGTGGCTTCAACGTCGGCTACCTTTGGATGTTCGCCAACTGCCTGTTCTCGGCCGCCTACGTCCTGTTCATGCGCAAGCGCATCAAGGTCACCGGCTTCAAGGACTGGGACTCGATGTTCTACAACAACCTGCTGTCCATCCCCTTCCTTGTCATCTCGTCGCTCCTCTTTGAAAACTGGGGTGTTGAGAGCCTGTCGAAGAACTTCCCCGCCGACAACCGCGCCGTCCTCGTCTCGGCCATTGTCTTCTCGGGTGCCGCTGCCGTCTTCATCTCGTACAGCACTGCTTGGTGTGTTCGTATCTGTGGCTCGACCACCTACTCGATGGTTGGTGCCCTCAACAAGCTCCCTGTCGCCGCATCAGGTATGATCTTCTTCGGCAACGCCGTCACCGCCGGCTCGGTCTCGGCCATTCTTGTTGGTGGTGTTGCCGGCATTGTCTACGCTGTCGCCAAGACCAACCAGGCCAGGATCGACGCGGCGAACAAGGCTCGCCAGGCCGCCATCAAGGCGTGAGCGCGCGGAGTTTGACCACTGTAACTATAGTGGTTTAGAGTGTGTGTCTGCTCGGCGTGAGGGTGGCACACAGAGACATGTGCGGCATGGAGCGATATCTCACGCTCGACCAACCTGGTAATCGCTGTACGTAGCTGCAATAGACTTTCCTTGCTTCGGACTTTATGCACGTATGTGTATGCGGTGGGGAGGGAGGCATGGGTTGGGGGTTGGTGCAGATAGTGTTTGTGTGATTGCAGCCAGCACTAACCATCCCGTCGGCTGGTTAGACTGTACGAGATAGTCCAAGTGGAGGCCAAACCGGGAAGTCGGGAAGGTTAATGCTTTATTAGACTGTGTGTCGAGGATTGTGGCAGGTCTTCCGTTTTGTGCGGATCACCTAAGTGCTAACTCCCAAGACTAAATACCTTCAGCAAAGCCTAGCAAAGCCGCTCAAGCTGCAGTTCGAGGCGGCGCCTGACTGCACGCCGCTCAAAATCAAGCACCAAACGCTCCGATGCATAGACTACAAGATTAGACTAGGCCGAAGCGCCTGGGCACCTGTCATCCCAGTGGAAAAAGTCGAGGGACAGAACCCGTCAACATTTTACGAGGCGGGGGCACCGGCGCCACGGCCAACACCGCCGAAGCGGGGGCGGTAGTCGCCACCGGCACCCTCCTTGTCGCCGGCGTCGTCGCGGCGGCGGTAGCCACCCTCGCGGTCGCCGCGGGGGGCGCGGTAGCCACCCTCGCGGCCGGCGCCGTAGCCGGCGGGGCGGCCGGCGGGGCGGGCGGGCTTGGTGTGGGTCACGGGGACAATCTCAGCGGGGAGGTGGAGGTACTCGCGGAGGTAGGCGAGGCCCTCGTCGGTGAGGGTGTAGTAGTACCACTGCCACGAGAACTGGGTCTTGACGTAGCCCTTGGAGGTGAGCGACTGCATCGCCTTGATGACCTCGAGGTTGGGGACGGTGGTGAGGTCGGGGTGCGAGGGGCGGTTGAACTCCTTGGGGGCGACGAGGACGCCCTCCTTGAAGAGCTGCTCGTAAATCTGGCGGGGGGTGTCAGCATGCCTGCATGGTCACGCATCGCGGGGGGTGACGGCGTCGAGGACGAGGTCGCGCGCGCGAACGCGAAGAGGCCGTCGTTTCCTCTCGGCAATCACCCGCCCCAGCACACTCACGAGGCGGCGGTTCTGCTTGCTGATGAGCATCGTGACTGGTCCGAGGGGGGTGGTCCGGTTTTGATAGAGAGAACTGGTCGAGGTGTGTGCTTGAAGTGCCGATGACTTGGGCGGGGGATGGAGAGGACGAGAGGATGCGGCGAGGATGCGTTGAACGCAGCGTGCGAGCAGCCAGCGCTGCTGCTGCTGCCACTGGCTGGCTCGCAGTGTCGCTGGCTGCCAAAACTCTGGTCGAGCTTTTCGACGCTGAAAAGGTGTGCACGTGGCGTTCGCCGCGTAATTCCGGGTGTGTGGCAAAAACAATATTATGTAATAAGCCACGTGCGCCATGTGAGTGGCGAATGTCAGCTGTGAATGCTCCCGTCCACCAACCTCAGTCACCATCACCGCCGAAGTCCTGCTCCACTCCGTGCCTACTGTTGTACGACGACCTGCCCTCGGCGTACGACTCGCAGTTACCATTCGGGGATTTGCTCGCACCGTGCACACTGATGCCGCGAGCGGGCGTGAACAAGCTTGACTCTGGATCTTTGCGCTGCACGCACTGTTTCAGGCGCGCTGCAGCCCAGCTACAAGTGGCAGCCATGACGCTTGCTCGTCGCCGTGGTCGTTGCGATGCGTGCGTGGGAGCGACAGCGGCCATGCTCCAACGACTACGAGATGGCTGGTGCACGGGCATCTGTAGTGACGAGACTGAGAGCCCGTGAACGTGCGCCAGTGTGCACTTGGGTCTAAAAATCACTCTCTGTCGTCGAGAATAGCGGCGGGCTCGTGATGCACCTACCTTGCTGCGTGCACGAGCACACGGCCGCAAACATTGCTTTTTCGCTGCACGTACGCACTATCATCAACGCGAGACGCGTTCAAGGGCGGCGTGAGTGCGGTACGCCCTGCGCCACAGGGTCCAGGAAGGGGGAGGGCGCAGTGTTTGGCCACTCTAGCGCCCGACGCCCCGACGCCGCCCCTTGTGTTACCCTACCGACAATCTCATCTTTGCATGACATCCGACGCGTCGAGGGCGGTGATGCGGCTGGTGGTGGTGGTGGCAACAGCGGCTGCAGCGGTCGCGCACATGGTGGTAATGAGGCACTGCAGCACCCACATACTTGCCCCAGCACCCTGACTTAGACGCACGCACGCACTGCTCCTACCCCCGGCCGCTGCGATAGTTTAGCTCTGGAGCTGGCACGGATGAAAACCGCCGAGGGATTACAGCAGCACGACTCCCGCGTCTCGTGTTGCCGAAGCTTGTTTCATGATGCTGCGGTACGCTGCGCGCTGCTGCTCCAAGGGTCCCGACGGCAAGGGACTCGCCGTTTTACCTCTTGGGGTCGTCACGGCCATGCTGCTGCTGCTGCTGCTGCTGCGTTGCGACGAGCGCACAAAGCACAAGACGAGAGAGAGAGCGTGCCGGTTCGCTTGCTCTCGACTTGTGCGTGAGCCGCAGACCAGGCATCGGCGGCCTCGGCCTGGCCTCTGTCTCTCCTCCCTTGCCTCCTTCCTGCAAATCAGCAGCCACACTATGGGTATCCGTTGCCGCTGAGGTTGCAGGTTGGCGAGATCCACCACCCGTTTCATCGTCATTCCTCTCCACTTGGCTGCTGCTGTCTACTCACTCTTGTACATCAACTGTCTACTACAACGCGGCTTGACTGTCGACGTTCACGCCCGCGCTCACGTTCCCCTTCCCCTCCCACCACCCCCCTACCCCCTTCTCGTACATCGCCGGTCGAGCTTGTACCATCACCATCTTATCGCCTCGGATGGCGTTCAACGGACGCGCCAAGGAAGGCGCAAACGAGCGCACAGTATCGTACAACTCGTTCGTGTCAAAGGACAAGGGCTCGCCCCCGACCACATGGCACGTGTCGGACAACGAAGACAATGTGCTGTCCGCCAGCGGACGCGCCGCGCTCTCGCCCACGCTCGCCGAGTTCCCAGGCTCATTAAGGTCGCGTCTGGCCGAGGGAAGCTCCAACCGCGGCCTTGGCCTCGGACACGCCGGCCCTAGCAACACGGGATACACCGATCGCGACTCGTACACCGCGTCTGCGGGCTCCAGCGCCCCAGACGGGTGGCGGAGAGGACGGCAGGACGAAGACGGCGCCGACGACGCGAGTATCTACACGCCGGCGATGCCCCCGCCGACCGCCGTCCGAAGTAACGCTGGTGCATCAAACACCCACCCGCGTGCCGTGCCTGCCGAGCGTGAGTCGTCGTCCACCACCTCGTCCTCGACGCTGCCCGTCGCGCAGATGTTCTCCACTGGCCCGTTCATGACGCCCCGCGGCAGCACCGGCGCTTCGTCGACCGGCGCAACGGGCTACGACAGCGATAACAACACGGGCTACATGTCACCGGCGCGCATCGTGTCTCCGCAGCCTTCGGCGCCGAGCTCGACCCAAAAGCTTCCCAAGTTTGATTCGCGCGGCTATCCCATCAAGGACGGCAGCAGCCCCCGCGACCTGCGCTTGTCAAACCGCTTTTCCGGCTCGCCATCGCCATTGCATCGGCGGCCCGGCAGTGCCGGGTCGACAAGCTCGAACCGTTCGTCGATGGAAGGAAACTTCGTGGCAGCAAGGTCGCGTCGGTCGTCGGTCGGCGACGCGTATGGCGGCCTGGCAGTCCCGGAGACCATGGCCGACGGCAAGCACGCGTCGATGCAGTCGTTCAACTCGTTCTACCCACCCTCGCTGGCCGAGTACATGGCCGGCACAGAAGGCAAGGGACACGACAGCGACGGCCCGCGCGTCGCAAACTCGATCTACACCGCCAGCACCCACTCGGTCGTGTCGTTGCCCGAGACCGACGGAAGTGGCATGCACTTTGCCAAGGAAGACGAATTGAAACGAGGCGTCGGCGACTTTAGCATCAACAGGAAGGGACGGCGGGAGTTTGTCAGCATGGTGGGTTGAGCTGATCGTCGACTGTTCTAATGTTTCAGCTCGTCGACCCAACAGAATGGGCCGGTATCGGTCCCGAGGACGACGACGACTTGCACAATCCAAATGTCAAGGAAAAGAACATGTCTGTGTGGCGCTCCTTATTTACACGGCGTGGCGCTACCAACCTCGGATGCGTGCTCATCCTGACCATCATCCTTGTCCTACTGTTCATGGTCTACCCGATCGTCACAGCCTACCGCGGGATGCCAAAGTACTCCAACATGGGCGGGTTTAACCTTGGCGGTATCAACGCGTCGGGCCAACTCCCCGACCTGCACATGTACTCGCTCATTGACCGCGACACACCGCCCGAGGTGTACCGCAAGGTCTCGTGGGAGACTGGCGAGGAGTGGGAGCTTGTTTTCTCTGACGAGTTCAACCAACCCAACCGAACGTTCTACGACGGAGACGACCCCTACTGGCAGGCCGAGGACCTCCACTACTGGGCGACCAACAACCTCGAGTGGTACGACCCCAGGAACGTCATCACGCGTGACGGCCACCTCGTTCTCACCCTCGACAACCACACCTCGCACAACATGAACTACACTGGTGGCCTCGTCAGCTCGTGGAACCGCTTTTGCTTCACGGGCGGGTACATTGAGTCGAATGTTTCCCTCCCTGGAAAGAATAACATCTACGGCCTGTGGCCTGCCATCTGGACCCTCGGCAACCTCGGGAGAGCAGGATACGGCGGCACGCTTGACGGAATGTGGCCGTACTCGTACGACTCGTGCGACGTTGGCACGGCCCCCAACCAGACGATCAACGGCCAGCCGGCGTGGCGTGAGGGTGAAGGCGACTGGGCATACGGCAATGCTCTGTCATACCTCCCTGGTCAGCGACTTAGCCGTTGCACGTGTCCTGGTGACCCAAACCACCCCGGTCCGCTCCACCCCGATGGCACATTTGTTGGACGCTCTGCTCCGGAAATCGACGTCTTCGAGGCCTTCGTCGATGAAAAGTACGACAGGGATGGCCGTGTTTCTCTGTCGGCACAGTGGGCGCCCTTCAACCCGCAGTACATCTGGAAAAACACATCGGACGAATTCTTCCACATCTATGACAATGACACAGTCAGGCTCAACGACTACCGTGGTAGTGCGTTCCAGATGGCGACGTCGGCGACGGGGCGCACCAACCAGAACTGCTACACGGGCGAGACGGGCTGCTTCTCCATCTACGGGTTCGAGTACCTGCCGGACCGGGACAACGGGTACATTACCTGGATCAGCGACAACAAGAAGGCATGGACCATCCGCTCGGGCGCCATGGGACCGAATGCGCGCGCGCAGGTCGGCCAGCGCATCATTCCCGAGGAACCAATGTACATCATCATCAACCTCGGTCTCTCGCACAACTTTGGTGAGGTCGACGTTGAGGGCCTCGCGCCGCTGTTCCCCTTCGAGATGCACGTCGACTACATCCGCGTGTACCAAAACCCCAACGCCATCAACATTGGCTGCGATCCGCCCGGCTACCCGACGCAGGAGTACATCAAGCAATTGGGACCAGCGTACTACATCGCCAACATTGTAAGTGGCGGCGCCACGACCGAAGCACAGGCACAAACTGACATTCCACAGAGTACTTTCGATCAGGCATTGGCTGCCAACCCAAACATTTCTCTGCCGCGGAACAAGCTCGTCCAAGGCTGCTAGATCATACACGTCCTCTGGACTAGGACATTCTTCACCTCCTCAGGCTAGGACTTTTCGCTTTCCCCTTGAGCTGCCTGGCGCTCTTTGCGCTCTCTCTCTCACCCTAGACATTTGTACACTCTACGACCCTGCCAAACATGGTGGCAGATTGCATTAGCTCCAATTATGCATTGATGAATCACGCTTCTTGCGGCGGGCGGCGTGGGGCCCTATGGTTGTGGAAATGCTGGTATACAGGTGACGTCTACTCTACTCGGGGAACTCGCGGTCGGCGACGGTACGGAGCACGTCGAGGAGCCGGGTCAGGGTGGCGGTCGAGTTCAGGTTGCTCTGGAGGTCGCTCTCGAGCACCTTGCGCACTTCGAGGTAGCGATTCTGCGGCGTGCTGAAAGACACGCGGCGCTTGTGGCCGCCCACGTCGACGTCCATCGAGTCGTCGACGGGCGCGTCGTTGGCCGGGAATAGGATCCGCCGCTCACACAGCTGCGTGAGGGAGAGCATGGCGGCGGCCTCCATGGCCTGCAGGCCGTCGGCGCCGTCTTGCTCGGGCGCCTTCTTGACCAGGGACGCGATCTCGCGGTACAGGTCGTTGAGGACGCCGACGGGGTCGCTCACTGGCGAAAGCGCGTGCTCGTCCTGGGCATGTCAGCGAAGCTACGAGCTGGCCGAAGCCAAGCCCACTTACATCATAGGGGAGGAGGAACAGGACGTTGGGCTCTCTGTCGCCGCCGAGGCTCTCCCACGCATGGGTGAAGCGCACAAGCGTGACAAGAATGGTCCGCGTGACACGCAGAAGGGAGTCCATGCGCGACGCAACGATCGGCCACGCCTTGTGGTCGACAAGGTTGGCATCCGTCTGCTCCGCAATGGCCGTGCGCTCCTTCTCCAGAGCGACTTGCTCCTCCTCGTTGGAAGCCACAAGGCAGCTGCTGAACTGGTGGGGGTGGGACATGGCGTGCCGGGCGCCCTGGAGGAAGGTGGCAGCGGATGGCGAAAACTCGGCAAGCAGGCTGTAAGGACCGGGCTTGACGGCACTCGCGAGGCCGTAGAAGACGTCGGCGACGAGCTCCATCTCTTCGAGCGCTGGTGCCGACAACGGCTGCTCCGCTCCAGTGTACTGCAGAGCGTGAAGAAGCTGCGGCAGCACCACTCGGACAAATGGAACAGCGTCGGAGCGGGCAAACGATGCGGCGTCGGGAAGGCTTGACAGCAAGGCGGTGACGACCTGCAAAAGCTCACACCAGGCGCGATGGAAGCTGCCGTTGGCGTTGGCCACATCAATGCGTCCTGCCTCTGCGGCGACGGCGACGATGTTGTCAGAGTACGCTGGCAATACACCCGACACTGCAAGCTTCTCAGCTGTCGGGCCGTTGCTGGCGATCGCGAGGTGAAGTAACAAGATGGTGTGGAAGTGTGGGGGGAGCGTGTCGTTGACAGGCCTTGTGCGAACAATGACATCCAAGCTTCGCGGGATGAGATTGACCTGCATGAGCTTGTCAAGCCACACGGGCGTCGAGGTTGAGACACGGCTCATCTCACAGAGGAGTGCAACGATGAGGCTGAGATCTTGCTCGGCGTCAAGGTTGTTGCTCTGCAGCAGGATGGTGTCGAGAACGACATTGGCGGCGTCTAAAGCGAAGGTGGCTCCAGAGTCGAACAGCACCTCGCGCACCTCATCAGCGGCGCTCCCTGCCTGTGCCTGAGAGAGGAGCAGCAGGACCCGGAGAACGGGACGGTGGATAGCGGGCAGCTCGGGATGACGGAGTGAGACGATGGGAGGGAACAAGGTGCTCTCCACGATCCTGCGAACCGAGTTGGCGAGGTCTTTCACGACAGCGGGCTCGGCGATTTCCGTCTCGGGGTCCAAGGCAATGTCGAGAAGAGTGGCAAGGATGCTGAGGCGCTCGGTTTGGATGGCGAGCATGATGTCACCACCTCGGTCTTCGTCGGCGAGAACCGATGCAATGGCACTCGCGGCCTTGAGGGCTGCTCGTGAAACAAGACCGTCGCCGTCCGTGACGGTAGAGGCTATATCCAGGAGCAGTCGCCACGACTTTGTGTAGTAGACATCGGCGTCCAGTTGAGACCAGTTGAGGTTGAGAATCGCGATTGATCGGTTAACGCTGATCTGCCTGTCCGAGTCGTTGAAGATGACTGGAACACCGTCGTAGAGGTACTGAAGGCCGTATGGCCGCTCCTCAGGGAGGTTGACAGTGCGAAGTGGCGGAAGATTGACGCCGTTCGCCTTGATGTTGGCCGCTTCTCTGGCATGCAACGTGGGATCGCAGCTTGTGTGGATGGTCGTGAGGGCGGTGTCCTCCAGGGCTCCGGTGTTGCGGAGAAGAGACACGACAAGAGTCTGGGCCTTTGTTTCGGTCTCGTCGTCACTAGCCAGCGCGAGGGCCAACTCGGCCGCAAGCAGGGCGGTGGCGTTGGCCTTGGCCTGAACAGCGTACGAGTACTTTTGGACTTCTGCCGCAATGTTGTCCGAGAAGCTTGACGGCAAGGCAACAAACTTGATGGCAATGTCGTGGACGGCCTGCCAGAACGAGAACTCGGAGCGAAGAGCAGACACGGCGTTGGTGGCACTGGCTGACTCGAGGATGGCTTGGACGCATCCAAGCACGGTGGCGAGGGCATGCGGGGCCTCCGCAAACTGAACCTTCCAGTCGAGGACTTCATCGACTGCATGCTTGAGCAGTCCATTGATCTTGCCGTCCTTTTGCGGCGGGATCAAGATGGCGGCGCATCCTGGCTGCGTGGCGATGATGGTGCCCATAAGTGCCCACGCATCAGGCTTGACGTTGTCATTGCCGGTGTTGAGAGCAACTGTGGCAATCTTGTTGAGCGTGTCGGGGTTGCGAAGCATGCCAGCGAGGGAGGGGCGCTGAGCGCCACTGTTGCTAGTGATCAGGTACACCCGAAGGAGCCTGAGAAGCAGTACAAGGCCGGTAGACTGCAGGCTGGGTTGGAAGATGAGACTGAACAGATGGTCCACCAGCTGGATCTTGTTGCCATCGGCCGTGACGACAGTTGAGGCAAAAAGGCTGTACGGGAGGGCAGTGACTGCAACATTGAGGGTGGGAGCAAGGCGCAGCAGGGTCGACAGCAGAGACGCCGAGTGGTCAAATGCACCGTAGACGATCTCTGCGTCGGCCCATCGGCGGGCCTGGACGAATCGCGTAGCCAGTGCGGACGACTGTGTGAACACGTCGACGATGGGGCGGTACGACAGCGGAGAAGTGTTGTTAACGAATACGTCGAAGAGGTATGCAGCTGCTGGGGCAGGCGACTTGCCATCGGCACCGAGCGAGTGTTTGAGGACAATGTCGAAGATTTGGATCAACAAAGAGGCGATCTCGTATCGCTTTGACACGTCCTGGTAGCGCCAACCTGAGAACTGCGACCACACTTCGGTTACGACAAGCTTGACAGCGGATCGCACCACCTGGGCGTCACCAGCATTGGCAGACGCCAGGGAACGAACCAGGCGGAGGAGAGCAGCGGTCAGGCCGTGCTTGCCTCTCAGGCCGTCACTCTGGATCAGCGAAGCGACGGAGCCTTGGCGGCGCGAGTGAGAGTCGAAGAAGCCTGAAGCACGGAAGGCCTGCCAGATCGCCTCGTTGCCGGTGAGAAGCAGCGACTGAAGAATGTCGATGGCATGCTTGGCAGCAACGAAGTCGACCTGAGAGCGGTCGGTGTGAGAACGGTTGGTGAGCACGGCCAGAGCAAGCTCCAGAAGAGACTGGCCAGGGAAACGGTCTCCAGGGCTAACGCTGCGAACAAGAACTGATGCGATTTCTGATGACCGAAGGACGGAACGCAGAAGCTTCAAGCCCGAGGAGATGATGGGCGAGAGGTCGTCGCCTTGGACGCCCAGATCCACTAGCTCAAGCCTACGGGCGTCGCTGTTAACTCGTGGTGAAGCAGGGAGGCCCACGGCGCCGCGGAGGATGTCAATGAGTAGCGACCATCCAGGCTGACGGAAGCGCCACGACACGAGTACCGAGTTGCCATCCACTTCCGAGAGGATGGTTCCGCGTGCCCTGCGCGGAATGACCGCACCGCCGGGGAGCTCGATGTCGACTGCGGCCTCGATAATCGTGCGACCGGCTTCTTCTTCGCCAGAGAGAATGTAGGTCCAGTGTGGCGAGGCAATGGCAATGAAAGGGAGGTCGTTGACGTAGTCGAAGACGTCGGGAACTGGGCTAACCTCGGTGAGGGCAAAGTTGACTTCGTCGTCGGAACTGACACCTGTGAGAGCGGCAAGGGTGCTGGTTAGGTAGATTGGGTCACGGGGCCAGCGGCTGTAGTCCAGGATGGCCCGTCGGTCGTCGTAGCCATAGTCGACGGTCCAGTAGTTGTTTGCCAGTGACGTCGAAGCTTCCTGCACAGCGCCGCCAAACAGCATCACCCAGGTGGCGTACAGGCCGGGGCGGTCGGTGATACTCTGGATGTGTATTAACTCGGATAAGCCGATCAGAGCGTCCTTGATGGGGCTCCTCCGCAGTGACGCCATGTCAACGGCCAGATCACCGCTGAACGCGTCCTTGGTGGCCTCGAACAATGGGCCCGAGAGGATCGCTTCGAACCAGGGGAACAAGCCTGATGACAGACTGAGTGCACGGGTTGCAGCACCGAGGTACACTGCCGGGTCATCACCGCTCATATGTGTCGTGTCGAGTTGGAAATCCTCGCCCGAAGGGGGCTGGAGATGGGGTGGCAGGGAGTGCAAAACGACCGCCCATGCGAGACAGAGGACAGGTGTGGGGAACTGAGGGAAGACATCCTCGTTCTCTTGGTGGCCAGGTGCCAAGTCTTCTGTATGCTCCATGATGAATGAGTGCACGGCATGTAGCCTATCGCGAGAGTGAAGAAGGGTCGCACCGAAGGTATCCGCTTCGTCGTTGGCCTCTGGGGAGAGGATTTGGGCGAGACACATTGCCTCGATCGCGATGACCACGAGGAGGTCGCGAATGCGGAGCTGGAGGCGGTTACACTCTTCGTCGTTCTGCCAGATTTCGCCATTGGCCTGCGCGGTTCCGAAACCTGACAGAACGGTTCCTTTAATCAGGCCTTCGGAGACGGCGGCAGGGCGGGTGGTGAACTGGTAGAGTATGAGGAAGAGGAGGTCGAGGAGGGTTTCTTGTTGGCGAAGTTGGAGCGTTGCACTAGCATGTCAGCGTCGCTCCAAGCCCTCCACTCACAGATACAGAGCTCGAGGAGCCGGCGTGTCCTTTGCGATCCACTTTTGTGCGAGCCCGCCGAATGCTCTGAACAACGACTCGATGAACGACGCCTGGTCACCAAGAATGTCGGGGCGGAGCTCGGCGGCGACCTCCTCCCATCCCGTGTGCTGCGATGCTGGGACGTACAGCGCCATGACGATCTGCGGCACGGCGAGCAGCTCCTGCTCGTACCACAGCAGCAGACGGTCGAGAATGGCGTCCTCCTCCTTCTTGCCCTTTGGTGGGACGGGTTCCTCGACCGAGTACGACGCGTACGACTTCCACAGAAGGAACGCGGTGATTTCGTTGATGTTGACGGCGTCCGAGATGCGGAGCGCGATGGAGCGCGAGCCCGCATCAATGTCCATCTTGGTGTCGGTGGACGGGATCTGCACCGTCGTGCCTTGGATTGCTGTGCGCGCCTGGCTCGAGGCGGGCTTGAACGGCTCCCATGGCTTCTGAAGCCGTGCAAGATGCCACTTGAGCAGGAGTTTGACTTTAGCGTGGGGAATCTGGCGCTCGACATCGGGCCGCAGGAGCGTGTCCCGAATGGTGGTGAGCGGCCTGGGGTGTGTTAGGAAGTAGTAGGGGCGCGGTGGAGTGCACAACGACGCCATACTCACCAGAGGTAGTCCTCTGCCGTCAAGGCCTCCCCCTTGTCCTTTGGGTGGACCATTTCGAGGTCGCAAGAGGCAGGATCGGGGTGTGTGTTGTCGTCGAGAGTTGCAGTTGTCTTTGTTGCTTCAAGTTCACCAACATTCATCATGGCGGCGGCAGGCAGGAGCGCCACGTGGGAACACGTGGAAATATTATTTTTGTTGACTTTGTTGTTTTTAATCCTGTTGGCTGCACTATGACGAAGTGGCTGCCTGGTTGTAGGAGCGTCTTGCCGGTGCCTGGGGTGACGGTTGACATTGCGCCGCGCGTCACTGGCTGGCCGAGACCGAGACACCGGCGAATGTTGCGATCCAACTGTCGTGTCTCCCCGAACAACCCACTGACACGACATTGGGTCGACTCTCTTGTGCATATACACTCACTCACACACTCACCCATACACGACAATGCCCATTACTACCCACTCGGCCGCGTCCATCGCACGCAGGGCGGCGGTGTCGTCCTCCCGACCGGCGCTCGCGCGCTCTCTCGCGACGGTCCGCGACTCGCCCGCAAAGCCAGAAAAGGCGTGAGTGGGGACTCCATCGGTTTATGCTAACGCGCCCAGACCTACAGGTTGGTTGAGCTAACAACTCCTTGTACGTGTAGCTAACCCGACAGCTGTTGTCATGCTCAACATGGGCGGACCTTCAACTGTAAGCCCCGAGTGAAGCCACCCGCTAACAACCAGATCCCCGAGGTCGGCGACTTCCTCTCGCGCCTGTTTCACGACCATGACCTTATCCCCTTGCCGGCACAGTCGATCCTTGCGCCGTTTATTGCGAAGCGCAGGACGCCAAAGATCGAGGAGCAGTACAAGGAGATTGGAGGCGGGTCGCCCATCCTCAAGTGGACGAGGGCGCAGGGCGAGGCCATGTGTGCTCTGCTTGACGAGCTCAACCCCGCATCAGCGCCACACAAGCCCTATGTTGCGTTCCGGTACGCACAGCCGCTCACCGAGACGTGTTTGGACGAGATGAAGGCGGACGGCGTCACCCGCGCCGTGGCGTTCACGCAGTACCCGCAGTACTCTTGCTCCACGACCGGGTCTTCGCTCAACGAGCTGTACAGGGTCGCGAAGAAGCAGGGCTACGGCGCGACGGGTGACGTTGAGTGGAGCACGATCGACCGCTGGCCCGCCGACCAGGGCTTGGTTAAGGCGTTTGCGCACAACATTCGCGCCGCGCTCCAGGCGTACCCCGAGGACAGGAGAAAGGACGTTGTGTTGCTCTTCTCAGCGCACTCGCTGCCGATTGAGATTGTCAAGTGAGTGGATGCTGCTGCTGCTGTGCTGACGCGTAGCCGCGGAGACCCCTACACGCCCGAGGTCGCGGCGACCGTCTACGCGATTATGCAGGAGCTCGGCTTCTCCAACCCGTGGCGCCTGACGTGGCAGTCCAAGGTCGGCCCCAAGGCGTGGCAGGGCCCGCAGACGGCCAAGGCGATCGAGGGCCTCGCCAAGCTGGGCAAGAAGGACATCTGTCTCGTGCCTGTCGCCTTCACGTCGGACCACATCGAGACGCTGTTCGAGCTCGACATCGAGGTCAAGGAGGACGCCGAGAAGCTTGGCGTGCATCTCACGCGCGCCGAGTCGCTCAACGACTCGCCGATCTTCGCCCGTGCGCTCGCCGACATTGTTAGCAAGCACCTCAAGGAGTACGATGCTGGCAAGATTGGCGCCGCGAGCCCGCAGCTCGAGCTCCGGTGCCCCGGGTGCACGAGCCCGAAGTGCGCGCGGACGAAGAGCTGGCTCGCGCGGGGCGGCAAGGAGGCCGAGGCGTAGGGCGGGGCGGCCGAGCGAGGGGGCCAGTCTACCCCCCGAGGATAGAACAGCATACTGTAGCAGCTCAAATGCAACCATTCATGCAATAGTTTACAGCAGTGTGATGCCCACAGAGCGAGGAGGGAACCGACCGACAGTTGTCGCCAGCCGGTGCAGAGTCGGCCCCAAGCGAATAGAAAGCAAAGCAGATCAAATACAGCCATCCATGCAACGATCCATGCAATTAGTTTACAACAGTGTGATGCTGGCCGGTGGGAGTGGGCCGGCGGGCGGGTCCTCGATCTTCAAGCTGGCGCCGGGCGTCGGCTGGGCCGCGGTAGCGTCCACGCTCTCCTCTCTCAGCTTTTCTGCGTCTCTCCGCACGTCGCGCTCGAGGGCGAGCCACTGGGCACGGGACACCTGCCGCACAGCAGCGAGGTAGAACGCGATCTTCTTCGCCGGCGCGCCTGCCTTGGGCTGCGAGAGCAGGAGATACAGGTCGTCCAGGACCGACGTCGCGCGCGGCGGGTCAGTGGTGATCGGCGGGTGGAGGAGCGGGGCGGCCATGTCGAGCAGGCGGGGGAGGACGGCGCGCGGCGGCGCCGTCGCCTGCATCGCCTCCCACACGCTGCCCCACGCCTGCTCTACGCTCTCGAAGCGGACTGTCGACTTTGGTGCCGTGAGGAAGGGCACGAGGGCCGCGATTTCCGCCTTGACGTCGTCCGGCTCGACGCCCTGCTGCGCGAGGTACGCACCGTCGAGGGACGGCAGGCGGAAGCTGAGCAGGGTGTGGAGGTATGCCAGGCTGGTGGGTCAGCTGCTGCTTCAAAGGCCTGGTAACCCACACGACGGCGAAGACGTTGTACACGAGCTTCGGGCCCACGCCGGCCGGCGGGTTGATCGCGTTGATCACAGCCGGGTCCACCGGTGGCGGCGGGGCCGCGGCGCGCGGGCCGTCCAGACCCCCCTCCCACCACGGCAGGGCGGGCGGCACAGGCTCGGACTCGCCCAGCCCGCCGGCCGCGGCGTCGGCGAGCAGTTCGCGCGTTACGTCCGACTGCGGGTCGCGCATGGCAGCGAGGAACGCGTCCCTGTGCGCCTGCGGCAGGCGGCGGAAGAGCTCGTTCGAGTCGACGGTGTCGAGGTCGACGCCGTCGAGCGCGGCGGCGAGGTCGCCCTCGTCGTCATCCTCCTCTGCCTCCAGCGCGGCGAGAGCGTCCTCCCCGTCCGCGGCGGCCTCCTCGAACCGCCGGAGCATCGCGAGCGTGTCGCGTTTCTCCGCCGCCCCGGCGCCGGGGTCCAGCGCGATCTGCGACATCACCGTGGCCTTGTAGAACGGCTCGGAGCACTGTGCGTGGGCCTGGCGTCAGCTTTGCCTGTGATCTGAGCAGCTCACCTCGTCCCGGAAGCACGCGAGCGAGCAGTACGGCACGTTGCACCGCGGGCAGGTGTACCTGCTGTCGTTGCGCCGGCAGCTGGTGGCGTCAGCGCGCCCACAGCGCCCACAGCGGCCACAGCGGCCACCACCCACATCCCGCATATTCTCGCTGGCGCCTCGGCGCCCTTCTTCGGCCGCGGAACGTCGAACGGCAGCCGGATCTGCTTGGGCTTGGGCTGGCGTATTGACATGGCGGGGTGTGTCCGCGGGGGGGGGGGGGGGGGTGGAAGAGCGATGTGAACTTGTCGAGTGGAGGTCGGGGGAATTTTGGTCAACAAGGCGTCGGCGTCCTCCACCTCCGTCATTGCTTTCTCGAACTTGAACCACGAACTTGGCTGAGCTCACTCCATCGCGACACCGACACAATGCCACCCGCACCCCCCGTCGCCTTCGCGACGCTCGCGCACCAGCAGCCCGGCAAGCCGTACATCACGGGCATCACGCCCACCTCGCTGTCGGGCCATCTGATCCTGCAGCACCCGGACCCGGTGCTGACGATCGCGGACGCGCAGACGCTCGCGCCGGTCGAGCGGCTCACGGGGCACTCGGGGCCCGTCACCGCCGTGCAGTGCGAGGAGGGGAGTATCTGGAGCAGCGCGAAGGACGCGACTGTTGTGCGGTGGGACGAGCGGAGCCGGCGCGCGGCGACGACGATCAAAGGTGTGTCGGAGCCGCCTTGACCCGCCGCTCACACACCCAGCCTTTATCCGCAAGCCGCTGCCCGTCACCGCGCTCGCGGTGAGCGAGTCAGACCACCTCGTCGTCGGTGGCACCGAGCTCGTCTCGTCCGAGGCGCACATTCTCTTCTGGTGAGCCTGCCCCCTTCCACCACCTGACGCCAAGGGACACGCGCAACGCGTCCGAGCCGGCGTACCGGCACTCGTCGACGCACTCGGACGACATCACGCACCTGTCGATCCTGCCGCCGACATCGTCGTTCCAGGTCTCGACGGCCCGCGCGCTCCCGCAGCGCCTGCTCCTCTCGGCCGCGACGGACGGGTGCGTCGCGCTGTCCGACCTGCGCGAGACGGACGAAGAGGAGGCCGTGCACGCCGAGGAGAACTGGAACCAGAGTATCGCGGCGGCGGGCAGCTACGCGTACGAGGGCCGCCTGAAGATCTGGGCGCGCAGCGACATGGACTTTGTGTCGACGTGGGGTGTTGGCGTGGACGTCGACGACGGCGAGCTCCAGCTCCAGGACTTCACCGAGCTCCCGAGCAGCCAGTTCAAGCACCGCGACTTTGAGCTGCCCCGCGCGGGGCCGAGCGTCGTCGCGCCTGTTGGCGCAGAGCGCGCGTACCCCGAGCGCCTAAGGAGCGACTACCTGATTGACGTGTGCCCCAGCCTCGGGGTCAACAACCGCGGCCTGCCGATGGTGGGCGTGGGCGCGAACGAGTGCGTGTGGCGGGAAGAACAGAGCTGACATACAGCGGCAACATTGTCCTCCAGCACGCGAGCGCGTTCTCGACGCGCGAAAACCGCCCGTACCACCCGTCGGCGTTCTTCGTCTCCGGCCCCGGCGCCCGCGGGCACAAGGACGTCGTGCGCTGCATGTACCATGCGGTGCGGGACGAGGCGCTGTACACGGGCAGCGAGGACGGCGTGCTCGCGGGCTGGAGCCTCGCGGGCCTGCCGCGCTTGGTGACGGGTAACCCGCTCGTCGACGATGACGGCGGTGACGGCCGCGAGGACGCCCGGAGCGACGACGACGAGGACGAGGAGAGCGAGATCGAGACGGAGGAAACCGACCGCAGCGATAGCTCCGACGGCATGGAGGTCGATGAGGGTCCTCGCCACGGCCCGGTCTACGGCGGCGGCAGCAGAGGTCGCAACGACAAGAAGGACAAGCGGAGAGAGAAGCGCCACGCGCCGTACTGAGTTAGCCATGCAACACTTCACTGCCCCAACCCTTGCGACGCTTCACCCAAACCTGCATCCCCTAGCTAGGAGCAAGCTGTATATAAGTCTATGAATTCGGACTACGAAATGCAAACGGACGTAATGACACAAGAGGAGGTAGACCCCCCTTCCTACAGAGCACATTCTATGCGAGACAGTGGCTCGCAGCTTACTGCTGCGAGATCTGCGCGAGGAACGCGGCGCGCTCCCCGGGCGCAAGCGAGTCGAGGATGCGCTGGAAGCCCTCGAGCACACCACGCTGGTTGGTCGAGGCCCACGACACGACATTGTCAGCGCAGTACTCGTCGCGCACGTTGGCCACAAAGTCGTCGATCGCGTCGCCAGACTTCTCGAGGAAGCCCGCAATCTCGCTGTCCGACGACAGCTCGGGGGGAACGAGCTGCTGGTAGAGGGCCTTGCGCTCGGTGTAGTCGAGGTTCGGGTTGGCAGCCTGCAGCTTCTTGATAATGCGAACCTCGCTGAGCTTGCGTCTGAGCGACCAGTAAAGCGCACGACGCGAGTTCGACCAGTCGCACGGGATGCAGTCGGCCTTGGCCTTCATACGGCCAGCACGGTCGTGCAGGTCGGCAAACTCGGTGGCAATCGAGTGGTACGAGGGGCCGAGGTGCTTCTCGCGAGACTCGAGCTTGGCCTGGGCCAGCGCCTTGGCCTCGGGGTCGGCAGCGGCCTCCACGGCAGCCTTGAGCGACGCGTACTCGGGGTCGAGACGCGCCATGGTGGCCTGGATACGGGGCTTGCGGTACTTGACCTCGACGATACCCTCGGGCTCGAGAACACCACCACGCGAGTCGTTGTCGACAAACATGGTCATGTACTCGGGGTTGATCGAGGGGTCGAGCACGACCCAAGCACCACCACGGAGCTCTCCGTTGGGCACAAGGTAGACGATCACAGGGTGCTTGTAGCTGCTGAGGCCGTCGACAATCTTGGCACCCTCCTTGAGGATAGCCTGGGCCATGTCCGACATACCACCCGAGAAGCCACGGAAGTTGGCGAAGATGATGAGCGGGAGGCCCTCGCGGTTGGCGTCCTCGATAGCAGTGGCAGTCTTGCGCGAGCTGTCGGGGAACCAGACGGTACCGGCGAGCGCAACACGGCTCTCGGTCGAGTTCTCGTTGGCAGGGTCGGCGGGGTCGACACGCTCAATGGTGCGGGTCTCGGCGGCGATGACAGCAACGGGGATACCGTTGATGCGACCACGACCAGTAACAATGGTCTGGGCCCAGCCGCCCATGGTCTCGAAGAAGGAGCCCTCGTCGAGGATACCAGTCTGGAAGGAAGGCACGCCGTCGACCTCCTCGGTGACACCAGCAAGGAAGTTGCGGGGGTCGTAAGGAGCCTTGGTGGGCTTCCAGTCAACGTCACGGTCCCAAGTGTCGCCAGTGGGCAGGATAGGGATGGCCGAGCCGCGCTTGGCAGGGATGAACGTGAGGTAGTTGATGATCTGGAGAGCACCGTCAAGGTCGCTGCCGGCAGTGAGGTGCGAGATACCGTTGCGGTACATGATCTGGGGACCACCAAGCTGGATGTTGGAAGTGTACACCTCCTTGCCGAGAACCTTGTTGATGGCCTGGGCACCAGTGAGGATGATGGGCTGGCCCTCGACCTGGACGACACGCTGGCCGAGACGAACAAGGTAGGCACCGATACCGACCGAACGGGCAGTGACCATCGAGATGGTGAAGATGTCGTCGTAGGCACGCGACGTCTCACCGGCAATGAGACCCGAACCACGGAGACACTCGACACCAAGGCCGTCCTTGAGACCGATGATGGCGGTGATCTTGTGGCGGCGCTCGCCGTTGAACTCGATCTCGTCGGTGATCACCGAACCCTCGCCCATGGCGTTGAGCTTGTCAAGGCCAGCGGGAGTGAGGTAGAGGTAGTCGAAGCCCTTCTCAGGCTTGCTCGAGTCCTTCCAGGCAACCTCGAAGAGGGCCATGACCTCGTCGGCGAGGCCGATACGGGCACCCGAGTTGGCCGACAGGTAGACACGGGGAAGACCGTGCTTGCGAGCGTACTGGGTAGCCTTGAAGAAGATCTCGTCCTCGAGGGGACCGAACGAACCGATCTGGTACGTAATGTCGTTGGAGATGACCACGATGCGACGGCCCTTGGGGTACTCGGGCGTCTTGATGGTGTAAACCCAGGCGACCATACCGGCGTTGTTGAGGCCAGGAGGGCGGTTGACCTCGACGAGCTCTCCGTGCTCGTCAAGAACAAGCTCCGAGGCGGCAAGGAGGTCCGAGGGGATCTTGACGTTGGGGAGCTGCTGCTGAACCTGGTGCCACGCCTTGTCGACAGCCTGACGGAAGAGGTCGGGGAAGTCGTAGACGTAGGTGGTGCCAATGATGTGGGCCTGGTAACGGCGGGGCTGGAGCGACTCCTTGGTGGCGTAGGGGAAGTTGACCGGCTGGAGGTGGAACTGGCCCTGCTCGCCAATCGACTTGAGAATGGTCTTGCCCTTCTCGTTGGTGACCTCCTGGTAAGCCTCGTACTTGACGACGAAGCCCGAGACGTTCTCAATGAAGGCACGAACGGGGAGAACGTTGCCCTCGTCGTCCTCGATGACGACACGGATCTCAGCCTGGGTGACACGGAGGCGCCAGAGACGCTTGCCGTGGCGCTCGATGAAGCCGGCGAGGGCCTCCTGGACGTCGTCAAAGGTGACGTTGAGAGCGTAGACGCAGTTGACGCTGATGTGGTTGCAGTCGGCCTGGCGATACTCGGCAGCAGCGACCTCGAGAGTGTCGAGAATGTCGCCGACGAGGCGGTCGGTCTCCGAGATGAGGTACTCGGTCTGCTTCATCGTGCCAACAAAGCGGCCAGGACGGAGCAGAGCACGGACGAAGAAGCGCACATCCGAGGTGTTCTCGCGGCCAACGGCACGGTAGACGTGGATCTGTCTGTTGCCGGAAGGCTGGGGGGTAATCTTGAAGTTGGAGAGACGTCCAAGCTCGAGCTGGTAGGCAAGAGCGGGCTCAATGTTACGGATCGACTCCTCCTCCTTCCAGCCACCCGAGCCGTCGGTGAGCTCACGGAGGGTGATGTACGAAGGGTACTGGTCCTTGCGGCAGAAGACGAACGAGATACGACGAACGCCGATGGCGTTGACGGCGTCCTTGTTAGCGTTGACGAGGGCGGTAACCTGCTCGCGGAGCTCCTCGTCGGTGGCGGCGCTGTTGCCGTTGAAGAGGCGGAGGGCGACGTTGAGGACGTGGGGCTTGCGGGCGTCCTTGCCGTACTTCTCAGAGAACTCCTGGAGGTTGAAGGCGGGGTAGCGGGCGAGGAGGCCGGCAAAGCCCTTGTTCAGGTCCTCGATGTTGTTGAACGAGGAGATGAGACCGAAGCGCACAGGCTCCTGCTTGGAGTGAACGAGGAAGTTGAGGTCGCTCATGCTAGCAATGCGGGTGATGTCACGCGACGAGTCGACGCGAGGGGTGGCCGACTCGAGACCGGGGCCGCCCATCTTGAACCTCCAGGTGACAATGTTGGAGTCACCGGGCTGGGCAGCAGGCTCGTAGTCGAGGTGCATGACGTTGTAGACGCGGTAAGCGCGGCGAACGTAGACCTCGAGAGCAGCAAGGACGACCCAAGGGTCCTTGTAGTCGAAGAAGTTGGAGAGCACGTCGAAGACGGTGTGCTTCGAGTCGGTAACCTCCTTGAGGAGGTCGCTGGAAGGCAGACGGTGGCCGCTGCCCGACTCGCCGTAGTAGCTGGTGGTGACCGACGACTTGAGGATCTGCTCCAGCTGAACGAGACGCTCCTCGTAGCTGGGGAGCGAGCCGACAATGAGGACCTCCTTGGCCTTGAGGGCAGCCTTGGAAGTGGGGCGGCTGTCGAGCTCGGCCATGCGGTTGAGGGCCTTGGAGACGCCGCTCTCAGGGGTGGTCGAGGCCTTGGGCTCAGCCTTGATCATGTCAAGAAGAGCAAGGACAAGCTTGGTCTTCGAGGCAACCTTGGAGTGCGAGAGGACAAGCTTGACGACGTTGTCCAGATCCTTGTTGTCATCACGGAGCTTGAGGATGATCTCCTCCTGGGTGCGGCTCTGGTCGGCGAAAGGCTCCTCAACCTCGGTGAAGTAGTTGATGAGGTCGGCGTAGATCTGCCACTCGTGGACCTTGAGGCCGTTGGCGAAGGCGTCGATGAGGGTCTGAAGAGGCGCAATGGCGTTGGTGACAGTCTGGCGCTCTTTGAAGGGAACGTTCTCCTCAATGTAGATCTGGATGATGCGCTTGAGCTTGTTCGAGGGGAACTCGAGCTTGGACGAGTGGCAAGACTCGATCTGGGCGCGGATCTCGTCCTCGAGCTTCTGGGGGATACGGCCGCTGAGGGTGGAGAGAACGTCGTGGGCGTTCGAGTAGGGGAGCTCGGGGTCCTGGAGCGACGACTCGACAATGCGGAGCGAGGGCAGAACAGCGGCGCTGTTGTCGAAGCCAGCGAGGTTGTCGTAGACAACCTCGAGGTGCTCGCGGAGGCGCTGGTGAGGCTTGGTGCCGTAGCGGCCGTTCTTGAGCTCGAAAGTGGGGAGGATGCCGTCGAAGGGACGGGCAAACTTAACCTTGGAGGGGTCGTCGAGGGTGAGGATACCAAGGAGCTCTCCCTGGGCGAGCTGCTGACCAGGCTGCTTCATGAACTGGACGATACCGCTCTCGCCGGCAGTGACGGGCATGATCATCTTCATGACCTCGATCTCGGCGTAGGCGTCACCGGCGTCGACGTGGTCGCCGGACTCGACGAGGAAGCGAACGAGCTTACCGGGCGAGGGGGAGCGGAGCTGCGTAGGGTCGCGCTCGTCCTCGATCATGGTGGTCTTGGAGTCGATCGAGATGACCATGGCGCCAACCTCCTCACGGAAGTAAACGGTGTGCGAAGCGCCCTCGAGCGAGATGAGGAGGCCACCGTCGCTGAGCGGGCGGCATCCGACAAAGATGCGGCCGCCGTTGAGATAGAGGGTGAACTGCAGAGGAGCAGACTTGGCCATGGCGAACGAGTAACGAACATCGTCGTAGATGAACTCGGTCTTGAAGAAGGTCTGGAGGGTGTCCTTGGTGGGAACCTGACCGCGGTCGAGGACCGACTTGAACTTGGCGACCGACGCCTCGTAGGCGATGTGGGCCTTGACGACGGCACCGCAGATGACAGAGAGGGTGGTGTCGGGGCGCTCCGACGTCATGCCCTCGGCGATAAGGCCGTCCAGCCACTGAGTGGTGAGAGTGTTGTTCTCAAACTCGGGCTTCTCGAGCAGCTTGATAAGGTACTCGACAGTGGTGCGGAACTCGCCACGAATGCTAAGCTCCTTGAGGGCGACGACCATCGACTTGCGGGCCTCGCTACGCTCCATGCCGTAGGCGAAGATGTGGCCGAACTGCGAGTCGGCGTACTCGTGGAGACCACCGGCAGCGTTGACCGAGAAGTAACCCCAGACGTTCGAGTTGGAGCGGAAGTTGAGCTCGGTAAGAGCACCCGAGGAGGGCTTGAAACCGGCGTCGGGGTTCTCGCCAGTGATACGACAGGCGATAACGTGGCCCTTGGGACGGGGCTTGCGCTGGGTGTGGGCAGACTCGGGCTTGTCGCCCTCAAAGTCAATCTCGGTGACACCGTGGGGGTCAAGGCCGTACAGAGTACGGATGTCACGGATCTGGTGGAGAGGGATACCCATGGCGATCTGGAGCTGGATAGCAGGGATGTTGCATCCCGAGACCATCTCGGTGGTTGGGTGCTCGACCTGGAGACGGGGGTTGAGCTCGAGGAAGTAGAACTTGTCGTCGGTGTGCGAGTACAGGTACTCGACGGTACCGGCCGAGACGTAGCCGACAAGCTTGGCGAGGCGGACGGCGGCCTTCTCCATCTCCTCGAACTTCTCGGGGCGGGCGATGGTGACGGGGGCCTCCTCAATGATCTTCTGGTGACGACGCTGAACCGAGCAGTCACGGCCAAAGAGGGAGATGGCGTTGCCGTACTGGTCGGCAATAAGCTGGACCTCGAGATGGCGGGCGGCAGAAGCAAGCTTCATGATAAAGATGGGCGATCCAGGGACCTCGGCAGCGACGGCCTGGAAGGCGCCCTTGAACTTCTCCTCGTCATCGACCATGCGGATACCCTTTCCGCCGCCACCCTCGGAGGCCTTGATCATGACGGGGAAGGTGATGCGCTTGGCACGCTCAAGACCCTCCTCCCAGTCGTGGACACAGGCGTCGTCGTACGCCTTGTCGGGAACGGTCATGAAGCCCTGCTCGGACTGAACCGTGTCGGTGATGCCGGTACCGGACCAGGGCATGCAGGGGACGTCGGCGCTCTGGGCGACGATGGTGGACGAGATCTTGTCACCGAGCGAGCGCATCGCCGAGCCGGGGGGGCCGATGAAAATGATCTTGGACTTGGCAAGAGTCTCGGGGAGACGGGGGTTCTCGGAGGCGTGACCCCTGGGCGTGGTGTTAGAACGATTTGCGCTAGATAAGATAATTTCAACTCACCAACCGGCCCAGACAGCGTGAACGCCGGCACGCTGGGCAACGTCCACGATAAAGTCGACGTTGGCGTAGTTGTTGTTGTTGCTTCCACCGGGGACCTCGACATAGCGGTCAGCCATGCGGATGTACTCGGCGTTGATGCGCAAGTCTTCGGGAGTGGCCATGACGGTGAACTCGATCTGGCGGTCGGAGCCAAAGGTCTCGTAGGACCACTTGCGGATGGAACGGATTTCCTTAACGGCGGCAATACCATTGTTGGCAATGAGCACCTGAGTGTGTGTCAGTCTCGAGCATCCATGGGAAGTCGGAAGAGCCTACATACCTTTGTAATGACGGTGTGACCTCCGTGGCCCTTGACGAAGTCGGTCACGAGGCCAGAGGGGGCCGCGTCGATCGCGTTGGCGCCTGGTGGAGGTAATGATGATGATGGCGGCGGCGAGCGTGGCGTTGTAGGGTCATGCATAGGGGGGGAAGGTGCTCGTCAGCTTTGCTGTCCATCGGCGTCTGCAACAAGGCCAGTCGCGCTGCTTTGCGCGGCGGACCAAGGAGCGAGCTGGACATGGCAACCGCCGTGTCCCCAAAGAAAATGCCTGCCACAGCGGCATGTGGGACCCCCACCCTGGATGCTCGGTGACTCACCAATAAATTGAGCGACGCGCGCATGGTCGTACTGGTCACCGTTGACCGGGGCGCTTTGGGTAGCGGCAGAGGTCATGGTGGGTAGCTCTTGTCGAGTGGAGAGCAGGCCCAGTGAGGGGAGGTTTGTGGGCGGCTAGATTTGGCTGGGGCGAGGGGTGCCGCTGGTTGCCGATGACGCTGTGAGGTCGGGACGGCGGGTGCGGTGTTTCGCGCGCTGGGTGTGGTAGTTACAAAGAGGGGAAGGGGAGGACTGTGCGCTAGTCCAAGTACAGAGGCTACCCTTTTGTTGAGAGAGAGAGAGAGAGAGTTGAGGAAAGGAGATGGAGTGTGGGAGGGAGGATGGGTGTGCAGCCGATGCGAAGGCGCTGGCGGTGGGGTGGATGCGCGATCTGAGCCGGTTAACAATCTCCGCGCCTGGGTGAGGCCTGTTGGGTGACGCTGGCAGCCAGCGATAGTGGGGTGATTCCATGGGGGGAAATATCAGTCACGTGACCTTTGCAGCGAGAGACGTGGGGCGGCGCGTCATTAGCAGGCAGGCAGGCAGCGTGGCCGGCCAGCTCTGGCTCTGTAGCTCTGTTCCGATAGACTGCCGCGGCACGGGCACGGCTGCAAGCTGCCTGGCTGGTGCAGGCACGACGCAGCGGTCGGCACTGCACTGGCGCCCGCCCACCTTGGCGGACCCAGGCGGCGGCACCTGCCTGCAGCCTGCAGCCTGACACTCAGGATAACCACTGCTCGTAAAAAAAAAAATACACCCCAGAGAAACGAAAGAGGCCGCCCGCGCGCCCGCACCCACCCGTGCACCCGCCGTCCAGCCGTCCAGCCGTCGCGCGGTCGCGCTCAAAGACTCCCACGCTGCTTGCCCTAGCGGGCGGCCTGCACTCGCCCCGCCCGGCGGCAGCAGCATGCAGCAGGCCACCATCCAGACCGAGAACGCCTCCACCCCAGGAACACGGCGCGACACACACTACCCACTCCCCATCACGGCGAAATACTGACACCCTTGGCCCCTCCCGGACAGCTGGTCCGATAGCCCCGAGAATCAGCACACTGCTGCACACTGCGGCAGCACAACCACATGCTTGATGTCATCTATCGCGCCCCCCTCGGCCACTCGCGTTGGGGGCCAGACGTTGGGGACATCTGATTGTGTGTTTAAGGGACACCACCACACTCATCAGCAGCATTCTCGGAACGGCACTCGGCGGCAATTGCGCTCCCATTGTAATGTGAAACAGAAGCACCGAAGCACGCCTCGCACACCCACCATCTCGGACTACACGGGATGTACATTATCACGCCTACAACACTGGTTTATATAGTGGGGGAATCGTGTGGACCGACATCGGAGACGGCTCGAGGAGGGGAAAAAATCTACTGACGCCGAACCTGACATCAATGCCATGTGGTTAGGGCCACGGGCGCCGCAGGCGCCGATGCGAACGAGTGGTAGCGCTCAATCACCCCGAGCTCGCCGGCCACGGCCTTGGGTAGACCCCTGAATCCTCGCCCAGTCGCTGTCGCGCTCAAGAATAGTCGCCTCCTCCATCTTGCGCATGTCGTTCAACGCCTTGCCGAGGACCCACCCGGACTGGGCACCGGCGCCACGCTTGCCAGAGTTGTTGGTGGGGGCCGAGGTTTGTCCGCTAGCAATCGCCAACGCCGCGCTCGTGCCAGGAGCGGCGCCGACGTCCTTGTCGTCGTTGGTTGCCTTGCCGCGGGGACCGCGCTTGGTGTTTTGCAGCGCAGTGTAGCCGTTGGGCGGGGCCGCAACCACCAGCGACGTCGACTGGGGCGTCAGAATGTCGTCGGTGGAGATCTGGGCCAGCGCAGGAGCCAGCATCGCATGGAGGAGAATGTCGCCCTTGTTGCCGTCGGCCGGACTCGAGTGGCCAGAGTCGCCATTTGAGCGCAAAAGCGCCGGGGTCGCACTCCGAGATGTCGACTTGGGCTCGATGCGGGATCGGAAGGGCGAGCGGCGGGGTGGGCGGCGCGTCTGTGTTTCCAGGAGAGATTCTGAAGCATGTCAGTCGTCATCATAGCGCAAAGCGCAGATCGCCGGTCACTCACCCGTCACGACATCGCCGCCTTCCTTCTCCTCGCGCAGCTTGCGCCGCCGTTCCTCGATCGAGGCGAGAAGGCGCTGGCGCACCTGGTCGCGCGCCTCCCAGTACATGCCCTCGATGTGGTCGCGCTCGCTCTCGTACATCTTCTTGGCCTGGTTCACCCTGCCGACGGTATCAGCGGAATGCGGTGGGTGTGGAGGTTGGGTGGTGCGGGCCAGACTCACTTGTACTGGTGGTGTGTCTCAGTTGCGGTAAGAAACGCATCGCGCTCAATGGTCTTGGGGTACAAGCGGAGGAGGTACTTGGACGATGTTGGGGGCTGCGTGTTGACAGCCTTGTTCTCGTTGTGGTACTCCTTGTACTGCTGGGAGAATTTCCTGCAAGGTTAGCCGGGGCGACGGGCGGAGGGCAGAGTCGGGCATCCAGCGAGCAGGCGAGCGAGGTGAACCGAATGGCAGCGGTGCTCGCCTCTGGGCCATCGCCGTGGATGGGATCTCTCCCGGCGTCGGCACTACTCACTCGTCACGGTTGTTCCAGCTGCCGTTGTGGAGGAGCTCGATCTTGTTGACAGTCTCGCGTCGCTTGCGGTCGCGCTTGGACTCGGACTGCTGCGGCGGGAGAATTGTTGGTATGGCGGCCGACGCCTGCGCCTGGGGATACTTTGACATGGCGATGGTGCGTGTGGGGTGCTTGATGGATGGGGGAAGGATGGGTTTGTCAAGACGAGGTGGTATCGGCTGGTAGCTCGTGCTGGTGCTGCCTTGGCGTGTGGCTATTGTCGCTGGTGACGCTTGCTGGCTGGCCGGGTGCCGGAGTGGTCGTCGCCAGATTTGATAACAATAGGCGGCAGGAGGCATACGAGCTTTGCTCCCGAATGACACGTGTAATCTTTATCACGTGATGTCGGCCAAGTGGTGACGCTGTGCTCGCCGCGCCCGCTCGCTCGCCGCCGCCGCCGCCGCCGCCGCCGCCCACCCACCACTGGCCCACTACGCGCAGTCTGTCCCAACGCTGGCGTAGGCAGACAGACGACGAGATCTAGGCGGGGCTGGACACGCACCGGTGCGGCAACAACAGACAACTCGTGTTCGTCTTACATCTCATCTCACACCCCACACACCACAATGTCATCCGGCGCCGCCTCCGCCTTCCACGGCCAGCTCGCCGGCTTCCGGTGGGCCAACTCGGTGCAGGACGACTCGGCGGCCTCGGCCTCGGCCTCGGCTTCGGCGTCGACATCACAGCCCGCCGGCGTGTTCGGCCGCACGTGGAACAGCTTGAGCGGGTACATCCCCCTCCGGAACGAGGGCAACAGCGCCGAGGAGGAGGCATACTTTGCGCTTTCGGTGCGTGGTGTTTGCGCGTGATGGAGTGGCTGGCTCGCCCCCCTTCCCGGGGCCCTGGAAGATACATTTACTGACCTGGCGCCAACAGCGATGGGAACGGTGAGCGGAGCGTGCTGCACCTCTTGAACCAGCTCTAAATCATCCCAGATTCCTCGGCTTCATCGCATGCCTCCTCGGCGGCATGGCCTGCTTCGGCATCGCCTTCCTCTTCCTCCCCATCCGTGAGTTGCGTGCACCGCGGCGGTCCTGACACACCCAGTGGCACTCAAGCCTCGCAAGTTCGCCCTCGCCTTCACGCTCGGCTCGTGTCTCTTCATGATCGGATTTGCGATCCTCCATGGGCCGTGGAACCGTAGGTGGCGGCGATGAGCGCCGGCACTGACACGCAGACGTCAAGCACATCATGTCGGCCGAGCGCCTCCCGTTCTCCGCGGCCTACTTTGGGTCCCTCGCGCTCACGCTCTTCTTCGCGGTCGGAATCCGCTCGACTATCGGCACGCTCATCGCGGCCATCGTGCAGGTGGGCAGCTGCGTGATCCATTCGTTCGGGAAGCTGACACACATCTCAGGTCGGAGCCCTCCTCACCTACCTCGCCGCCTACTTCCCTGGCGGCGTCACAACGCTGCGCTTTGGCGGCCAGATGGCCCTACGTGGCGCGGGCAGCGTCCTGCCTTTCTAATCGCCTCGTACGCTTGCATCTATGCACTGTATTGTAGAGTGGTGGCAGCAGCAAGAGCCGTGGTCTGGCTCGGTGATTTGATTCCGCGCGATCCGAACTGAAAGCCGAACATGACTCCAGCCTGTTGTTGTTGTCGCTGTTATCTCTCGCTCCGCTCCAAATGGCCATGGCACCGTCCCGGGGCGACGCCGCGACGCCCTCGCGGCTAGTCCAGACGTACGCCACGCCGCTAGACTCGCACTAACCCGCAGACTGGAGCACCAGGGCGCGGTCAACGTCATTAAGTACAACCACGGGGCCAAGTACATCCTCAGCGGGTCGTCGGACCGCACCATCAAGCTGTGGAACCCGGCGTCGGGCAAGGGGATCAAGGAGTACCGTGGGCACGCGCACGACGTGCTCGCGCTGGACATGTGCGTGTAGCCGGCGCCGACAGCGGGGCTGACGGCAGCGCCCACGACAACGCAAAGTTCGCGAGCTGCGGCGGCGACAAGGCCGTGTTTGTGTGGGACGTTGCGAGCGGCGCCGTGCTCCGCCGCCTCCAGGGCCACTTTGGCAAGCTACACGCTGTCGCGTTCTCCAACGACGCGGGGCTACTCGCGAGTGGTGAGCTGGTAGCACCCGGTTCTTAGCTCACACGCAGCCGGGTTCGATGCAAAGATCATGCTGTGGGACATGCGCGCCGCCGTGCGCGACCCGCTGCAGACCCTCAAGGGCGCCACGTCGAGCATCACCACGCTCGACATCCCGCCCGACTCGGTCGAGATCATCGCCGGCAGCGCGGACGGCCATGTGCGCAGCTACGACGTGCGGATGGGCAAGGTGGTGGAGGATTTGGTGGGAGGTGAGTTGAGTTTCTGTGCCAACTCCCTCAGCTCACGCGCAGCCCCCGTGTCCGGCCTGGCTCCTTCGCCCTCAACGCCGCGCGAGACGATGCTCGTCGCGTCGCTCGACGGCAAGCTGCGCCTCTTTGACCGCTCGAACGGCTCGGTGCGCCCGCCCGCCCAAAGGAATGCTAACGCCAGGTACTGCAAACGTTCTCGGGGCACAAGTGCAGCACGCAGCGGTCCAAGCCGGCATTCGCGCGCGGTGAGGGGAGCGTCCTCGCCGGCGATGAGGACGGACGCCTGTGGACGTGGAGCGTGCTCGACGGCGCGGGGCAGTCGCGCGCCGCGCACAGCCGCGGGGTCACCACCGTGCTCGCGCACACGAACGGCAAGGAGGTCATCACGGCGTCGCTGGGTGAGTTGTTGCGTCGTTGTCCAGGGCTAATGGCAGACGGCACGATCAAGGTCTGGGGGGTGTAGTGCAGCAGCAGGCTAGAACGCTAGCAAGTGTACAGTATGCATTAGGTCGAGACCAACGCTTCTCCGCTTCCTTTCTCCTGCCAATCCCGGCGTGACGCCGCAGCCGTCCTTTATCGCGCCTGGCGACAAGGCGCAAAGGCCGCTGCAGGGACCGAATGGCTGGCTTGCACCACGACGAGCGAAGGCGACGACAGATCGGCTGAGTGATGGAGCTCACAGGACCGTCACTGACCAACTCACCTCCTTCGTCTCTTCTGCGTCGTGTCATTCACTCCTTTCCGGCGACACACGCATGCCGACTGACTGACCCGCGCTCGCCATGTCCACAGCCTTGCTAACAGTGTACGAAGGTGCGTCGAGCGGCGGCGGGACGGGGTGAGACGCTCACCGCCGGCACAGCCACGACGCTCGCCGCGGCGCTCGCGCTCCTCCTCCTCGCGATGCCGCACGTTCTGGGCGCAAGCGGCATCCCACGCGCGCGCCGTCTCCGCCCGCCAACGCTCTCGCTCGCCCTCGTCGCCGGGCTGCGCGCCGTCCCCGCCGCCATCGAGGTCGCGGCCCGCACAAAGGGACTCTCGGGCGGCATGTGCACCGCCGACTCGGTGCTGTGGGTGTGTGCCTACACGCGCGAGCTGACACCAGCACGACGTTCCTCACCGCTGCGGCGGTCGCGCACCTGCCCGCCATCGCGTGTGTGCGTGGCGTGGCGGCCTCGACGCGTCCAGTGCCCCCCCGCTGACGGCAGCTACAGACGGCGTACACCCGCCTCGAGACACCCACGCACAAGCCGCGCCCGCTCACGCCCGCGTTCTACGCCGCGCTCATCGGCGCGTCGTTCGCCTTTGCGCTCTCGCACGCCGTCACTGGCGCGGCCGCCGGCACCGCCCAGTGGTGGGGGCTCTACTGCGCCGACGACGCCTGGTGGTGGCGGTATGGTACGTGTGGCGTGGCGTGGCGTGTGGCACTGTGCGTTGCCCACTTGCTTACGCCTGCCCCAGCGCGCCTCTCGCTCCTCTTCCCGCCGGCGCTCACGCTCCTCCTGTGCGCGGGCACCGCGACAACGCTGTACGCGTCGAGCGGCAACCCGAACCCGCGCATCGCGCCCACGTGGCGCCAGTGGGTGGGCACGGCGTACCTCGTCGCATGTAGCGCCGCGGCGATCGCCTACCTCGCGCTCGAGGCCGCCGCGTGGCACGCGGACTGGTGGCCCCGCGTGTTCCAGGGTACGTGTGTGTGCGTGTGTGGCGGCGCTGACTGGCCCCAGCGTCGATTGGCCCGGCGGCCGCCGCGCCTCTGCTGTTCAACGTGCATGTGTGGCGCGCATACGGCGCGTGGGTGCGCGGCCGGCGCCCGCCGCGCAGACAGCGCCTCAGCTTCGAAGTCAACGCGGTGCTCGTCACCGCTGGCGGCGGGGGCAAGCGCGCGAGCCTCGTGGTCGTCGACACGGCCGCCGACGCGCCTGCACCGCTCCCGTCCCCGATCCCTGCGGACCCGTTCGCCGCCGCCTCCGCCGAACCCGCGCCGGCACCCGCGCCGCGCGAGTTCGTGCCCATCCTCGGCACCGAGGTAGAGTACCTCCCCCCCATTGCAGAGGACGAGCGCGGGTCCAAGCTCAGCGTGATGAGCGTCGGCTCGGACGCCGCCGCCCCCCGCCCCACGAGCAGGATTGAGCCCGCCACGTCGCCGTACAGCGCGCGATTCTACGGCTCGCCGCGCCGCAGCGCGACGAGCGCCGCGTCCCTGCCCTTCGTGTACGCGCTCTCCGAGGACATGGACGACGACCTCCGCCGCTTCCCTATGGACTTTCCGCTGTCCGCCTACTCGGACTTCAGCCTCCGCCCGCCGTCGGGCCACTCGCTCGCCTCGGCGCACTCGCTCGCGTCCGCGTACTCGGACGACGTCGAGGTCCAGAGCTCCGACTCGCACCACTCGCGCGGACGCCTCAACTCCAAGGCGTCGAGACACGTCGCCCAGTCCAGCGACTCGCTCAGCATCCTCGACCTCGAAGGCAGCGTCATCGTCGTCAACAACGCGGTTGACCGCCGCCCCTCGATGGAGGTCCCGCGCATTGTAAACTTGTCCCGGCAGTAGCTTGTGTGGCTGCACGTCAGCCTCTGTCCGTCTGCTGGCCAGACACCATGTTAGTATGCAGGACATTACATCGTGGCCTAGAGACAAACTGTACACATGATTACACAATAACCCCCCGCGCCTATGGCACCGCCTCGCCGTCCGTCTCGTCAAACACGTTCTCGGGCGGCGGCTCGTCTGCCTCGGCCCGGAACCCCAGCACTGAATCGGGCAGCGGCGTACTCGGCTCCTCTTCGATCGTGTCGATCGCGCCGTGCTCTCTCTCGTCGGCCTCCTTCTGCGCGTCCGCTTCGAGCTCCTCGACCGTGTACGTGCTCGGTCTGCGCTGCGAGCCGATCACGGGCGACTTCTCCACCTCGTCGTGTTCTGGCTCGGGGTCCTCGCTCGCGACTTCCTCGGCGATGCCCAGCATCTCGCGCAGCGCCTTGTTCTCCTCCTCCAGCCGCTGGATCTCCATCTCGCGCTCCATCGCCCAGTCGCTCTGCCCCTCCGTGCCGATGTACCCGCCCGACGTGCCGGGCACGAAGCCGGGGAAGTGCTTTCGGCGGCCTCGTGGTGGGTTGACCTGGACGCTGGAGCTGTTGTTTTGTGACGAGCTCGAGCTGGGCGAGAGTGGAGACGGCGAGCGTACTGCCTCGTCCGGCGGCGACAGAAGGCCCGACAGCGCCGAGGGGTCAAACGTACCCTCTTCGCCATTCAGCGATCGCAGTGCCGACCGCAGCAGGGTCGACAACCGTGTGAGCAGCAGCGACAGCGAGGTGTCGTCGTGCAGTTGCGCCGCCGAGTGCGCCGTCTGCAGTGACTGTAGTAGCTGCGAGTAGTACGAGTGCAGGGCCAGGTCATGCTGCTGCGATGCATGCTGCGGGGTCAGCTGCATGCCCACTGCTCTTCACTTACAGCGACACCGCGGAACTTGCCCATGACCGTCTCGAGTGTCTGTTCGTACTCCTTCAACAAGCCGTTGAGCTGCTTGTTCTCGTGCTGCAGCGTCTGGTTCTCGAGCACCAGATGCGATGCAAACGCCTCGAGCTCGCTCTGAAACTCCTCTGTTGGGTCAGCTTGACCGCTGGTGCCTACGACCCACCATCCGAGATATCCAGGTTGAATCGACGCAGAGGGAAGCCAGCGCCGGCGTGGACCGCTTGGCCCTGATCCAGTCAGCTGGGCCACAGACACACCGAGTCACCTTGACATTCTCTGTGCGAGACTTGAGCTGCTGCACGAGGGCACGGTTGTTGGCGAGTTGCTCTGGCCACCCGTCAGCAACCGCATCCAACCTACACACCTTGCCATCATCACTCACCCGACAACTCGTTTACCAACGCCCACACCTTCATGAGCTCCTCGTCATAGTCCATCATCTGCCGCGACATGCTTTGCGCGTCCAGAGTCGAGTGGGTTGTGTGTGGTGGGCTGTGTGCTGTCCAAACCTTGTTGTTGAGGTGTTCAGGACGAGATGACCGTGGTCGACTGGAGCGAGCTGGCCGCCAGCGGCGCGAAGCTGCTGCCCTCACCAAGCTGCAGTGACGAAACACGGCGGCGGCGGCGGCGGGCACGGCGGAAGCAAATCACAGCACCGTCACGCGTCCGACTTTGGGAGTGGAGAGTGGAGGGTGGAGGGAGACCGCAAGACCGCCTTCACGACGACCTTGGCATCCGGCAATAACAATATCATCTTCAACACCATCTATTCTTCAACGCGACAAGACGAGCACTGGCGCGGGATAGGCACAGCTACAAGCAAGCTTCCGCGTCAATCTCGTGCCCTGCGTATATCTCCTTCCTGGACTCCCGCCTCACCACAAGCGCCTTCCTCCTCGACCCCGCGCTCATGTTCACCCGGCCAACGCAAACATGAACACCGTCCCGGGCTTGAGCTCCGCGCTCAAGAGTTATGAATCAGACAAGGCGAAAGAGCGGACCCGTGGCCTCTCGGAACTGCGTGAAATCTTCAGCAACCGCGAGAATGTCGATCAGTTCAACCGCGCCGCGGCGAGGCACGGTGGCGAGGGATGGGTCAGCTTCTTCCAGTGCCTCTTCCAAGTCGTCAGCTTGGAGAAGAAGGCAGCCATAAAAGAGGCCATCCAAAATGACAGGAAGACTGCTGCGCAGAAGCCGACGAACACAGGTGAGTTGCGAGGGGTTTGGGAAGAACTGACGCCCTAGCGGCCAACCGCCTCGCCGCCTCGGCGTCTTTTGTCCGCTACATGGCAGAACGCACTGTTCATATCCTTTCAAGGAAGCCGTTCCTTGCGCTGTTCACCCACATGTCAACGCTGCTGGTGCATGACGACACGATCTATGAATCGATTGCACGAGACTACCTCAAGGCACTACGCGCCCTGCTGCGGTACCCGCCACACCTCGAACACCTCGACCCAGGAGGATGGAGGATGCTGATGGGTATCTGCTGGTCTGCTCTTCTTGGCGAACGGGTGTCTATCGAGGACACCTGGTCCAGTCTCGCAGACGACGACGTCGAAGGAACGCCCACAGCCCCGTCAGTCTCGGCATCGGTCGCCAACGAAGTGATCGCTCTCATTCCTGTTCTTTTGTCAAGCTCGCGAGCGCCACTTCTCCCTCCATGTTCGGTCGGCGACAGTGATCCACCTGCACAGTCGGCACTCGGAGTTCACATCCTGCTCAAGGTGCACCAGTATCTCGCCCAAGTTCCGCAACAGGCCACAGTCCCTCCAGAGATCGTGCGGTCCCTCAACCTCGTTCTCGCCGAACTTGAGCTCAACAGCAAAGAAGAGTTCACTGCAGTCTCTCTCCGGCTTTTCCCTCAGCTTGCCAACCTCTGGACATCACGGAACAAGGGTGATCTGGCCCTCCGAGAGCAGCTCCTCGTCGGCATGCGTACAATGCTCCCCTTCGTCACGCATCACTCAGTGTCGGACGAAGACAAGGCTGCAGTCACAGAATCAATGACAAGGATTCTCGAATCGCTGCCCAAGGAGGCAGTCTCCAAGGGCTCCATCAAGCCCCTCGACTTGGACGTCCTGCGGTTTCGCCCAGCGCAGTCACAGGCAGCGCGGGCCCCGTTCCAGCTGACTGCTCTCACTGCCGGATTTGGCTTTGACACCCAGCAGGCCATTAACTGGGCTGCCATTGAACTCTACGCGGCGTGTTACTACCAGGTAGGTTTACGCCTTCGATTTCAACTCACCTACCAGACGTATACATCGTCCAGCTCCGCGACAATGACTCGTTCTGAGCGGGGCCCGTCGAAGCGACAAAGGACAGAAAACGCCTTGGCTGCACTCCTTCGGGCGACCACAGCCGGCCTCCATCAAACACGGTTGCTTGCTTGCCAGGTTCTCGTCTTCTTCATCGACAAGTACTGGGCCGACATCCAAAGTGACACCCAAGCCGACATCCGAGCAAAGCTGCTTGAACTTCTCGATGACGAGGAAAGCTCTCTGCAGGAGTGGAGCTTTGCGGGGCTAGCAACCCTGGCCATCATTGAAGATGCCAACAAGCCTGCAGACGTCGTGCAACCCGTCCTCCCCGTCACCCCCTCTGTTCTTGCCTCTCGTAGGAAACACGAACAGTCGGCATGGGAGCGGCTGTGGGCCCATGCCATCAGGAAGACATCAGCAGAATCAGTGTCCCGCGCCGCATGTTTCGCTGCCGACGTCGTTCTTCAAACCTCCAAAGTTGACCGTACGCGCATTTTGCGCGACATTCACACCCTGCTGAAAAACGTCGACATTCAAGGTCCCCCGGGAGTCTTCGAATCAGCATGCTCATTCCTCGCCAACTCTGTGCTCCAAGCTCGCGCCGACGTCGGGCTGTACTCGGCAAACTTGGAGGACAAGGTGATCGACTGGTTCACCAAGACCTACTCCGTCGACGCCGGTGGCCGCTCGCGTTCGCGCATCGGATCTGCAATCCCTGCCAATATTCTCGCCCTGCTGGGAACAATCTGCAACTTTGTACCCACCACTGTCTCCGACACGACGGTAACAGAGCACCTACCGGACTGTACAATCGTCAGCCACATGCTCAGCGAAGCCGAGACAGATCGACTCCGCCAAACGATCCTCTACGGCACAATCCCCGACCCTGATGAGCCGTCTCCACTGTCAGCCTCGACTGCTGCCGCCAAAGCCGCCACAGATGTCGAAAACCTCCTTTTCATGCAGGGTCGCCCTCGTAAACTGTCCAACACATTGGGCCAAGCGCTTGTGGCAGTCACTAAAGAGTGGCAGTCCAGCGATCGTCCAAACTTGGTAACAGCCGAGCGCCTTCGCAAAAGCATTGACCTCGTCGTCTTGGCATTCCTGTTCCAAGCCACCATTCAAGCAAACGGCCTTCGGCCAGACTCAGAAAAGTGCCTTGCACCCGCCGCCGACTTACTCGAAAGTCTTCTTCCCCACCTGTCGCGAGATTCCATCAACACGCCTGCCCAGCTTCTGGTGTGGCGAGGATTTGCTCCCCTCTACGATATCCAGAGCTCCAAGTCTCCCACATGGCCGATCCTGATAAAGCCGGAGTCAACCTCAGGCATTCGCCGAGATATCCTCCCGCCTCAACGTTATGCCAGCTTCATTCCTGATGACGAAGAGCTGCCTGACCCCAATGCCGACCTCCTGTCTATCCTCTGGCAGAGGTCCGAGGTGCGTAAGCTTTCCAGCCATATTGCTGACTTTCAGACTTCCGACGCGCTCTCCAAAATCATTCAGGCCAGCAATGCGACGTTGGTTGAGACACTGAAACGGAGCACCGCTCCCGCGACTGTTGGCGCCGACGACGACGACTTTGGTGCCATCCGCAACGCTGACACCGATGCCGTGCCTCAGTCCGTTGAGGCAAAGGAGGCACAGAGATCGACACAGTCGCTGCTAAAAACACTGGTAGATTGCCGAATCCGAGGCGCAATGTTCAGTCAGGCACCACGACGATCTAGGGGAGACAACGCGCTCATCAATCTATTTCTGTCGGCGGACGCGAGCAGCTTTGTCCAGCTCGGCTTTGCCATCTGTCAAGCGATCCAAGACGACAGTTTGAAGGTTACCGTCGAAGCCGTCGAGTTCATCATTACCGATATCTGGGAGCGACTAGAGACCTACGCGTTTAAACGCGACGGCGATCTGGTCCGCCTCGCGATCGTCTTTCTCACCAGGACAATCAATATTTGGTTGTCACCGGAGTCCGGTTTGACCAAGCCAGCCATTGAACTTGCCCGGTTTCTCGTCGAAACGAGTGCCGATGGTAAGGTCTCTTCCTGGCAGGCCCGGTTGAGCATCCTCCTCTTCATTGACGAATACCTCGACTATGACCCCTCCTACACGGCGTGGCAACAGCAGCTCGGCGAAACCGACGAAGCAGACGTCCAAATGGGTGGCTCGTACCCTTTCACCTGGGGACCCCTGGCCCACATCCAAAACGCCCTGTTTGATACCGACACGCGAGTCCGTTTTCGTGCTGCGTCCTCTGCCGCCGGGCTACACTACCTTCCCGACTTGCCTGATGAGCGAAAGCAGTCCATGTACCAGGATGCCACTCAAAAGCAGCCACCGGGACCTTGGGACGTCTCCTTGACCTTCCTTCTGTGGAAGCTCAACACTTGTGTTGCCAGCGCGCAGCTCCGATCAGCGACCATCTTTCATCTCTACGAAATTGCCGACTTCGCATCCCACTTTCTTCCTTATCTTCAGCCCGGTCTCGAGGCAGTCGCTCGTCGCCTGGGCCTCGAGTCCCTCAAACCTCTCTTCCTGGCCCATGCCAACGTGATCGTCATCAACCAGCTTCTGAGTGGGCAGTTGCCTCTTGGGCTGCCTCCGGCTGTGTACGGCTGCAGCACAAGGAAAGAAGTTTCCCAGCTTCTCCTCGACGTGGTCGGCCCAAAGATCATTTGGGCAGGCGCAGAGGCCGGCGATGCCGATACCCAAGCCAGAGCCTTCTTCACTGCACTCTGCGACGCCTCTTCAGTACCCGAGGATGTGGCGCTCGGTAAGGGCTTTCCTTTGGCCGCGGCTATTGGAACTGCTCGTGGCGTGGGCTTTGAGTACGATGAGCACAAGGATTCCCCGCCCGAGAGCCAAGTGCTGCTGAAGCGTGTCGAACAGAACATTTCTTCCCTTCCAATTCCAACCGGGGCAACAGCCGTCAAGCTTGTCTCAAACAACATCGAGACAATTGTCTCCTCCCTCTTCTCCCTCCTCAGCATGGCGGAAACCAACGAAGAGGTTGCGGAAACAATTCATACAATCGACTCCCGAGGTGGTGCCGGTGACGTTTTCCTCCAGCTCATGGCGTATGGTCCTCGTGGCGGCGACACTGCACCCCCAGTCCTCGACCCGGCAGAGTGCAGCTACGGTGTGCTCCGGGCACACAGCATTCTCCGACAACTCTTCAAATACATGTCCAAAAGGAAAATGCTCTTCGACGGTCTTGTCCGCCTCTTCTACTCCATCCACGAAGCATTCCTTGTCAATGAGCAACATCGCTACCTGCGAGCGATCGCCGTCCTCGTCTCATTGTATCGCAAGGATCTGGCCAAACCAATGGTTCTTCACCTCTTCCTCCGCAACATGATCGACCTGCTCTGCAAAGACGACATCAGTTCAATCGTCCTGTCCATGCTCCAATGGGCCCTTGATATCGTGGCTGCCAGTGCCACACCGCCCCCGCAGCTCGACGAAATTCTTATCGGTCTCGGCTCGTCCTACCTCAAACTCAAGGCCTCTTCCCGCCACACCGATGTCGCCTCTCGCATACAAACATGGGTCACAGAAAAGGCCCCAGAGTGGCAAAACTCCGACGCGATGAAGGCCACCCTGCAGTCCGTTCTGATCTTCTGGCCCAAGGAACTGTCTTCACGCTACCCGAAAATCGCCGAACCCGACTTCTCCCATCTATCTGCGATCGCTGAGCGCCCAAGTGTCAATGACCCGATGACTCTGTGCAAAAGACTCGCCGCCTCAATCTCAGGCGCCAACGCTGAGATGCGGACCGAGTTCCTCACCTCGACGTTCTGGCACATCAAGAAGCAACTGAACGCTAGTCAGTGGGATCGTGACGGAGCCATGGCCTTTCTCGACCTGCTATACTTGGCCAACGGTGAGGTCCATGCTCCTTCTCTTCAAGCCATCAAGTCACTCAAGGGCCCCCTGCCAGCGGGAACCAAACGCCAGCGTGATAACATCGAGGCAATGCTCCGAGTGATGGTCCTCGGCAAGGTCATCAAACACACCCATGACGAGAACTACCGCCTGCGTAGGACGGCCTTTGAGGTGCTACAAATGAGTGTCGGGGACATTCAGTCAACTGCAGACCAAATTGGAGAGCTCCCACAGCAACTCGACGACGTGTTCCAGTACTTGGTCCCCACTCCTCGGCCCCCTGAAGTGGTCCCTGTCAAGATCGATGTCCTGGTAGACGAAACTGCAGGATGGGTCAACAAGGCGAAACGATACGACCTTTGGGCGGGCGACTTGGCTCTGCTATTGGCATCCCTTGCATCTCTCGACGATCCCTTCTACTCCGGCCTTCGGCCTCTCCTTCAGACCAAGGGAACTGAGGCCACCGACTTGCTTCCCTACCTCGTGCAAGCCACACTCACTTGCGGTGCTGCCCAGCATGACAAGGACACCGCCCACCGAGTCAAGGTCTTGACCGATCACTTCACACAGGTCCTTCAGTCCTTGGGCGCTGCTGTTGAAACGCTCGAAATGATCATCCAGGTCGCCCTCCACCTGCGCAACTTCCAGCCACCCTACGCTACTGGCGAACTTGCATACAACCAATGGCTCAACATTGACCCTCTCGTTCTTAGTGAAGCGGCTGGACGCTGTGGCGCCTTTGCGAGCTCCCTGCTCTTTCTCGAAATGGCAAATGACTATCCTCGGGACAACTCCTCGGGTTTGCATCTATCTGATGCGAGAGTACAGGCAGTGAGTGATGAGTTCAAAGCGCCACTGACTCTAGGTCATGTACGCCGTCTACAGCAACGTTGAAGACCCTGATGGCTTCTATGGTATTCAAAACAACGATGTCATGGACTCACTCCTTCGCCGACTCAAGCACGAGGGAGAGTCATTGCGGGCCTTTGGATACAATGTCGCCAACTTTGAGGCCTCATACCCGACCCAGGGGTCACGAGAGCCTCTGTGTGAAGCAGTTCGCAACTTTCACGACCTGGGGTTCAACAGCCTCGCTGGTAATGTCATGAAGGCGCTTCCCGGTGACCAGGGCGAGTCTCAATCCTTCCTCGAACTCGCATGGCGCATGGGAGACTGGGATGTTCCGCTCAACGACGAAACGGCCCAGACTTCGGAGGGCCGCTTCTACAACGCTCTGCGATCAGTTCATCGCGAAATGGACTATGAAGCTGTCCAGGCGTCCATCGACACTGCCATTCAAACAGAAATGGCCTGCCTCCAGTCCATTGGAATCGAACGCATGACGGAGATCAAAAAGACCACCCTGAATCTTCTCTGTCTTCGGGACATTGCGCGGTGGACCTCGAAGAGCATGCGACGCTCCATTGACTCGCGAGACTTCCAGGGTGCCATGTTGAATGGCTATGTGGACTTGAGTTCATCATTCGAGTGAGTGCATTGAACTCCCAAGTCTAACCCTACAGGTTCCCAACAGCCGAGCGGCTTACCGCAACCCGCCTGTCAATGATCCGGTCAGCTGTGGAGCGTGAGAGCAAGAATCTGTTTGGTGACTTGCAGTCGGACGAGCTCAAGGGCTTGACGAGGCTTGAAGTGTCCTGTCACCTGCGGCTCAGTGAACTCGCTCGCAAAGAGGGCAACCTTCAGGCATCAGTCAACGCCGTCACCTCGATTCGTCAGCTGGAAAAATCGATTCGGCAGGGCGTGTCGTTCTCCGACGAAGCTCAAGACGAGTTTAGTCAGATGTTGTGGGCTCAAGGAGAGCACTCCCTGGCAATCCAACACGTTGGAAGCTTATCCGCGGCTCTGGTAGTTCAGTCGTCAAGCAGCAAGACCAAGTCGACGCCAGAGGACTACCAGCGCCGAGCTGTCCTGCTTGGTCGATCGGCTCACTGGAACTCGCTTGCGAAACTCAAATCCGCCGAAGAGATCAAGACCATGTTCACCCAAGCTACCGACTTCGCCAACAAGGGCAAAGCGCACGCGAAGGAGCAGGCAAGACTTGCCCACGACTTTGCAGTGTTCACCGATCGTCACTATGGCGTTCTGTCGCGTTCACCAGAGCTCGAGCGCCTCAAGTCGTTCGTCGACCGCAAGCAAGATGCAATCCAGCGCCTCGACGCCAGCCTCCAAGCTACCCCGGGAAGTACTCGGCATAAGATGGACAAGGATCAGCAAGAGCTAGAGGAAGAACGCAAGGCGAAGCGTGACCTAGACTTGGAGCTTCAGAGGTACTTGCAGTACTCGCTCAAGTACTACGCCGCTGCCATCTATCTCAGCGACGATTTCGACGATTCAATCACCCGGCTCACGTCCATTTGGCTCGAACATAGTACCAACGACGCTGCAATGACCTCCTTCGCCCGGTCTCTCAACCACATTCCATCGCACAAGTTCATCTTCCTTGGGCCTCAGCTTGCAGCTCGACTGTACCGGCCCGAGACTCCGACGGCGTTCAATTCGATTCTCAATGGACTGATGTTGAGGCTGGGCCAGGATCATCCTTACCACATCCTGTATCAAGTGATCACCCTGGCGCAAAGTACCACAAGCTCCCGACGAGCGTCGACTTCCTTTACACAGGAACCGCGTGCCTGTGCGGCTGCTGAAATAATGGAGAAGATCAAAAACGACACCAAGAGGACCATGGCTCAGGAAGCGGGCAAGAACATGACAACCTTTGCCAATGCGGCAGTTGCGTGGTGCTACCACGACCACGACAAGAAGGTCACTGGCGAACGCCCGAAGCCCGGCCAAAGTCTCACCATGACATCTTCTAGCATGCTCGCCCAGTGCAAAGGCCTCCCAATCCCGGTGGCCACAGCGGTACCCCCAGTGGACTTCACGCGCCAGTACAAGCACGTCCCAACAATCCAGGGCTATGACCGAAACTACAAGCTGGCAGGTGGTGTTCATCGTCCAGCGATCATGTCCGTCTATGACACCCTGGGCAAAAAGCACGTGCAACTAGTGAGTCATGGCCACCCGACACTCGTACTGACTCTACCAGTTCAAGGGCGACGACGAAGTTCGCCAAGATGCAGTCATGGAGCAAGTGTTCGAGTTGACGAACCGGCTCCTTGAACGCGACCGCCGGGCAGCTGCCCGAAACCTCACTTTCCGCACCTACACCGTCGTGCCTCTCGCTGAACGCTCTGGCATTATCGAGTTTGTTGGCAACACCATGGCCATCGGAGAGTGGTTGAAGGACGCGCACTCGCGGTAGGCCTACAAACATAACACTAGTTCTAACATCTCAGCTACCGCAAAGGCATAGACACATCCCAAGATGTTATGCGCAAGAGCTTGGAAAAGATTCAGAGCGCCGACTGGGCATCTCCCAAGATGGTGCAAGTGTACCAAGAGAAGATGGCAACGTTCCAACCTGTCATGCGGCACTTCTTCGCCGAAAAGCGCCGAGAACCCCTCGCATGGTTCACGATGCGGCTCAACTACGCGCGTAGTGTTGCTGTTACTTCCATGGTCGGTTACATGGTCGGCCTAGGAGACCGCCACTGTTCCAACATTTTGATCGACACGGAAACGGGCGAGTTTGTGCAGATCGACTTTGGTATCGTGTTCGATGAGGTGAGTTGGCCGCCGTATCTATCTGTGCTGACGGTTACAGGGCCAAAAGCTGCGCATTCCGGAGAAGGTGCCCTTCCGTCTCACCAACGATGTGGTCGATGGCCTGGGCATTACGGGTGTGAACGGCACCTTCCGTCGCTGCTCCGAGCAGACGCTCCGAGTTCTCCGTGACTCGTCAGAACTGATTCTTACAGTTCTGGAAGTATTCAAGCACGATCCTCTCTATTCCTGGTGAGTGCAAGGCTATGGCCTTCCTAACATGGCGCAGGACTGGAGATGCAGGAAAGATGCGGCGTGCGCAAGGTGGTGGCCGTTTGGACCCAGGTCAACAGTCAACCACGGGACAGGACAAGGCCGAGAAGGTTCTGTCTCGCATCAGGCTCAAGCTCGGTCGGGAGCTGAGCGTCGAGTATGCTGTGAACCAGCTCATTCAGCAAGCCCGTGATGTTGAGAGCTTGGCCAAGATATTTATTGGTAAGTCCGGGAGGGGGCGCTTGGCTGACCTGTCGCAGGATGGCAGTCGTGGCTGTGAGAACATTGTAGGTAAATAGAACACCCAGCATTGGATACCCGGACGTCTACGTCCCTTGTAGCTACATCGTGCAGCGTTGCATTAGAGCCTGAACCACACGGACCATTCAGCGTAGCACGATAGAGTTGCATCGAAGACTGAATGAGTGTAGTGAGTGCAAAAGTGCGAGTGCAAGAGTCCATCAGGGTTCGTGGCTAGTCCGTTGTATTGGATGTGGTGGAGGCCGACCGAGAGCTCCTATGCAGGTGTGCGATGCGACGGCGTCCAAAGAGTAGAGCAAAAGGAGATAAGCAGCTATGTTCACATATTAAGAACTGCCTCCTTAGGCAGCGAGAGCAACGGCACCGGCAACAAAGGTGAGGGCGACCACGACCGAGGCGGTCGAGAAGCGCGGGGTACCACTGCTGCCCTTGTTGGAAATGGAAGGCTGGCCCGAGCTGTGCGGAGCGACGGAACCAGACCCAGCAGCAGACGAGCCCGTCGTGATCGTGGGGGCAGGGGCGGTGCCGGTGCCGACCGAGGCCTGGTAGATGGGCGTGGCGCCGGCCTGCTTGAGGGTCTGGGTGGTGTTGGCCGAGGTCTCGATGTAGGCTTCCGAGTTGGGGAGGCCAAGACACTGGATGATCGAGGAAAACTTGTACTTGTTGGCCTTCTCAGCCAGGGGGAGGAAGTAACCGACGGCGAGGTCGACAGTGCTCTGGTACAGGTCGTGCTCGAGCACAATGAAGCCAGTGTTGAGCTTGGGCACATACGTGTTCAGGATGGCCTCAAACTTGGTGACGGCAGAGGGACCAGTGGCCTGGCCACCGGGGATGTTCCAGTCGGTCGTGTCAAAGGTGGTACGCACACCCCCCTCAGTGTACTGGGTCCACATGATGGGAGTAAGACCGAGCTGAGCGGCAATGGCACGGACACGGTCATCAATGTCGCCGTAGGGAGGACGGAAGGTGTTGGGGGTGACGCCGATGACATCCTTGATGGCCTTCTTGGTCCACGCGAGCTCGGCGACGATCTGCTCGTTGGTGAGCTTGGTGAGCGAAGCATGCGACCAGGTGTGGATCGAGAGTTGGTGGCCGGTCATGTACTCTGCGACGACCATGTCGGGGCGCGAGACGACACGAGAGCCGACGACGAAAAAGGTCGACTTGTAGTTCTTCTCGTTGAGGTAGTTGAGCAGGAGGGGGGTGTAGGGCGACGGTCCGTCGTCGTATGACAGACCCCAGGTGAGCTTGTCGGGGCAGGTCTGAATGTCGGTGTCACGCGTGCAGCCGCCGCAAGTCCACCAACAACGCGACGGGTCACTAGCAGCGGCCGGCGAACCACCGCACGTGCCGTCCGTCGGGGTGAAATTGGGCACCTGGGCCCAGTTGATGGACGCAACCCATGCCTTGACCTGGGGCGAGTCGACCGGGGGGATCTGGTCCAGAGGAGGGTAGCCCTGAGCGACGGCGTTGCCGGCGACGAAGGTGGGGATGGGGGCGGCGCCGGAGACGCTTGGAGTGGCACCAAAGGCAAATGTGTTGGTGATAGCCTGGGTTGGGCCAACCGGAGCGCCAGAAGTGATGGCGGAGAGTGGCCTGGGTTGCGTCAGTGAGAAGACGGGATTAGCCACATAGGTGAACGCCACGGCGTCAGGTTTCAGATGAATCCCTGGTAAAGATTCTGTAAGATGTTTGAAGGGCTGGGGCGGAGATGGGCCGACGACTGGAAGAGGGTCGCAAAGAATCAAGACTCACGGAATAGCCTGGCCCAATGGGCCAGTGGGCGCCGTTGCGGGGATGGCAGCAGCGTCGACGGCGAGGGATGGCGCCTGGGCGGCGACGAGGGAGGCGAGGGCGAGGAACAAGCTGGCAGTAGCGACGACCATTGCTGGCGTGTGTGCTTGTGGTGGGGAGGAGAGGGGGAGGAGGGGTACTAAAGTGTTGAAGAAGCAGTAGTGTCGTAAAGGAAGGTAGTGGCGATGCGTTGCCAAGCGTGGGCGTCTACACCGGACGAGGACAGAGATTGGGAATACGACAGCGGGGTGTCGAGGGGCGTTGCGAAGAAGCGTAAGCGTAAACGGAGAACAGGTATGTCAAGGCGGGGGTGGTTAGGTTGGAGCAAGAGAGAGGAGAGAGGCGAGTTAAGTGAGTGTGTTGGGCAGTGTGCAAGGGCCTGCTGCGTGTGTGGTCAACCAGAGCATGTCAGACGAGTGGACTGTACGCAGGAGCTCCGGCATGCTGCACCACGAGCGCACGCGCTCCGGCCTCCGCGCCCCAGCCGACTGTCGAGCCGACGCGCCTTCGGTGCGCCCGACCGGGCCGTTGGCGTTTGCGACCACGACGTCCGTCTTGAACGAGGAGCGTCAGAGTGTCAGTGACAAGGTGTCAATGCCCCGAGCGAGGTAGCGAGCAGAAGCCAGGGACGCCGCCAAGACTTTGACGCGTCAGGGTGGGCCGAGAGAGCGTGCTGCGCATGCCGCCGTCGGCACTTGAGGCGCGTGCTCGTTGCAATGCCGCCAGCGACGTGCCTGTGTCGGTTGGGTGCAGTGTTCTGCTGCCCAGATCCGAACACGGCATGACGACGTGAGGAGCACCGTACGTCGCAGCGGGCAAGAGAGGTGCCGTTCCGTGCCCCGCCACCGCCGCCAGCTGTCCAGCTGGCGGTAAGCACGGTGGTCGCGGCGGGCACGATGGGCACACGATGTCCTCCACCTTGGCCCTCTCGAAATAGCAAACACCACTGCCATCCCTTGCAAGGCGTCAAGGGACTGGTGCGCCGCCGCTGCTGCGGACCGGCCCTTGCGCACGGCCCACCATAACCCATGTCGAGATCTCAGCCCAGTGAGGCTAGGACCGGCTTGGCGGCGAGGACATGTTCCTGCAAGCAGGATGACGATGGGCGGGGGACGAGTGGCTCGGAAGGCGTAAGTGGTCTTGGGAGTGGCAGCGGTGGCACCGGTGTGTGGCCGTTACGTCGCGGTGTACCAAGTGTAGATGAAGACGCCCGGGATGGCGAAGATGGCAGCATGCAGCAGAATGCACTGTCGCAAGAGGAGTTGGTTGTGGTAGTGGTGGCCAGTGTTTGCTTCTCCGGCCCGACTCCGCGACCGTACTCTGTTCATTTCGAGATGTACTGGACGAGTACGGTCGCGGAGTTGCGCCAAAGTCCGCCCCCCGGCCCCCCGACGGAATCAATTGAAAAGTATCCACGTGCCAAAGTGCCACATGACCTATATATCCCCGAAACCCCGAGTTTCGACAGTTTGATCCCGCCAACAGCTTGCAATCTGGCTGAGAGTTGTGCGGTCGGTGCCACGGTCGGCGGGCGGTCGATGGCTAGAGCTTTGCAGAGATCACGGAAACCCTCAACCATCAAGTCTCATCGCATCAAAGTGAGTAGCGGCGACGGCGAGGACGACAGCGCCGCCGACACCAACCCGGACAGAGGACAGCGCTGACGGATTGCTCTTCAACCCCGCCGTTTGTCCGTCCCGTGAATTTGCCGAATCGTCGAAACTCCGCTTGTTGACCCGTGTCTTGTGCTCGTGTCTGTCCAAACTTTCTCTCTCGAACTACTCGTCGTCGTACCGTCTGTTCCACTCTGCCGCGCTCGCCTTGCTCGAATCTCTGCTTTTCCCCTCTCGCCTTTTCTCCTACCACTTGCATCGCACCTCACAGAATGGGTTCGACTCGTCTTTACTCCAAGGGCCGCATCCTCGGACACAAGCGTGCCAAGCGCAACTCGTCGCCCAACCAGTCCTTGATCGCCATTGACGGTGTCGACACCAAGGAGGCCGCCCGTGCCTACCTCGGCAAGGTGAGGCGTTGATGGAGGGACGAGGGACCAGCACTGGGAGAGGAATAGAGAGGGCAGGCAGGCGAGCCAGGAGGCTCGAGGAGGAGGATGGAGAGGGACAACACGACGTGCAGCTGGCGAGAGACTGCTGTGCCGGCGGCGTACCCGTTCTCGTCGTCGTCCTCTCGCCTGCCCTCGTCCAGTTCGTGACGACCAGTGCTCCCCCTCCCCCAATCACCCCAACCCTACCCATGCTAACACCACCAGCGTGTCGCCTACGTCTACAAGGCCAAGCGTGAGATCAACGGCTCGCGTGTCCGCGTCATCTGGGGCCGCATCTCGCGCCCCCACGGCAACTCTGGTGTCGCCAAGGCCAAGTTCGCCACCAACCTCCCCGCCAAGACCTTTGGCGCTTCGGTCCGCATCATGCTCTTCCCCTCGACCATCTAAGTGGTTGTCTGGAGTGAACAACAACATCCCTCTGTTCGGTCGGCCTCCTTCGGGGCCGGGCGAGCTTGCATAGCGCAGCCCTTGGGCCTTTGATACGAGAGAATGTATTTAGGGTCTTCGCAGTGAGCGGTGGTCGTGATGGAGAGTGGGTCGTGTGGGCGGGCGCAGGAGAGGTATGAGTGGAGTAATGCTCGTCTGCCTGGGCTTGGACAGGAGCACTGGGCATGGTTGCGGTCCGAGTATGCAGGAGGCCTTGCAGGGGATAGATCTACGGTGTAGATGCCAGAAGCCATCAGCGCATGAAGCACGCGTGACCGTGGCAGTGAGGCAAATGAGGACACTTGCCAGACCACAACGTCGGCACACCCCCACACAATAACCTGTATACAGTACATGACACAATAACCTGGGTACATGAACTATGAATGCTGATATCGCGAATGCGAAGTCTACGCCTGCTTTGCGGCACGCTTGGCGGCCTTCTTGGCCGCCTTGATCTGCTTCTCCCTCTCGTCGACGCTGAGCGCGGGCGCGGGCTTGCCGTCGCTGCCCTTCGCCTTGCCCTTGGCCTTGTTGCTCCCCTTGCTCGTCTTACTGGCGTTCGAGCTGGCCGACGGCGCCGGACTGCTGGCCACCTTGGACCGCTTGCTGCTGCTCCCCTCCGGCTCGGCGGCGGCGCGCTTCACCCCGCTCACCGACACGCCCTTCATGCTCGAAATCGTCGCGCGCAGCCGGTCCGCCTGCGACTGCTTCGGCGCTGCCGGGGAAGCCTTGCCCTTCCCCTTTGCCTTGGGCGGAGGCGGCGAATCGAAGCCCGCGGGCCGGACGAACGCGCGCTCCTCGGGCTCTGGCGTCGGCTCGGCCGGCGCGCGCCGTGGCGGCGGCGCGGGCTGCGGCGTCGACTACCATCAGCGCTGCCTTTGCGGGCGACTCACGTCCTTCCGCTTCCCCTTCGCATTCGCCTTCTTGACCTCGACGACGGCGTCGCTGTCGTCCCCGCTCTCGCCGTCGTCCTCGCTGTCGTCCGCCGCTTCCTCCTCGGGCTTCTCGCCGAACCCGCCGAACGCGCGCCGCCCCGGCGCCTCGTCCGCCACGAAGGGGAGGTACGACGCGACAAAGTTGACGCGCGGGCGCGACGGCCCCGCCTCGGTGCTGCTTGTCGCTGCTGCCGGCGCGCGCCGCGACGGCAGGAACCACTTGGCGTCCTCCTCGGCCTGGTCGGTGCCCTTCGGCAGCGGTGGCGGCGCGGTCGCGGCCGGCGCGGGCGCAGGCGAGCCGGTCGCGGCCGACTCGTCCCGCGCCTTGGCGGCCGCCGCGCGCTGCATGAACTTGAGGTTGAGCGTGCCGAGCGAGAGCGACATGGTGTGGTGTGGTTGCTAACGCTCGAATCGGGCGTGAAGTCATAGATGTGTTGTCTGAAATTGTGGACGGCGGAGATTGCGCCATGCCCGTAAAACACAATCCCACCAACTGAGACCTTGCCGGTGAGACCAGCAGCTCGCAATGATTACTTACAACCACACCTTGTTCATCCCAGCACCATGACGGTCCCGCTCTCCGACACGCCCATCCGCTCGGCGCTGCTACTCGCCCTGTCGACACAGAGCGCGCTGCTCAACGAGCTGTTCGCCGCGCTGCCGTCCAACAGCGCCGAGGTGCCTGCACTCCACGCGAGCCTGGTGCAGTCTTCCGCCGCGCTCGACGGGCTCGCGCGCGACGCAGAGGAGCACCAGCGCCGCTGGGCGCGTCTGCAGGACAAGAAGCGCGAGGTGGAGGACCTCGAGCGCCGCGTGCGCGCGCTGGTGCGCGACCTCGAGGGCGGGCGGACAGAGCTCGAGGCCATGGTTGCCGAGGGCGGAAGGGTGCGCGAGAACATTGACGCGAGCGAACGGGGTAGGTAGGCTGCAACGAGGGCTTGAGCCAGCTGACATCTCAGATCCGGTCGGTGTCCCGGTGCTGCTGGCACATGCGCACGCGCTGGCGCGCACCACGTCCGCGCCGGTGAGCTCGCTGCTCGCGCCGGTCGAGCGCGCGCAGGCGGCCCCGTGGCCCAGCGAGGCGGCCATGCGCCAGGGCCTGCTCTTCCAGCTCGAGGGCAGCATGAGCGGCGTGGGCGATGTCGGTGTCGTCGGCGAAGGTGAGCAGGCAGTTGGGCGCGCGCTGACGGCAGAACAAGCGCCAGAGGAGAGGCAAGAGGAGCGCTACGAGGTCGTGCGGGAGGACGAGAGGCGTGCGAATACCGGCGCAGTGTTCTCGCTCGACTTGGGCTCGGACGACGAGTCGGACGACGACTAGGGGTAGCGCGGTAGCGAGGGGCAGACGTTGCCGGCACGAGTGGCGGTGGGGTGGCCTGTCACGGCTCACTCCCACGCACGCCCGGAACATCTCAGACCATGTTGTATGCATGCAAGGGTAGTACCAGAAAGCGCGCGCCATCCAGCGCGCCAGATGAGATTACAGGAACGGGGGTAACAGTACAGGGGTATCCAGGCCACAAGCGCCCGCTCTACCAGTTGTTGATCATCTCGCGCGACAGCGGCTCCGTCTCCATCTCGTACTCGACATTGACGTGCGGCGCGCGCTTCTTGGCGCCGCCCTTCTTCGGGTCCTTTGCTGGCGCCTTGCGCTTGGCGCCGGCCGCGGGGGCCGGGGCGGGGGCCTTGGGCTTCTTGGCCGGCGCGGGCGCCTCGTCCTCGCCGTCGTCGCTGCCCTCGTCGTCCTCGTCCGACACCTCGAGGTCTGATGGGAAGTCCTGGCCCTCGTCGCCGTCCGAGTCGAACTCGTCGAACTGGGGGGTCAGTAAAGGTCGTCCTCGGCCCACGGCCGCCTGCCGGACTCACCTCGCTGCCAGAGTAGTCCTCGAGATCGCCCACCTCCGACTCGTCGTCCGAGTCCTCGACGAACTCGCGGTCGCCCGCGCCATCCTCCTCCCACTCCTCCTCGTCGAGCAGGCTCTCGTCGTCCTCCATCTCCTCCTCGAGCTTGCCCTTGCCCTTGTCCATCTCGAGGACCTGCCTCCACACGTCCTCGTTGACGTTGAGGGGCGTGTCGCCGTACGCCTTGGAGCGCAGACGCTCGAGCAGCTCCTTCTCGATCGACTTCTCCAGCTTGGCGGCAGCGAGTGCCTTGCGCTCGCGGGTAGCCTCGCGCCTCTCGAGCTTCTTCTTGATGCCGACGAGCTTGGGCCTGGGTGTGAGTTGACAGGTTGGACAAGATCAACTCACTGCTGCGTCATGCTCAGGCGGCGCATCTTGATCAGGTACTGCGTGATCTTGGTGAGACGCTGCTTGCACTTGTGCGTGATAAAGTTGGGCCAGTAGATGAGCTCCTTGTCGATCTGCTCCAGTGCCTTGGTGTAGTTGTTGGACAGCTTGACGCGCTCCCACAGGTTGGCGGGGGAGTGCGCACGCTCAATCGTCTTCATGTAGAGGTAGAGTACGCCCTCCTTCTCGCGGACGGTCGCGTAGCGCGAGTTGGCGAGCGGGCACGACTGGCGCGAGCAGAAACCCGTGAGGTTGTACTCATTGCGGCAGAAGTTTTGGGTCACAGTCCTGGTGAGGATCAGTATTGTCGCTGTGTGTGTCCGAGGACGCTGCGGCTCACTTGACTTTGTACGAGCAGAACCTGGTGGGTTAGTGGCTGGCCGCACGAGCTCTTGCGACAACGTACTGCTGGTTGATGACCTGCCAGATGACCTCGTCGGACTGCGGGGAGGTGTCAGGGGTGTCGGAGCTACATGTATCGTCTTAACCTACCTGCATGATGCCGATGTCCTTGTCGAAGAGATGTTTTGTTGATCACAAGAGGTTGACCGTGATGCAGCAATGACCTGCTTGCAGCTACAAACCTCTGGACGACCAGGTGGACCGGAAATTCTCAAAGTACCCTGGCGGCAGTAGGCGCACAACGAGATTAGAAAATAGGCGTGGGTGTGATTCCCGCCATTTCTGAGTGGATGGACTGGCTGTCGGAATTAGGCGCGCTGTAGATTGTCATGTTGCCACCGTGGCTTCCAACATGTCCGCGTCGACGGGCAAAGCGAAGCGACGTGACGACGAGTGACGCCGGCAGCCTTAGCTTGGCCAGACACACACGCGTGTTCTTTACATTGCATTCTACTCTGCATTGACCACCACCACCACCACCACCACCACCACCACCCGCCACTCACCCAATGGCCCTCAGTCTCCTCGCAATGCCCAGCACGTCGCGTGCCGGCGCCGCCCTGGCCCACGGTGAGCTCGGCGACTTGGCCCCGAACCTCGCACTGACATGCCGCAGCCCTCCGAGCCGCCCCGCGCCGGACACTACACGTCACGGCCCGCGCACCCGTCGCGCACTTTGACACGCAGTTGCTGGTCGAGCGGCTGCAGAAGCACGGCATGACGCGCGAGCAGGCCGAGGGCGTCATGACTGTGCTCTCTGACGCCGTCGACGAGAGCGTGCGCGGGATGGAGGCCGGGCTGGTCAGCAAGGCCGAGCAGGAGAAGGTGAGTGGGGACGGGGATGCTTGCTGCGACGTCACGCATATCAGCCGTCTTGGCCCCCTGGCACACCCGCTCACGCCCGCAGCAACGCTACACGCAAAACGTCGACTTTGCCCAGCTCAAGTCGGAGCTGCAGCTGCACGAGAAGAACGACCTGACGCTCATGAAGGCCGAGAACGACCGGCTGCTGGCCGACGTCGAGAAGCTCAAGCAGCGCCTGCGGGAGGAGGTGACGCGCACGCAGGCCGGCGTGCGGCTCGACCTCAACCTCGAGAAGGGCCGCATCCGCGACGAGTCGGCCCAGCAGGAGCTCAAGATCAAGGAGGTCGACACGCGTATCGAGTCGGAGATCGCCGGGCTGCGCACGCAGATTGAGCAGGCAAAGTTCAGCATCCTGCAGTACCTCGTCGGTGTGGCGACTGGCTCGGGCGCGCTTCTGCTCGCGTACATGCGCATGATGGTGAGTGGGCCGGGATGTGGGGTCGTAGGTTGGGTGGCGCTGACGTCTGTAGCGATAGAGTTGGGGCCGAGGCCGGGGCAGGAGACTTTGTAGAGGATAGACAATGTAAACATACCTTGCAGATGTGCGTGTGTGTGTAGTTTGTATGTGTGTCGCAGTCAGTCTTTCGTTCCTCAGTCCCTTCTTATACTGGACCCACTGTCGAGTCCAGAGTGTGCCTTCTTGCGGGCGATGACGATTTGCGAGCAGTTGAGTTGGTTGGAGGATCATACTGCGATCGTAGCTCAAGTATTAGGGAAGTTGGGGAGGATATCACGGATTGCAGTGTCCCAAGTGGAGGGAACCGCTCATCGTACTTGCTGCCCGATATCAAGTCGGTATCTCATCTCAGAGGGGTACTATTCCAGTATCCAACATCACGACCTCTGTCTCTCACATAGAAAATGAGAGAAAATGCATACCAGGACTTCCCTCCCATTAGACCAGCCAACCCAGATAGAAGGGAGAGTGCAAACCGGCCTCGTTGTAGGTGCCGACCAAGCGGTGGCGGAAGGAGAGGTGTTAACAAGCTGACGCATCCTGGATTTCATATCCGGGCTCATGCATTTCACAGATAGAGGACAGTACCACCAGTCACCAGATTCGAGAATGCGGACATCTTGCACGCTTCGTGTATACGCGAACGATGGGCCGAAATGAATACCAGCTACGCCGCGACCGCCGCTCCGCCACGCACCGGACGCCAACCCGCCAGCGCCAATCTGACCCCGCCCACTCGGCCCACTCATGACGTCCGCAACTACGATCGTCAACGCGACAACAAGTTGACCCCAAACCACCACCGCCGCCAACGCCAACGATGAGCGCCTCCGCCCAAGGCAAGCAGCCAGCCCTCACCCTCGCCGACCTCGTATCCGACCTCGCGGCGCTGCAGGCCCTTCCCCCCGCCGTGCTGGCGCAGCTGATCGACCCGTCCGCGCCGGCACAGGCAGCCAGCGCGCCCGACGCGGCGGCCCAGCTCAAGACGTACGACGGGACCGAAGGCGCGAGCCTTGCGCTGGCGCGCGCGTACGCCGCCGAGATGCGCGCGCAGGCGATCCGCCTCGCGTCGCTTGGCGCTGTCGGCGGCGAGGACGATGTCGTCGGCGCGCGGCTCGGCGAGATCCGCGGCGCGGCGGACGAGGTGCGCGCTGCTGTTGAGGACTATGCCGCTGCTGTCGGGCATGGCGCTGCGAAGGACGCGAAGGGCACGGAGTAGGCCTCGTGAGTGTACGGTTTCTGCTTGGGCGCGCGCTGACGGCAGCTCTGGTTGAGGACGACGCCATGACGACGGGCTAGCGGACACTCGGCCGCTCTGGCTCGCGCGGCACGCAGAGTGGATACGCGGATAGGAAGCGCGTCGAACCGAGATGGACGCTGCGCTGCAGATGGGACAACAAAGGACACGAGGCGCAGCGCTCCCCACACGCTGCTCGACCACAACAGCAAAGGACACCTGGCCCACTCCCACGGCCGCTCTACAGCACCGCTGCGCGCGCCCACACCCCGCCCGCCTGATACTACAACAATGCATATCCACTCATCGCTTGCCCTTCTTCTTCTTCTTGCCCGCTGCGCCGCCGCCGCCGCCGCCGCCCGTGGCCGCCGGCGTGCCCTTACGCTGTGGCGTGTTGGACCCCGACCCGCCGGCCTTGAGCGGGTCGTCGCCCTCGACGGTTGGCGTACCGGCACCGGCCGAGCCGCTGCCACCGAGCACGGGGGCGTGGCGGCGCGCGTTGGTGATGCTGGACAGGAGACGGAGGTTGAGCGACTCGAAGCGGTTCAGGATGATGGCCGAGAAGGTCTTGTACTTGATGCACTAGGGGATTGTTAGCGGGGGCGGCGCAGGCGCTGCACGCCGCACTCACCTTTGTGTCGTCGGTCACCTTGAGCACGAGCTGCCCCGTCTTGGGGAGGAACTTGACGACATAGCGGGTCTGGGTGGGTCAGTGGGTCGTGGGAGGGAAGTCGGGCGGCAGCGATGCCGATGGCGTCGGCAAAACGGCGGACAGGGCGTAGCGTAGCAAAGGACCGCTGTAGTGCAAGTAGCATCCCTCCTGCCGTGTCCGTCGAGTGCCGTCTCCGTCCAGTGCTGGCTGGCACGCCCCCCGGCCGACTCACTTGTCTCGGCGCACGGTTGTACAGCTCAATCACGGCCTGGGACAGCGTCAGCGGAGCTCAGCAGCACGCACGCACGCTCTCAAAGTCGGTCCACTTCTTGATGTAGACCATGGCGGCGGAGGCGCGGTTGGCGAGCGCGATGCGATGCGGTGTGGTTGTTGTCGTGCTTGTCGTTCGTTGTCTACGCCGACGCCGACATTGCGACACCGCTGGAAACACCTCGTCGCTCGGCGTGGTCGAGTGACCTCGTGATACCCCCGCAGCGAAAAGCCACGGCATTCGCCGCGTGGCCGCCAACGCGTAGATCAGGCGCTCAGGCGCGTCCCTCGCGGCCCGCGCGCGCCGCCCTGGTGCGTGGTGCGTCCGTCCCGTGTCCCGGTGGCATGGCGCGCATGGCATTGCACGGCACACTGCCATGCAGAGCTCATCATCTCGGTGTCATCTCGACCTTGATCACTCTTCTTCACGCCCACGCCCAGCTCACGACACTCACGACCAATGTCCGGCTTCCTCAACTCGTTCGGGTACGCCGCGCTCGTCGCCCTCCGACGCCTGGCTGCTGCTGACCTCACACCCCCAGCCGCCTCCGCGCACCCAAGCGCTCGCCCATCCCGTCGCAGCTCGGCGCAACGGGCGGGCCGTACGATGCGCCGCTCGTCAGCCCCGGCGCCGAGGTGGCCGGGTCCCCGGGCTCGCCGGTGCCCAAGCCGCTGTTCCTGTGCCAGCCGTTCGTCAAGGCTGCGCTCGTCAAGGGGAGCTTCAAGACGATTGTCGCGCCGCCAAAGTACGTCGACGTCAACGAGTGGGTCGCGATCAACTGTGAGTGGGAGGGAGGGAGCTGTTGCCCGGGGGAGCGCAAGCTTACACCCCAGTGTTCGACTTCTATCACAACCTCAACCACTTCTACTCGGCCCTCACAGAGTTCTGCACGATCCACAACTGCCCGACCATGTCGGCCGGCCCGACGTACGTGTCGACTGACCCACCCGGCGTGCCGCCGCTGACCCCCGCAGACTAAACTTCCTCTGGCCCGACCAGAACCAGCGTCTCGTCAGCCTCCCGGCGCCGACGTACATTGATTTCGTGATGAGCTGGCTGCAGAAGCTGCTCGAGGACGAGCAGGTGTTCCCGACCAAGTCAGGTGCGTCTGTCTGCCCGTCCATCACTCACACACACAGGCCGCGACTTCCCGCCCTCCTTCGCGTACACCGCAAAGCACATCTACAAGCACCTCTTCCGCGTGTTCGCGCACCTCTATCACGCGCACTTTGAGCAAGTCATCCACCTCTCCATCGAGGCACACTTCAACTCGCTGTTCGCACACTTCCTCGCTTTCGGCAAGGAGTTTGACCTCCTCGTCATGAAGGACCTCATGACGCCCCAGGGCCTCGGCCAGGGCGTCGCTGAGCTCGCAGAGCGCTGGCGCGAGATGGGTATCCTTGAGGTCTAAGGTGCTCGAGCGTGCGAGCCAGCAGCAACTACCAGAGTCACGCCAATGACACGCTTGGACGAGGCCCCACCACACCCGGTTGTATCATGACACGTCGACGTTGCACCACCATGTGCAGCGTCGCACCATTCCCTACACATACGGCCCTCTCATACCCACTCAGTAGCGCAGGCATCAGCAGCCTGTTGCATGTAGACGTGCATCGTGAATGAATGCAACATACTTGTGTATCCAGAGGTATGAGTACTACGGGTGGGCGTCTACTACCAAAGGGTAACTAACTGCCAGTCGTGATCCAGCCACGGCCAGCCCCAGCGCATCGAGAAGGGGTATCAATCACTTGAATACAGGGGTACAGAACCGGGCAGACAGCGCCCCGGTGCTTGATTATAACGCGGGTGGATAACCTCGGGAGCAGGGGGGTATTACTAGATGGGTTGCCACAACATTTGGCGCTCATTTTGGCACCTCGCAGATCGCCTCGATGAGCTCCCCAACCCAGTTGCCAATGCCAGTAAGGCTGCAGAGTTAGTACAGCTCCGTTGCATGCCCGTCGATTACACTCACCGGTCGGCAGTGCCGGGCTGGAACGACATATCGTTCAGACCTCTCATGCCTAGGTCGTCCAGCACTTGCTCGCGCGTGCCGTGCGGAGTTACAACCGGCATCGGCACAGCAGAATTGTTGATCGACGCCGAGAAGTTCTTTTGGTGGAGCGGTTGTGTTAACTCATTGCCCGCAATCGGGACAGGGGCAAACGAGTAGGAAGCGTCGGCCATTGCGCGCTCCATGATGACGGTGACGGCGGACAAAATGGCAGTAGACGAAGTCGAACCCATCACACCAGCCATGCGCGGGATCAGGGAGTCGTAGCTGGGATCGTCAGAGCAGTTCTACGACCAGCAAGAGGCAAAACTCACGCAAGGGCCACGACATCGGGCATCTCGATGCTCGCCTCGGCAAGCAGTCTGTAGAGAACAAGCCTCTCAGTGTCGGTGCTGGCTGAGTGCAGCATGGTTACGATCAGAGTGACAAGAAGTAGAGCAGTCGAGTTGTCCCTGTGTTTTGTCAGCTTTGCAGTCACGCCTCCAAAGCCCACACCACTCACGGAATGCTCAACAGGTCAAACACTGATAACGTGGACAGGTCACGCAGCTCCTCCTCAGCAACATCAACGCCAGCGGCAGTGAACAGCCCCTTGAGGTCGCTGGCCTGCGCCGCCGCGATGGGAAGCAGAGAGGTGAAGAAGGCGACGCTACGCGAGCCGATCAATGGCGCATCTTCCTCAATAGGCTCAAGACGGATCGAGCTCGACAGTCGCAGCAACTCGGTCAAAGTCACAATCGTGAGCTTGCGCGTGTTGGGATGGCGGACGCCCTTGTAGACAACCGCCACAAGGGAAAAGTAGGGGTTGGTGTCAAAGCTCACGCCGCAGACCTGGTCGAGGTTGCGCGCCGCCTCAATGTATCGGCGGCGAATCGGTAAGAGATACTCGAAAATGCCGTTGGCGAACAAGCCCTCGCCCTCCATGTGCCGAAGGGTGCTGAGGAGCAGCTCGAGAGCTGGCGCAAAGATGGGGATGTACGATACCTCCATGAGGCCAACCGCAAGCCAGAAGAAGATGGGAGGGTACTTGCTGCGGCGGGACAGGCCGGGCAGCAGCCTCGTCAGGCTACGAAGCACCGAGATGACGTGAACGGTGTTCGTCTCGTTGAGCTTGTGGACGCTGGTTCTGAGAGAGCCGAGCGTCTGGAAGACCAGGTCGTCGTCTGCCTCCTCGCTCGCCAAGTGGCCGAGGGCCAGGAAGCACTGTGACTGAGTGGCAGGGTTGTGCTGGAAGGCTGTTGACGCGATCAGGCCAGTCCAACGGGCCCGCCAAGCGTTGGCACAGTCGGTTGTCGGCGCACCGGCCGCCAGGACATCCATCAAGAACTTGATGACAAGGTCGAGCGAGTCGAGGTACAGGTTGCCATACTGGTCGTTCTGAGAGAGACCCGAGAGCTCAAAGTTGTACGCCATCTGCTGGAGGCCGAAGGCATTGATCATCTCAGGCTGTTGCAGTCTCTTGAGCAGGTGCTGAAGCGTGGTCGTGTCCATGTCGCCCCCAGAGAATGAAATCGACAGGGACTGGACAATACTCATGGTCAGGCCGTAGACTGTCTGCCGCATGAGCACTGGGCCAACCCCAGCGAGGAGCACGATGCAGAACAAGAGTTCTGGAAGGAACACCTGAGTGTCGAGCGGCGATTGAGGGCTGAACGTCAGAGCAAGGTTGAGGCGCGCGAGGATGATGATCTCCGTCCACGCGTTGTTCTCTGTGAGATTGTTGGTCGGCGTAGTGTAGGTCTGCGAAATGGTCTTGCGCAGTCGGACAATGAGCTTGCCCTTGACAGCGGTCGAACTGAGCGAGACAAGAATCTCGGCGGCGTTCTCGGCTCTCTCTGACCCAGGGCCAGCAGCGAAGGCATAGTTGAGCAACTCTGCAACCACCAGGTCAACCAGAGCGTCGTGAGACTTGCCGATGACGCTCCAGACATGCTCCTGGAACGACAGATGCAAGCGCTTCTTCTCCGTCGCCGTCAACGAGATCAAGTTGCGGATGATCTCAATGACCTGCTTGATGGGCTCGACGCCGTCGTCCCGTGTGGGCTTGGCAAACAGCTCGAGATTGGCCAGCCAAGGGGAAACGTAGTGAAGGCAGGCCGTTTTCTGCGGCAGGTCCGCCTTGGTGAATCCGATGATCCACTCCTTGAGGAACTCGAGAGTGAGGTTCGGCGCAGAGATGGCAAGAAGCTTGCTGAGCTTGTAGACAAACTCGAGCGAGTTGCCGGGAATGAGGAGGCCGGCAGACACCTGGGTGACAAGCGACGACAGGTCAAACTTGAAGAACTGCGAGAGCTCGTGGACGAGACCGTACGCGCCCATACGGAGCGTCTCGTCATTCGACGAAAGGTTGAGGAGCGCCACATTCAGCAGGGTACCTGGGACGTCACTGGGCCTGAGAACACGGTCCTCGGTCGACGGCGACTCTCGGAGGCGACTACGTGCCGAGCGGATGATCTGCGCCATCTCGCCACGCTTCCGCGAGATGAACGTGACCGTCTGGTTCTGCGAGTGCTTGACCACAAGCTGGTCAGAGGCTGGTCCTCCTCCCACGCCTGCTCCAGCACCTTGGCCGAGGATGACATCGTTGACGTCCTTGAGGTTGACAACGTCGATGATGTACGACTTGACGGTGGGAGTAATATCTTGCTTGCGCCACGAGGCAACCTGGAGGCAGTCGTCGCCGAGCTTGACAACAACTGGCATCTGGCTTTCGTGGTCGGCCAGGCACAGCAGGTTCGTGAAGACATGGTCGGCTTCAAAGGCAAGCGCCAGCGTGTGCTCCGGAAGCATAAGCGTCGTGAATGGAACAAACTCGGCGAGCTCGGCGGGGCTGCTGGCTCCAACAATGTTCTTCGTGAATCCGTTGCCAACTGCAGGAAGCTCGGCGATGATGCGGCGCACACGCTTGCGGGCGTACGAGTTGGGGTTGTACAGCGCCACCGTCGCAACGTGAGCCCAAATGGACGGAGGAGCCATCTGGATGGCACGACGAAGCCAGGCGGAGGGCAGCTCGGTGGACGGCGAGAAATCTGTCAAGTCGATGACAAAGTCAAAGGACTCGTTAATGTTCGCAATCTTGGAGAAGATGTGATAAGCCAGGAGATCGTAGTCGATGTATGTGACACGTGAGACGATGAAGTAGAAGATGCGCCTTCCATTCTGGTTGACAGGGCCTTCGTAAAAGACGCCATCGACGCTCTCGGTACTGCGGTCGGCGTTGTGGCGCATAAAGTCTTCAAAGACCTGCGCGCGCGCGTTTGAGCTCAAGCGAGTAAAGTCGACAGGAGGGCCAGTCTCCTCCATGAGGAGGCGGAGAGAAGCAGCCGCAGCTGGGCCGTCGAGCTCGAGACGGATGTTGCGATCGTTCGACCGCCCGCGGAAGGTCTGTGGCAGGTTCTCCAACGACGCCTCCAATCGCGCACTGTGCCTGAAGACGAATCGCTGGATCAACGTATTGTCACCGTCCGTGTCGAGGTTTCGCTCGGCCTCTTCCTGGAAGGTCTTGATCGCCTGCGCCACCTCCCAACTCCTTGGTCGGACAGCCAGCTCGGAAAGGAACTTTGTAACCTGGCGAATGTTCTCAGACAGGAAGGGGTTCAGCACCTTCATGTGGGCCTCCTTGTTGCCGAACAGGACATTGTTGGCCAAGTTCTGGACGACCTTGGTGATGAGCAGCAGAGCACGGCGCGTGTCCCTGGTGTCTGGGTTGACGTCCAAGTCCATAGCTTCAGGGGCAACAATGGCAGGGCACAAGAAACGCAGGAACAGGAACGAACCGACAGCCGAGTGACGCGAGTCGGGGAAACGGTCCTCGACAGAGTCCCAGATGTGGTGGCAGAGTGCCTTGAACATGACTGGGGCATTGTCCGCAGACGTGTAGATGACCTCAAGAAGTGCCTGGCACATGAGCCGAAGGTGCTCTGCGTTGCGGCCAATCTCTTCCTCGGGAACCTTGGACGGATCCAGCTCAAAGGAGCACTCTGGCGGCTTCTCCTCCAAGTGGTGGATGAGGGGCTGTAATGTGGATCGGCAGTAGTTGTAGCCGTACGCGCGGCCAAACATTGTGAGCAGTCTTGTCGTGATCGAGTTGGCGCGGAATAGCTCTGATTCGTGGTCTGATGTACTGTTAGCTGCTGCACACTCAAGGACAGGAAAGCCAACGTACTAGTTTGGGACACCTCGCGTTCGATGAGCAGCTTCATGAGGCTCAGGAGGCTGCCCTTTGCCTCAAACACGCGGAAGAGCATCAGGGATACTTCGTCCACTTCGCCCGGTGGGCACACGTCGCACATCGCCATGGCCAGCGCAAGATTCGGGGATGTGAGAGCCTCAAAGTATGCCTTAGGAGCGGAGACACCGGTCTTCGTCGCCAGGCCACCGAAGCGTGTGTCTTGCTGCAGGATGTTGGAGATCAGCTGCATGAAGGCAGTGCGGATGGTGGGGTCGTCGTGGTAGCCAAGAGTAAGGCAGTGCTTCAGACCGACGTCGATGTTGGCGGACAGGAGGTTGGACAAGACCTGAATGGCGAGGGCGGGGTACGTCTCGGTGTTGGAAACCTTCATGCTGAGGCCAGAGACGGATGTGGCGACGTGCGAGGACTCGGTCTCCGCCGAGTTTGCAGACCTCTCCAGCACCCGCACCAGCATGTGGTAGTAGCGGTAGAAAAGACGCGACTTGACGACAAGTTGAGTGTCTTCCGACTCTGCACCAGGTGGCTTGATGATGAGGTTGTCTGTGACAGGGATCATGGCTCGGAGACAGGCATGGTCGAGATCACGCTGAATCCTGTCGTTACCCGCAAGGCTCTTGCTGCCTTCACCGTCTCTGAATGACTCGATGGACCATTCACACATCCACTCCAGAACCGCGTTGCGGAGCTTGCTGTTGTTGCCAAGGATGGCAAAGTCTGGCCTGTTGAGGACAACCTCGATGAGCTGGCAGTATCTCTGCTTGATGCGCATCTGGTAGTCCTCCCGGCCCAGTCGGTGCGTGTACTGAGCGATCAGGTACAGGAGCTCGCCCATTTCCACCTGAACGCCATTGTCACCTGGGCTAACGCGCTCGACGGTCGACTTGAGCACCGCGATGGCCTGGTCGACGTAGATCGTGAACGTCTCCGAGGCGGCCACGCCTCCGGGAACGAACGCATGGGACAAGAGCTTGGTCATCTGAAGGATCAAGACTCGGCTCAGACCGAGAGGCAGCTCAGTTCCTAGGGCATCCTTGGCCGCTTCTCGGACATGAATCGAGCTGCTGATTAAAAGATCCACTGATTGGCGGATGAATGACTCGACATGGGCAGTGAGGTCGATCGGTTCCTCGTACACTCGAGGCAGGACGCCCTTGCCCAGAGTGTCCGTGACGGTGACAGGGGCGATGTTGTCCTGAAGTGCGACACTGCTTGTGCTGCACAAGAACGCGATGAGGTTCTGCCACTCCTTGGATTCATCCTGAATGTCAGCAGAAGCCTTGAAGGGCCGCTTACCTCGTTCAAGCCGACAATGTCAGCGCTCAGCATTCGGCGTCGCCTATCGCGGTCACCGTTGCTCTCAGACGCTTCAGCCTTTGCGATTTTGGCGGCAAGGGCTGTCGCACGGGCATTCAAGCCAATCCAGACAGTGCTCAGCAAGGTGGAAGCGCGAATGTGCTGCTTAAAGACGCGCCTGATTGCTCGTTGCTGCAGCTGGCGGCCTGTAGCTGGCGGCAAGGCTGCGAGTTCAGCCAACATTGTGGAATGGTCCGTGATTTCCTCAAGCTGTGCCTGGCTATTGCTGATGCCAGAGCGCACGAGGAGCACCAGCTTGCTGAGAGCACGCAGGGACTGTGACGCCATGTTGGTTTGCTGAACATCGGGACCGATCAAGCTCGTAATCGTTGCGACCTTGGCAACCAGAACTGCTGCTCGTGCGTTGGGCGCCTTTGTCATGATGTCGGGAATTGTCGTCGCTGCCTTCCAGACAGTGAGGACTGTTTGCCGGAATGCGCCTGCGATAAGGGCCAGGTCGGACACATTGCCCAAGTGGAAGTCGACCAGCAACTGCCGGCTAGCGTCGATAAGAATCTGCCAGATTGGAACCGCAGAGTTGGCTACCATGGCCGAGTGTCGAGGGTCAACATTGTCGAGTAGTCTCTCCAGGATTGCGATGCTCGTCTTGGCTGCCTGAGCACGAATCGTCATGGGGCACAGTGTACTTGTCAACGACGAGATGACAACCAATGTTTGGCCTAGAGTATCGTTTGAATCACCAGCGCCTTCGAATGCGAAGGCCGGGTCCAGTGCCATCAAGTTGAGAACCTCCCAGATCAAGTCGGTCTGTGATCCGGTGAGGTCAATGCTTCCACGAATCGGGAGACCCTTGGACTTGATACCGATCAATGCATTGGTCTGCGACTGAGATTTAGATTAGCACCGGATTTGCAGGTCCTATTGTCCACTTACTTTGAGAATCGCACGGACAGACGGGGCAACATCTGGCCGCAGCTCATGGACCGGTGGGTACCATGGCAAGCGCTGACCCTCAGTCACGATAACGGTGCAGGCTCGCACTCCGATCATCTTGTAGGCGTCTGCAGAGTCATTCCACAGTTTTGGGAAGATGAGGGTGGTAGTGAGGCTGGGGGTGTAGCGGTACAGGGCGACGATGCCGTCGACGAGCACGCTAGCATCGGTGATTTCTGACGTCAAGGACGAGTGGAAGAGGGCGTTCTGATTGTCAGCATTGTGATGGCCGCTAGCCTCCTCACCTTTAGGTCACTGTGTAGGTCCGGGAGAAGGGTCCTGATACCAGAGCCCTCAAGCCGTGGGCTGCAGGACAGGGCGGCGCGAACCAGGTCAACGGCGCAAATGACACAGGCCTCAAACGACTTTGCCTGTGTCAAGCCCTTGCGAAGGCTCTCAATGAAGTTGGCCTTCTTGCTCAAGCCGCTTGTTCGGCCAGTCTCGCCGAGGGCAACTTTTCGAAGGGCTTCAGGCGAGAGGACGAGCAGCATGGCCAAGAACGGGTAGTACGTCTTGCCACGCTTTCCACTGGCCGAAGCCTCACTCGAGCCGGAGATGGCCTCGAAGATGATATCGGCACTGTCGAGCTTGCGCTTGCCTTCAATGAGCTGCTGGTACTCGTAGGGATAGACATCGATCCAGTTCCAGATTGCTTTCCGCAACGCATTTGCCAGGGCTGTCTGGGCGGGACGCTTGACGTGCTGGATTGGCTGCTGCCAATCCTGGAGAACCTGCGCGAGACGCGAGAAGTCGACGTTGGACCACTCAAGGAGCCGCAACTCGATGAGTTCGGGATTTTCTTCCAGCGTCGTCGTGAGGTGGGCAACCCTGGCCTTGATACGCGACAGAACCAGAGGCCAGTTGGAAGCCGAGAGGAAGAAGATGATGCGGGCCGTGTACCTGGTCACCTGGGCAATTGCGGTCGCCGTCGTAGACGCTGTTGGTGCCAGGAGAGACTCGGAAACGGAGGGAGGGGCTTTGCCAGAGGCAGCTGGGTACGAGTGCTGCTGAATAAACTGGGCACCCAAAGAGAACGCTGTCGAGCTCGGGCTGACTTGTCGGTTCCACGAGTTGACGGTTGAGCTCGAAGCGGACTTCATGTCCTTGCTAGACAGTGCGGGCGGTATTCCCAGCTGACCACTGCTGTCTTGTGAAATCAAGCGCGTGTAAGAGACCAGGATGCCGAGGAGATGACGCGCGAGGTTGTCGTCCAACGGGGCAGGATCTGGCCAGCATTGCGGGAGCTCGGTTGGCTGGTAGGGCGAAGCTGCAGTGTTGATGCGCCACGACTCGGAAAGGCACATCAACAAGATGTGAAGAATGAAGAGCTGGGATTGGATCGTGTCTAGGGGAACGTCGACGAGGGGGACGGCGGCATACAGCTAGGCGGTAGTCAGCATCGTCTCTCGCTCCCCCGCCAGTGCTCTTTTGTACCTTTGCAAGCGTGTCGAGGGCGCTGGCCAGCGTGTGCGCAACAACAGAGAGCTGAAGTCGCGAGATCTGGAGCAGGCTCTCTACCGTCGTCTTGATACCCTCATCATTCTCCAAGATAGCGAGCTTGATACCGGAATTGCATGGCAGCTGTCGCGGGTCAGTATTCAGCGACGAGGTCGGATCGAGAACGCGCCGCGACACCACAGCAAACGCTTTGACCGCCGCCGGCGCGTGTGCGAGATGCCCAACTACCCACTTTATCGACCAAGCGCTTGACGAGCGTCTGAACCACCCTTTGCTCGCCCGATATCATCTCTGGCCTTGTGAGCTGACCCCCGCCGTCGTGGAGAGATGGGTTGTCGGCATGCTGGATGTCTACCGAGCGAACGCGACCGGCGGGTGAATTAAAGGATGTGTGACCAGAGGCCCGTCGGAGCGGCATCCTTGTCGATGCAGTCTTGTGGACCTCGCTGGCTAAGCGGTCATGAGAGGGGGGGTGGAGAGAGTGTGGGATGTAGTGAGCAGCTGGAATGTTGATTGATGTTGAGTGGGGTCAAAGGTGGGAGAAGGGGGCGGGGGGAGGGTGGATGAGATGAGATGGAGACCGAGTCGTGGTATTGTCGTGCGCGCGCGTTGGACGTGTGGTTGATGGTCGTCGACGCCGAGACTCGCGGCTTTGTAGGGCGGGAATGTTGAGACCTCCCCGACAGACTTTGCCAGACGCACGGTGGTATCAGTCGTTGTGGTGGTGCGGTGGTAGCTGGTGGGTGTTGGCCAGTGTCGTGAAGGTGGTGGGGGAGGTGATGGTGATGGTGATGGAGGAGGAGGAGGTGTGAGTGCAGTGAGTAGCAGCAGTGACGAGGAGGAACATGGAAGGAGTTGCAGCACGAGCAGCGTGTGCAGGGCTGGCTTGCATGGCTGGCTGGCCGGCCGGCTGGCTGGCTGGCTGGTTGGCAGCTTGCACCCGCGCGTACCACGATGCGACAGCAGGGAGCGCGCGGCGGGCGTGTGGTGTGCCTATTTGCCTGCAGCATCACTGTGCGAGTACGCGGCGGCGGCGGCGGCGGCGAGGGCGGCACGGCACGTCGACAACCTGCAACTGGGCGTCCGGAAACCCTGAAAACGGTTGGCCCGTCGAAAGAGGACTGGACTAGTCGGCGTGTTCCAGGCGGCGGCCCAGCAAGCAAGCAAGCAAGCATGCGGCCAGCGTGCAACCCCGCCCGCGAGCGAGGCCCTCGACCAACACCAGCGTCACCGGTAGCAGTGGCAGGGCCAGGCAGTGCCAGCCATGCAACGGCCAAAGGTGCCGGGCCGTTGCTGTGACTGGGAGACTTGCTAGCGGGTTTGCGGGCACTTGTGCACCAGCGTGCAGCCAGCGCTGCAGCGTGCCGTGCCCTTGCTGGCCCCGCTACTCTTGAATAGTGTGTGGCGTAGCCTGGCATCGGGGCGCAACTCAGGGACACACGGGGCGCAACTTGGACAAAGGGACAGCGGAGGCGCTGGGCGCCGGACATTTGCGCCACGCCACGGCAGCGCGCAGGGTGGGTGGGCCGGGTTGTGGTCTTGCTGGGCACTGCGCGCACCGCGCAGGTACTGGCCCGCCCAGGCCAGCCAGCACCAGCCAGCACCAGCCAGCCTGCAGCACTCTGGCCGCCGCATACAGAAGAGCGAGCGTGACATCTTGAGACGAGACATCCCTTGAGACTCACGGGGGTGAGGGGCTTCCTTTGGATCTCTCAATGTTCTGTGCGTGCATCCCCCTCCCCCGAAAATGGCACTTTGATGATGGCGACCAGCAAAGTCAATGTGTATCATGACCACTTCTGATGCATGGCATTGCTGTCTCAGGGTCATACTCTGCCTCACTTGTCACCGCCAGCGAGGATTAATTGTCTGCATGCCCGGTTGGGGCAACATTCAGTATGCTCCGAAACGCACCCCATGGCCCCATGTCGGCGCGTCTCGTCTGGCGAAAAGGTCGACATGGACAGACGTGCCCACCTACGCGTGCAGGCGCGTGCCTGCGTTCCACCGGAAAAACCGACAGCAGCCACGTTACAAGACCGAGCGATGGCCAACCACCGTGGGAAACCAAGGCATTGAATGCTGCTGTGACGACGAGACGATTCAGTGACGACGGTGCGACTCGCCGACAACGTGACAAGCGCGAACAACAACCTCGCTCACCACGCACCATCTCCACTGCTCCCTTCCCCTCCACCCCCTCCCTTACTCCCCCCCACCATGGTCTACATCGACGTGACGAGCGATTTCCGCTCCCTCCTCGCCGAGGGATCCAAAAAGGCCGCCGCGACACCGGGCGCCGGGCCATCAAAGTCGCGGAAACCGGCCCCGCCAAAGCAGGACGACCGGTTCCTCAAAGAGGCGTACCAGATTGTACGTGCCAAGACTCTGCCGCCGGCGCTGGCCGCTAACACACACACGCAGTACGGCCACCTGTCCGAGCTCCAGCGCACGCTCAAGACCATCCGCAAGCCGTACCTCTCGACCGACGTCCCGCCCCCACTGTCGCGCCGCGCGCGCGCCGACGGCGGCGACGAGCTCAAGCGGTACGAGGGATCCAAGTACCTGTCTGAGCGGGAGCGCGACGAGATTGATGTGCGCACCAAGATGATCCTGCGGCGGTGTCGCGAGCGCGTCGGCGATCTCGAGGCGGAAGAGAAGGGTGGGTGGGGAGGAGTTCTTGGGCTGACAGACAGCTCGGCAAGCAAAGACAGCACCGCCCGCATCGGCGCTATTCCAGCTCCTGCCCTCGCTAGCGCCGGTGGCCGTCGACACGTCCGAGCCGCTGCTGACCGCGCACCGCGCGAGCATCATCTGGACGCTGACCAACCTGCTCGCCAAACTCTCGGCGACGCAGGCCGACATGCAGGAGGAGCGCGCCAAGCGGCGGGAGGAGCGGAGCCGGACTCTGGGCGGGGAAGCGACGCGCGAGATTGCGTCGCTGCAGGTCGGTGCCGACCTGGCGCGCGGCAAGAACGCGGTGCGGGCTGTCGCACCCGCCGCGCTGCCGATCATCCCGGCCGACGAGGCGCCGATCGAGCAGCAGCTCTCGGCGGCGCAGCTGCAGCAGTTCGAGTCGGAAAACTCGACGCTCCTCAACCACATGGAGAGCCAGCTCAATTCTGTCCTCGCGGCCGAGAAGAGCCTGCTCGAGATCAGCGCCATGCAGACTGAGCTCGTGCGCCACCTCGTCCAGCAGACCGAGATCACCGACCGCCTGTACGACGAGGCCGTCGGCAGCGTCGCCGAGATGGGCAAGGCCAACCAGCAGCTCAAGAAGGCCAAGGAGCGCAGCGGCGAGGCAAGGCTCTTCCTGCTAGTCTTCTTGTTTGGCGCAAGCTTTGCGCTCCTCTTCCTCAACTGGTACGCATAGTCTACATGTAATGTTGTATAGATAGACACAAGACACAAGCTCTCTATCGTGGTGGTACACCTCCTAACGGGGGATGAGCTCCTCTACCTCCTCGTCATCGCTGTAGTCGCCCAGCAGGGCAGTGCTCTCTAGCGCCTCGGCCGCGAGCTCGCCCTCGCCGGGCTCGCCGTTGTCCAGCTTGCGGATCTGCTCCAGCGTGAGGCGGTAGATCCAGACGCCGGTCGCAATCGAGATGAGCACCGAGCCGCCAATGGACAGCATGTTGAGGATGAAGCGCAGCGGGTCGGGCTTGTTCTCCGGCCCGTCGTCGGTCAGCGAGTTGAGTCGCGAGCCGATGAAGACGGGGATGAAGAGGCGGGGGAGGTAGAGGCTGAGGGGTTAGGTTGCGGAGCTTGGCGATAAACAGAACCTAAGAACCTACAAGTTGGCAAGCATAAAGTGCCAGAACTCGACGCCATCGATGGACTGTAGCTGTCAGCGCTGCGAGGCCAGAGGCACTGCCAACTAACCGCAAACAAGCCGTTGCCAATGGCCCAGGGAAGCGGGCACCACCTGATCATTGCGACGAGCGGCCACCCCTTGTCACGCATGACGTGTCCGAAGGCCTCCCACTGCTTGTTCCTACCCGTGCCCATGCGGCGCATCCATTCAAGGAAGAAGAGCTGGCGTTAGGTGTGCACAACAATGCAAGGACACCTACTCTGACCGAGAAGAAGGCGATCGCCGCGCCCGCAAGGGCAGCGAGCGACGCGATGAGGAAGCCGGGCCAGATGCCCCATGCGAACCCGATAAGCGTCATCGAGCCCGAGAAGCCGAACAGCGGCGGGTGCGACGAGAGGACTGGTGTGAGCCGGGTACGGGGTGCGACAACTCACTGACGGCGACCGACATGATGAGCATGCCCTTCCAGCCCATGTTTTGCAGATTGACTGCGATGCCGTTGAAGAAGTGCCCGATGCGCCTGGGCGTAATGATCATGATGATCGCCACGGCGAGCATGTGCGCGGCGAAGATGCCCCTGGGGCAGTTAGTGGCGATGCGATGGCACTGCTCGAGCCGGTGAGGTGGGTGCGTACCAGAACGTGTACTGGAGCGAGGGTCAGTCACCGGCCATGGACAACAAACACGCCGCACGGCCGACACACCTTGCTCTTCTTGCTCATCTTCCGGTACGGCTTGAGGGCCTGGTGGCCCCACGCCTCTATTCTGCCTTTGATGGTTGTCATGTTGGGTCGGTGTGAGGATGACATTGCGAAAGTCGAGCCAAGAGGATGGTTGGAGCCGTAGTGACGGTGGAATGAGCGACTCGCAAGCACGCCGCAGGTCGCAGACAGCTGTCCCGCAGTTCGGCCTCCTGTGCCCGCCCGCCGCACTGCCTTGTCATCACCAGCAGCTATCAACTGCGGGGTCCCCGCGATCACCGCACGGTGATAATCCTAATCCCGCGGGGTGGCAATTTGCTCCCGCTCGAGGGTTGCAGTCGACGTCCGACGATTATCACGGGCACTTTGATCTCTGCCTTCGGTGCGTTCTTCCAACTCACTCTACACAGTAGTCAGCAGCGATCGACAGCTCGTTTCGACGACAGACGGATAGAAAGGACGGCGAGAACGGCGACATTGTCCCCACGCCACAGAGCTCGAGCTGCTCAAGACACCGCTCCACGATACTCGAGCACTAGAGACTCGAATCGGAACCCTGTGATTCAAGTGTTGCCACCCATCTGAGCAGAATCACCTAACAACATGGTGGGTCGATGGTCGATAAAGTAACACTGACACGTCCCAGGGTGTTCCCGCCCTCTTCCGATGGCTGTCGAGGAAGTATCCCAAGATTGTGCAGAAGGTTGTCGAGGATACGCCCTCCAAGGTCCGCGGCATCGATGGCGAGATTGTCGAGGTCCCGATTCAGTACGAGTCGGAGAACCCAAACGGGTTTGAGGTGGATAACCTGTATTGTGAGTTGGCTGTTCAAGCACACGCGCTGATCGCCTCCCCAGTGGACATGAACGGTATCGTCCACCCATGTACGCATCCGGAGGGCAAGCCTGCCCCCGAGACCGAGGACGAGATGATGGTCGAAATCTTCAAGTACACCGAGCGAGTCATCAACATGGCCCGTCCCCGCAAGGTCATCATCATGGCCATTGACGGTGTTGCGCCGCGTGCCAAGATGAACCAGCAGCGGTCGCGTCGTTTCCGTGCCGCGCAGGAGGCGGCTGAAAAGGACGAGGAGAAGAAGCAAGCCATCAAGATGTTTGAGGCCATGGGTCAGACTGTGTCAGACGAGACCAAGAACAAGAAGTCGTGGGACACCAATGCTATCACCCCCGGCACTCCGTTCATGGACCTGCTCTCCAACAGTCTCAAGTACTGGGTTTCCAAGAAGTTGACGGAGGACCCCGGATGGAAGGACGTATGTGACAGCAAGCAAACTTTCAAAGCTAATGTGCCCAGATCAAGGTAATCATCTCAGATTCATCAGTGCCTGGTGAGGGTGAGCACAAGATTGTCGACTGGATCAGGAGGCAGAGGACGTACCCCGATTGGAACCCCAACACATCGCATGCCATCTATGGACTGGACGCCGATCTGATCATGCTCTCGCTGGCTACGCACGAGCCCAACTTCCGTGTCCTGCGTGAAGATGTGTTTGCGCAGAGCCAGAACAGGGGAGGCCGTCCCGTCTGCTCCAACTGTGACAAGCCGGGACACATTGCCGCCAACTGTCGGCAACCCAAAAAAGCCAAGGACCCCAACGTTGTGGAGAAGGCCAAGCCCGTCGACCCAAAGCCATTCATCTGGCTCGACGTGTCCATCCTACGAGAGTACCTTCACGTTGAGCTCAACGTGCCCAACTGCCCGTTCCACTTTGACCCCGAGCTTGCCATTGACGACTGGATCTTCCTCATCTTCTTCGTTGGTAACGATTTCTTGCCGCATCTCCCGTCGCTCGAGATCCGTGAGGGTGCCATCGACAACCTCCTCAAGATCTGGAAGGCCGAGCTTCCTCGCATGGGCGGTTATCTCACCAACAACGGCAAGGTCAACCTCGAGCGTACCCAGTACATTCTTGATGGCTTGTCCGCTCAGGAGGACCAGATCTTCCGTCAGCGCAAGCAGGATGAAGAGAGGGACGAGGCCAGGCAGAAGCGCCGCCGTATGGAAGACCACAGGCGCCAGGACGAGGATGCTGCAAGAGAAGGCAAGACGCTCATGAACGGGCAGGAGTATGTGACCTCCGTGCCGGCGACCAACAGTGGGGGCGACAAGAAGCACCCCTCGCTGCCTCAGCGCCCGGGCTTCGACACGGAGGTTGCCGCTCCGCCGGCGCGCAAGCCTGGAAAGAAGCTCAGCTACGCTGAGCAGGCCAAGTCTCTGAAGGAGGGTCTTGCTGCTATGAGCGGTAGTAACAGCGACATTGTCAACAACCGCAAGGCCATTCGAATGGCTAACATGTCGGCCGCCGAGGCGTTAAAGGCCGAGTTAAGCGGGGAGGCTCCAGCTGAGGAGGATGCCAAGCCTGCGAACGAGGATGCCAATCCCGAGGGTGACGCGTCTGAAGAGGCCAAGCCCGAGGCTGACGAGAAGCCTGAGGTCGACGAGAAGCCTGAGGACTCTGAGGACGTCGACGACAATGCTGCGGCTGACGAGTCGATGGACGTGGACGACAAGGCCGCTACTGGCAAGAAGAGGAAGATTGGAGAGGACGATGATGAGGAGGACGAGGAGGATGACACCGAGGACCCTCCCAACCCTGATGACGCCCATGTCACCAAGAAGAAGCTCAAGGTCAATCCGGATGGCACCGTCGACTACGAGGACACTGTGCGCTTATTTGAGCCCGGCTACAGGGAGCGCTACTACAGGCAGAAGTTTGGCGTCGAGCTCTCCGACAAAGAGTTCATGAAGCAG